>JAKFHU010000144.1:23370000-24571080 GCA_023783475.1 Daubentonia madagascariensis | reverse complement strand
AGTTGTCCTACTCAAATCCATAGTACGTGGAAAGTTTAGAGCAAGCCGTGCCCGTGTCCCCTGGCGTCTTCCTTTGTGTGTTTTAGGAAGTGGCGTCTTGCGTTCTTTGGCTCAGAGTTCCCCCAAAGGCAGGCTCTAAGGGCCCATTTCCATACTTGTTTCATTTCTGGTTCCTTCTTCGCTAGTGTACGTTCCTGATGAGTGGGAGGTAGCACGAGAGAAGATCACCATGAGCCGAGAGTTGGGGCAGGGGTCGTTTGGGATGGTCTACGAAGGAGTTGCCAAGGGTGTGGTTAAGGATGAACCGGAAACCAGGGTGGCCATAAAAACGGTGAATGAGGCCGCAAGCATGCGTGAAAGGATCGAGTTTCTCAACGAGGCTTCCGTGATGAAGGAGTTCAATTGTCACCATGTGGTAAGAGACGGTCCCTGAAAAGCTGGGATCCAGCACAGGGAGGGAGTGTCCCATGAGCCCCTGGTGTGCTTGTGGCCACCCTGTGGGTTTGGCGTCCCACCCGCCGTCTTCTGGTTAGTTACTCACTGCCTCACCGTCCCCTGCAGACTGCTGTGCTGAGGAAGGTTGGGACGGAGCCCCGCGCACCAGCCCCAGCACCACACAGACAGCTCCGGACGGCATGGGCAGCGGCAGGGGCCACCCACCCCCTCTGAGTCCTTCTCTTTCTGATTCCTCCCAGGTGCGGTTGCTCGGTGTGGTGTCCCAGGGCCAGCCAACGCTGGTCATCATGGAGCTGATGACTCGGGGTGATCTCAAAAGCTACCTCAGGTCTCTGAGGCCAGAAATAGAGGTCAGTCGCAATTTTCCCCAACTTTGCATGTGACCTTGCCTGTTCTCTTTCCTTCAGAAACTCTCTGCAGGAAGATACTGTGTCTTTAAGTCAGTTTGCTTTTCAGCGTGGAGTGTGTCTTGCTGCATGCTCAGTTACAGGTCCTTTATGTAAAGGATTTCCCCAACTAGAGGAAGACCTCGATCTTTGTGAGAGGACCTTGCCATTCCTCAGATGCCCTGATGCATGAACGATGCTGTGCCTTTGTCCCTGCGTTGCCTCTGCCCCCAGTCCCTCCCCACGTCTGGTGTCCACCTGCTGGTCCACACTGGTGCACTCCCTCCCCGAAACTTGCCTTCCCCTCGCCAGGAGTAACTACCTCCTCCGCTGACTTCTCAGCGCTTTTGACTCTTCTCCTAGCACAGGTGTCCTCGTGTTGTATTGTGTTGCTGTTGGAGTGTGTCCCTCTCCACCCTGTTGTGTTTAGCTTTTCATCCCAGGCCCAGGCATGCAGCTCAGGGCTATGTCTGTGGCAGGCATTCTTTCAATAAATGTGTGTTAAACATCTGTGTCAGGCTAACTGGATTCTTGCCCTTGCATCTGGGAAGTTGCTGAGGCGATTTCCCACTCAGCTCTATGCACAAGGCATCCACTCATTCACAAGCACCGCCCGCCCCCACCACACATACACACACACACACACACACACACACACACACCACACCCCTTCCCTTGTGCTGTCAGCAGTCAGTGCCTTTGAGACTGGGAAGCTGGATTTCTCAAAGTCTGCATCCACATTTCAAGCTTGATCCTAATTCAGTGTCTTGCTTGCACTTTTGAATGATCATTACCTCTGCTTAGTCTACTAAAAATTTCAATTTGGGTCATGAGCTTCAAATCCTAAACCTGCTAAAGTCCTGTGTGATTTTCCATTAGTCACCGTGGTGTCTCGCCTTCTGTAGTACTAACCCACAAGCCAGCTTTTTAACATATGCAGGCATGACTTATGAGTAAGTAATTCTAAGAATAAACTGGGAGATAAATGCTGGGATAGTACCAGCAACACCTGCCTTTTCGTTTGGCTGCCTCGGTGGGTCTGAAGTCCTCACTTTGACCCTGACTTTGCTACTTGTGGAGTAAGCAGTGTGTCTGCTTGTATTCCTTAGACGCAGTAACTTCCCTTTCTCTACCCCTTTTGAATTTCTTTTGCTGTTCTCTGTTTAAGCTTAATTTTTTATTTTCTCTTTTAATCCGCAACTTAATCATCTCCCAAGTGTCCTTAATTTTAGTTCCAAGCACCTGTTCACCTATGGCTTCACTTATTTACAGCACATGGTGTTTGGGGTTCTGTGAGAGCCACAAGGCCAAGTGTGAACTGAGGCAGGACAGGGAGTGATTTACAACACTCCCATCCCCCACCCCCACCCCCCATCCTGTCCTGCCCAGCCTTGGTCCCCAGCACCCCTGGGTGTTAGTGCCTTTCCTGGCTCACTTTAATACACAGGCTAGAATGAAGGAGAAAAACTTGATCAAATAGGTAACTAGAGATGTGGCAGAATAATTATTGCCAGCATCATTTGAGGCACCTCTGGAAAGTATGAAACTCACTCCCTTCATCCCCAGTTCCAGGCAGAGAATAAAAATTCGGGACGTGTGGTCTTAGTCCTGGCTCTGCTACTGGCTTTCTGCTGTCCTCAGTCAGCCACTATAGGTTTATGGGCCTGTTTCCTCATGGGTAAAGTAAGAGGATTGGACAGAATGATTACTGAAGTCATTTTCAGAACTAAAATTCCCCTGTAGATTTGTCAGATTTAAATATTTTCTTTGTCAAGTATAAAACTCATGTCATGTATAAAAATGTGTGTGCTTCTCCTGCAGATTCATTACATTCTACTTGCCCTACCCCTAGTTAAGATTTGCTTATTTACCTCACCAAGTGTAGCTGCGTGTGAGTGCTTGTCTTAAATAGCTCTAGCCAGATTAAAGATTCCTGCTAAGACAAATGAAAGAACAGCAGTGTAACACCATGAACTGACAAGATGTCAGCCCTCTCTCTCAGTGCTTAAGGTTAAGTTCCTTTTGTTTATTACGTTTTTCACATTAATTATGAATGACCGCTTCAAAGTAAACACCTATACTTCATACTCCAATTGTTGAGTATTACAAGCATAAGCTTTATATTTCACCTGCACGTTTCCTAGCACACCATGCATACTGAAAGTTCTGAAATGGTTAAAAGGAAATGTTACGAAAAACATTTTTTTCCTAAGGAGGAAAAGCATGTCTAAAGACAACGGCTATGTTGAAAGTGAGTGGTGGTTTTGGCTAACCCCCAGTGACGTAATGTCACTTTCACAGATAACTGAGTGATAAGTATTGTAAGTCATCAGAGACAGCCTTGATAGCTTCTTCAGAATTCAAATGTGTGTGTCTTTGAATGTAGGGAGCTACCCCAGAGGTACTGGGGAGTTGTTTTTATACTGCCTCTAGATACTGGCTTTCAGTGGAAACTAGCACCTCATTAGGTGCTCTAGCAGTGAAACCCTCGTGATGCCCGTGTGGGAATCCCTGCCATGCTTGTCTCATGGCCCACGAGGTTTGAGCTAGGGAGGTCATGTGTAGGACCTGTCAGAGCAAGATGGCTTTGTAGTGTTGTAGGAGATGTGTTATGGTCAGGGAAGCCAAGGTAAAATCTATTGCATTAGTTACATGCAAAAGGGAAAAGCATCTAAACTATGGGGTAGTGATTGGTTTTTGCATGGGAGAGACTTGGGCATATGTCTTATATAAAACTTTTTCTCAAATGGATTTATTATTATCTGGGGGTAATTCTTTTCAATTCCAAAGCAAGTACGTTGCCCTCCTCTGCAGAGAAGAGATGTTTATCCATGTTACTTGTCACCATTTTTTACATTGGTCCCCTCTAACATAAGCTTCAGCTGGACTTCACTTGTCAGGTGCTTGTTTTTCTCAGGCCACAGAAAGTACAATCCAATGAATGCCACATTGTGAGTTGAAAAAATTAATCCTAGTATTTTTGTACTTCAGAAGAAAGTTGAAGAGAAAGAAAAAGATTAAATAATTTGTAACAATGCTTATATGCGAAATAAAACATACAGTGTCCATTTGGAAAATAACATTTGCTTATTTCCGCATAACCTTTGTAATGTGCTCTCCATCCTTTACCTGTACTTTGATTGTAGAAATAAAAGGAGCATATAAACTAATAGGAATTTGAGTAACCACGAATCCTCAATATCAAAAATTGCTTGCTTCACTTTATATAATTTTTGCCATACACAAAATAGAAAATGCTGGTCCAAGAAGTGCTAATTGGTGTTTCCCTGGGCAGCTGTGATGTGGTTAGGGAGCAAGTGCATGACTTTACCACCAAGTAGATGCCATGCTCTCCATAATACCATGTTCCTTCTGAGCAAGTCCTGATTTCTTAGCAGAATGACCTGTGGTGCTCAGATTGAATAAAGATGGGTTTGCAAATCCTGAAAGAACTTGGGGTGGAAAAAAATTCCTAAATTCTCAGGTGAATTTTCTTTTTAACGTCTTCAACAGAATAATCCAGTCCTAGCACCTCCAAGTCTAAGCAAGATGATCCAGATGGCTGGAGAGATTGCAGATGGCATGGCGTACCTCAACGCCAACAAGTTCGTCCACAGAGACCTTGCTGCCCGGAACTGTATGGTGGCCGAAGATTTCACAGTCAAAATTGGAGGTTTGTCCTTAGCTTTCCAGATCTCAGCAAGCACTAAACTCAGAGGTGTTTTGAGGACCTCACTGGCATTAGCCTGCCCCTGGAGAGGTTTTCTAATGCATCCCTTGAGTGCAAAGACTTGCTCTTATGAATAATATGATTGTGTCCAGTTGATAGTCAATCAGAAACCTGGCTGGGCTGGCTCTCATCCTGATAGCACATGGACACGGTTGTCCTGGTAGCAGCCATGGTCTCTGAGATCAGCTCGTTGGCATTTGAGACATTTCTTGGTAGAAAACTTCTCAGCATTGGTTACAGAAATAATGGAGACAATGTCCTCAGGTGATTTTGACTTTGGAATAAAAGTCACCATCCAAACTGCCAATCTTCCCTTCAATTTCCCTAGTTTACAAGGAGCATTTTCTCCTGCCTCCCAGGGCTCCACATTGTCTTTGAAGAAGTGAGGTGCCCTAATGGTGAAGGCCCTGCACAGAGCAGGAGCAGTGACAGCAACAGGCATGGTGGTCCCGCAGGTGAGAGACCATCACTGCTCACTGCGTTTCACACCTGCGGCTGGTCAACCCATCTCTTAACCACGCTCTTATACCACGCAACATCCAGATCTTAGCTGACCATCCTACTGGTTAGGCCCCTTGTTGCCACCACTCACTGTGACTCCAGAACAAGGGTTTGGACTGAATTTCTGGTTAGAAACTCATTTCAGTCTTTAGGTTTGTGTTTTTACTGTGGTCTCGTAATCTGCCTAATAAAAACACACATAACGTTAGGGCAGCTTAGGAAACCACCTGCTTTTACCAGGACCCTCATCTTCCCACTGTGATATGATGATAATTCAGAAAAATACCAAATATTTATCTTGAGAAACTGCAGAGGCTTAACATCCAAAGAAAATAATTTAAAATTGACCTCTTTGTCTCGCTCTTGAACTACCTGATCTGGAAGTGTTCAGCTTCCTTTAGAAATATATTATTTTTTCCTTTAGCAGTGATTTTTGAGTGAAATGTTTTGGCCCTTTAGTGAACAGTGAGCATCCCCGTCAGAATGGTTTCCAAGCAGGGGTGTCTTTATTTACCTTTGTAGGAGCTAGAGGTACCAAAATGGAGCCTTATCATAGAGCAGACATCCCTCAGTCACCAGAATGACCCACTCAGGATCCCCCAGTGTGTCCCCAGGTTGGGCCCTTTGAGGCATCCTCACCTGTGGTGCCCCTTGAAACCCAGCAGAGGGGTCTCGACAGCTGTCCTGGCCCAGGGTTCCTGGGGAAGATCACCCTCTTCCCTGGTGGGGCTTCCTTTGTGTTCCCTGCTTGCTTCCCTTTCCCTTCCCATTCTCCTCACCTCTCTGCAGGGACTCAGACTGTCCCCATGGAAATGCCAGCCGGCTCCCCTTCTCTAGCCCAGGGGAGAACACAGAGATGGGGGAGCCAGGTGGGCCTAAGCTTAAGTCCCAGTTCTCCCACGTATGGACAAGAGACGTGAGGCTGGTGCCTTAAGTCTGTGAGCCTCAGTTTCTTCACCTTTGAAATGGGGGTGATGATGTAACAGACCCCAGGGGATTGTGGGAAGGACTTGGTGTAGGAAACAACCAAGCATGCACCTGGCCTGGAGCAGGTCCTCAGTGAGCGCTGGTTCCTGTCCACATCCTCCTTTCTACCCCTTCCTGGCACATGCTAGAAACTCGGTTTCTTCCCACTTTGCACTACAGTGGGAGAGACCTTTTTTTGTGCCAGTTTCCATTTTAAATCCAAATCAGCAAAGATTATATTTCCTGTTGAAGCGTGTGGCATATTTATAGTGATATTTTCTTTGTAATAGTGGTTTTTCTTTCTAGAACTTAACATTTTCCTTTTGTGCTTCAGAAGAGATAGTTTGTGTTTTTTTCTGGGATTTCTTGTCCATTTTGTGAAAGGAAAAGCAAAATCCTCTCATTTGCATGTCACTGAATTAATTCACAGATAAGACTTTAGCACTTCGTTTTTATTTTTCACGAAGGTTCAGAATGTTTTCCCAGGGCCCATGGTCTCATGGATTACAAATATGACAAGTGATTTTACCAGAGGCAGTTTGATTAGCCCTTAGCATAGTAGAAATAAATAGGTTGGTTAAAGTCTGAGGAACTTTGTTCTCTGTGTTTGCTTTGTAGCCTTACCTCTTTGTGGCATGAGTTAGGGAAATGAATGAACGTTATAAAAAGTAGAGCAGCCCTTTCTCCTGGGAAGGAGAACAGGAGAGTCCATGTGAAAAAAAGGTTGTATGATTGAGCGGCAAATCAAAATCTGACAAAGAAGCAATAATTTAGGATTATAAAGTAAGCCTGCCATCAAACATAATTATGTGACATCTTTTGGAGACATGGAAAATGGAAGAAATTTTCAACACTGAGTGGGAGTATTATGTTGAAAAACAGTATTAAGTAGTAGCTTCAGGGCCTAGTAAATAGCATGTCTTAGGAATCTTGCTGTGTGCTTTTATCATTGTGAATTGTTACTCTGAATATTTTTCCCCTTATTAAGTAGTGAAACTATTTACTTTCCTTTGTGGATGGGGCAATGCTACCAAGTAAATAAGAGTCTACACTCTTCTGTTTATTTGATAAGGTTTTAAAATCATGTATAAAGGACCCTCGGTCTGTGCAGTACTACATATATTCTTGATAAATTGTGGGACTTGATAATTTGTAAACTGCCTCTCATTTTCAGCGCAATAAGGTAATTAACTTCTTAAAGGAATCAGATTATAATTATATTAAGAGCAGAGTTTTTTTGGTATTTGCTCATCATGTGACTAATCACCCTTACTGTTTGTGCCTTATAAAATTGCAAACCCTAATATTTGACCTCCTTAAAGTGGGTTGTGTCTGTGTCTCACCTTGAGCGTGTGGGGAGTGCAGGGCCCTCTGCTGCGGCAGTGGCAGTGCCTGTTCTGGCAGTGTAACCCTGCCTTCTCCCTGCCTTGCAGATTTTGGTATGACTCGAGATATCTACGAGACGGACTATTACCGGAAAGGAGGGAAAGGCTTGCTGCCTGTGCGCTGGATGTCTCCCGAGTCCCTCAAGGATGGCGTCTTCACCACTCACTCGGACGTCTGGTATGAGAGCCCTTTACTGCAGCGCCAGCCCGGGGCCCCCAGCCTCCCCACAGCCCACCGGCTCAGCCCCTCAGGCTTTACTTTTCTCCTGCTCTCTGTTCCCATTTCCAGCTTTAGCTCAGCGTTATGTGGGCCACACTGCTTCATCTTTGAGGTGTTCCTGTTGTCCATTGGCTAGCTAAGGACAGAAGGGCATTTGTGGGACCAACATTTCTCTCAATCTTTAGCAGATACTGGCTATACTCCCAGGAGCTGGGACATGCCAGGAGCTATCACCTCTCTCTCTACTTCTCCCCCTGCCTGCCTTCTCTCTCTTTTCTTCTTTCTCAATAAATAGATACTCTGTGTGTGTCTGCCCTATCTAATTTAACCTTCAGATTTCAGGAAGTGTTTCATTTAGCCCCAAAGCTGATGAGTCCGAATTGTGTTTTCCTATTGGTCC
This sequence comes from Daubentonia madagascariensis, assembly GCA_023783475.1. Classification (NCBI taxonomy): domain Eukaryota; kingdom Metazoa; phylum Chordata; class Mammalia; order Primates; family Daubentoniidae; genus Daubentonia; species Daubentonia madagascariensis. The sequence goes on along the minus strand of JAKFHU010000144.1, from coordinate 24,563,036 downwards.
CATCTGCTGTCTGTCCTCTTTCATGGGCGTCCTCATTGTTGACCTAGGGGTGGTTATGGGAAGCAAAATGTCTCCCTTTTAATAATATAAGCATCTTGCAGTGGAATCTCATCAGCTGAGAGGTGCAGAGTCTTCTCAGTAGCGTTGTTTATTGCAATTCCTGGGCAACATTGTGGGAAGGCAATCAGGTTCTGAAATACAACTGAGATTCTTGGCAGGCTAAGGCCCTGGCACATCTACCTTCTAGAATGTCAGCTAGTGCCTTGGCTTTCCTCTCGGGGATCCCATTGCTGTTGCATTACAGAAATGGTAGTTGTTTACTCCAACTGTCTGGATGACCACATAAAGGAACTGTTTCAATAGTGACTGACATCATTTTTTATAAACCTTGTAAACCTTTCATAGTTCAAGGGCCTTGGATCTTATTTTGAAGACAGGTGCAAATTGGAAATAGCATTTGAATATGACCCGGCAAAGCGTGATTGCCTCTTGAGCTCAAGTATGAGATATGTTTTGCAGTCAGCTTGTCCAAAGTGGTTATCTCTTTACTATCAAATCACAGTGCTTTACACAGTTTTTAGAGGTTGCGATGGTGGGGTGAGGGCAAGCCTGGGTACATGCATGCATCTATTTATTCTAGGCCTCATGCCTCCAAAAGGTTTGGTGTCAGTTTATAGTATAATAAATAAATAAATAGAAAACTAGGAGAGCCAGGGAGGATAAAGGTAGGGTTGTTGATATCTCACAGGCTAATTTTACCGAAATTCTGGTTAGCAGCTATTCTACAAGCAGCAACGAAGGGACGTATATTGTATTTAATGCCAATTTCTTCCCATTTGACTACATAACCGTTACGAACCAATTAAAAAAACATATAAATGAGATTAGGCATTTGGTATTCACTCCATTAAATGTTCGGGCATTGACAGTACTTTAGATATTTGATGGTAAGACAGGTGTGGAAAGCCAGGATGCTGGAGTATGTGGAAGGTTTTTCAGCTGCCCAGGCACTAAACTGAAGCTGTCCCTCTCTCAAAAGAATGGGAAATCATTTTGGATTGCATTCAACAGCATAAAACAATCATTCTTAAATAGTTAAAATCTAGAAAAAAATACAAAGAATTTTATTTGGCTTTGTAGAAGAGACCTCAGAATCTTAGGACTGGAAAGCATCCCCGAGGCTAGGCCCAGCCTCCCATCCCTTCATCCCTAGCATCTTTGACAGCTGGTGTCATGAGGTTGACATTTTCAGGGACTACATGTTCACTTTTCCACAAAGACAGGCCAGCCTGATTCTTGAGACGTCCTTGTTCTTAGCAAGTCTCTCTCGTGTTATGCTTAAGTTGGCTTCTCGGTGACAACCCTGCAGCCCATCTCTCTGTAGCACAATTGTGTGCCCTGTTCTGTTCTTGATGAGACAGGCCTTGGCGTCATCCAAGGAAGTGTCTCTGTTCTGCAGTCAGAACATCTCCAGGTTTCCCTCTGTCTTCTGAGACTTCATCCCCAGGCTTTTGGGCACTGTGGCTGCTCTTCCTGCAGCTCCCTTGTAGCACCAAGTACCTCTCACAGAGCCGGTTTGGGTTAAAAGACACAAGCGTGCCCTCCAGGCATGGAGGAAACAGGGCAAAGGATGGGGAGTTGTACCCCACAGCTTAAAGCTGTGCTCCCTTCCTGAGCATCTGGGTAGCCCCATAGACAGTCTTCATTCCTTGACTTACTAAGCAGCTTTCCAAATGGTCACAAATATCCAAGGTTATTTGTCTCTCTAGTGGCTAATGACCATCAGTGGGGAGTGTGGCTTTCTCTGTAGGTTTGAATTTGCTGCCAAGTGGGATGTTGCCATGATCCCCTCTTGGTATGTGACATGTTGTTACTGAGTGCTGACTCTAGCCAGCACTGGCACTGGGGCAAGACCCACACCAATAGGTCTGTTCCTTGGAGAAAAGAGCCTCAGTGCTCATAATTAGAAAAGACTTTATAAGAGGCATTTGTCTAATGTTTAACGATCAAATCTGTCCACAAAATGTAAGACTTGATTTTACATGAAGGATTAATAGCCAGCACCACATAGTAAAAGACCTGCTTTGAAAAACACAGGTGCTGCCTATTTCTTGGTGCCTCTGACTGGCTGTGTGGCCTTGGTCAGATTACGGGGCTTCTGTGGGCTTTAGTTGCTCCGTGTGTGAGGTGAGGACATCCATCTTGGGATGTCTGTATTCCCTGCTACCTCTGTGTTACCTTGATAGATGTTTAAATGTCTCCAGTGACAACTGGTATTGGATAGGGATGGCTCAGCCTCCATACCTTGGAGCAGAAAAGCAATGGGACTTAGTTGTCACTTTGAGCTATGAAGGATGGCCACAGACCCCAGCACTAGGTGGCCCTCGATGACAGGGGAGACTGACATCAGACGAGAGTTGCTCAGGGGAAAGATTTTCCCGTTCAACTCAATAAGCGTCTGTGGAGAGCTGGGTCTGTCACTGCCTGTGTCATTGGTGTTGTGTGGTTGTGAGGAGCTCAGCGTGTGGAAGATGCAGGGATGATGAGCCACCCTGTCCCTGTCCTCAAGGGATGAAGTCTTGTGTAGAAGAGGAAGTGATTCTGCCAGGTTGGGGTCATGGAAGAGATGAAGTCACGAGGGCACCCTAAGCACATAGGAGGGGGCTCCTGGCAGTGGGAATGCTGGGGGGAGACGTGGTGGTGGGAAGTGCCTGCTGCAGGTGGAGGGCGGTGGACCTCCCTTGAGGGAGTTAGGCTAAAGAAAGCTCAAATAAGGCCTTGGGTAGTATGTTAGGGATTTTGGAATAATTCTCCAGGCTCTGCAATGATTGTTAAGGTTTCTGAACAGAAGGGTGACCTAGAGCTGTGTTTTAGGACATTTGTGTCTGCTAGAGTACAAAGCTGCGTTGAGTAATGTACTGGAGCCTCAAGGAGGACTGTCCACACTGAGGGAGTGCTGGGGGACAAGAAGAGGGGGCAGGCCTTTGGACAAATCAGAGCCTCAGTTGGGAAGTCACTGTGGGACTCTGAGGAGGCTGAGGTTATGGGAGGAGACCAGGAAGGCCAACCGCAGGGGGATGGCTCAAGTTGAATGAGGCATCAGCTGCAGGGAGGCCAGAAGGAGAGCAGGGTGTGAGGCAGGGTTTGGTTTGGGATGTGCTGAGTTTGTGGGTAGCCTGGTAACTGGGAGCTTGGAATGGAGCAGTTGGGGCTGCAGGGCCAGGGTGGGAGCCATGTGGTGAGAATTGGCTGCCTGGAAGCAGTGACACCACTAGGGATTCTGTGTGGGGCAAGAGGAAAAGAGGCCTGGGAGGGAAGCACATCCTCAGGCCACATCTCATACCAGCCTGCAGTCGGCAAAACATAAAGCTAGTCCTCACTCATGCCGTGCCACACCTCAGAGGAGACCGAGGCATGCTGCTGATGTGACTGGGCAGGTTTTGAAAGGCAGAGCTTCCACCATGGAAGCTGACAGAGAACCCTGCTTCCCTCGGCTCAAGCCTTTCAAAGCCACTCTGGCCCCTGGGTCTGTGTCTTTTCTGGGTCTGTTGTACAACGTGAAGGCTACATTATTTCTTGGTCACTTGCAGTTAAAAAAGGCCTTGGGTTGGTCAGTGCTCTGATTGCTAAGTTTCTGTCTAACATTTGCTTTTAGTGCCAATTTGTCCAAGCACCTTTTGTTCATGGAAAGTAGCTGAGGCAGCAGGTAAACGTTCTGATACAGAGTCAGAGCCCTCCGGGCTTGGGTGCAAGGCCAGGATCCCGAGAGCTCTCGGTGGGAGATACCCTGCCCTGGGATTTTTGCTGCGGTGTGGCCGGCACCCCTAGCCTACGGCGGGTTCAGTCAGAAGCCCCCCAGGCCACTTGCTGATGTGCAGTCTGCTTTATTGCACTGCAGGGGCCCAAGCGTAAAGGCGCATAGGCCAGGCAGACTCTGTGAGTGATGGAAATTTGCCCGGACAAGGCAGGTTTATTTTGCAGATTCCAGCATTGCCTTTTTAAACATTATCTATCTGAAATTTCTGTGTACGTATAGTATCTGTCTTAGTTTGTTTTTCAGTAGTTTGACCTTTTAAACTGACAGGCAAAACTTCATGCATGGCAGAATTGCCCACCACTCTGCCTGCAGAGTTTATTCCAGCCTCTGTGCTTAAGGATTCTTTGTTGTCCATGACACTCCCCACTAGCCAGTGCAGCCCACCCTGAGTCCCTCACCCATAAGACAAAGAGAGGCTTTCAGGTCAGGCAGCTTCTGAGCTGCATGGGGGGAAGGAGTTCTCGTCTCCCTTGGCCCAACTGGACCTCAAGATTCCCATGGAGCCTTTAAACATTATAGGGCCTAGGCCTTCACCCCATATGAACCAAATCAAAGCTTCTCTTGGGGTCCCAGGCCTCAGTCTGTTTTAAAAACTTCCCAAGAAAAATTCTATGCCACCAGTGCATTGAGAACCACTTTGGTAGAGGTTTCCAGAACTGTCTGATCATAAGAATCACCTGAGGAACTTGCTAAAAAAGCCTAGATTGTCCCAGGCTTCATGTGAGGTTACTAAACCAATGACCAGGCTGGGGCCCAGGGGTCTGGATTCTAGTATTCTTGGGCTAAAGTGAGTTTGGGAGACATTGCCCTGCCAGGCAAATGGCTGGGACTAGGTGCTGAACTCATCGTGCTCTGGGTTCAAATCAGAGATCAGGGGCTTCCTAAGCATGCAAAGGATGCTACAGACTCCCCCAACGTGAGCTTCCTGAGCTCTGCCACCAGGGCTGAGTTTACAGGGAACATTGGTGGCAGCAGAGGAGGATGGACAATGTCCTACGCTTAGCTCAGGGCCTGGCCTGCCGTCTGACAGGTGCTGTCACCATGGAGAGGACAGTTTTTCAGCAGCAGATCTGAAGGAATGCCGGAAAGGAGGGTACGGTGTGGTCCAACCATCCCTGTCCGAGCTCCTCATGTTTCTTTTTCACTGCAGGTCCTTTGGGGTCGTCCTCTGGGAGATCGCCACACTGGCCGAGCAGCCCTACCAGGGCTTGTCCAACGAGCAAGTCCTTCGCTTCGTCATGGAGGGTGGCCTTCTGGACAAGCCAGACAACTGCCCTGACATGCTGTGCGTATTTCCTGAGCCCCCTCAATTGTCTTCTGATTTCTTTTCACTCGTCACCGTTTTCCAGGGCCTCGTGAGATTAGTAATTCCGGGAGCTATTCTCTCTGGGCCTGAGGGTAGGCAGGAGTGGTTTAGAAGATGTTTCTCGTGAAGGGAGCCGAGTTCGGTAGAACCTGTGCCTTTGTGCAGGTACCCCAGTTCCCCCCATGTTCCTTAATCCCTTAGTGGTGATTTGCAGTTTGCATTGTGGTCTCTCAGGCCACATGTTTCTGGGAAATAATTTGACCAAAGCAATCCTCAGTCCATTCTCTCCATGTCAGAGGATGGCCTTTTAAAAAGAAAGGCAAGAACTCAACACGTTTTCCTCTGAAGTCTAATTCAAGGGCCTCTCCCCAACCTCTGGCAGGCATGAGAGAACTGCGGCAAGTCAGTGTACACAGAATCTTTGTGGGCAGGGCTCCTACGTGCCCCATGCAGGATAAACTTTCAGATAGTGCCACCACACTGGGGTCCCCCCACCCCAGGTTTCTTCTCTAAGTGTTTGCAAAAGTCACAAACCATCTAAGTAACATCATCCTAGTGACCAGGATGGACCTGGAACATGGCTGACCTGGCCTCTCCCTGCGGACATTGCCCTGGGAACACCCAGCTTTGGGTGCTGGTGAACCTGTCTCCTCACCCCACTTCTTCTGAAAGAACCCCTTGCGGCTTTTAGTTCCTGAGCTTTGCCAGATAGTGAGAAGATGTCCCTGATACCTCCTGGGCCTTGCTGCTCAGGGATCCTTGGGGAAGCCCCTCTTTTGATGGAGGAATTGCTCTGCTGTCCACTGACTATATTGCTTTGTGGCTCGGTGCTACTGAACGGGAGAGGCCTGGTTACCCTGCCTATAGCAAGCCTGAGGAGGCTGTGGAGGTGTTCTGATCAGGTGTCAAGTGCACGACAGGTACAGGTTGGGAGCAGTGGATTTGTTTTTGACATGCATGTGAAGGCAGGGTTCAAAGATTCCTCTGAACCCTGACAAGTAAACCTGAAGGTAGGCTCCCACTAGTGTTTCAAGACTGGGTCAGGAGATTTCTAGAAATGCCTTTCAGGACAGGTTTGGCTTCACTTTGGGAAGGACCCTGAGGAATTGTTGGGCTGTTGTTACGTCTATATGAAAAACACCCAGATCTACCCACCTACCTATCCACCGAGCCTCGAGCGAGCAGGAGCTCAGGCTGGGCCCCGTAGTGGAAGGATGATTTACAAATACGAGCCAGACATGCGTGTCTGGTGGAAACAAGGAAAGTGGATCCTAGCAGCCATGAGAGTTTTGTTCATTTGGTTTCTCACAGTGTCTGTGGGTCAGGAATCCAGAGGTATGCTGGCTCCTCTTCTCAGAGTCCCAGTAGGCTGAAATCAAGGGGTCAGGTTGTCTTCTAGCCTCCTTCAGGTTGTTGGCAGAATTTTGCATTTGCAGAACCAAGGTCCCCATGCTCTTGGCACCTGTCAACTGGCGACCACTGTCTACTTCCAGAGACCAAGGCCGCTCGCAGTCCTTGCCATGTGCCCACTCCATAGGTCCCCTCACAACAGAGCAGGCTGTTTCTTCAGGGCCAACGAGAGAATCTCTCTGCTGCTTTTATGGTTTTTTACCTGATTAAGTTGGGTCCCCTCAGGATAATTTCCATTTTGAGTAACTCAAAGTCAACTGATTAGAAGCTTAATTAAAGGAGTGAAATATCATCTCATCTTCACAAGTCCCACCCATAGTCATGTGAGGGGATATTATGGGACATTTACACCTGGGGCAGGAGTCTTGGGGGCCATCTTTGAATTCCAGTCTCAGAAACAGAAACCATGGTCCTTATCAACAAACCAAGGTTTTGTTTTTATTTCAAAGCACTTCGAATGTTGCTACCCCGACTGAAGGCCTGAGCTCCAAGGAGAGGTCGTATGCCTCATCTCCTGACCCTGCTATGTCGCTGGAGGGCACATGGGGTGGGGAGGATGCCATGCAGCACCTCTGAGCTTCAGCAGTGTATTAGCTGGGCATAATGCTCATTGACTGCTGCTTCTGAACGTTTGTTCAGCTGAAGTGTGTTGTATCTCACCAACACCTTGCGTGGAATTAGAAAAGAAGGATGCCAGGCAATGCCACATCCTCATGTCAGCTAGTATATGTGGGGGTTCCCATCATCCCATCTGGGCAGGGCTTGAACTAGGAAATCAGCCAGTATCCTGGGCCTGGACACAGTCCTGGGCCAGCAGGATAGGGCCACAGTGATGGGAGACTCCACTTCTCAGGGGACAGCACGTGGGGACAGAGGGACACTGGATTTCCTGGATGTCTCATCAAAGAGACTTCCCAAATGCTCTTCAGAACTTCACAAGCCCAAAGTTGGAAGACACTAGAAAGGCCACTTGGTGCATTTTCTTGTCCAGCATAGACATTCTCCCTCTCCCCACCTGTTTTAGTTTTTTATTGCAGTATAATAAATTACTCAAAACCTAACAGTTGAAACAACAGTAAGCGTTTATGAATGCACAGAGGTTCTGAAGGCAAGGTGTCCAGGAGCAGCCTAGCTGGCTGGCACTGGCTAAGAGCCCCTCAGAGGCTGAAGTCTAGCGGCCAGCTGGGGCTGCAGTCATCTGAAGGCTTGCTCGGGGCTGCCAGAGCCACTTCCAAGGGGTGGGGGTGCACTTAGGTGGCTGTGCCCCACCTGAGACCTCAGTCTCTACCCCTGCCCTCCATAGCAGCACTGCTTGAGTGTCCCCAGGACGTGCAGCTCACTTCCCCTGGAGCAGGGCTCAGCAGACTTTCTCTAAAGGGCCAGCTAGTAAATCTTTTTAGTGCTGTGGGCCCATATGATCTTGATTGCAACTATTCAACTCTGCTGTTGTGGTGCAAAAGCAGCCATAGGTATCACATAAATAAGCATGGCTGTGTTCCAATAAAACTTTATTTTTGAATACTGAAATTTGAATTCCATCTAATTTCCATGTTTTCAAAAAGTATTCTTATTTTGAATTTTTTTCAACCATTTACAATCTGAAAGCCATTCTTAGCTCATAGGCCTTACAAAATCAGGCAGCAGGCCAGATTTGGCCCGGAGTTAGCCTGCCCTGCCCCAGGGTAAATAATCCTGGGCCAGAGCAGAAGCCACAGCACCCTTTCTGACCCACCCTTAGAAGTCACACTTCCAGGTTTCCACCATCTCCAGGCTACACGATGTGGGAGATTATGTGGAGGTGTGAGGACCACTGGGTGTCTTGGAGCCTGGCTGTCCCTTCCAAGTGTCCCTCCCAGGTGATAGTCTGCTCTTTACTTTGAACAGTGCAGCTACTATATTCTTACCAGGCCATTGTAAGAAAAATCTTCCTTTAGAGTCAAAATATAATGGAGTGTGAGGACTGATGCCCACTGAATTTGCATAAAGGTGTACGGTGCCAGAATAGAGGCCAATGCTAGAATCAGTGGTGTTTTAGCAGGCTTAGAAACAGTCCTTGAAAGCAGGTATGAGTTCCTGTGGTTTGGGGCTGGTCAGAAGAGACGTATTGCTTTTGTGCTTTCTCTTTGACTCAGATAAATGTTTACGAGGAATTTGTGGGACTCTTAAAGTTGATCCACCTCCAGGTGACTGGAGTTTTAATACTAATTTAAGATGCCTGGGAAGCTGCTTACCTGCCATGGGAAAGGCAATGTACTTCCTATTCCCAGCATAGAGTGACAAAGAAATTTACATGAAGAGGTTACTCTTACACATTAAATGTATAATTCAGGAGGCATTTTTGTTTTGCTATCCAGAACCCCCTAGGCAAATTTTCCTCCCTTCTAAAAGAAGAACAAAATGAAAAGAGGCAAGTTGATTTCATAGGGAGTGTCTGTGTTGTCCTTCTGAATTGATTGATAGCTTATGTGAGAAAGAAGAGTTCTGGGAGAGGAGTTCTTTTGTCCTAAGGAGTGAAAGAATGGACTATGTTTATCCTGGAGGAGCGGAGAGTCAGCTGAGCCATTGGGAGTGTCCTGGAACCTCTGCCAGGTCTCAGGTGGGAGAGAGCACTGGAGCTGTGTGGTCTGAGGCCTGAACAGGCACTCCCTGGTGCAGTGGCTGCTGGTGGACTTCGCCTGAGCATCAGGAAGTAGCCAAATCCCAGCCTCAATGTCACAGAATGAAAGACTCCACGGCCCAAGCCACAGGGTGTTCAGGTCTCTGAGTCTCAGCACCATGACTCAGTTCAAATTAATTTAGCATGTATCATGAGATCAGATTTGGGTTGTGGTTTCCTGCTGGGTCTATCTTTCAAATTCATGAGAAAGCCCATTTTTAACCCCTTTTTGTGCCCAGATCTTGGTACTTATGCCACCAATGCTGTTGGGCTGCTCTGGGGCATGCTGACTGCTCAGGTCACAAAGATGAGACACGTGTGGTCCAAGCTTTCATGACTGTGGTGACTGAAAGGCCCTGGCTCTAATGCCGTGGGGTAAAGACCAGGGCAGAGGTGTGAACTCAGACATAAAAACTCGGAGGAAGAAGCCATTTGTTCTGCTGGTGACATTTCCACAACTCTGCATGTCAAGACTGTTGCCAGGGAAGTCTTCAGTATGCAGGATTCAGGAAGGAATTTGAACTTTTTAGCCCAGAGTCATCAACTCATAGATGAATCTGAAACAAGCTCCATAGAGTCTGATTGTTTTTGCAAGTTTCAAACATGGTTTTTCCTGTTGCCGGGAATCCTGGGCTGGTTTTGCGGAAATCGAGTGGTTGAACATGATCCAAACAGGCAGGAATGGCTGCTCACGCCCCATGAGCCCTGGGGTGAGTTTTGCCACCCTACACGAGCTGTGCCATCCCAAGGCCGCTCCTGGCTGAGAAGTGGTTCCTAAGACAGCCTTGGCTGTTCAGGGCCACTGGTAGGGGGCACAGTCAGCGTGCCCTAGGGTCCCATCTCTCTGTTGTGAGAGGTGTTCCTGGACTGGGCTGGGCTATGCTATAATGCCCAACAGCATGCGGGGGTGCTCTGGTGCACCTTGGCTCGCGGTATCCCACACTGACCGCAGCCTGTCCAGCTCGGATATCAGGGCGAGAGTAGGGTGGAAATACAGAGGTATGTCGGTGTGCTTACATTCCTGGGGCTGAGTGTGCGTCCCCAGACGGGAGGAGCCTTCCGTGAAGGACAGCTCTGGACTCACCAGAGCTGATCTGTGGTAAAAAATGTACTTCTTAAAAGAAGAGTTTTATTAGCTCATAAGTCCTTCTAAAGTCTACTGGAGAGTTTTTGTGTGGAAATAGTGTAAACAAGGTCTTGAATCCCACAGAGCAAAAAGACTTCCTTTTATGGGCAGCCCTGGAAGAGCTGTGACTCTGGAATGGTTTAAAAGAGGCATCACATGGCTTGTTTGTGCTGATGTCACTGCATCACTGCCCTGCCGGTGGCACCTCCTCAGACCCTAGCCACAGGGCACAGAGCCAGGCACATCTCATGTTCCTGGCCCCAGCTGCACGTCTGTTCAGGGGTAAGTCAGTCAGCCAGGGAGGAAGTTGCAGCCCAGCCACAGAGATGCATTTCATGTGTTTATGGCCCACTTTAATTTTTGCTCCTAGTTCTTTTTCTTAGGAAGTGATGGGAGTATGGGAAGGCAGGCTTGTTTACCACCTGACCAGAGGGGGACACAATAAATTAGGCTGCCAGTTCGTCAGTGCAAGTTAAACCCCTACGACATCTGTGACTGTCCAGTGGGCAGTTGGAAGAGGGAAGGTTTCCTGGTGGGACCACGGTTACTCTTATTTAGGTTAAGAGAAAATTATTTTTCCCGAGGTGACCGTCAAAGTGTAGCTGTACTATTTCACAGAGAACTCCATCTCAGCTTCACCCTCACTGGTTTTTTAATCTCTTGGTGCTTCAGTTTCCTTATCTGTAAAATGGGGATATATTATAATAAATAGCACCTACTTCACAGACTTGTGAGGATTAAAGTAGCTCACACACATAAAACTCTCTCTGCCTGGCACCTAGTGTGCACCACTTTGAACAGTAACTTGATGGTAACCACATGATTAGGGCCGTGGCCTCCAGGCAGGTGGTTTAGTTGAGAGGGGAAAAAAATCTAGTCGGCCTTCCTATTTCATTCAGTTCTTTTTCCACCAGAGCAGGGGTCAGCACACTTTCTGTAAAGGGCCACACAGCAAATACTTTAGGCTTGCAGGCCAAGCAGTCTCTGTTCTAACTACTTACTCAACTGGCAGTTGTAGCTTGAAAGCAGCCACAGGCAGTATATAAATGAGAGGGCCTGGCTCTGTCCCCATAAAACTTGATTTGCAAAAACAGACAGCAAGCTGGGTTTGGCCCTGCTGCACCGTGCCAACCCTAGTCTAGAACGTAGAATTCTGGATAGATCACCTCTCGCCCAGGCCCACCCTCCCTCTCAAGGTCACATACTCACCACCTGACCTGACCTGCTTGACATCTTCTAAGGAAGCTGGCCAGGTGAGCAGGGAGCCTTTCTCTTTGCAGGCCAGCTTCCCTGCACAACAGACTTCTGTTATATCAGGAGGTCTCTTGGAATTTTCCCAGGGGCTGAGCATATGCAGGTGGTCTGTTGGTCAAGTGATCAGCCTGAGAGAAGGCTGGATGCCAGTTTGGGGTGCTTTGAGCTTCCTGGGTATGGGGAGTTCCTTTTGGCCACTTTTAGAGAAGCATCTCTTTAGCCAGAATTTTAAAACAAAAGAGTAGAATTTTCTGGTGACAACAGAGGTAGAGAGGAAGGCACTTTGATTTCATGTTCAGGTGAGAGAAGGCCACTGGTCAATCCCCCCCCAGAACCATGGCTGCCCTTGCACTGTGGCTGTGGCCAGCCTATACCTTCCTCTTTGTTCCAAAGGTCTGTTTAGCTGGATCTCTCTGAGCTCTGGATGCCTCTTCTGGGTCGGGGCAGCTGGCCGCACCAGCGGCAGTGTTCCTCCTACCCTCCTGAGGGCCTCAGTTGATTGGCCCATGTGACTCTGAGGGCTTCACAGAGGTTTGCAGTCCAAGTGTCACTGTGGCCCAGCTAGTGTGACTTGAGGCACAGCCTGGGCTTCAGTTCACACTCTGCCTTCTGCCTGGCCCTCGCTTGGGGAGGGGACTGTTGCCCGGGCTTCTCCCTCACTAGCTTGTTGGGATCTGGCCCCAGGTCTACACTGGAACTCTTGTTTGGTCCAGCGTAGCCCAGATCATGGACCAGGGCTCTGCCTTTGCAGGGCATGCCTCAAGCAGGTGCTAGATTGAGACAGCAAACTTGGAATGTGCGCTCCCATCTTATAACCCTGGGCCTCATCATACTGCCTTGTTCCTTGCGCCCTCAGCCAGGGGTGCCGCTGACCAAGAGGAAGCTTAAAAATAGCACAGGTGGGACTCAGGGAGAGATCGCTGCCAGGGAAGCTGTGCTCACTCATCAGCCTTATTAGTGAGAAACTGGAGGTTTCCTGTGTTCTAATTCTGGAACTGATGTTTCATCAGTGGTGGCAAGAAATGCTTCAGATAGAAAGCTGGTTATTTTTATTTCTTAGCATTTTCACCATAAATAATACCTGTTATGACAGACTCTGTGTGAAGCTAGATTTGTCCTTCTCTGGAAATGAGTTTGGGTTTTGTACCGTGCTGGGTCCTGGGTTTTGGGCTAAGTGAACGGAACAGTAGGAGATGAGGCAGAAGAAGCTGAAGGCTACTTGGGCTGTCCAGGCAGAGAGGCAGAGACTTAGAGGGGTGGCAGGGCTCTTTTCAGCGCATGCAGGCGGGGAAACCACAGTGCCTTGGGGTCTGGTCCCACCTTCTGTCTGTCTGCACCGCAGGTTTGAGCTGATGCGCATGTGCTGGCAGTACAACCCCAAGATGAGGCCGTCCTTCCTGGAGATCATCCGCAGTGTCAAGGACGAGATGGAGCCCAGCTTTCAGGAGGTTTCCTTCTACTACAGCGAGGAGAACAAGCCACCAGAACCGGAGGAGCTGGACCTGGAGCCAGAGAACATGGAGAGCGTCCCCCTGGACCCCTCGGCCTCCTCATCCTCCCTGCCACTGCCCGACAGACACTCGGGACACAAGGCCGAGAACGGCCCGGGCCCTGGAGTGCTGGTCCTGCGCGCCAGCTTCGATGAGAGACAGCCTTACGCACACATGAACGGGGGCCGCAAGAACGAGAGGGCGCTGCCGCTGCCCCAGTCCTCGACCTGCTGACGCCTGGATCCCGGGCCCCCTGCAAACAGTAACGCGTGTGCACGCCCGACGGCGGGTAGGGGGGAGAGAGGAAGTTTAACAATCTATTCACAAGCCTCCTGTACCTCAGGGGATCTTCAGAACTGCCATTGCTGCCCACGGGAGACAGCTTCTCTGCAGTAAACACATTTGGGATGTTCCTTTTTTCAATATGCAAGCAGCTTTTTATTTCCCGACCCAAACCCTTAACTGACACGGGCCTTTAAGAACCTTAATGACAACATTTAATAGCAACAGAACACTTGAGAATCCAGTCTCCTAAGTCTCTCTTCCTGTCCCTCCCCTCTTCTCTCTCTCTCTCTCTCTCTCTCTCTCTCTCTCTTTCTCTTTCTCTCTCTTTCTCTCTTTCTCTCTCTCACACACACACACACACACACACACCCCCTTTTCTCTTTCTTTCTGCTTCATAATGGAAAAATATTTGCCGCCAGCCTGGGTGGGAAGCCCTTTTTATCAGATTGAGGAAATGGCTATCCCTGTGGCCCCATGTGACACCTGCACACACCTGCCTGACACCATAGGTCTTTATTAAAAAACACATTGACATGGAAATTTTTAACTATATCTTTAACCTTTTTAGGGACATATGAAATTTAAAAAGGGCCATCGTTCATCCAAGGTTGTTACCATTTTAATGCTGCCAAATTTTGCCAAAATCCTGAACTTTCTCCCTCATGGTCCCTGCACTGATTTTCTCATGTCCAGAGGCACGAGTGAGCGTGGTACCTCGTTACTCCGTGTGAGAGGGCCGTTGGTGATATGCTCCATCTGACTGTCCCCTGACGTTCTCCAGGTCCACACTCACACAGGTCTCATTGCTTTCAACTAGGTAATGATTTGGGGGAACTGGACACAATGGCACGCTCTCTCAGCGAAGATGGGGACAGGCTGAACCGGCTGCCCTGCCCCACCCCCAGCCCCCGAGAATTCTGGAGAAAACGGGCCCTGCAGGAGCCTGGAAGACAGGCTGTGGCTGGGGTGAAGAGCTCCGAATGCCTGCTCTTCACCCCAGCCCCAGCCCCCTGCCCAGCCCCCAGGACACAGAAGGGAAGGGGTTTCCAGGGACTCAGCCCAACCATTATTGCAGGTTTGCAAGGAAAGAAATCCAAACACCACCACAACAACAGTAAGAAGAAAAGCAGTAAATGGATTCAAGCATTCTAAGCTTTGTTGACATTTCCTCTGTTCCTAGGACTTCTTCATGGGTCTTACAGTTCTATGTTAGACCATGAAACATTTGCATACACATCGTCTTTAATGTCACTTTTATAACTTTTTTACGGTTCAGATATTCATCTATACGTCTGTACAGAAAAAAAAAAGCTGCTATTTTTTTTGTTCTTTATCTTTGTGGATTTAATCTATGAAAACCTTCAGGTCTACCCTCTTCCCTTCTGCTCACTCCAAGAAACTTCTTATGCTTTGTACTAGAGTGCGTGACTTTCTTCCTCCTTTCCCAGTCATTGATACTTCTACGATATAATTTGCCATGAACTGTTTGATGCCTTTTTATAAATACATCCTCCCCTCCCGGCTCCCACCTGCCCCATTAGTTGTTTTCTAACCCATAGGCTCTGTGGGCACGAGGCTGGTGAGGGAACGCGGTGGAAAGACGTCTGGGGCCCTGCCCTGAGAGGGCCGCACTCCCCCCTCTTCTGCCCACCCTCATGCAGCATTGGAGTCTGTTACAGTGCAAGACATGATACAAACTCAGGTCAGAAAAAAAAAGGTTAAATATTTCGCACGTCCTCGTTCCGTGTTTATATTCACCATTGTTGAGAAGTCTCAGCTTCTCTTTCCCTTGCCTTTGTTTTGGTTGTGACACACATATATATATTTTTTTAATTCTTGGGTACAACAGCAGTTTTAACTGCAGACACTAGGCATTTGGATTACTATTTTTTTTTTAATGGATATTTAATCTTTCCATCCCATGAAAAACAGCTGCTGAGTCCAAGGGTGCAGCAGAGCGGGCTCCAGCAGGCCCCGCCGTGGCTTTCTGCCACCACCCTCACCAGACCGACCTACCTGTCTCTAGAACCAGAACATCCCAAGGGACCTCCTTCGCACCACGGGGAGTGGAACCCTGGGATCTGAGCTGGCCCGAGGCGGCATCCTCAGGGGTGCGCGTAAGCCGGCGCCAGGTCTGCTGGCCAGAGCACCGGGTCTGGGCAGCGCAGACACCGTGGTGGCCCAAGAGCCCCTGTGCCCCTCTCAGGGACCCAGGCTCTGGCGCTGGCCCCATTCCCTCGGCCAGGAATCCAAGTCCTCAGGCCGGGGTCCTGTTTTGTCTAGTTTTTAGCACTTCTCACCAGAGCGATGACAGCACGAGAGTTGCTGCTGGGACGGAAATGTTTAAATTATAAGTAAGAACAAAGCTAAAATATGATGATTGGTAGTTGTGACTGGAGATTAAACACAAAAAAGAAAGTTCGTAGTGCTTTTTTCTTGTCAGCAGTTTGTCTCACTGCTTTTTAGCCTGTCCCAGAGTGTTTTCCCTTTTAAAAAAAAAAAAAAAAGTTAATTAAGAAGGTATTATATGTAGGAGTTTTCTTTTAATTTATTTTGTGATACCAGTTTCAATCACTGTAGAGACGCCCCATTATGAATTTAAATACTGAGGAAAGGGTTTGTGTGTGTGTGTGTGTGTGTGTGTGTGTGAGTGAAGACGGGACAGTTTTTTGTTTTATGTTGGTTTTTTTCCCCAAACATTTATCTACCTCACTCTTATTTTTTATATGTGTATATAGCAAAAAGAATACATCTCACATTTCTTAGCACCTGACAATAGGCCGTTGATTCTGGTAACCTCATCCACACCACAGGCTACACACCCAGGTGATGCAGGGGGAGGCCAGGCTGTATTCCGGGGTCAAAACAACACTAACTCCCCTATCCACTCATTTCAAACAGCTTGCCTTTTTCTGCGATGTCTCCTTCCATGTTGCTTCTGTTCTTTCCTTTTCCTAACTTGGTTTCCTCAGAGGCCGTGAGGTGTTAGGATTTTCCTCCTCCCAGCCAGGCTGAGAAGGGCGCTGGAGCACGCCTGCGAGGGGCACTTGGCTGCCCTGGCTGGTTGTCTTTGGAGCAAACTTTTATGCAAAGTGAATGACCAACAAATTTCGTCATTGAGAGAGTAGTGGTTCCCCAGGTTTTGAGGACAGAAAGGTGCCCAGGGCGGCAAATGGTCTCTCTGTGGGAATCCCACGTGTAATTACGCAGTGTCTTCGGTTTGCTTCCCTCGGCTGCTCCTCTTGCAGCCCCTGGACGAGGCCTGCCCTGAGGCAGGGACTTGCTGCTGCCACTGCTGCGTTTGTTCAGTTCAAAGGTATAGCTGCGTCAGCAGTTTGAGAGCTCAGTCCACCAGGCCTCTGTGCCAGATTGCAGAGGTTCCTGGTGTCACGGCCAAGCCGAGGTGGAGTGCACAGTGCACACGGGATGACGTTCCCTTCCCCTCCAGACTGCTCTCTCAACTTCGCCCTCCCCTCCTCCAGGGGTGAACAAAGACGAACCAAACCTTCGGGCTGGACAGACCAGTGGTCGGCACCGAGCCTCCCACCAGGGCTGTGCCTCTGTCTGTCCTGCTGCTCATAGGGGTGGACGGCACACTCCCCCGCTTCCAGAAGCTGCTCTTACAGGCACTGGTGATTTTATCTGGAAACGTGGTGGGTGGTTTTCCCCAAGTATGACTGGCTCCTTCACAGTTCCAGTACTGAGTTAAGATCAGGAGCCTTTTCCCTCCTGCAAGAACAGTACCCTTCTCTCCCAGGTCCCCGGGGATCCTAAGGTCATTGAGAAACATCGTTTGATCAGGGCTTTCTTCTTCCACACTGTAGGTGACCCCTTGGAATAGTGGCCTCTCCTCTCTTTTGCACTTAACTACCGGTTTCCACAACTGGATTCCTACAGATCATTCAGCTGGTTATAAGGGTTTTGTTTAAACTGTCTGAGTTGTTGGTGTCATTTTGTTTTTGTTTTATGTAGGTTGTTTTTCTTTAAGTAGAAAGAAAACACTAACAGTGTAGTGCCCATCATAACAAATTGCTTCAGAAACACTTCAATAAAAGAGAACATTTTGCTTGTGTGATGGTGCAGTCATTTTAGTGGACCAACCCACCCACCTTGACTATACCAAGGCATCATCTGTCCACAGTTCTAGCCTAATTTCATGCTGATTTCCCACCTCTTCTTGATTTTTCTCTTTTGTGTGTTCCAAATAATCTTACCAAGCTAAGTTGTGGCATTTTCCATGCAACCTCCTTCTGACAGCAGCTCACACTGCTTGAAGCAACATGAACCACTGAGGCACATCATGGAACTGATGTGAGCATTAAGACATTCTCCCACGCAGCCCTTCCCTGAGGCAGCAGGAGCTGGTGTAGTCTGGAGACAACACTGAACTTGAGCTGTGTGAGACCCAGACCACCCCAGGTCTACTCCAGGGAGGTCATGACTTTGACACACAGTGGGAATGAGATCCCTCCTTGGAAGATAGAAGACCGTGTTCACGCCCAGCGCTGGCCTCTCCTTCCGGCCTGTTTCTCAGGACGAGGAACAACATTTCAATGGTAGGAAAAGAGGCTCCGTAAAATAGAAGAGCAGTCACTGTGGAACTACCGGGCGGCAAAATGCTGGGTACGAAGGGGCGTGTTTTGTTTGGTTGGGACAACAGAGGTATGAGCCAAGATGATGCCAGATTGTCGGCCAGTCTGTTCCACTGGAGCTTTTTCCTCAGCACCCACCTCTGTTGGCGGGTGGCTACAGGCAGGTGGCTGCTGTGGCAAAGTCACACTGGGCTCAGATGGGTGAGAAGGTGAGGATGCTCGTCCAAGGTCCTCAGCTGTCACTGTTGCGTCCTCCCAGGGTGGCCAGATGGTATTGATGGCCACTCCTTTCCAAAATGTAGGCGCCCTCCAGTCGACAGTAACCCTCCATGGTATGACTTGGCCCATCCCAGCAGTCCCGGTGATGCACTTAAGATTTGGAGTTTGTTCTTTTGTTCCTGTTACTTTGTGTTGTCAGCTGTCTTTTCATTTCCTGGGCTAAGCAGCGTTGGGAGACGTGGACCAGAGATCCACTTCTTAAGAACCAGTGATGAAAGTCAAACTTTCTTACTCCACTCTGAAGAAGTTGGTAGTACAAATGAGAACTTCAAGAGAGGATGTGATTTAGATTGAACTTCTGTTGCCAGAGATGCTGAAGATACAGACCTTGTACAGGCCAGGGGGTTTGATTTTGGCTTCCAGCTTATGTGCTAGTTGGTCATCTGGAGAAATGAGTACTCCTTGGTGGTGGAACGACCAGGCAGTCGGAAACCATTGTCACAGGAATCTTGACATGAAGAGGAGGATTTCAAGCAGAACAGTACAGGACTTGGAAGAAGCGTGCACAATGTTTTGAACTTGATGGTTTCTGAAGGTGTCAGACCACCTCAAGGCTCAACGGTCATCCATGGGCATTTGGTTTCAAGAAATAAACCCAGCATCCTACTCTGGAAACTTTACCGCGGATTTAAGTCAAATCGTTCAAGAACATAAACTACATCGCGCTCATCAGTTGTCAGTTCTGGGGCATGACTTTAGGGTTTTGTTTTTTTTTTTCTACAAGAACATAATGATCACTCATTTGTACGTCCATGTTTGTGTGTCCGCATCTTTCTGGTAAACATTGTTTTAATTAGTCACTCATTAGCGTTTTCAATAGGGCTCTCAAGTCCAGTAGATTACGGGTAGTCAGTTGACGAAGATCTGGTTTACAAGAACTAATTAAATGTTTCATTGCGTTTTTGTAAGAACAGAATAATTTTATAAAATGTTTGTAGTTTATAATTGCCGAAAATAATTTAAAGACACTTTTTTTCTTTGTGTGTGCAAATGTGTGTTTGTGATCCATTTTTTTTAGGACACCTGGTTACTAGCTAGCTTTACAATATGCCAAAAAAGGATTTTACCGTCACCCAAGCCGTGGTTCACCCTCTTTTCCCCCATGCTTTGTGCCCTAGTTTATAACAAAGGAATGATGATGATTTAAAAAGTAGTTCTGTATCTTCAGTATCTTGGTCTTCCAGAACCCTCTGGTTGGGAAGGGGATCATCTGTTACTGGTCATTTCCCTTTGGAGTGTAGCTACTCTAACAGATGGGACAGAACCTCACTGGCCATGGAAACAGCAGAAGTGTCGCAGCCCAGCAGTACACAGCACTGTTTAGCATCTGGTTTGGTTGGTCTGGTTGTCATCATTGTCATGCAATGCCATAGAGATGCAAGGACTTGACTGCACAGATGATGATTTTCACGATGATCACAGCATACAGATTGATCACACAAAAGGTGACAGTTCTGGGGCACACAGGCCATTTGCTTACGTGACTCATATCATGATTAATGCTTTGTTATTACAAGGAAGAGAACCTATTTTTTTTAAGGCGGAACACCGAAGATACATTGTTCCAATACAGAATAGGTTGTTTTTAATAAACACCACAACACACAAAATTAACTTTTTAAAAGTTTGACTCCATGTTCTCCAGCACCCAGTGGATTATTGGCCATATCTACCCAAGTCCACAATATCCACATCATTGGAAACATCTGGAATTTTTGCACTACATAGGAGAAAGGTCCAGAAACAATTTGGTTTTTGTTTTCAACTTGTCATTTTGATGTTTGGCGTTGCACAGACACATCCACAGGTGGGATAGATGCCTGGCAAAAACACCTGTCTGCTTTCTAAGCCAGTGAGGTTGAGGTGAGAGGTTTGCCAGAGTTTGTCTACCTCTGGGATTAAAAAAAAAAAAAAAAAACCAGAAGGTGCGATGGAATGGATGCATCGCAAACAATGCATTTTTTGAGTTTTCTTGTTTAAAAAGAAATTTTTTTAAAAAGTTTTAAAAAAGGTAATAACATGGCCAATTTGTTACATGAAATGACTTTCTGTGTATAAATTATTCCTAAAAAATCCTGTTTATATAAAAAAAATCAGTAGATGAAAAAAATTTCAAAATGTTTTTGTATATTCTGTTGTAAGAATTTATTCCTGTTATTGCGATATACTCTGGATTCTTTACATTATGGGGGAAAAAAAGAAACTTTGTCTATTTTGAATGGCTGAAGCTAAGGCAACTTTAGTTTCTCTTACTCTGCTTTTTTCTAGTAGTTAAGTACTACATGGTTTAAGTTAAATAAAAGAATTCTGTATGCATTTTTGTCTCTGATTTTGTTTCTTCCCTTTCTGGAAGCCTCACCACGCTTCTGTGGCAGGGAAGCTGAGCTCCGTGTGGCACGTGTGTTCACACATGGTGCTTGGAAATGTTCTTCAAGAAGGCATTGCCTTATTTCTGACAGTTAAACCTTCTCAGCATGCAAATTGCTGGTGAAGATGAGAAGCTATTCTGTTTCTCACTTTGTTAAATCAGCTGGAAGGAAATCTGAATACATAAAATACAGAAATCTGTACTTCATTTTTGACTAATTTGTAGACTTTTTTCCTATACCTTCCACTGACAAAAGTCAGGCCAAGGCAGGTTTGATCTGTGTGACTCCAGGGCAGAGGACTTAAATCCTTCACATTTCCCGTGTCCTTGTTGGTGCCTTGCAGCTAACATAGCCTAGTCAGAGGGTGTTGGTTACTTTCTAGCTGCTGATTAGTGATCTCAGCCCGCCCCCAGGGGCTCCACGATCCAGACATCGCTATCTTTGTCAGGGGAAATGGTCATCGTAGGAAAAGGAAACAGGCTGGCAACGTTCTAGAATCAGACCAAAGATGCAGCAACATAAGGAGGACAAGCTGGTCATTTCTTTCGATCATGGGGAAATTATGCTCCAGTAACAAAATCAGCCCGTTCAGTGAAGAGCTGAATGGCAAGGATGGGTAGTAGATGACCTAAACACAAAAGGCTAGGTGTTGCCCCAGGGGTTTTGCTCACCGGTGTCACCAAGTGCCCAGCACTCAGAGGACCTTCACTAGGTGACTGATGACTGAAGGAGGTGTCATTTCCAAGGCTAGAATGCCCAGGGTGGCCCTCCCCCTTTTCTGGGCAGGTGAATGCTGCACTTCAGGTTGCTGCAGTGCACTCTGCACTTGGCTTGTGCAGCCGGAAGGAGCAGCAATTTCTTAGGATGAAGGTGCTGGGTCCTTAGAAGTTAGAACCTCTTCCCTCTGTGCCACTTCTTAAGACTCCAAACCTAGGCGGGCTGCTTCTGTATTTACCCCACAGGTCCAGCTATGAGTGTGTACTCAGGTGTGTGTTTTGTGTGGTGTTCCTTTGTCACTGAAGGACTTCCACGTCCATTCTCTCACCGGATGTTCCCAATCACCCTGCAAAGGAAGGGTTTTAATTACTCTGTTTTATAGATGAGCAAACCCAAAAACATTCCCAAGGCCCCCCAGCTATTAAATGACCAACCCAGGATTCGGCCTTTTATGCTGTCATTTTCAAACTGACTCAGAACTGCCAGAACTAAACAGGCCTCAGCACATATGGACAGGGGATGCCAGGCCATGTGCACAGACAAGGATGTGAATGGGCCTCTGGGGTTCTCCCTGAAGAACTTCAGAGGCCAGAGAGGGGAGAAGATGGGGAAGCTCTGGGCCTCCCATCTGGATGATGTCTGAAAGTTTTAAAAATGTGTACGGCATGGTGCCAAGAAGTCTGTAATAACACAGAGCCTGGTCCTGGAGGCCCCCGTTGCCAGTGTCCTGGGACAGGAGTCAGGCTTGGAGGGCAAGGGCTCTGGGCAGCAGCTGTCTGCCCCTAAGTGCAGAAGGATCTGATCTCCACATTAACAGCCATGCAGCCGGACCTGTGTGTGCCACCTAGCACCATCCCACCCCACCTGCTGACTTTGATCTGTTTTATGTCAAATGATCCAGGTTTATTTGCAAAGTGGTTTCTGTAAAGTCTATTCCAAATGCGCAAGTATGCTGCTGGGCTAGCAGCGAAACATGCACTTTTTCTTACAGTGAATGAATCTGGGCACTAGGTGACTACAACTTTTTAAAAAGTGAAAAGGGGTAGTTATGAGCACACCAACATAAGTAATTCCCCAGAGCTTGGCTACCTTTACTCACTTCCTCAAAAAAAAAAAAGCCATGTTACCAATGGGGCTCCCAATGGAAACCCACCCTGAGAAAACACTGAAAAAGTAGAATTTTGCTGGGAGCAGGTTGGCACAAGACCCGGTGCAGTGTCATAAAGGCAAAACAAAAAATGAAGCAGAAAGGAGATTCTGTATTTTAAAAGTTAGGGATAATACCACAGACAGAAGCTGAGCCCAGCTATTAACCTTTGCTTGAAGACCAAACGCTACCAGTAGGAATACAAAATGGTGCAGCTGCTATGGAAAACAGTATGGTAGCTCCTTAAAAAATTAAACACAGAATTATCATTTAGTCCAGCAGTTCACCTCTACACAAAAGAACTGAAATCAAGGACTCCAACAGGTATTTGCACACCGATGTTTGTAGCATCATTATTCACAATAGCCAAAAGGTAGGAGAAATCCAAGTGTCCATCTACAGATGAATGGATAAACACAATGTAGTCTATACATATAAGGAAATATTATTCAGCCTTAAAAAAGAATGAAATCCTGTCACATGCTACAACATAGATGAGCCTGGAGGACATTATCCTAAGTGAAATAAGCCAGACACAAAAGGACAAATACTGTGAGATTCCACTTATATTAGGTACCTAGAGTAGTCGAATTCAGAGGGATGGAGGGTATAATGGTGGTTGCCAAGGGCTGGGGGGCGCAGGAATAGGTAGATATTGTTTAATGGGTACAGAGTTTCAGTTTGGGATGATGAGAACGTTCTGGAGATGGATGGTGGTGATGGTTGCACAACAATGTGAATGTACTGAATGCCACTGACCTGGACACTTAAAAATTATTAAAATGAGTAAGTAGTAAAAGGGTAAAAGAGAGAGAGAGAGAGAAATCAAACACTAGGGCCTCAGTGGCTCCAAAGCTGCCTACAGGACCTGAATGCACAGTGTGGAGTCCAGGAACCAAGCACTGGGGCGGTGACCACACCTGTGTTTCCATGGGCCTCAGCAGAACAGGCCTGTGGTCCCAGCAGTCTGGGTGGGATGGCACAGACCCACTGCGTAGTCTTTTAGAAGAAAAGAGATTACTAGAATTTCGTTTTATTGTCATGAAAGCCATAACTGAAGGTAGTTCACCCCTTGTGAAACGTCCACCTTTCAGAGTGTTCTTTCTTCTGACAATAGAATAACCCTTTGTGATTTTGTTGGGCTAATTCAGAATTTTTCTCCCTCTGTGTAAAATGTTTTACAAGCAATTTTGTAGAAAGCCTCTCAAAGCACAGTTGAACTCTACACACAGGATTGACATGTTTAATCTTCTCTGAAGGAGCCATCTCCCAGTTGGTTCGCTTTGGCTGGATTCACTGCGGTTGAGTTTTCTGAATGAGGCTTTGCGCTCGCGCTTTCTCACTGTCCTCCAGCATTTTCCGGATGATGACTTGCAAGGCCTTCCCCAGCATGCTGGCCGGGAGCCAGCGCGATAGTGGAGGGACATGAATGAGTGCGGCGTACCCATTTCCATGATGCAGGGACAGGTAATAGGTGTAATCACAGACATATCTGGAAACGTGGAAAATGCCACATTACTTCTCTGAGCAGCCTCTAACCTTGGTGGAACGTTAGCAGCAGTGGCCACGCAACATCACAAAGCTTGAGGGGGGATGCCACCTGGGGAGACTTCAGTTTTGTTCTTCTGCCTCAGAAAGACCATAGTGTGGGGATGAGCTGGGGGGAGCTTGGCTCTCAGTCTCTTGGGCTCATGACTAGCAAGTGGCCAAGATAGACAGGGACCAGATTTTCAGCCAACTAGTCTAAAACACCTTTACCCCAGAAAATCTCTCTCTCATTCATGTCTTCATCGGGTCATTTATTTATTCATTCCTTGGGGAGAGCAGAAACTGCCTGCTGGGGGTCAGAGTTTGGAGAAACAAAGGTAAATTAATCTTTATCTGGGGCTAAATCAGCATTGTTAACTCACAACTTTGGTCCCTCAAAAAATCAAAATAAAAAGACATTTGCTAAATGTTAGTGGCTCTCAAAATCTGCCTTCCGATCTCTTCTCCTGTATCAACACACCAAAGGCCACATTACAGGAAGGGGGTCTCGGAAATGAGACCTCAAGCAGGACAGCAAAGAGGGGCAATCTGGGCTGGCACTGCCTGACCAAGCGGCCAGCTGGACGGTATGAGATGGCCTCTTGGAGGGAGGGGGGACACTGAAGTCCAGGCCTTCTCTCCTACCTGCTCAGCGTCCTGACACCCACAGAGTGTACCTGCCCGCATCTCGGGAGAAGGTCACCTCGACATCCTCGATGGCAATGCTCCTGCAGACTGCCTTCATGCTGACCCGGGAAGGGATCACTTCTGGGCCGCCTGGTAGGCACACACCACCCTCGGGCCGGAAACCCCGGACGTCGGCATCCCGGTAGCCTCGGTTCTTGCCACACTGTTCCAGAAAGATTGCTTTGGCAGAGGCGTCCATGCCCACGTGGACGGTGAGCTGTGTGGACACACAATAGAAGAGACATGCCGGGAAACCAAGGCCCACCCTGGTCACTAAATGTGCAAAAGGGCCAAGCCCTGGGAGAGCCCGGCTCCAGGGTGCAAAACATCCTAAACCCCAAATCCACCATGAAACTCCGGGATGCCCTGCTTATGTCTCCTAATTAATATAGTTGGAAGGAAGAGCAGCTGGGTTTTTTAGCTGAATAGGAACCCATGTTGCATTTACATTTAAATACTGTTATATTTCAAAATATTCTTACAGGGCAATGTATTCTCTCTCTCTCTTTTTTTTTTTGGTGGGGGAGTGGCAAGCTGGTATCTAAGACTACCAGAGGAGAGTGTTTTGGTGGAATTGTTCAGCTTCTTTTAATGAAACTTTAATAAAGGATGTTAGTAGCAGTCCAATAAAATCTTATTAGAATTTATCTGAGCCCATTATTTTTTCTCTTTAAAAAATAGCTGCTGGGTATTTTACCACAACATTTGGGATACTGTCTTAATGGCTTGGTGGAACATGTTTTATTAACCTCATCATCTGATCTTTGTTTTGTGTGGGTTTTTTTTTGTTTTTGTTGTTTTTTGCAGGGGGGTAGGTTGTACCAGTTGGAGTTTTTTGGTTTTGTTTTTTGGTTTTAGAAACAGGGTCTCATTTTGTTGCCCAAGCTGGAGCGCAGCGGTGCGATATAGCTCATTATAACCTCAAACTCCTGGGCTCAGGCGATCCTCCTGCCTCAGCCTCTGGACTAGCTGGGACTATAGGCACATGCCACCAAGCCTGGCTAATTTTTCTATTTTTTGTAGTGATGGGGTCTCACTATGTTGGCCAGGCTGGTCTCAAACTCCTGGGCTCACGGGATCCTACTGCCTCGGCCTCCCAAAGTGCTGAGATTATAGGTGTGAGCTACCATACCTGGCCAGCACCAGTTTTTATGTAGTAATAATATACAGATACAATGGACTGAGTGCTATGAAGATGTGCCCTCGCCTGGGGGCCACCCTCCCAACTGCTCTCCCAGGCCCAGGAGGTCCTGGCCCATATCCTACTCACAACCAGCCTGCCCATGGGCATGTGTGGGACCTAACCCAAGCGCCTCTCTCTTAAGTAGAGACTATTTTGAGTCCTGGCTGGGAACAACACTTCCATTTCTTTTCCTACTCTTCTCTCTCCAGATTTTCTTTTAAGACCTACTCCATATTTCAACTTAAACTTTTAGAAACAGACCCACCCAGAACCTTACAAAATCAGCTGGGACCTCGCATTATTGGTGGGACGTGGGTGCGGGGTGCACTTCAGCCATCAACCCTAGAACCAGGGCCCGGGGGGTCACAGGCTCTAGGCTCCACGCCATTGTCAGCCTCTTGCCCTACTGCCCCCCAGCCATCAGGTACTTGCGGTTGGAGACCTTCCCAGATTCTGGCGACCCTCTGCCTCGCCTCCCTGTAATCCACGGGCAGCTGAAAAGTCCGCAGCTCCAGTTTCATGTCGCTCCCCAGCCCCAGCTGGGACAGCTCCTGCGGAGAGAAACGGCGGGCGGGGGGGGGGTGCCTCAGTGGACGGGGGACATGCAGGAGTCCCTGAAAACTCAACCCTTGGGGCCCACTCCCAGGGGTCTTCAGTGGGCCCAGACCCTGCCCTCAATGAGCTCACACAGTGGCAAGGGGCCAAGAGAGCCGCGATTCATGCTCTGCGAGGCAGATGCTGCACGTGGCCGCCCCTGTCGAGGCAGGGAACCCTAGAGAGGCACGTCCCCTCAGCAAACACAGCCGGGATGCAGGTGAGTTCCGTGCACAGAGGGGGATGAGCCACATGAAGATGCTTGGGAGGGCATGCCAGGCAGAGGAAGCTGCAAAGGCAGAGGGGAGCACACAAGCCTGAGACCTTTGGGGACTTTGCTGTGACACGGTGCTCTTGCAGGGCTGAAGTCTTCTTCCGTGTGTCCTGAATGCCTCAGGACAGGACATTAAGCACCCCTGGGCTCTCATCTGAGCACAAACCACACACAGCATCTCCAGCATCCCCAGGTATTTTGACAAATTACCGACCACCACCACCAGTGGTGTGCCAGGGAGTCCTGCACTTGGGGGAAGGAGGGACATGGACACTAGAGCAGGATGTGGATGCCACAGCCGGTGCCTAGCTGGGTCGAACTTTATCCTCAGGGCAACAGGGAGCCATCAAGGACTGTGCAGGAGGAGCTATAAGTCAGAGCTGCCTCCTAGGGGGATGGAGGAGGAGGCAAAAGTTGGCCAGGATGTCATGGGGTCATTTTGGTCCTGCCAAGTTTAAGCACCCAAGGGGAGCTGGCCCTGGCTGTGTGCGTCTGGAGCTCACAGAGAGGTTTCTGGGGAGACACCGGCATGTGAGGGGCAGCAAAAGCCATGGGTTTGGGTGAGACCGGCAGAGAGCAAGAGCAAGAGAAAGAGCCGGGGGTGGGGAGAGAGCGTGCAGGGAGAGGAGGTGAGGGCTGTGCAGAAGCCCCAGCATCAGAGAGCCCCCTCCTGCCTGCACAGGCGACAGTTTGCAAGGAAGAAAACCAGGGGAGCAAGATTGTAGAGGTGTGCAGGTCACTGCTGGTGAAAGTTAAACCAGGAACATAAAGGCCATCCCCCAAAAGGCCCAGCCCTTTCCCTGTGCCAGGAGCTGTGCTTGTCACCAAGATGGTTTTTGATTGCTGCTCCCATTTTTCCTGACTGCTTTGCTGGCATTTCAGGGCATCCCCCTGAGTCTGCGTCCTTGCATGGGTGGTGCCCAAGCCGGGCTGTCTGCCTGCCCAGCCTGCCCAAAGGCCCCAGATGGGACTCCAGGCCCCTGCTCATGGCTTCGAAGGAGTCAGGCTGGCCCTGGTGCCTCAGAGGCGGACAGGGATGACATGCCCAGATGCGGACCTGCTTGTGCTGGTCTCAATGAGTAGTGAGGTGTTTATTCTGGCCAATTTTTGGCGTCGCAGCTCAGCCTTCCCAAGGGGCTCTGCTCTGTCGTCCTCAGTTCCCTCCGCAGCTCAGGCTTTGTTCTCTTCCAAAAGTCAGTGCCAAGATCAGCACCCCCAGCAGGGCCCTTGAGTGGGAAGTCATTTGCCTGACTCTGGTGGTGAGAGGCAGGAAGGAGGACCGGGTGGCACAGGGCAATGGCTAAAGGGCCAAGGAGGAAGGGGCTGAGCGTCCAGGTGGACTTCCCAAGGGCCAGACAGGCCAAGCAGGTTCTAGGCAAACCCGAGTTCCAGGTCTTGTGGCCCCATCTTGGGCCTCCTTTCCTGAGGGGACACAGTTCAGGGAGTAGAGGCTGGAAGCCATCACACTAAGGTCCCCTTCCGCTCTGCCCAAGGGTGAGGCGGCCCTGGCTGGGCCTCAGGGGTGCTTCTCAGAACCCAGCTATGTGTGAAGAACTGGGGTCTCCCACTTGGTGGCATATGCATGGGGTCTCTGGCCTGGCCCTGAGCGGAGGCTGCAGCAGAACCCCAGAAGCAAATAGAGTTGCCGGGGAATCTGCTTTTGGGACTGTACCCTGAAGACCTGCCCTAGTTCAGTCATCAGTGGAGTCATCAATTAACTCTGCTCAATAAGCCCTCCAGAAAGCAGCACCCGCAGGATGGAGACAGCATCCCGAGCCCCGCAGCCCGGGAAGAGCGCAGCCCTGCTCCCCGCCCAGGCACACGGGGAGGCCCCGGCAAGGCAGGCCAGCGGGGACCCGGCCCGCCCACCTCCCCCTGCCGCCTCCACAGTCGCTTCTTCTGTCCGCCGCACTCCTAAGCCAGCTGAGAGAGGAGAGGGAGAGAGATCCTTTGCGCATCTTGAGGAAGCTCTCCCAGCTGCTGCGCGGGTTTGGGGAGCCCCTCTGTGTTAGTTTCCTAGGGCTGCTGTGACATTGCACCGCAAACTGGGTAGCTTAGGACAACGTAAATGTATTGTCTCACAATTCTGGAGGCTAGAAGTCCGAAATCAAGGTGTCAGCAGGGCCACGCTCCCTCTGAAACCTATGGAAGGATGCTTCCTTGCCTCTTCCAGCCTTTGGTAGCCCCCGCTGTGCCTTGGTGTGTCGCAGCACCACTCCAGTCTTCACATCGTCTTCCCTCTGTGTCCAAATTTCCCTTTTATAAAGACACCAGTCATGTTGGATGACGTCCGCCCCATGACCTCATTTTAATTTGATTACCTCTATAAAGACCCTGTGTCCAGTTAAGGCCACAGGCACTGGGTGTTAGGATTTCCACATCTTTTGAGGGGGACAAAATTCAACCCATCACCCCTCTAAGGCCATGCTTTCAAGAAGGCTGATGGCATCACTCTTGCCAAAGTAGAAAGTGCCAGGAAGCCGTTCCCTAGGTCTCCTTGGCATTTGTAGAGCCAGAGTGGAGTGGAGGGCATTTGACATTAATGGGACACCCTGTATCTTTTACTTATTTGAGAGACAAAGCCCAGGAGACTCAAAGGTCCTGCGTCTGCTCATCCTGGGTTTCCTTTCACACTTGCGAGCTGGTGCTCAGGCACGTGTGACTGCTGACATCACAGTCCCCCTGTTGGATTCCCGAGAAGCCCGAGAGCTTCTGGGCTGGGACTGCCCTCCACACACAGTCACATTAATGTTTCAGCCCAGAAAATGAAAAGATATACTTTAACTGGAATAGATACAAATGTCACTCAGAGCTGCCCATCAGCTCAGGTCACTTTTTGCCACCCAATAAGTGGAGAAACTCTTCCAATATTTAGAGATCTTTGGGTATTGGCTTTGCAGAGAAGGGACTGTGAATCAGTGTAAACTTGAACTTGTTCATGTATTGCCTTGGAATTATTCTCCAGTATCTTCCTAGTGTATTTTCTCTTCCTAACTAGAATGTCACCCTCTTACTCCTTCTCTCCACAGTTGTCCTGATGGAGGGACAGGCTGCACCTGGGTGGATCCACCCTGTCCCCAGAGATGGGGACTCACTGTCATCATGGACTCTGCTAAGGTATAGCCAGCCTCCCAGAGAGGAGGTCATCGCTTCTGCCCATGCTGTGTGTGTGTGGAGAGGGAGTCCTGAGCCCTGCTGGGTTCCCCAGGAACCCTCCAAGCACAGGGAGGGAAACTGTAGCCAACAGACATCCCCCATGGAGGGCAGAGGGCACCACCTCCACAGCTATCAATTTGGAGGCAGGAGGACAACTATACCTCCTCTAGCTGCAGACCTAGCCCAGGCTCTGGCCAAGCTGCCTGTATGGTCCTGGGAAGTCTGCTGCCATCCTGAAGTGACCAGACTGAGTGCTTGGCTGTATTCGTTTTGGGGGGTACTATGGACTGAACTGTGTCCCTCCAAAATGCACATGTTGAAGCCCTAACCCCCAATGGGATAGTATTAGGAGATGGGTCCTTTGGGAGGTCCTTTGGTTAGATGAGGTCATGAGGGTGGGGCCCTCATGATGGAATTAGTGCCCTTATAAGAAGAAGAGATGCCAGAGACTTTCTCTCCCTACCATGTGAGGTAAGCAAGAAGGCAGCCATCAGCAAACCAGGCAGAGAGCCCTTACCAGGAACTGAACCAGCCAGAACCTTGATCTCAGACTTTCAGCCTCCAGGACTATGAGAGATAAGGTCTGTCTAGAGGCTGCTCAGTCTGTGATATTTTGTTATAGCAGCCCGAGCTGACTAAGACGGGGGCTTCCAGTGGGTAGTGAGATGAGGCCTGGCTGAGCTTTCTTCAGCGACTGCATTGTTCAGCTTGAGAGGGCCACACTCAGAATCTGATTTGGGATATTGAGGAATTTTTCCCAACTTGAAATCGTGGAGGGAGTCTCCAGGCACTGCCTCATGTGGAAACTCCTGTTCTTGAAATGCCTGTCTCTCATACACACACACACACACACACACACACACACACACACACTCTTACCTGGTGTCCTAGGCCACACGCACTGTGTCCATGGCAGACAAAGGCATTTTACAAAAAAAATCAGCCAGAGTTGGTGGTCATCACCAGGCTAAGCCCTGACTGGGGGCAGGAGTGTGGGCCAGAAGGGCACATGCACAGCCGGACCCCAACTACAGTACGGAGGGAAACACACAGGCTGTGGGTCAGAAAGAGCTGGCTCTGTCACCTTTCGCTGGGTAAGCTGGGCATGTTATTTAACTTTGGTGTATCTCAATTTTCTCATCCATGAAATGGGAATAATTAAAAATCAGAGGGGTTTTTATGAAAATTTGATGAGATGGTTCACTCAGCACAGTGCCTGGCACACAGCTGGGGCTTTATAGGAGGGATTGGTGTTTATAATGAACCCATATTAATTTGAAAAAGTCATGCAAGAAGGATTTACTGAAAGTGACATTTATTAGAATTTGATGAGCCTGGGGCCCATCTGAAGCAGTGAGAACATTCTGCACAAACAGACTGCAGGCTGCTGGCTGCCACCACCATTTCTACTGAGAAGGGCTGGTTTTTTAGCAAAGGTGGGGGGGTTGGTTCTGTGCAGACCTTGAGACAGCCAGGGGTTTGTGTTTTCTGAACTGGCACACTTTCTCAGCTAGGATTGAAGAGTCTTTTTGTGCTAAAGGGGGCAGGAACAAAGCCTGGTATAACCACCCTCCCCAAAATGAAATCCAGCGAATTCCTTTAGCCAGAGGAATGGCCGGGCTCACCAAGGTGCTGAGTGTCTTCTGCCAAGTCCACAATCCCTTGAAAAAGCCTGGACTTCACCAGTGGCAAACGTCCTTCCGCCTCTTTCTCTCTCCCACTGCTTCTGGCCTCCACGTTGTCCGAAATCTGGTCGCCAGGAACACATGGCAGTTTAACAAATGGAACTGAAGGAAGGAAAGTGACACCAGTTGCTCTCTGAATTTGTTCAAATCCACCGAGGCTGTGGCACCAGTTGGTGTTGAAAAACAGTTGCTGTTTTTCCAAGATCTCATTCTTCCCTTATCAAATATGAGTTCAGGGCTAGCATCAGGATGCATAAATGCCTTCCTTTATTTAGTCGTTCCAGAAAATTCCCTGACAGTTTGAAATCTGGCATCTGCTCAGGGCTTGGTGCATCCTGGAGGGTCGCGTTCTTGGAGGAGACACGCAGACTAGAAGCAGCAAAGATGGGCTGCGGAAGCCTGGGGTTGAGGACGCCGGGTTACAGAGGAGGAACCCACAACCTGATTCTCCCCTTCACTGCTGGGGGAGTTGGGGCGAATCGTTGAAATCTGTCAAGACTCAGTTTCCCTATCTGTGAAACGTAGTAATAATAGGACCTCCTTCATAGGGTTGCGGTGAGGGACAGACAAGAACCTGCACGGGGAGGGCTGCACGGAAGAGGGGGCTCTTTGACCAGAGCTTGGAAGATTAGCAGGAATTTGCCTGGGGACAGAACTTTCCAGAGAGCAGGAACAGTGAGGCTTGGAGCTGTGTGCAAAGACCTTCCTTCTTTCCTTCTTTCTCATCTTTTCATCCTTTCCTCCCCTGTCTTTCCCTTCCTCCCATGTTCCCTCCCTTCTTTCTTTTGTTCATTTTCCCATCAGTCAGGGCACACGCGTGAGGCCCCGCCTGCGTACAGTCTCTGTGCCCGGCTCTGGCAGAGGGCTCTGGGGTGCATGTGGGGGCAGGGTGACAACGAAAGAGAGAGAGAGAAAATGTGTTCCTCTTGACCTGCTGGGTTGGAAGTGACCTACAAGCCATCAGGTGTCGCTGAGACCCAGGCCTGGGCCCTGACACCGTCCAGGCTGGAGGCCCCATGTGAAGACTGACGCTAAAGCCAGAGCCGGGGGGCTCGGCAGGCAGAGGAAGGAGCGATAAAGAGACGAGAGGAGGCCTGGCAGAGGGAGCGGGGGAAGTAAAGTACAGGAAAGCCATCGGTGGAGTATAACGCAGCCCTTAAAAATGATTTTATGAGGAATTTATTGACATGGGAAAACCCGTGAGAAAGAATAAGTTTAAAAAATTAGGATCTCAGGCTGTTTCCTGCAGCTGTTGATGGAAATGGAAACATACTGGAATGGCCTTCCCTTGAGGGAGGAATTAGGGCTGGTTCTTATTTCTATACTGTTTGTAAGATTTGTGCAATGGACATGTATGTACCACTTCTCTGGTTCTAAAAGAAGGTTCTTAAAAATAGTCCAGTAATCATACTAGCTACCCTGGAGGCCCCCTACTGTGTAAGCCACTGTGCCCAGCACCTCACCACAGCCCTCCTGCTGGATACTAATGGTGTCCCCATTCTACAGATGAGGAAACCAAGGTCCAGAAAGGGTGCATTTCAAAGAAAAGAGGAGTCCCAGAAAGTAGCCACAAAGGAGATGCTACCACAACAGTGGAGGTCAACCATTTAGGGCTGATCACAGCCCTCACAAGTGGTTTGGGAAACCTTGGGACATGGGTTAAAGATCACTCTCTTCCTTAGCAACGCCAAGTCCCAGTCTCCATACGGGATGCTGGCCCCAGCCCACTCCAATATCCTTTAAGGCATTCCTCCAAATCGGTGGATCCGTCTTGCCTGAAAAACCCAGGAATGAAAGACAGCGACACTACAGTTCCCAACCCTTTATCTGGAGTGGTTGTCTCCAAGTATTTTTGATCATGTGCCCCTATTAATAAAAGATTTTAGCATGCAGGTGTGTGTATGTGCACACATACACACTAGCCGATGTCCTGATGCCTCAAGGCACGGTGTACACTTCAAGTGGGCTTCATCGCTAATAATGTAAATCTATATTTTAAGTGGTTTTCTTAATTCCTTCCTTTTTGGGAGGGGCAACTTCTTATGAGCTTGTCATTGTTTTTATACCAAATGTGGCTGATGAAGAGCTTGTATGAGGGATAGGAGAAGTGTTACTCAGCTGTCTTCTCATGGTTTGCTCAGCTTTGCATTATTCATGTTATCTTCTATCTGTGGCTTTTTTGCAGATCATTTTCATGAAGATTCCTTGATCATGATTTGAGGATCAGTTTAATTAAAATTGGATAACATAATGCTAAAACCCATTAACTGGGCTAAAATGCTTTGTAATAAACTAGAAGTATATCAGAGAGGGAGGGCCTCTCAACATCACAGCATCCCTTCCCCCAGGGGTGAAAGTCTCCTCCCCTCAGGAAACCATGCCTGTCCAGGGACTTAAGGACGCAGGAAGCAAGGCACAGTGACAATGTCAGTACAGCTATGACATACTGATCAAGGTTAATTTCTTTCTTATTTTTATAGACTAAAACCATAGAAATTTACACCCATTAGGATGGCCACTATCAAAAACCAGAAGATAACAAGTGTTGATGAAGATGTGGAGAAACTGGAACCCTTGTACACTGTTGGTGGGAATGTAAAATGGGGCAGCCACTGTAGAAGACAGTATGGTGGTTCCTAAAAAAATTAGCTGTAGTACTATCATATGATTCAGCAATACCACTTCTGGGTATATACCCAAAAGAATTGAAAGTAGAAACTCAAAGAGATATTTGCACACCCATGTTCATGGAAGCATTATTCACAATAGACAAGAGGTCAAAGCAACCCAAGTGTCTGTCAACAGATAAGCTGATAAAGAAAATGTGGTAAATAAGGCCAGGCTTGGTGGCTCATGACTGTGATCCTAGCACTTTGGGAGGCCAAGGCAGGAAAATCACTTGAGGCCAGGAGTTCTAGAACAGCAAGAGTGAGACCCCATCTCTACAAAAAATAGAAAAATTAGCCAGATGTGGTGGTGGGTGCCTGTAGTCCCAGCTACTTGGGAGGCTGAGATGGGAGGATCCCTTGAGCCCAGGAGTTTGAGGTTGTAGTGAGCTATGATGACACCACTGCACTCTAGCCCAGGAAACAGAGCAATACCCTATCAGAAAGAAAGAAAGAAAATGACATTGAATTAATGATAGCGTTGGTATAGAAAAGAAAAAAAAAAAAAAGAAAATGTGGTAAATACATGCAACAGAATATTATTCAGCTTTAAAAAAGAAGGAAATCCTGTGACATGTTAGAATATGGGTGAACCTTGAGGACATAATGCTAAATGAAATAAGCCAGTCACAAAAACACAAATACTATATGATTCCACTTATATGAGGTATCTAATGTGGTGGAACTCATAGAAACAGAAAGTAGAATGGTAGTTACTAGGGGCTGGGGGGAGGAGGAAATGGGGAGTTATTGTTCAATAGGAAAAGAATTTTGGTTTTGCAAGATGAAAAAGTTCTAGAGATCCGTTGTACAACAATGTGAACATACTTAACTCTATTGAACTGTATACTTAAAAATGTTTACACTGTAAACTTTATGTTATGTGCTTTTTATCAGAACTTAAAAAAAATAGAAATGAATATCCTGATACTGTATTTTCATCCTGTACTCCAATGGATCATCTTGAAAACCTACTTTGGAAATGATTGAGGATCCTCAAAGAGGTGCTAGTGTAGGAAGTATTGTAAAAGGCCTAAAGGATGAGGGGTAGAAGGGCCCGAACACTTCTGATTAGGATGCTGTGCAGGAAAGACCCAGCTTGTGACTCATTTTAGTCAGCAGAATTCAACCAGTTCTGGGCCTAAGCCATAAGAAGGCCTGGCAGCTTCTGCATCTCGCTACCCTGCTGGGGAAACATCAAGGAGCGGTCACATGGTGAAGGACAGAGGCCCCGCTGTTCTGGCACCTGAGTCAAGCCCCCAGGACTCCAGCTTTCACCTCCATCTTACTGCAACCACACAAGACACCCAAGAAAGATCAGCAGAAGAACTGTCCAGCTGAGCCCAGTTGATCCACAGAGCCAGGAGAGAGAATAAAATGGTGACTTTTTAATATTGCTAAGTTTCATACTGGCTTAATATGCAGCCATAGATAACTGATACAGAGCATGATAATAAAGATTGGGAAGACATGCACTATACTTTGGGGTCTTTTTAAGTGGTACATTAAAATCTGGTTTTCTTTGAGTTTCTTTTTGGTCTTTGGAGGTTTTGTGTAATTGTTCATTTGTAATTGGAAAAAAAAGAACAATCTAACCATTTTTAAGTATACAGTTCAATAGAGTTAAGTATGTTCCCATTGTTGTGTAACAGATCTCTAGAGCTTTTTCATCTTGCAAAACCAAAACTCTGTACCTATTGAACAATAATTCCCTGTTTCCTCCTCCCCCCAGCCCCTAGTAACTACCATTCTCCTTTCTGTTTCTATGAGTTCCACCACATTAGATACCTCATATAAGTGGAATCATATAGTATTTGTGTTTTGTGACTGGCTTATTTCATTTAGCACGATGTCCTCAAGGTTCATCCATGTTCTAGCAAGTCACAGGATTTCCTTCTTTTTTAAAAGTAAGATGGATGTTTTTTGCTTCCTCAAGAATATAAAGTTTTTTAAACAATGATATTTATTCCACAAATATTAATTTTGCCCCTACTATGTTAGGCCCATGCTAGGTGCTGGAGAAAAACTGGACCCAGGACAGGACAGAGGAGAAAGAAGAAGGGGAAATAGAGCAAACGTTGCAATGGGGGAGAGACGGCAGCCAAGTTCAGTGGCAAATGTGGGGAGAAATAAAGACTTATGGAGAGTAACATCAGCAAGATGATGGAATAGAACATCCCCTGGCATCACTCCCCCCACAAAAATACAATTAGAAACTATTCAAAGACAAGAATACCACCCTAAATAAACAAGAATTCAGGGGAGAAACAAGGAAACCCCCTGGGCCCACAGAATCAAGAGAAACTGAGACCAATAAGAGAAGTAGTCATTTCAGACTGTGCTGCCCCCTTCTTCAAGCCAGCATAATACCAGCAAAGTACTCACAGAGAATTTTCCTAGATGTATGGTTGCCGAGGTGAGAGGAAGGAATTGGAGGTGAATGATTTCCCCACAGTCTGAGATTCTTCATGAGAAGCCCACGCCAGTCTCATCCCACAGGGACCATTGGTAGTGCCGGAGGGCTGAACTACCCGGGGAAAATTGCTGACAAAGAGTGGGGCACTGATCGTGGCAACTGGATGCAGATCTTGTTGACTACTCAGCACTCCAAACAGTAGGGACACCATGTTGAAGAGACTGGCTGGTGCCATAGTACCATAGAGGACACAATCTGTGGGAAGTCCTGAATCCCAAGCCAGATTGTCCACAAAGCCCAGGTGCTTGTGTGGAGCCTTTCCTTGGTGTGGAAACAACTAAAAGGCCAAAATTAAGATCTGGTGCCCGCTTTGGTCTTTGCCAGACTGGGAAACAGTGGCAGGGCAGTGATTTATTTCCAGAGCACTGTTTAAGCTCCAGTGTTCACTATGAATCTTCCCCCGACCAGGAAGCAATGACAGGGCAATCAGTGAGTTCCAGTGAAGTGCTTTAGTTCCAGTACAGTGTTTCAGTTCCAGCACTCACTATAAGTCGTCCCCAGAATGGGAAGCAATAACAGGCCAGCATCTAAGTTCTGATACTAAGAAGTAAAGGTCTAACATCAAAGAACACCTGCCAAAGCTGGAAGAGGTGGCTGTCTTCTCAAATGTGCAGGTATCAATGTAAAGATGCAAGGATTGTGAAAATTTGGGGAACACCACCAAAAGAAACCAATAAATCTCCAGGAATGAACCCAAAAGAATTGAAGATCTATAAAATATCTGAGAGACAATTCAGAATAATTCTCTTAAAGAAGTTCAGGGAATCACACACACAAAAAAATATTGATAAAAAACTAAATAAAATTTGGAAAACAAATCAGGAACAAAATGAGAAATTTGACAAAGAAATAGAAAGAATTAAAAAACCCAGAACTCCTAGAAATATAGAATGCAACAATTGAACAGAAAAATTCATTAGAAAGTTTCAACAGTGGACTTGATCAAGCAGAGGAAAGAATTAGAATGCCAGAAGACAGAACATAAGAAATTACTTAGAGGAGCAAAAAGAAAAAAAGAATAAAAAAAGAGTGAAAAGTCTTACAAGAATTATAGGACACCGTCAAGAGAACTAACCTCCACGTAATTGGAATTCCTGAAGGAAACAAGAGAGAAAAAGGCGTAGAAAGCATAGTTAAGGAAATAATGACTGAATATTTCCCAAATCTGAAGAAAGGTGACAGCATCCAGGGACAGGAAGCTCAGAAATTACCAATCAAATTTAACCTGAAGAGGAATTCCCCAAGTCACATCATAGTCAAAATAGCAAAAATCAAAGACAAAGAAAGAATACTGAAAGCAGTAAGAGAAAAGAAATGTATCATCTCCAACGGAGCCCCAATAAGGCTTTCAGCAGATTTCTCAGCAGAAACCCTGTAGGTTAGAAAATAATAGGATGTTATATTCAAAGTGCTGAAGAAAAGATTAAAAAAAAACTGTCAGCCAAGAATAGTGTACCCAGCAAAGCTCCCCTTCAAGCGCAAAAGAGAGATAAAGACTTTCCCAGACAAACAAAAGCTGAGGGAATTAATCAACACCAGACATGTCTTACAAGATATGCTAAAGGGAGTTCTTCAATTTGAAAGAAATGGACACTAAGATGTAACAAGAAAACATCTGAAGGTATAAACTTACTGGGGTTGGGTGTGGTGGCTCACATCTATAATTCTAGCACTTTGGAAGGCTGAGGCAGGAGGACTGCTTGAGGCCAGGAGTTTGAAACCAGCCTGAGCAACACAGCAAGACCCTGTCTCTACAAAAAATAAGAAAAAACAGCAGGGCATGGTGGTGCATACCTGTAGTCCCAGCTACTCGGGATGCTGAGGCAGGAGGATCACTTGAGCTCAGGAGTTTGAGGCTGCAGTGAGCTATGATGACCCACTGCACTATAGCCCAGGCAACAAAGTGGGACTCTGTCTCAAAATAAAAACAAAAACAAAAAACAGAACAAAACAAAAAAACCCCACGATAACACACTGGTAAAAGTAAGAAAACAGACAAATTTAGAATACTCTAATACTGTTATTGTGATAAGTAAAACACATACCTTAAGTATGAAGACTAAAAGACAAAACTATTAAAAACTATTAAAACTATTAAACTATTAAAAACTATTAAAAACAATACAACAATTGGTTAAGAGATAGGCAATATAAAAAGATATAAATTGAAACATCAAAAAGTAAAAATGGGGGGATGGTGTTAAAGAGTTTGTTTTGATACTTTTCTTTGTGATCAAAGTTAAGTTGTTATCAATTTAAAATAACTATAAGATGTTTTAAATAAGCCTCATGGTAGCCAAAAAGCAAACACCTATAAGAGATGCACTAAAAATAAATAGCATGGAACCAAAACACACTACCAGAGAAAACCACTTAACCACAAAGAAAGACAGTAAGAGGATCTGCTAAAGAACAAGAAAATAAGTAACAAAATGGTAGTAGTAAACCCTTACCTATCAGTAATAACCTTGAATGTAAATGGATTAAATTATCCAATTAAAAGACAGAGTGGCTGGATGGATTAAAAAAAACCCACCAAGACCCAATGTATGCTATCTATAAGAAACTCACTTCACCTATAAAGGCATGCCCAACTGAAAGTGAAGGGATGGAAAAAGCTATTCCATGCAAATGGAAACCAGAAAAGAGCAGAAGCAGCTATACTTAGATCAGATAAAATAGACTTTAGTCAAGAATGGTAAAAAAAAAAAAAAAGGACAAAGAAAGTCATTATACATTGATAAAGGGGTAAATACAGCAAAAAGATACAGCAATTTTAAATATATATGCACCCAACACCAGAGCACCCAAATATGTAAAACGAATATTATTAGACCTAAAGGGAGAGATTGACTACAATACAGTAATATTAGAGAATTTCGACACCCCACTTTCAGCAATGGACAGATCATCCAGATAAAAAAATCAACAAAGAAACGTCAGAGTTAAACTGCACTCAAGACCAAATGGATGGAACAGACCTTTATAGAACATTCCATCCAACAGCTACAGAGTACACATTTTTCTCAACAGTACATGGAACATTCTCTGGGAGAGACCATATGTGAGGTCACAAAACAAGTCTTTAAAAGAATTGAAATCATATCAAGTATCTTTTTTGACCACAATGGAATAAAACTAGAAGTCAATAACAGAAGGAACATTGATTGGAAACTGCACAAATTCAAGGAAATTAAACAACATGTTCCTGAACAACAAATGGGTCAGGGAAGACATTACAAGTTAAACTTTAAAATTCCATGATACAAATGAAAATGGAAATACAACATACCAAAACCTAAGGAATACAGTAAAAAAAGTTCTAAGAGGGACATTTATACCAATAAATGCCTTCATCAGAAAGGTAGAAAGACTTCAAATAAACAAGCTGAGGATGAACCTCAAGGAACTAGAAAAGCAGTAACAAACCAGACCCAAAATTAGTAAAAGGAAATAAATACTAAAGATCAGAGCAGAAATAAATAAAAATTGAGAATACAAAAACACAAAAGATCAATGAAATAAAAATTTGGTTTTTTGAACTGATAAACAAAATTGACAAACTTTTAGCTAGACAAACTAAGAAAGAGAGAGAAGATCCAAATAAATAAAACCAGAGGTGAAAAAAAGAGACATTACAACTGATATCACAGACATAGAAAGGATCATTAGAGACTATTATGAACAACTACACCAATTGTACAAATTGTACAAAAAAAACAACTATAAATTGGAAAACTTGGAAGGAACAAATAAATCTCTGGACACATACAACCTTCCAAGTTAGAACCATGGAGAAGTAAAAAATCTGAACAGACCAATAATTAGTAACACATTAAATTGGTAATAAAAAGTCTCCCAACAAAGAAAACCCAGGACCTGATGACTTCACTGCTGAACTCTACCAAACACTTAATGAATTAATGCCAATTCCACTCAACTATTTGAAAAATTTAAAGAAGAAGGAACAATTCCAAACTTGTTCTATGAGGCCAGCATTACCCTGATTACCAAAACCAGAAAAGGACACAACAACAAAAAAATAAAACTACAGGCCAATATCCCTGATGAACATAGATGCAAAATCCTCAATAAAAAACTAGCAAACCAAATTC
Organism: Daubentonia madagascariensis; assembly: GCA_023783475.1. NCBI lineage: Eukaryota > Metazoa > Chordata > Mammalia > Primates > Daubentoniidae > Daubentonia > Daubentonia madagascariensis. The sequence continues at coordinate 24,522,225 of JAKFHU010000144.1, read as the reverse complement.
AACAACGCATTAAAAGGATCATTTACCATGATTAAGTGGGATTTATCCCAGGGATGCAAGGATAGTTCAACATATGCAAATCAATAAACCTGATACATCACATTAACAGAATCAAGAACAAAAACCATACGATCATTTCAATAGATACAGAAAAGGCATTCAATAAAATTCAACATCCTCTCATGATAAAAGCTCTCAAAAAATTGGGTATAGAAAGAATATGCCATAAAACAATAGAGGCTATAATGACAAACCCACAGCTAATATACTGAATGGGGGAAAACTGAAAGCCTTGCCTCTAAGATCTGGAAGAAGACAAGGATATCCACTTTCACCGCTTTTATTCAACATAACAATGGAACTCCTGGCCAGAGCAATCAATTAGGCAAGGGAAAGAAATAAAAGGCATTCAAAATGGAAAGGAAGAAGTCAAATTATCCTCATCTGGAGACAAACCTTATAAACCTTATATTTAGAAAAACCTAAAGGCTCCACGAAAAACTGTTAGAACTTAAAAATAAATTCAGTAAAGTTTCAGGATACAAAATCAACATACAAAAATCAGTAGCATTTCTATACACCAACAGTGAACAATCTGAAAAAGAAATCAAGAAAGCAATGCCATTTACAATAGCTACAAAAAATATGACATATCTAGGAATCAATCTAACCGAAGAAGCAAAAGATCTGTACAAGGAAAACTATAAAATACTGATGAAAGAAACTGAAGAGGACACAAAACAATGAAAAGATGTCTCATGTTTATAGATTGGATGAATTAATATTGTTAAAATTTCTATACTACCCAAAGAGGTCTATAGATTCAATCCAATTTCCTTCAAAATACCAATGCCATTCTTCACAGAAATAGAAAAAATAATCCTAAAATTCCCATGGGACCATAAAATACCTTGAGTGGCCAAAGCAATCCTGAGCAAACAGAACAAAGTGGAAGGCATCACATTACCTGACTACAAAATATAGAACAAAGCTATAGTTACCAAAACAGCATGGTACATGCATAAAAACAGACACATAGACCAATGGAATAGAATAGAGAACCCAGCAATACATCCACACATTTACAGCCAACTCATTTTCAACAAAGATGCCAAGAACATACATTGGGGAAAGGACAGACTCTTCAATAAAGGGTGCTAGGAAAACTGGATATTTCATATGCTGAATAATGAAACTAGATCCTTATCTCTCACCGTGTACAAAGATCAAATCAAAATGGATTAAAGACTTAAATGTAAGACCTGAAACTATGAAACTACTAGAAGAAAACATAGGGAAAACGATTCAGGAGATTGATCTGGGCAAAGATTTTTTGGGTAAGACCTCAAAAGCACAGGCAATAAAGAAAAAAATAGACAAATGGGATTACATCAAGTTAAAAAGCTTCTGCACAGCAATAGGAACAATCAAGAGAGCAAAGAGACAGCCTACAGAATGGTAAAAATTATTTGCAAACTTTCCATCCAAGAAGGGATTAATAACCAGAATGTATAAGGAACTCAAACAACTCAATAGCAAAATTAATAATAATAATCTGATTAAAAACTGGGCAAATGAGCCAGGTGCAGTGGTCATGCCTGTAATCCCAGAACTTTGGAAGGCTGAGGCAGGAGGATCCCTTGAGGCCAGGAGGTAGAGACCAGCCTGGGCAACAGAGTAAGATCTGTGTCTACTAAAGATTTCAAAATGAGCCAGGTGTGGTGGCACGCACCCGTAATCCTAGCTACTTGGGAGGCTGAGGCAGGATGATCACTTGAACCCAGTTCGAGGTTACAGTGAGTGATGATTGTGCCACTGCATTCCAGCCTGGGCAAGAGTGAGACCCTATCTCTAAAAAAAAAAAAAAAGAAAAAAAGGGAAAATGATCTGAATAGACATTTCACAAAAGAAGACATACAGATGGCCAACAGGTATATGAAGAAATGCTCAACATTGTTAATCATAAGAGAAACGCAGACCAAAAACACAATTAGGTATCATCTCACTCTTGTTGAAATGGCTATTATCCAAAGGAAAAAGTAACAGATGCTTGTGATGATGCAGAGAGGGGGAACGCTAGTGCACTGTTGGTGGGAATGTAAATTAGAACAGCCACTGTGGAAAACAATATGGACTTTCCTCAAGAAACTAAAGATAAATCTACATAGGATCCAGCAATCCCACTGCTGGGTATATATCCAAAAGAAATTAAATTAGTGTATCAAAGAGATATCTGCACTCCCATATTTATTGCAGCATTACTCATAATAGCCAAGATATGGAGTCAACCTAAGTGCCTATCTGTGAACGAATGGATAAAGAAAATGTGGTGTATATAAACAATGAAATATTATTCAGCTGTAAAAAAGAGAGCCAGGCGCGGTGGCTCACGCCTGTAATCCTAGCACTTTGGGAGGCCGATATGGGAGAATCGCTTAAGGCCAGGAGTTCGAGACCAGCCTGAGCAACATAGTAAGACCCCCGTCTCTACAAAAAATAGAAAAATTAGCGAGGCATGATGGAGTACACCTGTAGTCCCTACTCAGGAGGCTAAGGTGGGGGAATCGCTGAGCCCAGGAGTTTGAGGTTGCAGTGAGCTATGATGATGTGACTACATTGTAGCCTGGGCAACAGAGTGAGACCCTGACTCAACAACAACAACAACAACAATGAAATCTTGCCATTTGCAGCAATGTAGATGGAACTGGAGATCATTATGTTAAGAGAAATAAGCCAGGCACAGAAACGCAAGTCTCACATGTTCTCACTCATATGTGGGAGCTAAGAAAGTTGCTCTCATTGAGGTAGAGAGTTGAAGGACAGTTACCAGAGGCTGGCAAGAGCGGCAGGGGAGGGGAGAATAAAGGGAGGTTGGTTTGCATACAAAAATACAGTTAGATAGAAAAAATAAGTTCTAGTGTTCGATAGCATAGTAGGGTGATTATAGTTAAGAAAAATTTATTGTATATTTCAAAATAGCTAGAAGAGAAGATTTGGAATGTTCCCAACAGAAAGAAATGATAAATGTTCGAGGTGATGGATATGCTAATTACCTTGATTTGATCATTACATATTGTATGTATGTATCAAAATATCACTTATACCCCACAAATATGTACAATTATTATGTATTAATAAAAAAATTTTAAAAAAAGATTTATGGTGAAATAAGCCAGATACAAAAGGACAAATATTATATGATTCCACATATATGAGTTATCTAGAATAGTCAACTTCATAGAGAAAAAAGTTTAATAGTGGTTGCTTGAGGTTGGGGGAAGGAAGGAATGGAGGGTTATTGTTTAATGGATACAGAGTTTCAGTATGGGACAATGGAAATTTCTAGAAATGATAGTGGTGACGGTTGTACAATGTGAATGTACTTAATAACACTGAATTGTACACTTAAAAATGGTTAAAATGGCAAATTTCATGTTGTGTATATTTTACCACAATTTTTGAAAAAGTATGGATATCACTCTCACCTTCCCCACCAACATTTTTTAACATGGGTAAAAAATTCCGTCTGAAGAAAGACTAAATCCATAGTGAGCCACTTTGCTCAGGTTAACATCCCTGTCTTTTAGACAGGGCTAGTAATTAAGTTGGGATTTTAACTAAGCCTACTCTTTTCCATATCTGAAAGCCTTCTGGAGTTCTATGGAATCAACATCTAGAAGTCATTTTCTCAGACAGCGGCAACAAAATCTGAAAGTAACAGTATCTGAGCTGCTGGTTTGCTGAAAATGTCTCAGGATTTGAAGGGTCCCAAAAAGAAGTCATGATGGATGGCAATTATTCTCACGTAAATGCTATATTGCAAACCTAGAACAATCCAAATATGAACGTTCTCCCAGGAACGGGAGAAGAGGCAGGGAGGGGCAGTGGTAACTCCAGAATTTTTTGGTGGCTGAGGCCTGAGGATGGTGAGCTGGTTGGAAAAGGGCATGGTCTTGGTAAAGGAAATTTATTATTAGATGATGTTTATTTGATGTATCTTAGAGATATTAGTAAACATACAAGCTAAGCTAAAATTTTACAGATTATTATTTTATTTCACTGAATTATCACAGCAAACTTTTAAGCTAAGAAGTGGAGAAAAAAACGAGGATCTGGTCAACTTGGGCCTCAGTCTCCTCACCTGTATAATGTGAGCAGTAACAATCTACCCTAAATATTATTAGGAACCCGGAGAGTTACAGTGAAACGGAGAAAAGAGGCCCAGAGGGACTTTGGTGACAGTAGTGTGAGTATAATGAATCTGGAACCAGGGCTGGAAGGCAGTGGTACGTGAATTTAAAAATTAATGGGAATTCTTCTCTTCTCTCCTTTTATTTTATTTTTTTTTCTTGATCAGTCTGGTGAGAGGTTTATCAATTTTATTGATTTTTCTCAAAAACCAAGTTTTGGTTTCTTTGATTTTCATTATTATATTTCTTCTTTGTATTTCATTGGTTTCTGCTTTGATCTCTATTATTTCCTTTCTTCTGATTTGAGAACTTTCTGCTTTTATAATATTGTTTAGTGCTATAAATTTCTCCCCAAGTTCTGCTTTAGCAACATGCCATACATTTTGATATGTTACATTTTAATTTTCATTGATCTCAAAATGCTTTCTAATTTCCGTTTTGATTTTTCCTTTCATCCATGGCTTATTTAGAAGCATATTATTTAGTTTCCAGATATTTGGGGATTTTCCAGATAACTTTCTGTTGTTGATTTCTAATTAAAATCCATCATAGCCAGAGAACATATATTGTGTGACTTGAATCCTTTTGAATTTATTCAGACTTGTTTTATGGCTCAGGATGTAGCCTATCTTGGTAAATGTCCTACATGTACTCAAGAGAGTGTGTGTTCAGTGTTGTTTGTTGGGTGTTCTATAAATGTCAGTTAGATCTAGTTGGTTAGTAGTGTCAAAAGTCTGCTGTATCCTTACTGATTTTCTGCCTATGTGTTCTATCCATTATTGAGAGAAAGGTATCGAAATCTTTGACTGTAACTGTGGGTTTGTCACTCTCCTTGCAATTCTATTCGTTTTTGCTTCACGTATTTTGGAAGCACTGTTATTAGGCGCAAGAATGCTTAGGGCTTTATGTCCTCTTTATTTATTAATTGACCTTGATGTCAAATGATTTTCTTTCTTCTTTCTTTTTTTTCTTTTGGAGACAGAGTCTCACTTTGTCACCCCAGCTAGAGTGCAGTGGCATCAACATAGCTCACTGCAACCTCAAACTCCTGGGATCAAGTGATCCTCCTGCCTCGGCCTCCCAGAATGCTAAGATTACAGGCGTGAGTCACCGCTCCTGGCCTGCTACGTGATTTTCTAACTCCACCTTGTGAGTTCCAGAACACAACTACCAAGACAGGTAAAGTCAGGAATAGTCTTACAAGGGGGCAAAAGAGAGGGTGACCTCACCAGGTTGTTGGATGAGGGCTGCTGCCCCAAATGCATCTTGTGGCTCCCTAACCATTGCCCCATCTCTGGGGGACCCTGTGCCTGAAATTTCACCTCCAGAGATCATTTGGGTTTTTCTCAAGTTTTCATAAATGCCTGCAAGAGAGGAAACACAGCATTATGCACACTTTCCTGCCCAGGGAGAAGGTGCAGGGTGTGAGCTCTGGGCCCAGAGTGGAGCCAAAAACTGGGGGAGCACTTTATTCAGGAGCATCCCAGAAAGATGCAACCTCTCAAGGCTGGTCTGGGGTGCAGGGTAACCAGCTGTGATTGCAGATGTCAGCGTAGAGGCCAGGGATCTGATTAACGGCATCTCACACAGGCTCACAGCCTGCAAGCCCAGGGGGTCCTCCACAGATTTTGGAATCCCAGGTGTGGCAGCCCCAGTGAATGCCAATGTGTTTCAAGATCTGTAACATGTTTCTAATGTGAGTGGATGCCAGAGTGGGGATGAGAAAAGGCATGCCCAATAAATTTCCCTTTCCTATTTGTTTCCCAAAAAGCTCTATCCAGAACGAAAAGGAACTAAGAGTTTTCCTCTGAATCCCAGTTCAAATTGGACATTCTGTGGCCCTGAGTCACCTGCATGATTTCCAGCATCATGCTTGTTTGTGTACTTTTATCTGGTGTTCGACTGTGTGTGTTGCAGGATATATTTTCATCACATTTATGGCAGCACAAATGTAGCCCTGATTCCCCCAAGATTCTGATCTGAACTCTACATGTCAAGATGAACAGCTCGGAGGGTTCTCCATGCTGACAAAGTGTGTAAGGACTCTATTGGCATGGGAATACTGAAGGACATCATGTCCAGAGAAGACATGATGTATTTCATTAAATCTAAGTCCCAGAGATAGAACACCAAGCATTATTGTATGAACCAGCAAGAAAGCAAAAGTGCTACCCAAATATGACAAAGTGTAAGATGCAGTCGCCTGTGCGATGCATCTGATTTCAGGATGCCAAAAATTTTTTTAAAGTGGCTCTTTGCGTCAATGAAATGCGGTGGGCAATGAGAACAAAAACATGAGGACGTGCAAACAGACTTAAATATAAAAGTAGTGCAGTGATTTAAAAAGTGCCCACCTCAGTCTAACTTTAGCTAAGCACACAGTGGCAGAAAACACAATGTGAAATCGTGCATTTCCCTTGGAGCAGAGGTAACTTAATGATCAGGAGGCACCGCCCCAAGACAGTGAAGGAAGGAGGGAGAGGTTTCAAACCATAGCACAGAGTATAAAAAATAAATGTCCATCCTGGTTTAAAGAAATCACCTCATGAATAAACAAATAAGTGAGCGGGGAGGAGAGCTAACTTTCTCAGGCAGATGCATTCCCAGTGATTGATATAGACACTCTGCCCTCAGGGGAGTATAACTCCCCACTCCCTGATACTGGGCTGTGCATGGTGACTTCCTTCCAAAGAGAACAGTATAAAAGGAGAGTAACTTCATGGTAGACAGACCTGACAAACACTCCATCAGCCAGGTGAGATCGAGAAAGTCAGCACCAATAGTGGCAGGTCATGTTGACAGTGTGTGCCTTGACAGGACGTGATGAGCGTGGCACTTTACCTCTGTGGTCTCCCTCCCCAAAGCCCATAACCTCAGTCTTATCATGAGAAAAGCAGCAGACAAATCCCAACTGAGGAACAAACCATAAAAAACTGGCCAGTACTTCTCGAAACTGTCAAGGTCATCAAAAACTAGGAAAGTCTGAGAAGCGACCACAGTCAAGACAAGCCTCAGGAGACATGATGACATATGAATGTGGTGGCCTGTGTGGATCCTGGGACAGAAAAGAGACATTAGGGGAAAAAATGAGGAAACCTGAATAAACTATGGACTGTATTTAACAATAATATATCAATATTGGTTCAGTCATTGTGACAAATATACCATACTAATGTAAAAGGTTAACACTAGGAGAAATTCAGTGTGGGATATATAAGAATTCTTTGTACTATCTTCATAACTTTTCTATACATCTAAATGTATTTTTAAATAAAAAGTTTATTTTTTAAAAAACCAGGAAACAAGCTGGAGGGGCTTCCCTGTGCAACACCCTGGAAGGAACTGAGGACTCTCAAATTTGCTGGGGGTGGTGTAAGGGGTAGGGGGACCCACAGTAACACCCCAGAAAAGTGCTGATGCCATTTGGAAAGATTTGTCATCTTACTCTGGCTTTTCTGGTTTGTCATCCTGTCAATGTGAGAATGGATTTAGGGTTTAGCTAGAACTAAACATTTGACTCATTTGTCTATGAATAGCAAGCTTTTCCCCAAATAAATAAATGCACTTCCCTGGTTGTTTACTAAGAGCTTAGTGTTTACGGGCAGGACCGGGAACCACAGCAGACATTCTTCACGAACACGGACAGTGGGGCCTCCTCTCCCGAGGTGTGGGTTTTATTTTTGCCCGCTTTTACCCTCATGCGCTGTCTGCAGTTTGGCCCCTTGCGTAGGCTGCTGCCGTTATAGAAGCAAGCCTTCTGCCCAGGGCCCAGGCTGTTTGTCATGGGCTCACATAGTCCCCATATCTTGTGGTCTTGTGCCATTTCAAAATGAGAATGTAGGGGCAGTCCTATTTCATGCTGTCCTGGGGCCGGTATGAACTGTGGATAGTCACTTGGTTATTTCTCTTCCCACTGATAAGATGGGCTCACACTACAGTTACCAGGCTGAAGAAAGAAAGCGGAAGAGATCGTGGAAAAGGGTTCAAGTGAGTTTGGGTTATCCAGCCTTGGAGGTCAATGTCCAGACAACCCATTGCTATGGTTGCCCAGTAAGTGGTTGACACTGAGTTTGGTTGCTATTGTAGCTGAGGACTCAGTAGACTACAGAGAAATGTCTGGGGTCTCCTTTCATCCTCATCCTGGTTATTTTTGTCTGAGACCTTCCCATTTTAATCCAGAAAACAAAACCAAACTCACTATGGACTATATTGGGAAAATGTCTGTCATACATATATATCTGTGTTGACCTAGGTTAGAAAAATGTTGTCTTGGGATTTGATAGGAAGACTAGAAGCCCTCTTGGGAAATAAAATAGAGATGAATTAAAAGAAACAATTTGGCTGGGCGCGGTGGCTCACACCTGTAATCCCAGCACTCTGGGAGGCCGAGGATTGCTGGGAGGATTGCTTGAACTCAGGAGGTCGGGACCAGCTTGAGCAAGAGCGAGACCCAATCTCTACTAAAAATAGAAAAAAAATTAGCCAGGTGTGGTGGTGCACACCAGTAGTCCCGGTACTTGGGAGGCTGAGGCAGGAGGATCGCTTGAGCCCAGGAGTTTGAGGTTGCAGTGAGGAAGGCTGGTGCCACTGCACTCTAGCCCCGGCGACAGAGTGAGACTCTGTCTCAAAAAAAAAAAAACCCAAAAAAAAAAAAAACAAAAAAAATTACTTTTACTTGGAAAGGTATGCAGTTACCTGCCCATCCCTGAGCAGGACCCATCCTTCATCTTAAAGCACTGCCCAGCTTGTCACTTCTTTTACTGTTCTGATTGACTGCCTTTTATTCTTTATCATTATATTATTTAAAGCAACATGTAAGAAAAGCCTGAAGGCACCTCGTCTTTGGGGTAAAGAAATTATTCTGCATATCAAGCTTATCAGGAGCCCTGACCTCTTGGCCCCCCAGGCTGTGAGTTATACGTGTCTGTGCAGTTATATATGTCTTGGCCCAAATGATCCATAGTGTGTTTTACAAAACCCTTCTTTTATTTGTTGACTTTCTAGGCTTAGGCACTTCTAGAAAAGCTAAGGATGTAATTTCTTTTGAATGAATATGGGGTGATAGTGGCTCCAAAATTAGAGTATCCAGAAACCAGGGGATAATAACAAAGCCACTGCATAAGTCACTACATAAAACTTGCGACTGGGGCGGGAAGCATGCCCACCACAGGCTGGCTCAACGCCACGTACTTTGGCACATACTGTTGGTAAACGGCATTAAGTCACTCTTCTAGGAGTTTGTAGGAGATGCCTCTTTTCATTGTGAACTTTTAGCATTTATTTTTCTATATTTCCTTCTTTTTAAAACACTCTTCTCCCATTTATGAACAACCATAACAAAAATGCATTTCAGTTATTTTATTTTATTTTTTTAAATTTTGAGACAGGGTCTTGCTCTGTTGCCCAGGCTAGAGTACGGTGGTGTGATCATAGCTCACTGCAGCCTTGAACTCCTAGGCTCAAGTGATCCTCCCTCCTCAGCCTCCCAAGTAGCTAGGACTACAGGTGGGCGCAACCATGCTTGGTTAATTAAAAAAAATTTTTTGTAGAGATGGGGTCCTGCTATGTTGCCCAGGCTGGTCTTGAAGAGATCCTTCCGCCTCAGCCTCCCAAAGTGTTGGGATTACAAATGTGGGCCACCACTCCCAGCCTATTTCTACTCTTTAATAGTCATTTAATAGTCACTTCTGAAATTTTTCCATGCATATAATTTAACAAAGTCTAAAGCTGATATCTGAATGCCTGTCCTGCAGAATACAAGGACCTTAAAAGACTTAAACTTCAATCATTCCCCTTGGCCTGTATATTCTCATTGCCCTATATTTTAGTTCAGTCCATTTTTCAGCCTAAAAATTAGCTATCATTATTATTATTATTTTGTACAAATAATACTAGCTTAGATTTTACCTACAAGCTTACTGTTCCTCTTTGTAATTCATACCATCTTTCTGGGACAATTTTCCTTCCTTCTGAAGGACAGCCTTTAGATGTTCTTTTAGTATTTTGCCTTTTGATAATAAATTCTTGGGTTTTTTTTAAATGAAAATATCTTTACTTCATCCTTGTTCCTGAAAAATAATTTTTGTGGGTACATAACTATAGGTTGACATTTTTTTCAGCATTTTGAGGATATTACTCTACTGTTTTCTGGCTTTTATTGTTGCTTGTGAGAAATTTACCCTTAGTCTAGTTAGATTATCAATTTTTGCAGGTGATCTGTCTTTTCTCTTTGGCTACTTAAAGCCCTCCTTGTCTTTGGTGTCCCGAAGCTTACCTGTTTTGTGTAGCAGTGTGGATTTTGCTTGTCTTTGCTTGTATATTTTGTGCTTCTAATCTCTGTGGGTTCATGTATTTCATCAATTCTGGAACATTCTCAACCATTATCACTTTGAACATTGCTTCACTTTCATTCTTATTGTCCTCTCTCTCTGGAACTCCAATTAAACATATGTCAGACTACCTCATTTCATCATCCACAGCTCTTAATTTCTTTCCCCACTTCCTTCTACATCTCTTTATTCTGCCCTTTGAGTAAAATCTACAGATCTATCGTCTAGTCCACTAATTTTCTCTTCAACTTTCTCTAAATGTGCATGCATGTATCTCTCTATATCTATATATCTATCTTTATTGAGATATAATTCATATACCATACAATTCACCCATGTAAAGATTCACAGAGCTGTGTAACTGTCACTACAATCAATTTTGGAATCTTTTTATCATCCCTAAAAGAAACCCCATATCCATTAACTGTCGCTCCCCATTCCCCACCCCAACCACCCTCCTCCTCACCTACCACAGGCAACCATCAATCTACTTCTTGTCTCAATAGACTTGCTTAATTTGGAAAATCATATAAATTAAGTCATACAATATGTAGTCTTTTGTGATGGGTGTCTTTCACTTATAATTCTAAACTGCCTTTTAAGTCATCTGTTGAATTCTTCACTTCAACAATGGTGTTTCTAATTTCTATAAGTTCTATTACCTCCTTTTTCAATTTGCCTGATCTTTTGATAGTCTCTTGTTGCTTATTTTTTGATTCTATCTTTAAATATTTCATATATGGTTATGCTATTTTCTGATCATTCTAGTAGCTGAAGTCCTTGAGGTTCTAAATCTATCTGCTGATTTTTACTAATGGTAGTTTGGTTTTTTTGTCTATTTGGTGATCTTTGATTAGAAACTGACATTTAGTTCATCTTAATTTGTGAAAAATCTGAGGTTTTAATTCCTCACCAAAAATAGCATAAGCTTCTTTGGGAGTCAGAGGTGCTTGAGACCACAGGGGCCTTTGTCAAGGGTCTGACTTAAAGGTTTGGTTTCATGTCCACCCCGCTTGCTGCCCACAATGCAGATCATGGAATTCACCCTCACCTGCCTCTTTGTGTGTGCTAACCACTTACTCCCCTCAGCCTGCAAGTCTTAGTATGTATATATGTGTGCATGTATGTGCATGTGTATGTATGTGTGTGTGCATGCATGCGTGTGTGCATGTATACATGTATACGTGTGTGCACACATGCACGTGTGAATGTGCGTATCCATGTGTGTACGTGTGTGTGCATGTCTGTATATATGTATGTATGTGGGGGGTGTACATGTTTGCTCCTCATAGCTGTCCTTTACCTCCTGGTTGCCCAGCAATATTCAGAAGCTCTATCTTATCTAGTGATATCTTACCTGTGAATTGGCCAGAATCAGATCCTGTTTGCCTGCAACTGAGACCCTGACTGATAGAATAGCCTTCTAGTAATAGAAAAATTGTATTTATGAGCACTGGCAGTGTGCCCCACCCTGTTTATAAGGGGTTTGTGTGTGTTAACTCCCTTAGTTGTCACAACTTTCCATTTTACAGATGAGGAAACTGAAACACAGGAAAGTTGGGTCCCACATCTTGCACCTGTTGGCGCTGGGAGGTAAACCCAGGCAGTCTGGCTCTTTCCCATCCTCAAGACTACAAAAAGAAATGCAAGGATTCAGGACCATCCAGGATTTAGCAGAAAAAGTCCTGTTTTTTGAGGAACTGGCTGCAGACAACTGGAAGCTTATAAAAACCTTGAGCTGGCCTTTCTGGTACATCGTGAGCTGCAGTGAGGCTTGGCAGTGGGTTGGATCTGGGGTTCTCTGAGCTTTCTCCTGGTTGGAAAAAGTCCAGATTCTAACTCAAGAGTTGAGAGTTTCCTTGACTGCATCTGTGCTAACAGGCTGGAAATCAGTGCTACAGTTGCTGCAAATGCATGATGCAAGTGGTTTTGCTGCATTTTCAGCTAGACTGGGAAACTCTGGGAATGGACTCAAGACCCCACCTTGACCCAACAGAGGCATGAAATTGATAGCCAAGTGTGAATAAACAGCTGGCAATGTCTAAGTGACACCTGTGTGGGTCTGCCTTCGAGGACACTTCATCCATCTAGAATGTAACAGGAATGTCTACTCCTATTCTACTACTTTGAAAAAGCATGACGTTTTAAAAAACCATTTTAGGCTTACCTTTCAGCCTAGCTTACAAAGGCTGCTTTTCAACGTTGCTTACATTCAAGGCCATGAGCACTAGTATTACCCCATTAATAATGAGGAACACTGGGCCCAGCAGAGGGGTGGCAATTGGTAACAGCTCTGGGCCAGGGAGCCCTACCTGGCATCCCCGTACTCCAGGTGGTCCCTATAGGCCCTCTTACCCAGATGCAGGACGGCCACCTAGGGCAGACAGCTACCAACAGGACAGAAGACACGTTTTCCCAGGGGCCACCTTTTTTCTCTTCCTGCCGGGGGCCCTAAGGCGATTACCAAGGGCGCAACACTGGGATTTTCAGAGCCACGACAGGTACTGGCTGGGCCCTGGGTCCGGGTCTTGAGCTGGAGGGTGTTTACCTTCACGGCTTCCCAGCTGGAATTCACCAGGTGCTGCCTGAAGGGCCCGAAACCTGAAACCAAAGACACCTAGGTTTGCTCAAGCCAGGCTGGCCGGGACTGTGAGGGGACCTGTACCAGCCCTGTTCTCAGCACGGCTGGTGCTGCGTGAGACTCTTGCTGCTCCCACACTCCCTTCTAGGGATCTCTTCTGCTGTCCCCTTCCCAGGGACCTTCACCTGCCAATCCGGCATTCTCAGGAGTCCTCTCTGCATGGGCATTCAGGTCTGCCGAAGAAGGAAGCTGACCCAATGCCAAGCTAGAGGCTGGGACCATTGCAGTAAGTGTCTGAGAAAATCGTTTGTACGAGGACAGAAACACACTTTGAATGCCCAATTGTCGTGACAAGGTGCAAATGCAATTCAATGGAGGAAGGGAAACTTTCAATCAAGAAGGTGTTGGAACAATGTGATCGCAATAGGCCAGAAAATGCACCCCTCAACCTAAGTCTTGCACCTTCTACAAAAATGACCTCAAAATGGGTCATAGACTTCAATGTAAAAAGTAAAACTATAAAACTTTTAGGGGAAGAAGAAGGGTGAAAATATTAGGATCTAAGGCTAGGCAAAGATTTCTTAGACTTGAAACCAAAAGCATGATCCATAATAGGAAGAACTGACAAATTGGATTTTACCAAAATTAAAAACTTTTGCTCTGCAAAAGACCCTGTCGAAAGGATGAAAAGACAAGCTCAGGGAGAGACAGGGAGAAAGTAGTTGCAAATTATATATTTGAACAAGGCATTGTATACAGAATACATAAAGAATTCTTGGCCAGGCACAGTGGCTCACACCTATAATCCTGGTACTTTGGGAGGCCAAGGCCGGAGGATTGCTTGAGGCCAGGAATGTGAGGTTGTAATAAGCAATGATGACACCACTGCACTCTAGCCCAGGCAACAGAGTGAGATCTTGTCTCGGAAAAAAAAAAAGGAACTTTCAAAACTCAGTGTTAAAAAACAAACAATTCAATTAGAAAATGGGCAAAAGACACTAAGTTCACTGAAGAGGATATACAGATGGCAAATAAGCACATGGAAAAATGTTCAACATCATTAGCTGTCACGGAAATGTAAATTAAAATCTTGATGAAATTTTAGTCACTGCAAACTTATCAGAATGGATAAAATAGAAATACTGATAACACCAAGTGTTGGCAAGGATGAGGAGAAACTGGGTCACTCACACATTGCTGGCAGGAATATAAAATGGTACTGTCACTCTGAGAAATAGTTTGACAGTTTCTTTTGAAATAGAAAATGGACTTACCAGTGCACTACTGGATATTTATCTCAGAAAAATGAAAACGTCTTTTCACACTGATACTTGTACAAGGATGTTCACAGCGGCTTTATTTGTGGTAGCCCAAAGCTGGCAACTATGCAGATGTTCTACAATGGGTTAACGATAAAACAACTGTGGTTCATCCACGTCATGGAATACTACTCAGCAGTGAAAAGAAAAAAGTGGAAACAACCCGAATATCCATTAACTGGTGAATGGAAAACTAAATGCAGTATAATCCATGCAATGGAATATTATTTGGCAATAAAAAGGAAATCAAGTTCTGACACATGCTACAGCATGGACCAATCTTGAAAACATGCTAAGTGAAAGAAGCCAGTCACAAAGAACCACATACTGTATGATTCTGTTTATATGCAATGTCCAGAATAGGCAAATCTATAGGGACATAAAGTATATTAGTGGTTGCCAGGGGCTGGGTGTGTATATTGGGGGACATGGGTGGTGATGGCTAAGGGGAGTGGGATTTCTTTTTGGGGTACTGAAAATGTTCTAAAATTGTAGTGATGAATGTATAAACCCTGTGACTATGCTAAGAGCCATTGAATTATATACTTTGAATGAGTGAATTGTATAGCATGTGTATAGTGTCTCAATGAAGCCATTAAAAAAAAATTTTTTTTTAGATGAAGGAACTAGCCTGGACAACACAGCAAGAGTTTGTCTCTACAAAATATAAATACTTAAAAAATTGAGCCAGGCATGGTGGCATGTACCCGTAAATCCTGGCTACTCGGGAGGCTGAGGCAGGAGGATCGCTTGAGCCCAGGAGTTGGAGGCTGCAGCGAGCTAAGATGATGCCACTGCACTCCTGCCTGGGTGACAGAGCCAGACCCTGTCTCAAAAACAAAAACCAAAAAGAAAGAAAAAAGATAAGCAGCTATTGATACAACTTGAATGAACCTCAAAGGAATTACGCTGAGTGAAAAAAGCCCACCTCAAAAGAATACATACTGCATGATTCCATTTATATAATATTTGTAAATAAAATAATTGTAGACATGGAGAACAGCTTAATGTTTGTCAGGTGTTAGAGATGGGGGAAGGCGTGGGTGGGGTTATAAATAGGGGTAGCCGGAGGGAGTTTTGTGGTGATGGTACAGCTAGGTATCTTGATTGTGGTGGGGTTACAGGAAGCTACTGGTGCGATGAAAGTGCACAGAGCTGTGTGCGCACGCGCGCGCGCGCGCGCCGCACACACACACACACACACACACACACACACACACATTGACTGGTACTAATGTCAACATCCTGGCTTTTATATTGAAGATGTTAACACCAGGAGAGATGGAGTAAAGGGTGCAGGGGACCCCTCTGTACATTTCCTACGAATCTATAATTATTTGAAAATAAAAAATGTTTTAAGTGTGTGGATTCCTGTGGGGGAGGCCAGCCTCTGCTAGATCAGCCTGTGAGGAAGTGGGATGCTCATTTCAGGAGGCTGCAGACACAGGCAGCGTTCTCCAACTCAGCTTTATCTGGAACACAGCTGAGATTCTGTGTTCCATCTCTCTGATTCCTGTGACATATTTCTCAATTCATACAAATTCTGAGATGGGGAAAGGGCTGTGGTTAAACGTCAGCCTCTGAAACCCCAAATCCCTGGACCTTAGGCCTTTAGAGTAGGAGCCAGTTCTGGAGAGGAACTCAAATTATGCCTTTGCAGTTCCTGAATGTCCGAGTCTAGAACCACTAACAGGGTTGGCTTACAAGGGGGTTAAACGTTTTCAGGGAATGAAAAAGTTTTGGACAGGAAGTTCCAGAAAGCCTGTGGTATCCTCTAATTTGACTAAATCCTATAGAATAAATAAAACTTTAGCTGCCACTGGGAACAGTCAGCGAAAAGAAAAGAAAAGAACAGTTTATAGAAAATATTGAGATTAAGAAAAAAAATCATTGAGAAACCAGGTACCTCCTGGGATAATAAAAATGCAGCAACTGCTAAAAAATCACATGCTGCTTTAGAATCATATTCAGATCAGCAAAAAGTACATCTCTTATCTGTTTTAAGTTAGGAAAAACAATTCAGCAAGTGACGGTTTGAAGCTCTGGTTTTGCAGGGTCAAACCTCACTTTCAACTTGGCTGAAGAAATCTCTTGGAATCAAGACAGGCCCTCTGGAGGGATGCAGTCCTTTGTTATTGTTGGTGCCAGTCAGAACACCTTGATCTTAAGGCAATTGGTCAGAGCCCTGGTTCTCGCACCACCTGTCTACGTGCCAATTGTCTTGGCGAGATTTACACACAAAGCAAATCCAATTAAATGAAGAGACTGTCCCTGGCCACTCACAGCATTTCCAATAACAGGAAGGCCACGCTCGGGAATTCAGCCGGCATTCCCACATCACGGCTGATTATCAGGTACTTCATCAAACAATCTAGGGTCTGCCAGCAAACCACAGGCTGACAAGGCAAAGGTAGGGGTCGATGTGATCCTACGATGGCGCTTCAACATTCGTATTTCACTCGCCACGAGCATTGCATTTATTTGGAGTACAGTTTCCTTAGGAATTCAAGAGTAATTTGAACCACTCAATCTCTAGACCCAGAATAACACAAATGAGAGCAAGGGAGATAAAAGGTTTTCAAAAGAACTTTCTTTTTCTCAGAAGGCTAATAGGAGCTTGAATTATAGCCTGAAAATATTAAGATAGGCAACTTTCAACTTTCCATGTGTACAGGAATCCTCGTCTCTTCTATGTTTCCTTCATCCAACACAATTCAGAAAACTTAAAATAGGCCAAATGCATTTAACTAAAAATGAAGAGCCTGGAGAAGATCAGGTCCCCACGGACCAGCTGGGACACTAGGTGAGACGTGTGTGGCTAGGGGTGACTTTAATGTGCTTGT
Source organism: Daubentonia madagascariensis (assembly GCA_023783475.1). Taxonomy (NCBI): domain Eukaryota; kingdom Metazoa; phylum Chordata; class Mammalia; order Primates; family Daubentoniidae; genus Daubentonia; species Daubentonia madagascariensis. The sequence goes on along the minus strand of JAKFHU010000144.1, from coordinate 24,504,963 downwards.
GAAATGCAGGCATGAGCAACTACCATTCCTTCCGTGTTGATCTTTTGGGGTTCAGAGTCTCCAGCTTGTCCCCTCATGGGGTGCTGCAGAGCTCCCTAAGATCTGGGAGTGGAGACTGTATGTTCCTTTGTGGGGTGGCCGTGGGAAACTTGTGAGGGCCCTCTGGTTTCTCGGCCTGCAGGTCCCTCTTCCTTGCCATGAGAATGCACTCCATGGACACCTTGTGTGCCCACTGGGCCCCAGACTCAGGGATAGCAGATGCCAGCCTTGGCTTCCTCCCGGATGGGCTGACGGACAAGGTCTGAGCCTAAGCCACAAGTGGTCACCTTTGTGCATACCACTCAAGAGTTATTTGAAGCGAATGAGCGAGTAACAGAAGCAGAAAAGCCTCTGTTTCCTGATTGTTTATTAATAGGGCACAGCAGGAAGTTAGCATCCATCTGGAACTACTAGCACTACCAGTTGCCACTGGTTTTCCCCCTCAGGGGACTGTTTACAACCAGGATCAGGTCAGCGCATTCCAGGGGCCGGCTAAAAGCAGCAGCAAATGGGAAAGCAGATGAATAAAGTCTCACCGGTCACCACCACGCAACTGGACTGGGAATCCATAAAAGCCAAGAGGGGAGCAGCGTAGGTCTGCGTCTGCACGTCCCGGGTGGGAGGCAGCGGCTGGCTGGGCTCTGGGCACTCTGAGGGGAGGGTGGTAAGGTGATGCCACTTGCAGGCAGAAAATAGCCCGCTCCGGACACAGAGGTTGCTGGCAACAGACAAGCATAGGGGGGCTGGAACGCCATCAGGGACTTTCTGGACACTTGGGTCTGGGTCAGTTTGTTGCTTGGGATGGTTCTAAGGTGAGCCTCGGGTTTGGCCACTAACTGTCCCGGTTGCCAGGGATCCAGGGGTGCCTGGGACAGGGGAATAAAATATGCCTTCCCAGGCAGGGCTGTGGGCCACCCTACAGGTTGTTTAGACCTTGTTTTTCCTCTTTAGTAATCCCCCTTGCAGCCAGACCCCCTCCTTGTGTTTGGCCATTATGACTTGGTGAAACTGATTGCTCTTGAAACTGATTCTGCAAAATATGTGAGGGAAGAAATGAAGACAAACAAAGAAAACAAAACCATAGGTGAAGCTTCTGGCCCCGCTGTTGAAGTACTGGTTGCAAGCTGCTGCCTAGAAGCTGTGGGTGCTCCGGTTTCCTGTTCTGTGAAATGAGGCTCACAACACCCTGTCATATGAGTGTTACTGTGTTCTCAGCGCTGTCCCCAACCCCATCAGCCCTGAGGGGCAGAGGCTGGCCACCTAGCTAGTGCCTGCGCTGGCTTGCCAGGCTGTGTGCTCACCACCCCATGCTCTGCCTGCAAAAAGTGCTTAACATTGTGCTTGATTCCTTAAATGTGCCACTGAATGTTAGCCATGGTCCTAGCAATGCCACCTGGCTCATTAGGCTGTCCTCTTCCTTTTTAATTATTTCAGAGTAATGGAAAAAACTAACATTTGGGGCTATTTCCTCTCTTGAGGAAGCCGTGTTATGCAACATCTTGACCTTTCAGAAACTACCATTTTTTTAAAAAACATTTTTTTAAATTAAAAATACTGTTTTTCAAAAGCTGTGTAATAAGGGAAACAAAAAACATAATTCTCTTCCCCCATCTGGGCGTGTCCTTCAGGGAGAAGCTCCCTTCAGGGAGGCAGGCAGAGCTTCTCAAGCACCATGCTACTTCTGGAAAGTTCAGTGTGCTATGTATTAGAGAGCAGAACCATGTGGTTCCATCTACTTAATTGGCCCCCTGATAAAAAAGTACACCCATTTAATTGGGATCACTGCCAAGGACTAGACTCCACCTGATGCCTGCCTGGGACTCAGAACCAATTTCCATTCCCTTTAATTGGCCCCTGGTGTGGGCTGCGGGCTTCTTTACAGCCAAGAACAGGTGGGATGTGGCATTTGCCCCCCTAGCCTCCACCACCTGCCCTGGGAAGCTGGGGCCCACCTTGTTTTGAGAGGGATGCACAAGGCTTTGTACTGTGCCTTATTTGAAAGAAGTTACCCAGTTTCTTATACTCTCCTGGGCACTTGTGGACTTTATCTCAACTCTCTCTGGTGAGCAGCTCCCCTGGTTGTATCACTTACCTAGTTCTGTCAGGAGGACAGAACTTCTCCCAGTTAGAGAAGGTCGGGCCACTAAGAAATGCCCACATTTTTCTGGGATGACTTCTTATTAAAAAAAAAAAAAGTCCACATTTGTAAAGATGTTTGCTGCTGGTGTCAAACTCTGATATCAACATTAACTAATGAGGTCTGGGTATCAGAACTTGTGTTTACTAATGTTAAAGTCTTATGCCTGGAGGAAGCAGCCTCCTTAACTGCCAAGACTGCCGGTTTTTAACAATACTACTTTTCTGATCGTGAAGCTGCAATTTTCATTGTTATTGTTTTTTGGATTTGACATGAGCCATTCTTATTTTAACTAAACTGGAATGTATCCTGGAGTTTTCACTTTCCCATAATTCGCTTATTTTCTTCTGTTCTTCAGTTTTCTCTAATTTTGTAATTAATAAAAAAAGAAAACAAGAGGTATAAAATATTTTTACTTAGTCCTAGTGGTATGTCTCTTATTGTGTTCATTTGCCACCCCCCCAAAAAAAACCCAACACGTTCCTACTCTCTAAAATGAAAACAGCTCAGAGAAGTATGGATTTCGAGGTCTGACATCTGCACTTTTATTTCTTTTTCCATTGTAAAAACAAATGGTCTTTAACAATTGCTGATGTCAAATACAATCTTTAGGCCGATGAAATACAGTAAGCCTGAGAACGAATAAGGCAACTAAAGGAAGATATTTTATTTAACATAAAGCACGGTGATCTTCCTTACATGTTAGATTCTCAGGACAAAAATATTTGTAATCATATTTGACTCTGGGATGAAGAGGGCAAGGTGTGACCCTCTTAGTGAACCGGAAAGTAAGCAACAATACACATGTGTTCTCATCAGGGACAGCAAATGTGAGTTGCCAAGATTACAAGATTCCAAGACCTAAAATATTTCATGTTTTGAACCAAACATAAAGTTTTCTGGGATTTGTTTTAAATTTCTTATTGGCAAGTGGTGACTTCCTGCTTAAGCAAGAAAAGGGATTAAAGGGGTTTGTTTATTGTCCCTGACACAAACAGCTCTTACAACACATTTGGTACACTTGACATAAATGAAATGTAAACAAACGGGTCAAATTCCTTTGGGAGATGGGGGGAAAATAAATCAGTCCACAAGAAGCACTTGTGATTTCCAGAATAATGATAAGTCTCCCTATGTCAAACATCACTGCTTCCAGATCAGCTACTTAGCCCAACTGTAAAACATACAACCCATAGCCAAATTGCTTCTTGCCAAAGCACTAAGGGGTTCTCCAAAAATGTCACCCTCCCAAGGCAGTATTTGGGACTCACCACCTCCACCCCTTATTCCTTTACCCCTACACCTTCATACTCCACTTGGGGCCAGCCAGCACACAGTTTCTATAAAGTGCCAGATAATAAATACTTTAGGCTTTGTGGCCATACATGGTCTGTGATGCAACTCAACATTTGTAGTGTGAAAGCAGCCATAGGTAATATATAAGTGAATGGGTGTGGGTGGGTTCCAATAATTAGTTATAGATGCCAGATTTTTAAATTCATAAAATGCAAACATGTCAGGAAATATTCTTCTTTTGATTTTTTTCAACTATTTACAAGTGTAGAAACTTTTCTTAGCTCTTCAGCTGAACAAACTAAGCGATGGGCTAGACTGAGGCCGTGGGCTGTAATTTCCAAAATATTGCACTAGAATACGATATTTCTCTTACAGGGGATATGATATAGCTGCTGATATAGTGACCTTACAGTACACACTAACAAATTTTCAGTTAAGTGAATAAATAGATTATAATTAAAATAAGAACAAGGATTAAATGACTCTGAATATTTGATCCGAAAACCTATTGCTTTCTCTTTTTTGTTAGGTTCATCCATGTAAAATTAGAAGTGCACTCTGAATAAATGTGACCAACATTTTTGTTTTCAAAACTATAGTATTTATGATTTTTTCCAGGTATTAACTAACTGAAACAGTAATCAATTAATATTTTTTTCTTATTTGGTAAGGACAAATGGTAGCATCATCCCCCTACCCACTACCCAACCTTGACGTGCTATTGCCGGTTGTTCAAGGTGGGATTTGGCTCCAGCACCCAGGTAGACAAGGAGCCCGAAGCTCTAATTCATCTTCTTGGAGGTATCAGATGTTATGCATTCATGCTTTGAAACTTCCTACTAAAGCGTACTTCTCAAGCGCTTACAGCATTTACTCATTTAAAAATTAAGAATTTGAAACATTTATAACTTTCTGAAACAACCATTTAAAACTGCTTTAAAACAACCAGGAAATAGGTATGTTAGAAACCACACTACAATGCTGGGATTATCTTCAACATTCCGTTGGAAACTGGTATAAAAGATACTGGATTTTATAACTTCAGCTATAAATTCTGAATTAATAGCTTGCAAATTAATTTTTTAAAATTCCTGGTAATCTTCTGATACATCATAAGGTAACATTTTCCCTATATTTTATAGGAGAAAGATTTGCCTGTATTTTTCTTCTGTCTTGTATTTTTCCCTTCAATTGTTAAACCTTGATCTTTTTTTTAAAGGACTACATCTCTTTGACTGAAAAATAACAACTGTTACAATAGGAATTTGTTTACTTATTAAAATTCAGTAGCTTACTAGTCCTACTGTTTAAATACTGGATTTTTGTTTCAAGTTTCACATATATCTTCAGAATGACTAGAACGTTTGTGTTCTTAACACTGAGGAAATTCCTGTGTAGATAAACGAGGCCGGATGGAGGATGCAGCAGAGCGCCAAATATCTTCGTGGAATGGAAGACACTATAACACGCCCCAGGCCTTTGAGGGGCCTCTATTTCCTGGTATACATAATAACTGGCATTTTCTTTTTTTCTTGGTTAGGGCTAAGGGCAATTGTGGTGTCAGAAGTGAGTGCTAAGTGGCTGAGTAAGTTTGAGGAAGGCTTAGAAATCCAACAACTTACTTACAGATAATCTGTCAGCCTAGAAAATCTATAATTGACTTTTAAAAACTATTGAACCCTTAAAATGTGGCTGGATATGAGACTGGCATATACCCAAGTTAATAGTTTTCTTATATATCAACGATAACCAGTTCTAATGTAATTGGACAAAAGAAAGAGCCCATTCATAATGGCCTTCAAATATCAGAAATATCTAGGAATAGACCTAGCAAGAAATGTGTGAGATCCATTTGTAGGAAACTGTAGAATTTTAGGAAAAAAACCACAAAAGACCTGAATAAAACAAACTATGTTATGTTCTTTGACGGGAAGATTCAAAATTTTGAAGATGTTAATGCAAATTAATGTTAAAGACTAGATACAATCCTATCAAACCCCAATATCCTTAACTAGCTGGTTCTAATATTTAATTAGGAAGGGTTTGCCCTCCCAGATATCCAAACGTATGCTAAAGTTATGGTAATTAATATAGTGGGTATTCTTGGAGAAATAGTAAAACTGTCAACAAAACAAGGGCTATAACATATATGGGAATTTAAAATATGGTTAAGGAGATAATTCAAATTAGTGGGGAAAGAATGTACCTCTTAATAGTGTGGGAACAACTGGATGTAATTAGATCCATTCCTTATACCATATACGTAAGTAAATTCTGATTGGATTAAAAATTCAAATCTAAAAATCAAAACAATAAAAATATTGAAAGGAAATTTAGCAGAATTTATTTTCTAGTTTTGGGGTAGATTCTCTCTACCCAAGCAAGATGAAAAACTCAGAAACTTAAAGGAAAATAGGAGGTATTTAACGAAATATTGACTTTGGGAAGAGGGGTTGAATGAGAAGAAGGGAATTTTTCAGTCCATAATTCTTTACACATACTGTATATACATGCATGCACACATATTTTAAAGGAACATGTGTTTAGGTACTATGTGTGTAATTTAAGAAAAACACAAAAACTTAAAAAAGTAACAAAAGTGTATACAGCAGAGACTAATAAGGCTTTGGTCCTATGCACCCATAGTTTAAGTAACACCCATGATCATAAGGGGCTCCTCAAAGGTTCAAGGGCCAAAAAAGAGCTGTGTTTCCACCTCAGGGCCTTTGCACTTGCTGTAATCTTTGCCAGTTTCCCTTTCCTCATGCTTAGCTCCCTTGCTTTCTTCATGTTTCTGTTCAAATGTCACCCTTTCAGGGAGGCTTACATTTAACATTTTGTTTAAAATTGCAACCCCCCATCCCTTTTCTTTTATTTTTTTCCTTAGCTTTTATTTAATGTACTATTATGTTCTATCTTCTGCCCACTGGAAAGTAACCTCTGTGAAGGCAAGATATCATCCATTTTGTTCACTGCCGAATCTCTAGAATCTGCAGCATTACGGGGCATATAGTAGGAGCCTAATAAATGTGTTGAATGAGGACACAGTTTTTGGAGGAGTTAAGTGCCCTGAATGCCATTGTCCAGGGAGCTCTTTGTTTTTACTGTATAAAATAGAATCTCAAACTTCCATGAGGTCACTCAAGGGTCACACTAAGGAGGCCATCCAGTTTGGGATCCAGTTAGGTGCAGCCTGCAGCAGTGTGTGACGGAAGCTGAACTGGAGTCATTTTTCATCCTTGCAAGTGTTACCGTCCTCTGAGTTGAGGTTTTTCCAAGTTCTTGGTGTTCATTGGGAAATGAATTTCAGGTCACACCACATAAGCCAAGCAAGCGACAGTTTTTTATTGAAAGTGAAAGTACACTGTCAGAGGAGAGCTGGTAGGCTCCAAAAGAGAGTAGCTGCTCTGAGAGGAAGTGGTTTCAGGTCATTCGTAGTCTTACTAATTGATGGGAAAAATACTCAAGGCCAAGGGGTTGGCTTTTACTAAGAATTTGGGTAGTAATTTCTAGAATTTGGCTCCCTTCCATTACATACTTTATATGGTTGTTTCAGAACTCCCATGGTGATTTCAAAGGCAGAGAAATTTTAAAACCACAATGTAAATGATATTGTAATTAGCTGAAGGTCATGTAAGGTGGCAGAGATGACTGACAAGCCGATTGAAGGTGGTTCCTACCTGTGGCTATCAGGCCCTCTAGTTAGCTTCTGCTTAAGAGTTGTTTATTTTTTATTTTTATTTTATTTTATTATTTGGGACAGGGTCTTGCTCTGTTGCCCAGGTTAGAGTGCAGTGGTGCCATCATAGCTCACTGGAACCGCAAACTTCTGGGCTCAAGCAGTTCTCCCGTCAGCCTCCCACAGTGCTAGGATTACAGGTGTGAGACACCATGTTAGGTTCGTCTGGGTGTTCCCTGGTTGCCTGGCTCCCAGTGTCAAAAATGAGTACTGGTACTGAGTTCAACCAATGACAGAGAGATCACAAACAGAGCAATTTTATAGAAACAGTTTATCACATAAAAAAAAGAACGAAAGTTAAGAAGGAAGCCACACAAAGTGAAAATGTGTTCCACAGAGAGTAAAAGGAAAGAGTCTCCATGAGCGGAGAAAGACCCCCCCAAGGAAGTCTGAGCACATGCTGCTTTTTATAAGCTCACTAGTTTGTCCCGCCTTTCCCCTGGCAGGATTGGTTGTCATTTCCTGCTTTTGGGGTGATGGACAGGTTGGGGGTTATATAACAGATCACATGACAGGTTACATAACAGGTTGGTTATATGAGTTTCCCTTTGGATGCATGCGCATGCCTCTTTCCCAGAATCCTTCATGAAGCTCCACCTATGCCATGCTAATTAGATGGTAATGAGCGCTAGGTCAGTTAAAGGTTACCAGGAGCTTTTTATTATGTATGTTCCCACCAGGGAACAGTTCCTAGCCCCAATTTGGTTCCTAGCTACAATCAGCTTTCGGATGTCTGCACTTAGCCACTTTCTTGCCACCTGTTTACTCTCCTCCATGCCCAGCCCAGTTGTTTATTTTGGCACTTCATCTTTAAGGCCCTGCATCTGGTCTCGGCCCTGTCTCTTAGTCTCTTATTCTAACACAAAGCGATGTCCTGGTCTTCAGCAGGTTGGGTGCTGTGAAGGTGGGGGTACAGAGTGGGGAGAAGCTGGACGGGTCCTCTGAAGGCTCTTTGCTGGGGTAGGGGGTGGAGGGATAAAGCAGGCAGATGAGTCCCAGATCCAACCAGGGGGTAGAGGCCCATAGGTGCTTAGGATACAGAGCAGCTTGAGGGGGCCAGTCCAGAAGGGGGAGCTTCAGAGCTGCTAGCCAGAGGAGAGGAGGCACCAAAGGCGGAGGCCCTTGGGTTTCTAACCTGTTGACATTTTATTAATAAAACCATTCCTGTGTCCCACCTCCCCACAGATAACACCTTGAAATAGGCCAGGAAGAAATACTGGAGAAAAAAATGGCCTGCCATTGAATTTTTCTATTTCAAGTGAATACCAGCTTGAATATTAATAAATAAAAGTGTTAGGTATCAGCAAAAGCGGGCGTATTACAGTTGTCAGGAAAAAATTGGAAAGGCTTTGAAATGGGCAAAAAAAGTTACTGGATGCACTGTGTCATGTGTGCCTTTCATTGTCTTTGAGTTATTTTTCAACTGTGTAAATTTTCAAAGAGGGTTAATGCAAACGATTCTCATCCATAGAAACAGGAATAAAACAAGGAAGTGAGAAGGGGCGCGGGAGGGGGGTAAGATGGTGCCCAGTCCAGGCCCGGGGCACTGGCGAGGATGTGTGTATATGTGCGTGTGGCGCGTGAACGGTTTCTTCTCCCCCACAATGAAGGGAAATAATAAATACTCCTAAGGGTGGCAGATCAAGCGGGAAGGTGGAGTCAAAGCTCTATGCAAACTGTTTAGAGAGCCAGGGGTTGGCAGTGGGAAGACTGCCCCGGGGCGACCCTGGGGGAGGGGCGGGGATGGATAGAATCGGGGGGGGGGATGGGAGTGAGGCGGCAGGGCGGGGGCAGCCCCGCTTGAGGGGTTACAGGAGCAGGCTCTAGAAGGACCGGAGGGGGACGGGGACGGGGACAGCCCGGGGGCGCGGCGCGACGCTGACTGAGCGGGAGCATGGAGGCGGAGGCCGCCCGCGGAGCCGCAGGTAAGTGGAGCGGCAGCCGGCCTGGCCCTGGGCCGCCGGCTCCGCCCGGCGTCTCGGGTTTCAATGGCTTGGCCCGCCCGAAACCTCCGGGCCGCCGCGCTGCAAAAGCAGCCGGTAAACAGCGCGCCTCGGCCAGGGAAACCTTCCCCAGAGTTGGCGCCGGGGTGCCCCGAGCCGCGCACCTGTAGCTGGCCGGGGACAGAGTGCGCGCGGCGGGCGGGCGGGGGTCCCACGCTCACCCCTTGAAGCGTTGGCGTCCCGGGCAAAAGAGAAAGGGGAGGAAATGATCCGGGGAGCCGGAGGAGGAGCTGCCAGCCGTGAACTCCACGCGCGGCCCGGACCCGGGACCTGGCCTCGGTCACGGCTTCTGCCCGCCGTCTCCGGGGCCGCCCAGCGTCGGGACTGCTGACCTGGGCTTGCTCCCCAGACTCGGGAGCGTGGGCGAGCCCCCGGCTTTCCCAGAGCCTCGGTGGCCCTGCCTGTGAAATGGGAAGCGCACAGTCGGGGAGAAGTCAGTGCAGCAGCTCGGGGTACGGCGGGCGCCCCTTCTGCCCCGGGCCCCGCGCAGCGGGCGGGCGACCTGCGGGGGCAGGGCCGGGGGAGGTTAGGTGGGGCCCGGGCTGCGTGCCAGTTCCGACCCCTGAGCGCGCGCTCCCGACCCCAGGTGGTGCTATGTCCGGCCCTCTTTCGGGAGATCAGGGAAAGCGGGTGCAACTTCTGAATCCGAAAGCACGTGGGATAAAACGCCAAAGGGCTTTCTGCCAGCCGCGAAAGGAAGGGGTGTTCGGATAGGAGCAGGAGTTGGATGCTGAGGAAGTGCCTCTTTCCCTCCTGCATCCTTCCCTTCTTCCTGGGGGGACAGGTGTGGGAGCGCGGACCTGGTCCCCGAGGGCAGAAGGGCGCCGGGGCCGGCTCCTGCGGTCCCCTGCCCGTCCAGTCCGGCCCGCTGGGCGCCCTGGCCGCGGGTGGCCGGCGCTCCCCGGAGGCGGTTAAACGGCAGACTGGCCACTTGCTCCCGCCACGCAGCTCTGCGAGGGAAAACGCAATCGTACCAAGACTCCTCTGCCTTTTCTCGGAAGGCAGCCGCAGCGGCGAATTACTTGCTTTTATGTCCTGCATTTTAAAAGCTGTGCCTCTGAGTGATTTTAGATGAGTTAAGGAGAGGAGGTAGCCGTTAGCCAGTTGTGCAGATTAGTCACGTTCCTCGTGAACGTTTTAGTTCTTGTAGAGATTGAGGAAGGGTTTTGTCTTTTGTTTTGGAGAGGGAGGTGCTATTGCTTTTTTGATTTTTGTTCCCCGTGGCTCTTTCTAGAAAGTTAGTCCTCATGGCTGTGGATAGTGACTGCTGTTTCCAGTTTACACGTTGGAGAACAACCTAAGGAAAACCAGTGACTTAATTTTTAAATCTCATCTACAAAATGGAGGCGATTTGCCCACTGAGGGGCTTATTGTGCAGCACTTTTACACAGAGGGGCTCACAGAAGTTCCTCCCTTCCCCTCCGCCTGGGAGCGATTCCGTGAGTCAGAGGGTTCCTCCCAACTATTGCTTTAGAAATCTCTTACTCTACCCAGTCTCCTTGCATTTTAATGGGAAAAGTAATGGTAATTTCATCTTCTGGAAAAGTATAGTTGGCTTAAAACAGTTTAAGGATTTTCCTGTATTTATTTCAACGTTTGCTGCAGCTTTGATGGTCACTGATGGCCCAGACGACACACAGCAGTTGCACATTAATCATTTCCACATGTGCTAGATCCTAATGGATTGGAGTTTTGCATACTTGAACTGTTGCCCAAGCTTTGATAGCCCATTTCCAAAAAGGGCTTGAGCAAATCATGTCTATTTGGGAATCCTGTTTCCTTTGTCAAGGAAGCATGAAACTAAGAATGATGCCTTCAGGTGAGGCTGTATCCCAGTCCCCGCCGAGCCCTAGTGCTGAAATACAGGGAAAAGGCATGGGATAGATACCCCATGGTAGCCATGCTCTGTATCTGCATGAGGCTTCTCAGTGTTGATGTGTCTGGTTTCTGGGGGGGGGGGTGCGGCATACAATCCAAAGGGGCTTTGGGGGTGTCCCCAATAATTCAGGTCTTCTGGATCCACCCCAGGGGCACACACACATTCATCTCCTCTCTCTCTCTCTCTTTCTCTCTGGATTTCGGAGAGTGTGTTATGTGTTTTTAATTTCCCTGATGCTGAAGACCTTCTTAGTTTCCACCAGACCATCTGTTGCTGTCATTTCAGCTTGGAGTACAGTGGAAAGATAAAAGAAAGTCAGTCACAGCCCTATTCTGTTACTGCCCTCATCCTTTACCTTTTACTTCCCTCATCTATAAAATAAAGACTTGACCTGGCTTGTAAGGATTTGATGAGACCCTGTGTGCATAAGAGCTGCCTGCTGGGCCTGTGGTTAACAGAGAAGGCCATTTGTTCTGACCCCCTCCCTTCTGTTTACACACAAAACTGAAGCGTTTGTGAGAATTGTGTATTTTATGATCTTCATTTAGGAAGCTGGATTAGTGTTTCAATTTTGAAAAGTTGGGTGTTCTGACAATTTGCATTGGTACTAAAACAGAGAGGGCTGATAGGCAGGAAAGCTAGCAGGCAAGGAGGAAAACCAGGGGTGACTCAGAAGCTTGGGTTGTGGAGGGGGGACAGAGACAATGGTGATGCCCATAAAGGAACTGACTCTCAGGAGGGCGAAACGATGCGATCGAGACATAGTGATTTCAGAATGTGTGGGACATGCCTCCCATTGGAGATGTGGAGAGTTGGTGGAGAGTCAGAAACACTAACTCCAGAGTGTAGGAGGAATTCAAGCAGAGAGTTCTAGAAAGGCCAGTGCCTGTGCCTGAGCTCTGCTGGGGACCCCTGGTACTTAGTGGAGGCACAGCAGAGCACATGGAAGCCCGGGAAGGCTGTCCCTTGGGATGTGAATGGAGGAGAGGGCCTGAGGATAGAGGCAGATGGCCCTGGGAGGGAGACGTGTTGAGGACCCGGTTTTGAGACAGGGCCCCAAAGGAGGGGAGAAGAGAAAGAAGAGAAGCCACGGGCAGGGCCTGACACTGAGGGAGGCTGAGGCACGTGCAGGTCTAAAGTGGCCCAGAAGGAGCGTCGGGGGAAAGAAATATTTTGGGACGCTGGCGGGGACTGTCACACCTGCCAGTTCAAAAGAGTTTGCAGGGACAAGAAAAGGGGGGAGGCTGAGCTTGAGGAGATGGTAAAGGTGAGAAAAGGTGGCTTTCCCTTTGTGTTTTGGGTGTAGGAGGCTTGCGTACATGTTTAGCAAGCTAACCTTTGGGAGCACTTAACTGCATGCCAGGCATTGTGCTAAGCCCTTTCCAACCATTACCTTCATTGATCTTAACAATAAATAGTAAATGTGGATACAGTAGTCCCCCCTAACTGCGGGGATACACTCCAAGATTCCCGGTGGCTGCCTGAAACCTGCCATGGTCCTGAGCCCTGCGTGTACTGTGCGTTCGTTTCTTCTTCCTTCTTTGAAATTTCACGGATAGAAGGTCTTAGCAGGAGTGGGATGGTGTAAGATTTCATCACCCTACTTGGAAGGACACGCAATTAAAAACTTATGACTTGTTCATTTCTGGAGTGTTCCATTTAACATTTTCAGACTGCGGTTGACCGCACATAACTGAAATCGAGGAAAGTGTAACCGTGGGTAAGAGGGGACTGCTGTGCTCTTATTATCCCCATTTTACTGGTGAGGAAGCTGAGGCACAGAGATGAAGTAACTTGCCTAAGGTCACCTGGCTAGAAAGTGGCAGTGAAGTTTCCCTCTAACCCACAAAACACTGCCATTTTCTACAATCCTGTTTGGAACTTCCTGGGGGATTCAAATGGGGGTTGGTGGTGGACTGACTCCCCAGAGAAAGGAATCTGTCATGAGGCTGAGGTTCAAAGTGGACCCTCCCCCCAAAAATTGGAGGCCCCCTCCAAAAAAAGTGGACACTCAGGAGGGCAATAATTCATGAGCCAGTTTTTAAAGGGCTTCCGTCTTCAGAGACGACCTCATATTAACATAAAACTTTAAAAACATCAAATATTCATCAGCCACTTCGGATTTTCTCTAGGCCATGGTGTGTAAGTGTGCCTGTAGGGGAACGTGGACTCAGCACGACTGGGACTCAGCAGAGGCTTCCTGGGGTCTGGCAGGACAGAGTGAATGACCGGGAGGTCAGGACTTGGTCTGGGATGGCAGCGGTGGCTGGGCTGGATGTCCAGACTCATATCACTCCCCTGAGGTGCCTCCCTCCATGTCTTCATGTGGGGTGTGGTGGGAAAGGAAAGGATGAGGTTGGCCCCTAAAAGTCTGCTTGGCCATGAGTGGTGTCAGTTACTTCCTACGCAGGCAGACAGTCTGTTCTCTGAGGGCAGTGCCCTTGCTGATCTTCCTGTCCTAGTGCCCTGCCTGTGCCTGGCACACATCAGGAGCTCCATGAGGGTGGAATGGAGGAAGCATTTCTTGTTAGGTGCTGTTGAAGACCCTTGTTGGTTCTGTGGCTGTAGGAGGGATTGCTGGAAGGAATTTTCTGCAGATGGGGTGTATCAGCAAGCTGGCTTGCCACTCTCAGGGCAGAGTGACACTGGCCAGGGCTCTGGGCAGCCCATCTCTTGGAATGTCTTTCCAAGGGTCCTGTTCTTTCTGGGAGGGCCGGGTCCAGAGGGTTCCTCTAATGGCCTGGGTGTCTATATACCCCTCTCCTGTTGAATTCCTTGCCATATAGTGGTAGCTACACTATAGATGGTTCTTGTTCACCCCACTTCTAGACATCAAGGGCTATATTATATTTGTGCTAAATGGTGATCTCCACGGTATGAGGCTGGACTGGAGGTGCCTGGTGTCCTGACCCTGTCCACAAGGGTCCTGCCGTGGTGTGGCAGGACAGAGGAACTGACGGGGAGGTCAGGACTTGGTCTGGGAGGGCAGTGGGTGTTGAGGTGTTGTTGTCTTTCTGACTGTTGAAACCTCAGTCTGGTGAGTAGCTGACTAGCCTTTGCTGGGTTTCTGGTATCAGCTGGCTGGCTCCTGGCTCCTCTGATATTTAGATTTGTGCGCTCAGCCCCGGGAAGAAGTTCCAAACGGGATTGTAGAAAATGGCAGTGTTTTGTGGTTTAGAGAGAAACTTCAGGGCAAAATTCAAGCACTTGGTCAGATATCCCAGGGGTCACGTGACCTTTAAAGTCAGAGTTTCTGGGGGATGGGAGGACCAGTTGCAATTCAGTGACACCTGGAGGTTTGGGCCCTTGGATTAAGGCTTATCAGGACACAACAGCCGTGGTTTAGAAATGTCATGCCTTTTAGTGCACCCATCCTCAGTTGTGGGTTTGCTTTTCCAAGGCCCGTGGTCTTCGAGCTTGGGCGGGGTTGGGGCATGCAGCCTGTGTGAATACAGAGGTCACTGTCTGTTGAAATCCAGGCATGTCCCCCCACCCACTGTTCTCCTCCCAGTCTTTCCTTCCTGTCCCATTCTTGGGTCCTTTGAGGGCCTTCTCACTTCAAACCTTTTACATTCCGTATCCCCAGGTAGTGGCTTCCTAAGAGGAACCTGCTTAAATCAATGCCAATGTCAAGAAACCTTTCCATGCTGCTTTGCTGCTCCAAAGCAGGCAGCCATAGAGGCACCAGGAATTGTCCTGAGGCTGAGGCCTGGGGCAGAAGGGGAGCTCCCTGAGATGCCCGTGTGTGTGTGTGTGTGTGTGTGTGTGTGTGTGTGTGTGTGTGTGTTGGGAGGGATCCTGTGGCCCAAACCCTCCTAGACCACTTGGTTTCTTCAACTTGCAGAAATTAAGATAAATGTGTTTTTCTTGGAAACCGAGTCTCTAACCACAACTCACAAATTCCATTAACAGAGAGAAAGCCGGGTTCATTTCCTCATTGTGTTTTGCTGAAATAAACTCTAATCAAAGTCCCTGAATAATTTCATTCAGTGGCAAGTACGTGAGAAGTTGGTTTTGTGAAGACTTTACCATTTCATCAAACTCCTTCTCTCAATACTGCGCCCTGCCGAGTTGTACTCTATTAGGCTGGTCCTTAGATTATTTTGGGTGTGTGTGTGTATGTGGTAGAGCTGTATAATGTTCAGTGAATTACAGTTGGTTGTTTTTTTGACCTTTATGTTTTCTAACAAGTGATTTGTGCGATGCACATGTGCTGCCCACATTTGGGCTACTAAAATATATTGAAAAAAAGTTTTTTAAGCTATGTGGGGGAAAGGCATTGCTTTATTTCTGGTTTTTCACCATACATGAATATTAAATCAAATATTATTAAAATATTTTTAAATACTTGGGGTAAAAACACAAAATCTGTCCTTCTGCAAAAGCAAAATCTAGTTATTTGTTGCTAAATATATGCTTTTAATTATAATAATTAAACATGATTATTGACAGATTATCTTCTTTTCATTTCTTCTTTTAAATTCATTGAGATCCCCTCCACCCTTGCCCCAGTTCTATTTTTTCTATGTCCTATTTTGAAATTTAGTATCTATGTTTCTATTCCTTTAGGGGTTAACTTAGAAATCTTAATATGCATGTTTAACTCTAACTTATTCTATAATTAATAATTTAAAAAACTTTCTCTAGAATAATATAAGGGCTTTGGAATGCTTACACTCCAATTTTCCCTTCCTTATTTATGTGCTATTGTCATTCCGCACCTTAGTTCTATCATGATTTTTTTTTTAGCTCCTCAAATTAGATGTTTTTGTTTTGTACACTCAGCATTGGCTTAGATTTTATACATGTGTTTGTTTATTTGTTTTTGTTCTCATTCCTTCTTGACTATCACCTTTTCTTCCTGGGGTCATTTTCATTTCCCTTGATGTGCATTCATCCTTTAGAAACTGCTGGTAGCAAACTCCCGTGGGTGTTGTTTTTGTAAATATTTCTTTACTTTGCCTCATTCTTGGAAGTTTGCTAAATGGAGGATGAAAGTTATTTTTCTTTAGTACTTTAAAAATTCCATTGTCTCCAGGCTTCCATACTTGCTGTTGAGAAGGCAGCTGTCAATCTAAGTGCCGTTCTCCTGGAAGGTTCTGTCTTTTTCTCCTGGCTCCTTTTATAGTCATCTTTTTGTGTCTGTTGTTTTGCAATTTGACTACAGTGTGTTTAGGTGGGATTTTTATTTTACTTTCCCTGCTTTACAGATTGGTTGGGATTCCAGAGTCTGAGGGTAGATGTCTTCCATTAATTCTGGAAAAATTTCAAGCATTATTTCCTAAAATTTGACACTTCCTTATTCTGTTTTCTCTGTCTGGAACTTCAATTAGATTGTTACTGGACTTCGTCATTCTATTTTCCATCTCTCTTAACTTGCCTTTCAAGTTTTCCATCTGTGTGTCTTTGTGTGCTGCATTCTGGATAATTTCTTCAGATATATTTTCCAGTTCATCAACTATTTAAGATACGCATTTCTAGAAGTCCTACTTTCTTTCCCCCTAAAATCTTGTTGGTCAAATTGAAAAATCTTGGCCCTTTAAGTTCTTTATTTAAATTCTTTAAACATATTTGATATCATTATCTTCTATACTGAATAATTTCAATATCTTTAGTCTTTGTGGGTCTGATTCTATAGTTTGTGCCAATTCTTTCATGAGTTTGTTTCATCATATGTTCAGAGATTTTTGAAATCAGATCTGAATGACCTCAAAGCTTATATGCTTGCCTCATGGCCACACACCTGTTGAGGAAAGTCATAGTATTGTTCTCTGGGTTTCACAGGTCCCCATCTAGCATAGGAAAACCATCCTTTTGTGGGAATTTCATCTGCCTTTTTGTACTCGCTCAGTTTATAATACCTTAAAAATATTTAATATTTTAGAGTTATGTACATCTTACTCTTCTGTTAGAATGTTCATCAGCTTAATCCTTTGGGAAGGCTAGGAGCTTCACAGATTTATAAACTAACATTGGAAACAGTCCAAATCTGTCACAATTGGAAAGCTGCCATTTGAATTTTGTTGACTTCTATGGAGGGGAAGGGTTAAAGTAGAAGGTCAGCTTGGCCCTCACCCTGCACGTCCAGTTAGCAGCAAATTCTGCCATGTCCATTGCCAAAACCTGGCTCAAGTCTGCCGTGCCTCTCTCTCTTGCCGTCTTCACCGCCATCGCTAGTCCCACGGGTCATCTTGCTTGCCTGAACTCTGTGTTGCTTCTGATTCAGTTTCCTACTGCAGTGTGCTCTAGAGGAAGCAGTAAACACACACACTAGCCTTGCCATTTATCCCCTTCTGAATGAATGTCTATCTTTCTACTTCTTGTAAGTTTTTCAAAGTTGATGTTAAAAATTATGACTATATAAGCAAAGAACTTAAATAGATATTTCTCCAAAGAAGATGTACACACGTGGCCAATAAGCACATGAAAAGATGCTCAACATCACTAATCATTAGGGAAATGCAAATCAAAACCACAGTGATAACCAACACCCATTACGATGGCTATGATGAAACAACAACCACCACCACCAAAAAACAGAAAATAACAAGTGTTGCTGAGGATGTGGAGAAATTGGAATCCTTGTGCCTTGCTGATGGGAATTTTACAGGTGTAGTTGCTGTGGAAAATGATATGGTGGTTCCTCAGACATTAAACATAGAATTACCATATGATCTAGCAATTCTTCTTATGGACATGTACTCAAAAGAATTGAAAGCAGGGACTCGAAAAGATGTGTACACCCATGTTCACAGCAGCATCACTCACAATAACCAAGAGGTGGAAACATCCCAGGTGTCTTTGGAGGGATGAATGGACAAGCAAAATGTGGCATATACATACAATGCAATATTACTCAGCCCTAAAAAGGAAGGAAATTCTGACACATGCTATAAAGTGGATGAACCTTGAAGACATTATGCTGAGTGAAATAAGCCAGTTCCAAGAAGACTGATTCCACTTATATGAAGTACTTAGAGTAGTCAAATTGATAGAGTCGGAAAGCAGTATGGTGGTTGCCAGAGGCTTGGGGCGGGGGTGGTTAGTGTCTGGAATGGGGAGTACAGAGTTTTAGCTGGGTAAGATGATAAAGTTCTGGAGGTGGATGGTGTGATGATTGTACAACAATGTGAATGAGTACTTAATGCCACAAAACTATATACTTAAAAATGGTTAAAATGGTAAACTTTGTTATGTGTATTTTACCACAGTAAAAACAATCTATTTAATAAAATAATTATAGGTATGTATCATGTTTTCCGTATAAAACAAAACTCTTGAAGGCAGGGACCAGATCTTCAGTGTTTTTCTAATTTTATTTATTGTGTTAAAATGTACATAACATAAAGTTTACCATTTTAACCATTTAAAGTGTACAGTTCAGTGGCATTAAGTACATTCACATTGTTGTACAACCTTCACTATCATCCATTTCCAGGACTTTTTCATCATCCCGAACGGAAACTCTGTATTCATTAAACAAAACTCTCCACTCTTCCTTCCTCTGAGCCCCTGGTAACCCCTATTCTACTTTCTGTCTCTATGAATTTGCCTATTATAGGTACCACATATAAGTGGAGTCATGCAGCATTTGTGTTTTTGTGACTGGCTTATTTCACTCAGTGTAATGCCCTCACAGTTCATCCATGTCCTACCACGTGTCACAATCTCCTTCCTTTTTAAGGCTGGATACTATTCCATTGTGTGTATAGACCACATTTTGTTGGTACATTCATCTGTCAGTGGACACTTGGGTTGTTTCTATCTTGGGGCTATTGTGAATAATGCTGCTGTGAACATGGGTGTACAAGCTCAGTGGTATTTTCAACAGTGCTATGTTGAGCTCTAGCTGCTATTTGCACAGTGTGTGGTTAGCACAATATAAATTAGTAAATAGGTGAGTCAGTAAAGACTCTGCTGGAAATCTCAAGATCTGGGTTTGCGTCCCAACCCCATTACTAATTAACTTTCTGTTTTTGAACCTCTGTTTCCACATCTGAAAAATGGGGTTAGTGGCTTGGTGCTTTACAGCCTTCATAGGGTTGATGTAACAGGCCAGGATATGTGAAAGCCCTTTGTAAACTGGAAAACTCTATGCAAACGTAAGGTTTAAAAAAGTACATTTTTTTAAAAAAAATTTCAGAATATTACGGGGGCACAAACATTTAGATTACATATATTGCCTTTGCACTGCCCGAGTCAGAGCTACAAGTGTGCAAAAAAGTACATTTTAATATGAGAACATATCACTATTTTTTCTAATACTGTACTTTTTCTCCCAGTGAGTACTTTAGACCTATTGTTTATCCACAGAAGGCAGAATATTACATTTCTTTACTATTTCTTCAATTTAAAACTGAGTTGGTACCAACCTTGATGCAAATATTAGTATTCTGCCTGTACTTCTTCACTAGCTTTTCAGTTTTATACAAATGAGTCTGGTGCTCTTGTAATAATGTAGTTATCTCAATACATTTCCAATTATTTGGAATCAACTGCATTTTCCCTAAGTAAATCATCATCTAGGTTTAAGATAAACCCATATAACTCCATCCATTATTTGAGGGCAGCAGAGCTGGGGTACGAGTCTAAGTACTTAAACAGCGTGCACCAGCTTAATCCAGAACCGGGTTGTGTAGACAAGGATGGGGGTGCTTTCTACTCCCTTCATTGCTCTTCACAGAGCCAGGCATGCCAGATAGAAACCCATTATTTTTTCCTTTTCAGACATTTTATTGCTTGAAATGCAATAAATGAACATACAGGGATGTGATTTTTGGATGAAAATTTATAAAGTCCATTAACAGCCACAATTTTGGGGTAAGTTCTGAGAAATGTTATTCTGTGCCTAATGGGTAAATGCATTACAGTGACGAGGGGTTATTTTTCTTCTTCTCGTGTGTGCTGTGTGGTTCAGGGCTCTGGATCCATGCTGGATAACTGCTCTACCATGGCATTTTCCCACCAGCTTCAGGGTCACCACATGTTGTTGTGGTATTATTGACAGTGGGGCTTGGTATTTTTACAAGTTCTTGGTCAATTAAATTCAGGATACAAAGAGTTGTGCTTTCCGTTTGGCACATGTTCTGTACATGTGCCAAATCCCTGTTCCCTCCTGGTAAAGGTTAGACAAATAGGGAACCTTAATGGTGACCACATGGGACAGCATGGTTCGCGGTCAGGGGCAAAGAAAGCCTGAGCTTTCTGCAGTTGTGTCAAGGCGAGGACCTCTCTTTGGCTACCCTTGGTAAGGAAGCAGGTATTTGAGATGTTATTTCCTCTTGCCTGCCCCACATGTGGAGCCACATTTGTCCCCTAATGTGACACCTCTTTGAATGCAAAAGGAACAGTGTGTTTTAGCCCTACCTCATATCCTTTTGAATGATTTAGGGGGAAATAATAGTTTTATCCTTGTAAAGGTGCCTAAAAGTAAGAGGCACCAATGCTCAGATTACAAGACCTTCATATTAAAAGGAATTAGGATTACATAAACTTTTGTGTGGGTGGCACAGAAAGTCATCTGCATATTTTACCATCTTAGATTTGGGGCAAGTGTTTTATTCTCAGCCAAGGCAATGACAAGTTGTAAGTTGGCCAATACTAAATATGTGATAACAGAGCAACAGGCTGCCTGTCAATTACTGGGTAATAAAACCTTCACTGTCACCACCTGCAGACCTTCAGCAGCGCCTCCTCATTGCCTGACAATTTTGCTCATCTGCTCAAAAAATTCTAACATATTCTACATTCTGTCTTCCAACATTTTTTTTTTAAAGAGTCTTTGCTAAGAATATTTGGGTAATCAGATGTTCTTCAAATACAACAAAAATACCCAAGTGTTTATTTGCCTTACCTTCTGTTCTCTGCTGCTCTATGTAGAGGGTTGCACTGCTAACACCGTGGCTGTCTTTCCTGGCAGTGGGTTCTCATTCTCTGACCTGGAGCTCCAGGCACTTGCCTGTTTGCTGTCTGTCTTGTAGTGATGTGTCCATCCACCTTGATATTAGTTCAAAGCACTCTTCTCCAAGGTGTGTTTTGTCATCTGTCAGTTAGTGTTCTGGGACAAAGGGTCCCTAGTTAAATCGATTTGGGAAATAAATGCTGAGCCAAGCAAGTTCTGTTGCTGCAGGATTTCTATTAATAAAAGCCCTTGATTTCTGATAGGTACAGCATGCCACCCGTTTCTAAACTTTTGGCATCATAAATCCCCTTTCATGAGCTAACATATCTTGTGGAGCTAGTGTTCCACAGGATGCACTTGGGAAAATGCCAGCGTGATATCGGGAAAGTTGTAGTGATATGTGCACAAACCTCAGATTCTTTGATATTAAATAAATGCCAGGCACTGCTTCATGCAGCTGGGGGTAGTCCTTACTGAATGCAACAGCCATCTTTTTTTTAAAATTAATTGTATTTTCAGTTAAAAGTAGCTCTCAGTTTTAAAGGATCCTGTGGTGAATGCTTTGGAGGCTCAGAATGAAGTTTGTGTTTGTGAATACTGAGTTTTCCTAAAGTGTGTAGCTTAAGGACACACAGCTCTGAGGACTGGACTGTGCAGTGAAGCACACTCCTCACGAGAAATCAGGGCTCCTGATGAATTCCCGGTTCTGAATTCTGAGCAGTTGAGGTGGCATTTGGAACTGTCTTCCCTTTGGGTACTACCCCACTGATGGGGGTGTGCACAACACCTGGGTTCCGACCCTACAGAGACTTCTTGCCCCGTTGCTTCCTGTCTTCTCTGGTGCCTTTTATTCTCTGGCTAGAAACTAGTCTTCACGCTCTCTGCTGAGCCTAGAATTAGTCGTTTAGCTCCAGTCGGCAGATTTCTTCTCTAATAAGGATTCCCTTTATGATAAGTTCCTTTTGGAAGAAAATTGATTTGTGAAGAAAAAAACAGACCAGCAGTGTGAAAAATAAAGAAAAACAAAAATAAAAAAGTTCTGTATAAGCTTTATCTACTCTTAACCATTTTTTTAAAAACAAGAGTTGACTACTACTTAATAATTTTGTGTCCTTAAAATTTTTTTTTCACATTATCCTGAGCAAGAATTGCTCTTGCTGTAATTGAAGAATGACAACCCGCATTACTAAAAACCAAGTGATTACAGCCAGGTCTTCCAACGACATAATGCCCTGTCGTTACTGCCAGAGAGTGGCTTTGCAAAGTCAAAGTTCCTAAGGGCAGGGCTAGTAAAATTTAAAATATCTTTGTTAATGTTTCTCACAATAATTGTTCCATATGAGAAAAACTACACTTTGTTAAAATGAAAGAATTTTCCTAATCTTTGTGGTAAAGTAACCTTTGAAGAGAATATCCTGCAAGTGATACTGAATCAATGATTAAGTGCAAAGCATTGATCCATTTCAAGGTCTTCATTAATTGGCATTGCTGTTTACATACGACGGACTGAAAAGTGCTGGGAAAGGCCTTGAACGTGAATCGTGGTGGCTGATGGGACAGGCAGTGGCTTGGGGGAGTGACTCACTGTGTTGATGCAGCATGAGTTTTAAAACAAAGATCCTGCACGATTTAAGTATTTTCCCTAGAAGAACACTTTAAGATTGCTAGGGTGGGAAGTCCATACGTGGGTGAGAAGGAATTCTCAGACAGTGATTAGGATATTTATTTTCCTGAGAAAGAAGAGAAAGATAGAGACAGACAGAGAGAGAGAGAGAGAGAGAGAGTGGTCAGGACACACAGAGGGAGGAAAATGTCCTCAAGGAAAGTGGCTTCATGCTTTTAAAGGGTAGAAATGGGTATTTTTTTTCTGTTTCAGGGGACTGATAACAAAAGCAGCTGTGAAGCTGCTGTGTTGGCTTTTTCTATTTCTCACGTAGCAGATTGATTAGTTTCTTCTTTCTTCTTGATAACAGGAGGCATCTGGTGCTGTCTCTTCTTGAGGAAGCAGGGGAAGCTGGCCCTCCTTCCCTCGGCTCAGGAACGTTTTCAAGGCTGAGAAAGAACTCAGAGATAAGTTAGGCCACACGTGTTTTAATTTAACAAAGGGTAGTTGTGTTGTGAGTTTATTTCTCTTACTTTCTGTTTGATAGTTTATTTTCCTCTGTTACTTAGGTTATTAGTAAGACCACCTTTCAAAGCTATACCTTTATTTTTGTTTTTAAGGTGACTACGCCAACATATGCTTAAAGGGAATCCTTAAATTTAGGGTTTGCCGGGGGGATTTCAATTTCTTCACAGCCTGCAGTGAATTATCGTTTCAACTGTGTGCCTTTTCCATAAAAGCATTTTACATTGTACTGAAAAGATTCCATTCTTTTGGCTTTGGAAAAATATTTCCTGTTCGGTTCAAGCCATTAAAGCCTGCTAGCATTCACATCTGGAAGCGGGTGCCCCAGCCTGTCTCCCGCCAGCGGGCGCGGAGCCAGTGCCGGGCTGGGCCTGGGGGTGCTGCAGGGGACGCGACTCGTTTACTTCCCCAGGCGGCCTTGGCCTTGCGGTGCTGCGGGCTGTGGGGCTCCGTGCGCGCCCGCGCCGCGCCGAGCGGGGCGTCTTCCTTCTGGCTTGTGAGAGGGGTTTCTTCGTCTCCGGACTGAGGAGACGGTATTCCTTTCTCCCGGGTGATCAAGAGGGGTCTTCCTTCTTTTTGGGTTGGGGAGGGGGTTGTGTCTTCCTCCTGGGTTGGGGGGAGGGATCTTGCTTCCTGGTGGGCATAGGCTGCCCCCTCCCCTCTCCTGCCTCAAGCAACTCCTATTTTCACACACCCCCCACCCCCCATTTTCCAAAAAGCTAACCCGAACATTTTCTGTGTAAGAGGAAGCTGCCCAGCTTTTCCAATCGGGATGTTTCCCTCAGAGGCAAGAGAAAGAACTAATTCAAACCAGAAACGCTGGGGAGTCGCTGTCTCCTGTCCCCCAGCCTGGGTTGTGGGGCTGCGCGGGTGCTTGCTTGGTGGCTCTGCTTCCTGCGGCACAGGAGTCTGTGTCCTGCTTGAGATCTTTTAGGAATCAGGCGTGGATGCCACATTATTTTGTGTGAGTTAAGATCTTCTCTTGTTTGCTGTGGTCCAGGAAGGTTAATTAATGTGGCCTCAGGACCCTGGTCCCCAGGGGTGGGCACAACATAGCCCCTACTCTCAGGAACATTGGGCTGGGCTGAATTTGCTTATTCTGGTGGCTTGGGTCCTGAGAAGACCCCCGGGACCCATCCCTGTGGCCCCTTGGGGTGGCCAGGCACTAGTGCCCTGGGGCAGCGGGTGTCCTGGGACACAGCCCGCTGAGTTCTTTGAGGGGGTCTGACAGCCGCAGCAGTGTAACCTGCAAGGGAAATGACTTCATGGTGTGGAAGGAGCAAAACACATTCATTGCATTTCTCCTGACCACATGCAACCAGAAATGATGCCAGGCAACCCTTGGCAGCCTGTAGGAACCAGGCAGGAGTCTCTCTGGGCCCCCAGAGCAGCCAGGCCTCTGGCCTGGTGGCGTTGGGCGAGATGCCGCCTCCCTGCAAACCTGGATGGCCACAGTGTCCTCCTACTCCCCTGGCAGGAGGGGAGTTCGCAAGGGGCCAAGGTCACTTCTCCTGGGGGCTGGTTGATAATGCTCTTCTGTGAACAATGCAACCTCGCTGGAGGGGACCGCTGGTCCAGATCTGACAAACATCTTTCCCAAAAACAGGGCCAGCAGCAGAGAGTAAAAATTGTGGTCAGATCTCCATTTGCTTCTGGTGTTGCTGGGGTGTTGTGAGGAAGGTTTCCGTGGGAGGAGCGTGCAGCACGGGTGGGGCCCCAGGGTGGCAGCAGCGCTCTCTCCAGTTTATTTTTCTTAATTTATTTGAACATTCACCAAATCTCTTTTCATACCTGTGGGAAGCCACTTGCCCAACTAGACAAAAGGAATAGCGGTTTCAACAGAGAGCTCAGTTGAACAACCCAAATTTACGAAGTATTTAGCGTGGGAAAGGCACGGGGTGGGGGTTCTTTGTGGTGGGCTGGGGAGAGGAGGGGGCTTTGTAGTACTCAATGTGCCCCAGCTCCTCTCACTGTTTTTGAGTTGCGGGGGCGGGGGCGCGACTGCTCTGGAAGACAGACTTGAGGTGTGAGTTTCGGGGGCGGTGCAGGACAGAACAGGTGGCCCCCAGAGTCCTTGCTCTTGCCTTCTGGGGCTCCGGGAAGGCTCCTGGGACTGCTGGCTGCGTTTGAGATGGGCCCTGAGCGGGGAGAGGCAGAAGGAGCCCGGCAGCAGGGCTGTGGGAGCTCACTGGGTGCTGGAGGGGAGGGGACCTGGGGTTGTAGTGGGCCCTCAAGCCTTGGTAGAGGGGACTGTTTTGATTGGGTCACTCATGTAACCCGAATGTTTTGCACAGATTTTGAAATCAGACAGACCTGGGTTCATGCTGCACTTAGTAGCCAAGCTTTCTCCTCGCCAGGCCTCAGTTTTCCCTATCTGTAAACAAGAGGCCAGAGGTAGTCAGACATGGGGTGTAGAGCGCTCAGCATCCTGTTGGCATCTGGAGCCCCCAGAATGTCAGCTGCTGCTGTTATTTTAATGGGTGGCGGGTGGAAGGTGGAAGGACGCAGAAGGCAGGGCAAAGGCTGCTATGAGATGCTGAGGCCCTGAGCTAAGACAGGGATGAATGTCAGCACGCTGGCAGACAGGTGGTACAGGTTGAATTCGGTCTTGCTGGCACATTTGAAGTGGTCCCTGAGTAAGGAACTAGGATGCCACCTTGGATCCTTCGGGATCCTGAGCTGTCTACCCGTAGGGCCCAGTGAGGAGTGGGGAAGGCCTGTAGGTTCACGCTGGGGGCCGGGGGCTTCTTGGCTCATTGTGGTGAGGAGTGTGGGCTTCTTTGAGTGTGTGAACGTGTGGAGAGGACACACACTCACAGCCCCCCCAATGTGTGCCTTCTGCAGGATAATATCTTGGCTATATAGAGGTGCACAGTCTCTTTTAGACACATCCCAAAGTTCATCATTGACTGACCACACTAAATGGCCTGTCAATTCTTCGTGTCTTTTATTTGAAGCATTTGTATCAGTGCATTTGTAATAGCAATTTTTGTGTGTGTGTGTGAACTGCACTCAAATACTATAAAAAATGGAACCATGGAGGAATGTATTTACTCAGCCATTTACCAGTCTGTATGCCCATGACATGTTCACCACGGCAGTGAGGGAGAAGGGGATGGGCTTTTGCAAAGGCCTAGGTGCGGTCCACTGCTGTTCTAGATACCCTCCAGAGCTCGGCGCCTTCCCCTCCAGGAGCTGATCAACAGCAGTGAAATTCATCCGGGCACACTTGATGGACTGAAGACTTTAAACTTTTTGCTGCTATCCATAGCTTCTATTTCCTGAAAAGTGGCTGGCTGGAGGAACAGCACTTCTGAGAGAAGGGTGGGCAGCTGATGTTCCACAAGGGGCTGAAAGTGGGTATTTATGTCCAGGCTTACCTTTCTTGAGGACGTGGAGGTGAAGGTGCATGAGGAGGTGGGGGTAGAGGAGTAGACAGTTCCCTTACAGGAGGCTCAGAGGTGAATTAGAGGCAGAGGTGGGGTCCATAGAACAGGGGTAGAGCCCCCTCCTCACCTGGGGACATGGCAGCCAGAGGCCAGCCAGCGTCTTTGGTCACTGCAGAGGGGGAAACCGAGTGCCACTTCTAAGCTGAAATCGGATGCTGTCTACGTGTGTGATTATTCAAGGATATAATTTTCCTCCAAAAGTGTGGTGATAGGAAAGAGATGCTGAGGAAGAGTCAGAGAATAACTTGCAAATTAACATGTACAATAGTGTATCACATGTGGACATACAGTCTCTTACAAAAGAGTAACCCAATGAAAGGAGCAGAACTGGCACAGTGTTAGGACCCTGCATGGCGAATGTAAGCTAGCAAAATAATAACAGCTCAAGCTGGATTTTGGCAAAGTTATCAAGTTCTAACCAGCTATTCTCAGTGCTTAAGCTTCCTGCTTGTCTGTGTGGCTACTGGGCTGACTTTACTGAAGGTACTCAGGAAATCATTCAGTAGTTTGGGTGTATAAAAGGAAATTTCCATAACAATCTAAGAGGGCTCACATGTCATCTCCTTGGGGTTGGTGCAAACCAACCCTGCCATTGGGAATGTCTTCAGTTTTCTCTAGTACCTCCTGCTGTGCTGCTTTTCTTCTTTTTCATTTTTTGGAAAGAGGTGAACATAATTTATAGGGCAAGTGTTCAATTTGTTTTTGATTTTTTTTAATCTTCAAGAAATAAATGACTTTCCTTTAATGAAAGACTAAAAACTAATGTCATTTCTTGCCTTCTTCCTCCTAGCAGGCATTTACCCAGTGGATATTTTGGAAGATGACCCTGAGGGGCATCAGGAAGCAGCTCTGGCTTACTATGCCTCACTTGGGGAAGGAGCTCAGACCTCATCAGAGATTTTCTCTCTTCCCACTGGGGAGCAGGTATGCATGATCTTCCTTGGTAGAGAGCTCTGTAAAATCTAATTTAGAGAGGAGAATGTTGTTGAAAGAGTTTTACAGACTTTTCCAAAACAACTTCTGGAGTGAATACTAGAACAAGCCCACCTTGAGAAGCTGAAGGAATCCTGGATTGGCATTCTGAAGTCCTGTGAGTCCAGTTGTGCCAGGCAGTGAGCAAGACAGCCTGTGTGAATCCCATGTCTACCACTTACTACCAATGTGACCTTGGCTAGTGTCTTAACCTTTTTGGTCTTGGTATTCTCATCTTTAAAATTGGGACAATAACAACATCTACTTCATAGTGTCGTTATGAGGATTAAATGAGATACTGTGTGTAATGCCTGGCTGGGCCTCAGTTTCCCCATTTGGAAGTGTTGGTCTTTGGTCTCTAAGGTTTGATTCAATTCTAAAATTTTGTGATTTGCAATGGAGTTATATCCATGATAATTTTTGGCACTGATAAGATTCTACTCATTGTGAATAGGGACTGGAAAGGAACAGAGAGAAATGAAAACTGTTTATTTGTGAGGACAGTGAGATTGTGGGTGAAAATTTAAAACTGTGTTAGTTTTAAGACCTTTTTCCCCCTCCCCACAGTAAGTAAAAATGTGTGAGTCTTGGGCAGCACCTAGGTCAGTCACCTTTCTTTCAGATTTGAGGCTGATCCGTGCAAAGAGACAAACTTTTCTTGGTTTGTACGTATAAGATTTCACTCGTGCCAGAAATCGTCCCTATCTGGTGTGCAAAGTTGGTTGAGGAAGACAGGGTTTTATTTCCCTGTCCTGAAGTTGTTCAGAGTCAACGAAAACAGTGGCTCGCACGGCTCGAAGCGTGGCTTGCTAGCGATCTGCAGACGCCAGTTCGCAGGCCCCCAGAGCAGCCCGCGCACGGGCACGAGCGGCGTCCACGTCGTTCCCCCGCAGAGGGAGGGCGCGGTCCGCACGCGCTTTCGCGCCCCCTAGCGGCCGCTGAAGCAGAAGCGAACGCAGGCTCTGTTAAGATTCAGTCTCCGTGAGCCCAGGGGTCCCGGGGGCCCAAAATTGGGTGGAGTGTGGGGGTGTGAGGGCATCTGAGAAGGGGGCAAAGTACCAGAGTTAACCGTGAAGTCTTTACCATGCAGTTTCGGTCATCTGCTTTTATTTCATACATATTTGCACTACTTGCAACCTTCCCCTCAATATGTAGTATGCTCGGTGAGTGAACAATTTTAGTCTTATTAGCAAAAACACAATAAAATAAGACGGTTACTAAAATTAAGTTGTTTCAATGTGATAGCAATGCCGAAATGACTTTGTGCCTATTCGCTTCTCCCCTTTCTAAAAAAAGAAAGTTTCACGAAAGCAGTTGTTTGTTTTCCTACCATTTCAGCAGGTAATTAAGAAATGGAGCAGTGTCCTACCATGAGCAAACTGAAATAGTCTAATTTGGGATGATATTTGGACCTCCTCATTGTATTTTAGCAGGTTTAACTTTCTTTTTGAATCCAGAGAAATTTTTCGAAACAAAAAGAAAGATGAGGAAGTAGTTTGAGGATGTATCGTGTCACATCACTCTGGGCCTCCCCATAGTCTTTTCTTCTCCTAATTAACTCTTTTTCCAGTCTTGAAATTGTCCTATCACATTTAAAATACAATAATACTTACTGATTTTTCTGGTTACAAAACATTACATGCTCATTGCATAATGTTTGAGAACTATAACCAAGGATAGAGAAAATGAAATCATCCACCATTAACCACTGTGAAATTTTTTTTTTTGCATACTTTCTTAACATAGGCGAGATCACTCTCTGAATACAATGTTGTCTACAATAAGCATCTTTCCATGTCAATACAATGCTTTGTAAATATTGGGTTTAATGGCCCTGTAACAGCCAGCTCCTGGACGAAGTGTGCTGCGCACAACCTCTTTGGGAGGGCCAGCTGGGGACCCCTTCATTACAGTGACGCAGCAGACTGGGAGGCACTAAGACCTTTACAGTTCTCAGGATTTGTTAAGAAATAGTTCTCTGAAACAGTGGAGGCCTGCTGTAAACTTTTACAAGCAACCTGCTTGCCTAGTTCAGCCCACACATTCTTTTCTAATTTTCTTATACTCTCCTTGGTTTTCAAAACAGACTTTGTACTGAAACACGTTGCCCTTTTGCTTTGGAATCTGGGAACGGTGGGTTTGATGGCCACCAAGAAGGCTTTGGATGTGGGTGCTTGAGAAAAGACCCTGATTCTTCTCTCATATAACAAACAGCCACCTAGAGTTGAGCTTCTCTGCCCTGGGCCTGACAGGAGCTGGGGCTGGGCCTGTAGGGCCCAGAGAAGGTGTGCATTTCTTGAGACTGCTGCTGGAACCAAGCCAGGGCAGCAGGCAGGCTGAGTGGCATCCTGGGTGGAGGCAGGCACGTCCTGGGCTGTGTCCATAGAGTGGCCACCAGGGCCCTGCGAGGACAATTAAGGTCGATTTGGCAGGCGTGGGTTCGAGGTGCTTA
The DNA here is from genome assembly GCA_023783475.1 of Daubentonia madagascariensis. Taxonomy (NCBI): domain Eukaryota; kingdom Metazoa; phylum Chordata; class Mammalia; order Primates; family Daubentoniidae; genus Daubentonia; species Daubentonia madagascariensis. The sequence continues at coordinate 24,474,968 of JAKFHU010000144.1, read as the reverse complement.
TGTGGCCCTTTGCTTTTGTAGAATTAGGATCGAGAAGGCTGCTGTGGTAGCAAGTGTAAGGAAGGGAGATCCGAAGGGCATTTGGTCGGCAGAGTAGGTATCAGAATGGGTAAGGTTTCCATCTTTGTGTTGCCTATGTCCTGTCACATTAACCTCTGTGTGACAGTGTTCTTTTAATGCATACTGTGCTAATTAATCATTAAGTGATTTCCTGTGCCCTTATTATCATGAAAGAACAAAATGTTTTTTTTTTAAATTATTTTTTCAGGTTAAACTTGAAGCTTCATCTGTTTGCTTTTGCACTGTGTACCGTGATGAACCTCAGCATAAGATACTGGTTTTGGTTAATCCCCAGGACACAAAGACAGGTTGGTAGTTACTAATGGATTTTAAAAACAGGGGTCTTGATTTCATTGTATGCAACGGATGGAATCAAACACCTGGAAAATGATGGTTGCGCTTGTAGGCTGGACTTACAAAAACATCAAGACAGAACTAGTTTATTTTCAGCTTTCAGGGATCTAATAGTGGGGATCCAATAGTGCATTAGTATTTCTGTTTATTGACATGGATATCGATTTCTGTATTAAAGACACTCTTGCCCACAATGGCAGTACTCAAAGCTGCTTTTGAGGGTGGCACTTGCTGTTCTTATTAACAGTGAAGCACAGAGTTGCTTGCACTGGGTGGGGTCCATGAGGTCTCTGAGTGGTCAGGTTACTTGTCTAAGGTCACACAGCTGGGGCATGGTAGAGGATTTTTTGCAGGGTGACAACTGGGTGGGGTTTTTCTTTCTGGTGGTGAAGTATATGTAAACTATAACTCACTTATTCTTCCTCTGCATTATGAAGAGACCATTTGTGACAGGCCTTCGGCTTCTCGAGTGAGTCCTCTGGAGAAGAGGCATGGCCATGCTCAGTTGCATCTGGGGCAGGGGTCTGGGGGCCTTTGGCAGTGGGCAATGTGATGCCAGGAGGAGAGAAGGGTTGCAGCCCACTGGTCCTCCCCAAGCCAAGGGCACCAGCAATCAGAGGTGAAGGAGCTCATTTCTGACCTGTTGGGGCTCTCAATTTAAATTTAATCCTACTTAAAATTTTTTTCCTTCATTGTACTGTATATTACAGATTTCATACAATGACTATAATAAGAAATAATAATAGGCTGGGTGCAGTGGTGGCTCACGCCTGTAATCCCAGCATTTTGGGAGGCTAAGGAGGGAGGATCGCTTGAGCCCAGGAGTTGGAGACCAGCCTGGGCAACACAGCGAGACCTCATCTCTTAAAAAAAAGAAAATTAGCTGGGCATGGTGGTGCACATCTGTAGTCCCAGCTACTCAGGAGGCTGAGGTGGGAGGACCGCTTGAACCCAGGAATTTGAGGTTACAGTGAGCTTTGATCATGCCACTGCACTCTAGGCTGAGTGACAGAGCGAGACCCTGCCTCTGAACAAAGAAAAAAATAATAGAAATTATTATTATTTCCTAATAATAAGTAATAAATAATAATGATAAAACTTAATTGGTCAGCCCTCCTTAAATGATGTGAGTCATTTATGAGTTCTTAAATGATGTGAGTTCATTTATGAGTTCATGTAGTTATGAATCTTTAACTACATTTTCAAAGGGGTGCCTCCTTCAGCTGTCTCTCTGCCTTAGAGGTAGACTTTTGCCCATCACCTTCATGTCTGTCTGGAGTTTATACTCGGAGGATGCCCTACTCAATTGGTGTCACAAAGCGTAAGGTGACATCTCTGGGCCAAGGTATTCAGCATGTCCATAATGCCTTTCTTTTTGCTAAATGTGAAACACAGGTGTGCTTAGTTAATTGTCTGGGAGTTTGTGGCATGTTGGTAAAGCCTCCTCATTGCTTCAGGGCTGGAGGTGGCTGAGATTTGTGTGAAAGCTTTCCGGTCAAGGTTCAGGGTGTCTCCTGTCTCCATCTGGCAGAACCGTGACTGCCATGAACAGAGAAGCTGTGACAACTTCAGGTGTTTGATACTGCCTTGAGTTTGTGACTCCACCACTAGGTTAGTGAAAGTAACAAGATGTGCCACAGGAACCCCTCAGCGCACAGATTGTCAAAAACTCTAAAAATATTGTTTGCTCGTTTTAAGAAAATGTCCAAATATCAGCCACTCCCCTACCCCCTTTTAGGTATTTAACAATATTCTGGTTATAGGCCTTTAACTACAATTTGCATAATGCAAACATATGACTGACTCTTATAAATCTGTTTCCCATTTATACTAGACTTAATTTTTTTGTTGATTTCAAGAATGTACTATAATAAATATTAATAAGCTCCAAGAACTCTCACTACAGACCCTTCCTTATATAAAATAGCACCTTAAATAAAGTTTCCAAATGTTTTCCTACTGCTATGGGCTCTATTATGTTGGCTGTGATTTTGCATGATTTCAAAAAAGCACTCAGGTGTTCCTGGAACTTCATGATCTTTAATCCGATATTGGAAGCAGAGAAGAGTTCTTTCCCAAACACATTACGCATTACCAAAGCATGTCTTGTGGCTTGAAACATGTGGACTCTGTTTCAGCGATGGTATCAGGGACCCTCTTCATAGTTTTGACAAATGTGTCAGCTTACCTCCGTGCTTAGCTGTGACCGTGGAGAATGCTATCACTACTTCCTTTGTCATTTTCTGCGAGAAGTTCTATTTGTGAAGGCCATGTGTGTTTGTGTGTATGTGTTGAAACGGAAGCTAAAGGGATTAGAAGCTGTTTGATAAGCTCCATGTAAGAGTTAATTATTGATAAGCTGGTTGAATCCATCACAGTAACTTCTGATAACCCTGTGAGCAAATGAAAAACATCCTGGAATAGTGAATTCCCTGGTGGCGAGTGGTTATCATGCTTGGCAGTCTGTTGTTAAGATGTAAGTAATGAAGCTTTCCACCTTTCCCCTTTAAGAAACTGAATGCACTTTCCATAAAGCTGGTTTGAGGAGCAGGTGTCCTTGTCTCCTTGTGGGCTCATTCTGGACTACTTCTCTGGACAGAGGCTGGTTTATGTCCATTGAGGGGACATGGCTGAAGGCTGCCAGGAAGCTCCTTTCCTTGGTTGCTTCTGTACTTCCCAAGGGCCTTCCCTTTCATTTATTTCCCCTTATTTGTTATTTCATGTATTTCCCCTTGTTTTGTTATTCTCATTTGTTAATTATTAATTGATCTCAAGATTAAAACATAACTCCTGTCATCAAAAAAGTTGCATCCTTTTTCTGATCTTCTGTATTAAATCAAAACCACTTATCCTATCCTTCAAGACTGCCATCAACTGGTGGCCTTTTGCTTTTCTCATTTCTTCCCATGGCCTGGGCAGCATAATAGAAGGCACCTTGGACTTTGGCATCGGCTAGAACTGACTTGGAATCCTGGCTCTGCTGACTGACTGGGTGACCTAGATAAGTTCTTTAACCTCTCTGAGCATCATTTTTATCCTTTGCAAAATGGGGGCATCTTACCTACTTCACAGGGCAGTTATTGGGCCATTCTGGGCAGAGCCTAGGCGTGAAATCTGCAGGACTCTGGTACTCTTCCACCGTGGCACACCCTGGCTTGCTCTCTTCTGTCTTTGCATGTTGTGTTAGGGAAGCACGGATTGCAGAGAGGGGGCCCTGCTTGGTAGCTTCTGGTGGAACTTTGGCAGTTGGAATCACCTCCCTGACAGAATCTGCTTGGTGACTTCCCAAGTAGGAAGGCAACATCACACAAGGCAATCCTAGTCTGGCTTTGAACTACTATTTTTGAATTCTTACTAATTGTAAGAAAGTTGTTTCTTATACTGATCCAAAACTGCCTCGTTGGATAAATGTCATGCAGTCTATCTGAAAGCACCAACCGATTGGGGATGGGCTGGGGAGGATGTGACTCGACACTGCCTGGCTAAAGAGACAGGGCAGGCACAGTGAGCACCCAGGAAGGAGGGGCTGCAGGAAACCGGACATGGTGTGGGGCTGTGTCAGCGGAAGGATAACATTCCAGCTCAGTTATGGCTCAGTTCTCTTGGTGCTGCTCAAACGAGGACTGAAGCAAACTGGTGCTTATCCATGGAGAGTCACAGGCTGAGAGGGCCTGAAACCTTTTGAGCAATGCTTGAGGAAACTGGGGCTACTTAGCTTTAGAGGAGGGATGTAGGCTTCTAGAAGCTCATGGATGGAAGGGCATTGAGATCATTAGGTCTAGTGTTTTCCAAGATGATTTTAGGTGGTACAGCTAAATTTCAGAAGGAGAAAAAGGAAGATCTTTCAAATTTTATTTCAATTCTAAATATATTGAGGAAAAATGTTTCCATTTCCTGCGAATATGCCTTTAATGCTTGACTAACACTTGATAAACTCTTTTTTTGAAAAAAGAGAGTAGCCCTCCCAGCTGAGCACCCTTTGCTAGAATGTAATGTTTTGCCTTTGTAAGATTTATTTTTATAATTATAGCAAATGCCTCATTTATGGCAGGGCTACTGAGATTACGGGTGTTATACAGATGTGTCACATAATGACTGTGGTTTCTGGGGAACACTGGCCTCTGGTCTGGGGCCTCCACACCCTGGGACTGCCTCTGCTATGCTGGGACAGCTCTGACTGTTAGAACATCCTTCATGAGGAGCTCAAACTGAGAAGCCCATATGCCTCCCCACTGGCGTTGTGCCCCCGACTGGGGCATCCAGGTAGGTGGGCATGTTTCCTCCATGCAGGTGTGGGCCAGCTGCCATGTCTCCAAAGTCTTTTTTTTTTTGTTTTTTAGATCACACATCTTTCATTCTCCAATTGCTTTTCCTGGGATGTGGGCTCCAGAGCTGATCATATCCTGGGTCCTTCTTTCAGACCTAGGCTTCTCTTAGAGCATAGCATCAGAACCCATGTCATGGGTGCTGTCATGGAAAGGACGCGGGTTTTGGAGTCATTTACACCTGGGTTCAGATCCTGACTCTGCCCCTGGGTGAAGTTACGTAGTGTCTCTGAGCTTCGCTTTCCTGCCTTGTTACTTGGTAGTGTGGCCCATGCCCAGCAGCAAGGCATCACTGGGAGCTTGTTAGAAATGCAGGATCTTGGGCCCCACCCAGAGCTGCTCAGTCAGAATCTGTACTTTGACAAGATCCCAGGTGATTTGCCAGCACTCCACAGTCTGCAAAATGCTTGCCTAGAGAACTATGAGACTAGACTGGTGGATGGTGATGATTCTTGGCCTGGACATTCTGCTTCCACAAAGTTGGCCTCAGTTCACCCTGGCATTTCCAGCCACGGTTGACTCACCTCCACCTGACACTCAGCCCACCACCTGCATGCCTGGCCCTGGGCTGTTCACACAAACTGGTTATTAAGACATGACTCTGTTTTTCTTTTTTTTTTTAAATTTTTTTGTTTTTTAATTCCAGAATATTATGGGGTACAAACATTGAGGTTACATACATTGCCTGTGAAGACATGACTCTGTCTTTCAATATTTGTGTAGTTGATGTTTCACACCTAAAGGAAGGACTTTACCTTTATTCCCATTATATATAAATAAATAGGTACATTGAGATATAATTCACATGCCATATAATTCATCTATTAAAAGTGTTTAATTTAGTGGTTTTTAGTATATTCACTGAGTTGTGCATCCATCACCACAATCAACTATAGAACATTTCCATTACGCTCAGAAGAATCCTCGCTCCCCTTAACTGTCACCTCCTTCTACCTTGTACCCTCCCTAGCCCTAGGCAGCCACTAATCTGTGTTCTGTCTCTATGGGTTTGCTTATTCTGGACATTTCTTAAGAATGGAATCATACAATATATGGCTTCTTGTGTCTGACTTATTTCACTTAGTGTAATGCTTTCAAGCCTTATCCACATTCTAGCATGTTTCAGTACTTAAATTCATTTTTTGTGGTTGAATAATATTCCATTGTATGGATATACCATATTTTGCGTATACATCAGCCAACGGACATTTGAGTTTTTCTACCTTTTTTTTTTTTTTTTGAGACAGGGTCTTACTCTGTTGCCCAGGCTAGGGTGCAGTGCTGTCAGCATAACTCACTGCAGCCTCAAACTCCTGGGCTCAAGCGATCGCTCCTGCCTCAGCCTCCTGAGTAGCTGGGACTGCAGGCATGGACCATCATGCCTGGCAAATTTTTCTATTTTTTGTAGAGAAAGGGTCTCTTGCTCAGGCTGGTCTCAAATTCCTGGCCTCAAGCAATCCTCCTCCCCCAGCCTCCCAAGGTGCTAGGATTACAGGTGTGAGCCACTGCGCCCAGCTGGTGTACAAGTTTTTGTGTAGGCATATGTTCTCATTTCTTTTGGGAACCCAGGAGTGGAATTGCGGTATCATATGGTAACTATGTTTAACCTTTTAAGAAACTGCCAGACTGTTTTCCAAAGCATCTGCACCATTTTATATTCCCTCCAACAATGTATGAAGGTTCCAATTTCTCTACATCCTTGTCAACACTTGTTATTGTTTGTCTTTTTGATTACAGCCATTCTAATGGGTGTGAAGTTGTGTCTCTGGGTATGGTTTGATTTGCATTTCCTTGATGACTAATGATATTGAGCATCTTTTCACATGTTTATTGGCCATTTGTACATCTTCTTTGGAGAACTGTGTATTCAGATCCTTTGTCCATTTTTAAATTGAGTTATTTATCTTTTTGTTATTGAGTTGTAAGAGTTCTTTATATATTCTGAATACAAGTCCCTTATCATATATATGATTTGTAAAAATTTTCTCCCATTTTGTCTGCTGTCTTTTCACTTTCTTGATGGTATCCTTTGAAGCGCAAACCTTTTTTAGTTTTTATGGCACCCACTTTAATTTTTCTTTTGTTGGTAGTGCTTTTGATGATGTCATGTCTAGGACACCATTACTTAATCCCAGGTCATGAAGATTGATGCCTATGTTTTCCCATTATATTTTACTTGGGTCTAATATTTCATCTTGTTTAAAGGGTAGCATCCAGCTATATTAACTCTTCCTTCTGGCTGTATAGTTTCTGTCATTTGAAGGTGTGCTTTCTTTGTCATCCAAGTAACTAAAAAAATGCTGATTTTTGTTCATGCAAGTATTATATCTTTAAAAGCACACCCAATCCATTATTTAGCACACGTTTCTGGTTCATCCACAAGGACATTTCAAGAGACTTTATGAAATGCACACTTGAAATTAAGAATGGAAATTAAACTGCTGAAATTGAGATGACTTAAGTTTAATTGTTCTCCCGCTGCTAGCCTGGGAACACGCTCAGAAAAGGAAGTGGGGCCAGTTTTGTATTATCTGGTCTTGGTGAATTCATGCTGATTTTAAATCCAGTCTTCCTTTTCTGGGTTCTTATAGACCATTTTTTCATAATTCACTCTAGACCTTTGCCAGGAGGGGCTGTTAGGTGACCCAGGCATTAGTTTTAAGACCGACATTTCCCCCTTTCACACTGGGCGGCACTGGTTCATGTTTGGTCTCTTGGGCCCATTCCTGGCATTGTATGCTCCCGGAGAGGACAGGTTTCAACTTTGGGATAGTGTGCACGGGTCTGGCCCCTGGGAGGTAAATTCACTGGGTCTAGAGACTTGAGCTTCTCTAAAAGTAGCGAATGCACTCCTGGTGTCTTTCCACCATTTCCGGCAACCAACTCTGCTTTCAACTGGGAGACTACTTGCCTTTACAGTGATAGTGGTCCTCTGTGACCATGAGAGCATCTGGCCAATGTGTGTTTTTTCCTGGAGGTCTTTCCCTCCTAGTCTAGCCAGCCCACTCAGGCAGCTCACCCTGTTTCCTAGAGCAATTTTCTAGCCTCCTTGAGCTTACTCAGTGTTCTGGCCTTCCCCACCTTGTTCTTACAGAATCGTGCCAGGCCCGGGGATCTTTCCTGGGTTTGGGGGCACCTTTTTCCATCCTTTGCACTGTAACATCTTTCTAACATCTGATACTTTCTGGTGGAAGCCCTCTCTGCACCGCCTGGGCCGACCTTTAGTATTTCTAGACCATCTCTTCCTGTTACCCTTGTCAGGAAACTTGTCGATTGTCTTGCCAGATTTTCTCTTTTCAGCTCTCTTTCTGACAATATCTGTTTGATATCTGTTTTTCCTATAAAGCCCAGTGGTCAGATGATCAGAGGGCACAACAAAAAATGTCCTGGAGGCTGATTAAAGATGGCAAATTATAATTGAGTCAAATGACAGGGACATGATGCCACAGAGCAATAGAAGTTTCTGGAATAAGGAAGCTCTTGGGTATTGCTGGAAGTAGGGGGATGCCATCCCTGTTTCTTGGCTGGGAAGTGGCAGTCTTGCCAAAACAGGGCATGTGAGGCCTGATAAGTTGTCTACTGCCCACTTCCTTGGGACCTCTGACCCTGCCTCCTGGGCCCCAGCTCACCGGTGTTGCCTGTGCCTGGCTCTCACAGAGGCGGGCTCTTCTGCCCTTGGGGCTGGGGGCTCTGCACCTGCAGCAGCAGCCCCTTCCCTGCCTCCCAAGCTGCTCCACCTTGTGGAGTTTGGCCATGAGTCACATCAGTCCCTTCTTTGAACTTTTTGAATTTCCTTTCACAAAATCTTCCCATTGTGCTCTCAGCCCTTGTCTGCACGGGAGGCCGTGCTGAAGGGGAGTTAGAAGGGAGTACAGATTTGGAAAGATGCCTAGTGATGTTAGGAGGATGGGGACAGGGATGGGGCTGGGGCTGGAGGCAGGACCCTGGCTGGAGCTTCAGACCTTAGCAGAATGCCCTACCTGTGATTGGAAAGAAGGATGGATGGAAGGAGGGACAAGCCATTGAATCCCCGGGAGGCAGCTAGCAACCAAAGGAGAGGTGCTTTGGGCTTGCCTGGCAGGGAGGGCACAGGTTGGGGAAACATGGGGTGGATTGAAGGCGAGGGTGAGGAAGGTTTCAGCGTGGCTTGGTGGTGGTGCTAACCATGCTCGGTGATTTAGGAGAAAAAGCCTAGGGTGAGGTCAGCCTGAGCTCCTGTCTGACGGGTCTGTGGGACAGCAAAGGCAGGGGAAGTAAGATTGGGCAGCTAGATGAGGGGTCTGGACCCGGATCTTCCATCTGGTGGGGACGTGGACCACAGGGGCACCTTCATTGTGGGCATATCACTTTGCAGTTGTTCACTGGTCACTGTGCCTCGCCCTGGTCATTTCCTGTGGTTGATCTTCCTGGGTAGATTATAAGCTGTCTGAAGGGAGGGGTCCTGCCACTTAGCTCTTCTAATCTCTGCTGGGTGGCCAGCACCCTCAATGGATATTGGGTAAATATTTGTTAGCTTTCCGCACAGGGGAAACGTGGGGACAGGGAGGCAGCGGGGCTGAGAAATAGAAAGCAGGACACTGAGGGAGAAGGAAGACTGAAGTAATAGTGTTTGCAGTTGTTGACTTCCCTGATTAGAACATCTATCCCTCCAGCCGGCTCCCAGGACGTTTTGTGACCAAGCATAACACTCACACTTCAAATTGCTGCTAATTTATTTACAGTTTTTGGTGATTGCACATCATGTGCACCCTGAGAAAAACAAGCAGGGGATCGAAAAATGATGATTTTTTCCTGGAAAACCATGCCCATTCTAGCCTGCGGTGGCAGCGAGGGCCAAGGCAAACATTCAGATGAAACCGGAGCTGTGGTGTAGCTGCCTTCTGAGTGGCTGTCCTGGGCCTGTGGTATTGCGACACGGCGGGCCTGTGGCCAGACCCTCTCTGGACTGTGTTTGGGGCAGGTGGTGGGTTGGGAGGGTGGAAAGGGAGCTGTGCCCCCGATGTGCCTCGGAACTTCCTCAGAACCAAGAGGCCCTTTCTGGGGTGCTCCTCACCCCTGTGCAGGCTGCCCCGATTTTGGGGATGGGTCAGGGATGGAAGGCTAGAAGGGGTGCGGGCTGTGAGTTTCTGACTCCCAGAAAGGGACCCGGCTAGAGAAGCTCCTGGTCCCTGCTTGTGGTCCTTGAATGGAGATGCTGGGCCCTCTGGTGGGATGGAAGGGGTTCAACCCAGCTCTGTCTAGCAGGATGGGCCTATCCACTTAACTCAATAGAATGGGTAGTATCTAGTGAAAAACAAGCTAGGGTGGTGGAAGTGGAGAAGCTTGCTGACCTAGTAAAGTCTGAGCAGTGATTGCAATTTTTCTGGCCTTGAAGTGTGATGTCCCTGCAGACTCATGAACACAAAGTGTGAGGAGTGTGGCTCCCCTGAGCCCACTGCAGGGACTGCCTGGGTAGAAGGCACCCCATTTGCATGTAAATATGCCTCCTGTGGTCCTGTGGACCCAGTATCTTTATGTTTCAGCCTGTGCTTTCTTTCTGGGTAATGCAAAGTGAAACATCAGCCCAAGACTGATCAAATCATCCCACTTTCTGCACTGGTGGAGCCCCACTTAAGCAGGTTTGACAGTTTGGGGGAAAAGAGCTCTGGCCGGAAACTCGGCCTTCATTTAAATATATCTGCTTCTCTGGGCAGCTGAGTGACTCAAGCCACTTCTCACACAACCTGGAGGACCTCCATGCTAGGAATGGAGAGTTTTGTTTTTCTCGGGCCATGAAGGGTGCACACTGAAGGGCTAGTTGTGGTGACAGCAGTGTGTTTTGGGAACACATGTTGGCTATGGTTTGGGATTTCCTTCTTTATTGCCTGTTAATTTATGGCACTTACTGTGAGTTAGATTTAAACTTAGGGGAAAACAGCATCCCATAAACAAAGACTTGTCATTCTTATCAAGGGACTAATGGTATTTGGAAACAGGGAAGCTCCAAGGAAAATATTCTGAGTGTCAAGGATGGAGCCTTTGTCTTTGGGGGGACTGGGGTGGTGGTGGGGGTGGGTTGCTTCTATGAGGCATACTGACGGTTTTACCACCACGACTGGGGGGCTGTTTTATGTCTCTTTTTGCTTTCCCCAACCCTGAGAAACCTGCTGAACTTGCTTTGATCCAGCCCAGTGACTTTAGGATTCTTTTCCTAGATGGACTAGCCTTGGTGTGGGTTTCTTTTAGCCCCCAACACCTTGCAGTTTGGCTGTACCTCAGGATCCAGGCACCCCATCTCGCTCCATCTTCCTTTAATTAAAATCTAGACTCATGAAAACAAAATTGCTTAAGGCAAGAAAGGCCTGAGAAACACAGGGAGGCTGATGCAAATCTACTGCAAACCAGATGTTTCCTTCTCCATGGCAAAGGGGCGCCCAAGTTCACGGGGCATCTGGGGAAGTGTTTGTCTTTAAGGAAGGACATCTGTATGGAAATGGTAGCCCGAGTAATGCGATGTGACAGTTGCTATGTCAACTCACAGATTTTCCCCTCCCCTTAAATTATTGACCAGCTCAGTCAATGTTGCATAAAAGTCATGCAATGCCTTGGAATGTGTTTATGTGCCGGCCTCTGCCAGAACTTTTCAGCATTTTTTTCCCTACATGTATTCTGCTTTTTGGAAGATGGCCTGTCACTTTGGTTTAACTGTGTGCTTTTTTTGTGTGTGTGTGTGTGGAACTACATATTTCTTAGATTTGTAACGGAGCAGTGGCGACTTAGACTCCAGGGGAGCAATAGAATGGGGAGTGTGGGGGGACAGCCAGGGCACTTGAAGCGCCTTCAGCCATGATGAAGAGGTACAGACTGGGGCCAGGGTGTGGACAGTTTGCAGGTACTTTGAGGAGATAAGACGTGTATGAGTGGAACGGTCCCTCCTTGGTTGTGATGGCATGGGGCATGGACCCTCTCTCTCTCTCCTCGGCTCCTGGCCACTCTCACTCTGCTGTTCTAAGAGGGTTTGGAAACTGAAACGTGCACTCCTCCCCCTCCTCCTCCTCTGCCTCCGCCTCCTCGCTTCCTCCTGGTTGAGGCACCTGTATCCTCCCTCTGAAGCTTGAGGGTCGGCTGCCCTCTCTACTCCCCTCTCCTTCCTGCCTAGGACTAGACCGATTCATGCTGGTCCCCCCCTCTGCCAGTTTCTCTGTCTGCACCAGCAGGGTTGCTGCAGCCCATCCCTCCTCACTTCTAGGCTGCACCCCCCACAGCCCTGATCCATTCTCCGTCCTCAGTCAGTGTGGTCCTTCCTTTTTTTTTTCTTTCAAGACTTTATCTCTTTAGAGTAGTTTTAGGTTTCACATTTTCATGCTCAGGAAAGTACAGAGATTTCCTGTGTTCCCCCTCCCCCTCCTCCAGGCACAGTCTTCCTGGTGATCGGTAACCCACACCAGGGTGGGACGTTTATTTGATGAGCCTACACTGACACATCATTATCAGCATTTACATCAGGATTCACTCTTGTTGTACATTCTGTAGATTTGGACAAATGTGTGGTGACATGTATCTACCATATAGTATCTCACAGAGTATGATCCTTCTTTTCAAATAATTTTTCTTTAATTTTAGAAGAACTAATTCCTCCTGCCTGGACATAACCAATTGTTCACTTTCTGAAAAACCATTCTGATCATGCCTCTTACTTGTTTGGACTCTTCTAGTGACTTGTTACGACTCGCGATGCCTTGACCTGGCCTCTGGAGCCTTCACTGCCAGAGCCCGGTCCCTGGCTGGCCATCCTTGTTCTGGCTCAGGCCTGGTCTTGGAACTCTGCCCCCAGCCCTCCCAAACAGCCCCTGAGTGAGTTCCTGATTGCTGCTTATTCTTAGAGCACTTGTCATGGTGTATGGTCATGGCCAGGTGGCCTGTTGCTGCCCCTGCTGGACTGTGTGTTCTTTCCTGGGTCCCTTGTGCCAAGTACAGTGCCTGGCACTTAGTGTTTGCTGAATAAGTGGCAGGCTAGTTCCCCATCCCACAGTATAAAACAGGGTATGGAGGCAGGAACTCTGTTAAGGTCTTCCCTTGCTGGCCTCTCCTTTCTCAGCACAGTGCTTTGGTGTGTCCTCTCCTTATGTCTCCCTTTCCTCTTTCTTTATGCTGACCTTCTGCCTGGGCCTGGCTCCAGCTCTGCCCTCTTGTCTCTCTGTCCATTCATCACCTGGACATGGTGCTTAGAACAGGGGCTGTGGAGCCGGTGAGACCTACTTGGGTTCACATCGAATTCCAATCCTGCTGTTTACAGGCACATGACCTTGAGCAGGTTTCTAAACCCCTCTGAGCCTCACCTGGAAAAAAGAATTATTGTGGTAACCATTAAATTAGATACTGGAGTACTTGGAGTGACATTGGCAAGATAGCCAACCAGAAGCCCCCAGCTCCTGTCCCTGTCACAAAGACAGCCAGAGCAATGAATAAAAAACTGCAACTTAATGAAAATAACTGAAGGACAGTGCTGGAGCACATCAGAGGAGTAACAGAAACCCCAGTGAGCACAGAAACTCAGGATGGCCATGTAGAAAATAGAAGGAAACACAAGGCCTCCACCACCCCGTCCCCCAACTGGGATCAGCTGGGAGTCAGGAGGAACTTCTCCCTGTGGCGAGGAGGTTAGCAGAGAAGCCCAGCAACCCATGTCCCCACCTGGGACATGTACAGACCTCATTGCAGTCCTCAACAGGACTAAGCCTAGTTAAGGGAGCTGCTAGGGGTCCGCATAGCTGTGCTTCCCCCAGAGAAGGCTGTGACACAGTGCCTCATCTGCTGTGGCCTGCACGGCTACTGCACTATGCTATCTTGGAATTGGGACTACAGCTGGAGTGTGTCTTACTCTGAGGGTGAGTGGCCATGCTCCCCTATGTCCCTGAGGCTAAGCTATCGTGGAAACATCCCAGCTGCTGGCAGCTTTGATGTCCCCATGCAGAACTGCCAGTAGCTGTTACGCCCATCCCTATGGGGCCAAGTGGAGGTGGAGCTGCTCCATCTACTCCTCCTTTTCCCCCTCAGGCTGGAGCTGAAGCAGTACCCTGCCTCTTGGGAAAACAGTACCTTGGCTGCTCAGAGAAGTCATGCGTCCTGGTACCTAAGTTGAAGCAATGCCCTGCACCCTAGGAAATGATGCCATGGCCACCCAGAGTGGTCACACACTCTAGTACCTAAGCTGAGGTGGCAGCCTGCATCTCAGGAAAATGGTGCCGGGCTGCCCAGAATAGTCACATCCCCAAGGCCTGAGCTGAAGTGTCACGTTGGCTCCTGGGGAATTGGTGCCCTTGCTAAGATGAGTAGCTGTGCATCCCAGGGCTGAACTGACATAGTATCCTGCATCACAGGGAAACAGAGTATTGGCTAAGCTGAGACATTCCACCCTGCTGGCCAAACAACTTTAGTACCCTGCTTCCCTGGAGTTGGATTAGCCCCCTAGAGTCTGAGCTACTGAGATACCCCTCTCCCTGGGGAGTAGAGTCATCACTATACTGTTCCCTGCACCCCCAGGTCCCAAATGACAGCTTTGCTCCACCATCCTGGGGTACTTGTTGCCACTGCATCTGACCTCACAGAGTCTGGAATATTGCGAAGCCTCACTATCCTAGTGTCTATCATCACTACTACATGATACCTTATTGCCTGGGACCTGAGTTGCCAATGAGCCCTGTTGGCTCAGGTCCCTGAATTGCATCTGTACCCTGTGCCCTAGGCCCAAAGCTGTAGAATATCTGTTCTTCCCCAGAGTTGGGCCAGTGCTGAGCCCTGTCTTCTAGAGGTGGGTTCACAGCTATAACTTGGCCCCCTGGGCCTGAGCTGCTAAGGTGTGCCTCAGAGTCACAGATCCTGGCTCTGTTGGCAAACTACATCCAACCCTACCACAGAAGGTGAACCTGCACCCCAAGATCCAGGTGCCATAATACAGTCACCTGAGCCTAGGTGACCCAAGCCCCACAGCCATTCTGAGCACCTGCACCTGGAACCCAGAACTGCTGGAGCTGCTTGTAGGCCATCAGACTTGACATCAAGTCTCCACATTGTGGGGAAAATGAGAATAGGAGGACCCCAAAAGCCCTTGACACTGAGGACATTAACTACCTGCACTACTACTGCCACCCCTGCCACAAACTTCTATAGCTTAGGCCACTGAGGCAGCCACAGTTATTGCTGATGTTGAAAACAGAGGAAGAAGCTGCACAGAGACTATACCACTGAAGCTATCTGGAAACAGTCCTCACACCTTTCCCAACTGGCACACTAAAACCCAACTTCAGGTGAAAGTCTTTCTCTATGAAAGCCACTCTAGAAAGTTTGAAAGAAGCAATTGTTTCATCAGATGCACAGGCATCAACACAAGGACACAAGAAACTTGAAGAAGCAAGGAAATATGATACCACCAAAGGAACATAATAACTCTCTAGTAACAGACACCTGTGAAAAGGAAATTAACAAATTGCCAGAAAGGGAATTCAAAATAATGATCTCAAGGAAACTCAACAAGATACAAGAAAACAGATAGACAATTCAACAAAGTCAGGAAAACAACTCAAAATATGAATGAGAAATTCAACAAAGAGATAGAAATCATAAATAAAGAACCCAACGGAAATCATGCAGCTGAGGAATTCAAGAATGAAATAAAAAATACAACAGAGAGCTTCAACAGCAGATTTGATCAAACAGAAGATGGAATCTCTGAACTTGAAGATAAGTTGTTTGAAATTACCTAATCAGAGAAAAAAAAGGAAATAAGAATGAAAAAGAGTGAAGAAAGCCTACAAGACTTATGGGACATCATTAAGTGAACAAATATTTGTATTATGGGAGTTCCAGAGGAGAAGAGAAGGGAAAAGACATAGAAAATATATTTAATTAAATAATAGCTAAAAAATTCCCAAGTCTTGAGAGAGGTATGGACATCCAGATTCAGAAAGCTCAAAGGACCTCAAAGAGATTCAACCCCCAAAGGCTGTCCTTTGGCCATGTTATAGTCAAATTGTCAAAAGTCAAAGAAAGAATTCTAAAAACATCAAGAGAAAAGCCTCAAGTCACATATGAGGGAATCCTCATTAGATTAACAGCAGATTTCTCCACAGAAATCTTACAGACCAGGAGAGAATAGGATGATATATCCAAAGGGCTGAAAGAAAAAAATTTCAAGCAAGAATACTACACCTCAGCAAAGCTGTCCTTCAGAAATGAGGGATAAATGAAGTCTTTCCCAGACAAGCAAAAATTCAGGCAACTTATCACCACTGGACTGGCATTACAAGAAATGCTCAAAGGAGTCCTACATCTGGAAGCAAGAAGATGATCACTACCATAGAAACACACAAAAGTATAAAACTTACTGGGAGAGCAGACACATGAAGGAGAAAGAGAAAACAATCAAGCCTTATTACCACGGAAAACCACCAAACCACAATGATAAACAATAAGAGAGGAAGAAAAAAACAGGATGTACAAAACGACCAGATAACGATTAGCAAAATGACAGGAATAAGTCCTCACCTATCAATAATAACTTGAATGTAAACAGATTAAACTCTCTGCTTAAAAGACATGGACTGGCTGAATGGATTAAAAAACATGGCCCAACTATATGCTGCCTACAAGAAACTCATTTTATCTGTAAAGACACATATAGACCCAAAGTGAAGGGATGAAAAAAGATACTCCACAAAAATGGAATCCAACGGCAAGCAGGAGTAGGTATACTTAGATAAAATAGACTTTAAATTAAACATGGTAAACAGAGATGAAGAAGGTCATTATATAATGATAAAGAGAGCAATTCAACAAAATAATATAGCAATTATAAATATACATGCACTCAATACCAAGGTATGCAGATACATAAAACAAATAATTATTAGATCTGAAGGGAGATATAAACTCCAATACAATAATAGGTAGGGTCTTCCACATCACACTCTCAGCATTGGACAGATTGTCTAGACAGAAAATCAACAAAGAAACATTAGACTTAAATTGCGCTTTAGACCAAATGGACCTAACAGATATTCACAGAACATTTTATCAAATAGCTGCAGAATACACATTCTTTTCTTCAGCACGTGGAGCATTTTCCAGGATAGACCACATGTTAGGCCACAAAAAAGCCTGAACAAATTTAAAAGAATTGAAATCATATCAAGTATCTTTTCTGACCACAATGGAACACAACTAGAAATAAATAACAAGAGGAACATTCAAAATAGTGCAACATGGAAATTAAGCAACATGCTCCTGAATGACCAATGAGTCAATAAAGAAAATAAGAAGGAAATTAAAAAATTTCTTAAAACAAATGAAAATAGAAACACAACATACTAAAACCTATGGGATATAGCAAAAGCAGTTCTAAGAGGGAAGTTTACAGCAATAAACACCTACATCAAAAAATAAATAAGTAAATAAAAAGATTTCAAATAAACAACCTAAGAATCAATCTCAAGGAACTAGAAAAGCAAGAACAAACCAAACCCATAATTAGTAGAAGAAAAAGATCAGAATAGAAATAAACTAAATTGAGATTAAAAAAATACAAGATCAACAAGTGAAAGTTGGTTTTTTGAAAAGATAAACAAAACCATTAGCCAGACTAACCAAGAACAAAAGAGAAAAGACTTAAATAAATCAGAAATGAAAAAAGAGACATTACAACTGATACCAGAGAAATACAAAGGATCATTAGAAACTATCATGAACAACTATCTTCCAACAAATTAGAAAATCTCCCAGAAATAGATAAATTTCTGGACATATACAGTCTGCCAAGATTGAACTAAGAAGAAAAATAAAACTTGAATAGATCAATTACAAGTAGCGAGATTAAATCAGTAATAAAAAGTCTCCAGGACCTGGTGGCTTTCCTGCTGAATTCTACCAAACATTTTATGAAGAACTAATCCCAATTATTCTCAAACTCTTTCAGAAAATTAGGGAGGAGGGAATTCTTCCAAACTCATTCTATGAGACCAGCATTACCCTGATACCAAAACCATTCAAGGACACAACAAAAAAAGGAAACTATAGGCCAATATCCTTGATGAACATAGATACAAAAATCCCCAACAAAGTACTAGCAAATTGAATTCGACAGCACTTTAAAAAGATCATTCACCATGATCAAGTGAGATTCATCCCTAGCATGCAAGGATGGTTCAACATGCAGAAATCAATAAATGTGATACATTGCATCAACAGACTCAACAAAAAAAACCATATGATCATCTCAAAAGATGCAGAAGAAGCATTCAATAAAATTCAGCATCTCTTCATGATAAAAACTCACAACAAACTAGGAATAGAAGGAACATACCCCAAATAATAAAGCCCACATATGAAAAACCCACAGCTAATATCATACTGAATGGGGAAAAGTTGAATGCTTGACCCCTAAGATCTGAAATAAAACAAGGATGCCCACTTTTGCTACTTTTATTCAACATAGTATTGGAAGTTCTAGCCAGAGCAACTAGGCAGGAGAAAGAAATAAAGGGCATCTAAATTGGAAAGGAGGAAATCAAATTGTCCCAGTTTACAGATGACATGATCTTATATAATATATAGAAAATCCTAAAAGCACCACCAAAGAAGACTCTTAGAACTGATAAATAAATTCAGTAAAGTTGCAGGATACAAAATCAATATACAAAAATCAGTAGCATTTCTATACCCCAACAATGAATTAGAGGAGAAAGAAATCAAGAAAGCAAACCCATTTGCAATAGCTACAAAAAAAAAAAAATAACTAGGAATAAATTTAACTAAGGAAGTGAAAGATCTCTACAAGGAAAACTATAAAACACTGCTGAAGGAAATTGAAGAAGACACCAAAAAATGGAAAAGCATCCTATGTGCATTGATTAGAAGAATTAATATTATGAAAATGACCATACTACCAAAAGTGATCTATAGATTCAATGCATTCCCTATCAAAATACCAATAACATTCTTCATAGAAACAGAAAAAGTAATCCTAAAATTCATATGGAACCACTAATGACCTCAAATAACCAAAGCAATCCTGAGCAAAAAGAGCAAAGCTGGAGGAATCAAACTACCAGACTTCAAAATATACTACAAATGTATAGTAACCAAAGCAGCAAGGTACTGGCATTAAAAACAGACACATAGAACAATGGAACAGAGTAGAGAACACAGAAATAAATCCATGTATTTATAGCCAACTGATTTTCGGCAAATGCGCCAAGAACATTCACTGGGGAAAGGACAGTCTCTTAAATAAATGGTACTGGGACAACTGAATATCTATATGTAGAAGAATGAAACTAGACCCCTATCTCTCACAATATACAATAATCATCTCAAAATGGATTAAAGACTTAAATGTAAGACCTGAAACTATGAAACTACTAGAAGAAAACACAGGGGAAATGCTTTAGGAATGCGGTTCCCAAACCCTGGGCTGTGGACCAGTACCAGTCTGTAACCTGTTAGGAACTAGGCCACACAGCAGGAGGTGAGCAGCAGGGGAGCGAGCGAAGCTTCATCTGTATTTACAGCCACTCCCCATTGCTCGAATCCCTGCCTGAGCTCCGCCTCCTTTCAGATCAACGCAGACATTAGATTCTCATAGGAGTGTGAACCCTACTGTAAACTGTGCATGCGAGGGATCTAGGTTGCACGCTCCTTATGAGAATCTAATGCCTGATGATCTGAGGTGGAGCTGAGGTGGTGATGCTAGTGCTGGGGAGTGGCTGCAAATACAGATTATCATTAGCAGAGAGGTTTGGCTGCACAATAAATGTAATGTGCTTGAATCATCTCAAAACCAACCCCCCTGGCCCCTGTCCTCTGGCCCATGGGAAAATTGTCTTCCATGAAACTGGTCCCTGGTGCCAAAAAGGTTGGGGACCACTGCTTTAGGACATTGATCTGGGCAGAGATTTTATAGAGGAGATCTCAAAAGCACAGGCAACAAAAGCAAACATAGACAATGAGATTATATCAAACTAAAAATTTTCTGCACAGAAAAGGAAACAATCAACAAAGTGAAGAGACAACTTGCAGAATGGGAGAAAATATTTGCAAACTGTTCATCCAACAAAGGATTAATATTCAGAATATACAAGGAACTCAGACAATTCGACAGCAAAACCAAATAATCTGATTAAAGAATGGACAAATGAGCTGAATAGACATCTCTCAAAAGAAGACACACAGATGGCCAATAGGTGTATGACAGAATGTCCAACATCACTAATTATCAGGGAAATACAAATCAAAACCACAATGAGAGATCACTTCACCCTAGTTAGAATGGCTGTTATGAAAAAGGCAAAAAGTAACAAATGCTGGTGAGCATGTGGAGAAAGGGGAATGTCGGTACACTATTGGTGGCAATGTAAAGTAGTACAGCCATTGTGGGAAACAGCATGGAGTTTCCTTAAAAAATTAAAAATAGTGTTGGTGGGACTGCAAAGTAGTACAACTTCTATGAAAAGTAGTGTGGAGATACCTCAAAGAACTAAAAGTAGAGGTACCATTTGATCCAGCAATCCCACTTCTAAGTATTTACCCTAAGGAAGAAAAGACATTTTATAAAAAAGACACCTGCACTCGAATGTTTATAGCAGCACAATTCACAATCGCAAAGACGTGTAAACACCCAAGTGCCCACCAATACATGAGTGGGTTAATAAAATGTGGTATATGTATACCATGGAGTACTACTCAGCCATAAAAAATGGTGATCTAGTATCTTTTGCAACAACCTGGATGGAACTAGAGACCATTCTTCTAAGTGAAGTATCACAAGAAGGGAAAAACAAACACCACATGTACTCAATACTACATTGGAACTAATCGATCAACACTTATGTGCACATACGGAAGTAAAACTCAACAGAAATCAAGTGGCGGGGGGAGGGGATGGGTACAATGCATACTATCTGGGTGAAGGGCACAGTTATAACTTTGACTCAAACTGTACAAAAGCAAATTATATAACCAAAACATGTGTATCCCCATAAAATCCTGAAATTAAAAAAAGAAATCACTGCATTGTACCATGAAAAAAAAAAAAAAGAAAAAAACTAAAAATAGAACTACCATGTGATCCCGCAATCCCACTTGTGGGTATATATCAAACGGAAATGAAACCAGCATGTTGAAGAGGTATCTGCACTCCCATGTTTATGGCAGCACTAGTCACAATAGCCAAGATATTGAACCAACTTAAGTGTCCATCAACAGGTGAATAGATAAAGAAAGTGTGGTATATATACACAATGGAATGCTCTTTAGCCAAAAAAGAGAATGAAATTCTGTCATTTGCTGCAACATGGATGAGCTTGGGGAACATTATGTTAAGTGAAATAAACCAGGTGCAGAAAAATAAATACCATGTGTTCTCACTCATATGTAGATGCTAAAAAAGTTGAGCTCATAGAAGTAAATAGTAGAATAATGGTTACTAGAGGCAGGGCAGGGTAGGGAGGAGGGGAGAGAGAGAGAGATTGGTTGCCTTCTCTCCTTACTGTGGCCTGACTCATTCTTCCCACCTGCTTAGGGCAGATGCCTTTGAAGACTTTCCCGGTCCCTCAGTCCAAGTGACCTTCTCCACACTCCCTGTCCTCCTGCAGCACACAGCCTAGGTCTGTTCTGCTTCATGTCCCGGGCACTATCTTTTCTTCTAAGTTGTAAATTTCTTAAGCCAGGGTCTAATTTAATTCCTTGAGTGGATATAATATGTGCTTTGCACGTAATAGCTGACCTACATGTGGGTTGAACAAGCAACATGTGCTACAGAATTGTGACCTCTGGAGGGTCTATGTGCCACTCTGGTGCTTCCTGCTATTCTCTGTGTGAGGCAGGCTCAAGCACAGCCACACGTGCACCATCACCTGCTGGACCTTGCTACTTCATCACAGCACTCCTTGCTGAGTTCTCCTCAAAATCCTTCTCAGGGCAGCACTCCTGGCTGTCACAGCCCATCCATCCAAGGTGACAGGTGACAACCAGGTTCTTTCTGACCTGTACTGTGGAAAAATCATGCTAACTTTTTCAAATGATTATTTTGTTTATTTGTTGATTTAACAAATCAGATAAAAAAGTATTTAGCTCCTTTAAGAAACCTTAGGCAAGATAAAAGTTTTAAAAATCTTGCTGGGAGGTCCTGTGTGTACCTGAATCCCGTGCTTATGTGGGTCCACTGCGTTGGGAGGGGAGAACAAGGAACACCGTGGCCAGCTTGCTGTCCCTGATAGTAAAAAGAGTGGTCATGAGGAAATGTGTGAGAAGCATCTATCCACCAGAGGGAGCAGGCAGGATGGCAGATCTCAAGCTGTGAAAGACATTTCTATGCAAACCAGAGCAGAAAGACAAGTTTGGAGCAGGATCTCCCATGGAGAGACGAAGTGTTACAGAGCACTTTCCACTGTCTCACTGACGATGGGAATAACAAAGTCTTCTCATACTTCTTTGTAATCCCAGAGCAATGCTTGAAACAGGTAGAGGAAGTTTCTAGAAACTACTGGAAAGCTTCAAACACCTTAGGAAAAGCAGTTTGGTGAGGTGAACTCTCACCAAAGAAGAGATGTTGTGGTCTCTGTTTGACAGGTGGGTGAATCAAGGCTGGGGAGAGAATGGATTAAGGCCATGCAGCTAGTCCTTAGAGGAGCCAGAATTTGAGCCCTGTTTGGCTCTGAAGTCCAAATTCTTTTTCCTACACCAGGTACAGTATGTAGGGCTGTACCTAAAATGCCTATGCCATCTTGTTCCCTATTGGTGCTGAAGTCCATGAGACACTTGGAAGTGAATGAAACTAATGTTTTGCTGAGATGCTGTTTACAACCCTGTCTTCCTCTTGTTCAGTCCTTGCCCAGCTACCCCCACTGCTTGGGGTGCCCTGAATGTGGACCTGGACTTGTAGGGCACTGTGCCTCTGCTCATGGGTGACCCTTGCCTGCAGTTGCCTTGCCTGCCATCTCTGCCTATTGAAACCTAATCCGGTGATCCAGAGCCGGGGGAGCTGTCTGGGGACACTTTCCCAATTCCCTTCAGCAGAGTCAGCCCCTTCCCCTGGGTCCTCATGACACTGGATGCCAGCATCTGTCACACCCTACCCTGTACTGGGGTAGCTTGTTTAGCAGTCTCGTCCTCCGCAGGTTCCCAACTCCCAGGGGCAAGGATGGAAGCTTAACCATCAGCCCTGGGGGAACTCAGCCATGGAGAGCTGAATTCAGTTGGTCCTGCTGAACCTTGGATGATTCCAGGCCACTGGGAGTTAGCCTTAGGGACCTCACTGTCCTAACTTGTTTAAGAAACCTTGGCGTGTCATAGAATAAAATCCATTACTAACATCTTCTGTGTGGTCCATGTCACCTGTCACTCAGGGGGACAGGGAAATTAAGTTGGCACGGTGAGGCTGGCTCTTCATAGCGCCCTGTTGATTGCTCTTGGCACGACACAGCCCTCTGTGGGTGTCCAGTCTTTTCCCAGTCCTTAGGTAGTGGAGGGCCAGGGGATGCTGGTCAGGACTGTATTCCCTCTTAAAAACATGGATGTTGTGGTTTCCATTTTCTAACTTTTCAAATTTGCTGGCTCCGGGGTCTCAGCAGTGATGCCCCGAGGCTGGCTCTACGGCACATGTCAGCCCCTCAGGATCCATGATTTGTCATTGCTGAGCTGGGGCCAGCCTCTCTGCAAGTGCTCTGTCACCACTCCCCGTCCTGTTTCCTCTGGGCTAGGTGTCATACTTTATTGATCAAAAGCTGCTGCTCTCCAGAAGGCTGACTATGTTTTTCAGGAGTTGTTTTTGAGGGCAGTTTATTTTAAACTGGTAAATTAGACTGGACGTCACTTCCATTGTTACATGTTATGTGTGCTATAGACTTAGCAGTTTAAGATGAGTTATGAAAGAAAACCAGTTCATTCTATTTTGTGACAATTTGTGTGTGTGACTAATTAGTGCTCTCCAGTGCACCGTGTAACTTGTGGGGTACCACGTAAACACCAAATCATAACACGTTTCTTGTTCGAAACTGTATTAGTAAATTGAACATCTGTATTACAGGACTACATCATATTAGTAAATTGAACGTCTTTTATTGATTCACCTTGTTAAGCAGGAAAATAATCCTTATGGCTTGATAAAGCTCCTATAAGTTCTGGTAGGTGCCATTTTGGAAATGAATTAAGTTGAATAAATGAAGGCAGATGTCAAGCATTTAATTGGCCTTCTCTCCCAGCTGGCTCTGTCAATTTTGGAACCACTGTCAGAGATGATATGGTTCACTGATATGAAACTGACACAGTGGGTTAGATGCTGTTGGTCTCTGGAGAGGAGAGGCCAGCTATGCAGAGTTAATGTTAAATACCTGGCTAATGCAATTGTAGCCTGGTCTTCACAGAGTTTTCTGTTAAAGTTCCTCCAATGGCAGAGAGGAATAGGGAAGAAGGCTGTGGCGGTTTACCCCAGGTGGCCCGTGAAATTTATTTTAAAGTCTCGAGCCTTATGCTAAGTGTTCAAGAGCTTTTGTTTTCTACTCCATGTTAACATTTTCCTCCAAATCTTCAACTAAAAAGGTTTGACTGGGAATATGTGTCTTTTAATTCTGTGGCTTCTGGAACCCTCAGGCCTCAGATACCTGGCTTGAGAAGCAGGTATAAAAATGAGGATAAAAAGGGTATAAAAAAAGATGCCAGAGAACAACCAAAGTAATTTTGGTGTTTAAAATGTAATTCTTAAGCAAGGAAAGGAGGGTTGCTGAGCTGAGCGACAAGAGGCAGAAGCCACGATGGAATTTGTCTTTAGGGTGACCACTCAGTTGGGACAGATTGGCCGGGGGACCGAGGCGGGGGACCGAGGCAGGGGACCAGGCGATGCGCTGTCTCAGTCGTCAGTGGAGAGGATGGTGGACTGGTTCCATTTGGCACCTGGGGCTGGAGTGAGGTGGACAGATCCCATCACGAGGAGCAGCAGGAATTGATGGGACATGGTGACCACAACATGAGCCAGGGGGAGGACAGAATCAGCTCATTGATTAGTAGATGCTGAGCACTGCCGAGTGCCAGGCCCTGTGCTGGGCATTTCAAACTCAGTCCTCACTGGAACTGTGCAGCCACCTTGGGTGATCAGTTTGGGCAACTCCGATAGGGGTCTGGGGTTTAGTGAGGTTGAGGATGTGTCCAAGGTCGCCCCTACTGAGCAGTAGGACCTATGTCTAAACTCAGATGGTTCAAGGGATGTTTCAGAGGCAGAATCAACAGGTCTCAGAGACTGTCCAGACTGGGGTGGGAGAAAGCAGTAGCAGGAGAGCTGTAAATCTTAGCTCTAGAACCTTCTTATCCAAAGACATGCCCACCACCCCTGCATGATTCACCCTGTTCCGGCCTCTTGGAAAGAGCACTGGACTTAGAGTCCAGTGGCCCAGGGCTGGACCCTACCAAGTTACTTCACCGCTCAGAGCTTTAGCGTCCTCCTCAGAAAAATGCAAGTAACAGTTTCATTGTGAGAATGAAAGAAAATCATGTAAAAGAAGGCAGCGCCAGGCCCAGCACCAAGGTGATGCTTGATACACAAGTATTTAGTCGGTTCATTCCATGCCCTTATATAATGTTGAATTTTACTAAATTTGGGGAATTCTGACTTGTGGCACATGGTTGGACTTTGATAAATGTCTGTAACATGAAAAGGAGGTAGTTCTTACCCACTGACTTTGTCAATATTGGTGTGTACCCTGTTTTGCCCAACAAGATTGAGTATGTCCTGTTTTGGAGTCAACAACAGGCCACCTATGAAACATCTGTGAAGTCCCCTTCTGATGAGCGTGGTCACTCTCTGGCTTGGTCAGTGCTCGCAGAAAACTTCAGCTCTAAAAACATCACCTGCATAACCCACAAATAATCTCTCCTTTGCCCCTTGTCAGAGGCTAAAGCTGCCCCTCGTTTGCTGTTCGCTGCGTGCACATCCTCATTTTCTCCTGGCTTTCTCTTCAGTTGTGGCCGTTTATGTAAAGAAATCCTGGTGGTTCACGGAAGACACACTGAGAACCTCAGATCCCGCAAGAGAAGGACTGATGAAGGTGAGTCGATGTAATTTTAAATGAACGTTGCAAAAGAGTTTTTAGAAGTCACGGTACTCAATATCATGTTAGTAATTTAAATCAGTCTACCCTTGTGTATTCATTTCTTAGGGCTGCTGTAACAAAGTACCACAAACTGGGTGGCTTAAAAAACAAACTGATTGTCCCACAGTTCTGGAGGCTGGAAGTCTGAAATCAAAGAATCAACAGGGTTGCTTTCTTTTGAGGGCTGTACGAGAGAATCTGTTCCGAGCCTCTCTCCTAGCTTCTAGTAACCCCAGGGGTTCCTTGGTTTGTAGTTGGTTTCTCCCTGTGCCTTCATATCGTTTCCTCTCTACGTGTGTCTGTCTCTGTCGAAATCCTCCCTCTTTATAAGGACACAGTCATATTGCATTAGGGACCACCCTGATGCCCTCATCTTGACTAAATCATCTGCCAAAACCCCATTTCCAAATAGGATTACAATCAGGTTAGGACTTCGGCATCTTTTGGGTGGGGGGGAACACAATTCAATCCATAATGCCCTGTCAGCAAGGAAAATAGTAATAAGTGGCTGTCTACAACAGATATTTGCCTATTGGTAAGTCTGTTTTACTTTCCTGAGGGGCCCCTCATGTCTAAGTTTTAAAACCTTAACTGCACCGTCTGTCTATTTTGTGGGAAAGTCCTGCTTAGTGTGTTCAGACAATGTTTGCTGGCACTTTCTGTGAGTCAGAATTGTGTCAGATACTACCCTGTGCTTTACCTGAGACTCTTTATAGGGATTATCTAGTTTCAGAGTCTTCAAGGTATTTGTTTTGCAGATGAAGATGTTGAGGCTGGGTACAAACCTCTGTCTCTCTGACATCAGGCCTGGCGATCTTTCAAGAGCTGTGGCTCTGTAGAGCAGTTGTAAGGCAGAGACCTGGGATGGCAAGGGCGAAGGCAGGCACCACAGCAGCTCCTCAGGGGTCCAGGCAGAGTCCTCTCCACGGGACTTTGGCGGGGGCAGAGGCTAAGGAGGAAGGTAGTAACCAGGTGAGAGTGTGGACTCTATTCCTCACATCTGTCTATTTTCATTTGATTCGATATTTATCTTAATTATGTGGTGGGAAGAAAGGCGGTGGTGCTTCCTTGCAGTCTTGAAATCGTGGGTCTGTCCACAGTTGTCTGGAATGCCATTCCGACTTCCTCATAGGTCCTGTAAATAATGAAATATCAGTATTTTTTCAGGTTCAGTCTGGAGAATAAGTTGATAATCCATTTTTTTTTTCCTGCAGAACAATTTAAAAAATTCAGTTCTGGGCTTCCCCCTCCCTGCCCCCAAACAAACAGCTTCATTGAGATAAAATTCACATACCATGAACTTCACTCTTAAAGTGTATAATTCAGTAACCTTTAGAATATTCACAAAATTGTATATTGATCCCTATTAATTCTAGATAATTTCATCACTCCAGAAAGAAGCCCCCATACCCTTATTCCTTTCTTTCCCAACCGCTGGCAACCATGAATCTACTTTCTGTCTCTATGGATTTGCCTATTCTGGACATTTCATGTAAATGGAATCATATATTGTGTGGTCTTTTTTGACTAGCCTCTTTCACTTAGCATAATGTTTTCAGGGTTCATCCATATTGTGACATGCATCAGTATTTCATTCCTTTTTTTGGCTGAATAATAGTCCATTGTATGGATGTACCACATTTTGTATATTATCCATTCATTATTTGATGGATGTTTGAGTTGTTTCCAGCTTTTGGCTATTATGAATAATACTTCTGTGAGCATTTGTGAGGACATATATGTGAGGACATGTGTTTTCAGTTCTTTTGGGTATATACCTAGGAGTGGAATTGCTAGTCATATGGTGACTCTATGTCTAACATATTGAGGAACTGCCAAACTTTCCCAGCAGCTGCACCGTTCTATTATACATTCTTACCAGCAGTGTCTGAGGGTTTCAGTCTCTCCACATCCTCGTCAACACTTACTATTGTCTGTCTTCTTTATGTTGTCCATCCTGGTAGGTGTGAAGTAGTATCTCACTGTGATTTTGATGTGTGTTTCTCTGATGGCTAA
This sequence comes from Daubentonia madagascariensis, assembly GCA_023783475.1. Classification (NCBI taxonomy): domain Eukaryota; kingdom Metazoa; phylum Chordata; class Mammalia; order Primates; family Daubentoniidae; genus Daubentonia; species Daubentonia madagascariensis. The sequence continues at coordinate 24,447,100 of JAKFHU010000144.1, read as the reverse complement.
GTATATTGAGCATCTTTTCATGTGCTTATTGGCCAGTTGTATACCTTCATTGGGAAAATGTCTATTAAGATTCTTGGCCCACTTTTTAATTGGGTTATTTGACCTTTTACTGTTAAGTTGCAAGAGTTTTTCATATACAGCATTCTGGATGTAAGTCTCTTATCACATATATGATTTGCAAATATTTTTTCCCATTCTGTGGGTTGTCTTTTTTAGGTCAGGTTTTAATTGACTCAATAGATGTTATTTTGAAAAGGTTTTTCTTCCAGCAAATTAATGATGGCTTGAGATTTGGAAGATGAGCGTGATGTACCCAGTGTGGTGCCTGTCCTACCATTTGTGTTGCTGTCCCAGCTCCTGTGCCACAGTTGGGCCAGATGGCTATTTAGTGATTGGTTATTCTGAATGCTGGGAAGAATGTAATTGGCTCTTTAATTTTTCAGAACGAGAGTGGTTACTTCTTTCATTTGTCATCTCTTCTAAGTTTAGATGAGGGAATCCCACAAATTTTCTGAAAATGTGGCCTGTGTTGTGAACAGAAAGAAACTTGGATGCTATTTCCACTTAATGAACTGTGTTGTAAAGATCTATCCTACCCCAGCTATGCATGGGGATATTTCCCGCCTCCATTTGTGGAACTTTGGGTCTAGACTTTTTTTTCTTTTCCTCTTAATTACATTTTGTTTCTTAGCCAGCTCTTCTTCACAAATTACCACTCACAAAAAAAGCTTTCTTAATGCTCTTTCTGTTAACATAATTAGTTGTCCTAATGAGAGATTAGAACTGGATTTTAGTTTTGTGTTTTCAGAAATGTTTCTAAGTCAAAATCACATGTCACACATTTTTTCCCCTGTAATGAAATTGGACAAATTAAGTGCATTTTCTCTTTTTCCTTTTTCTCCTGCCAGCTTTTGATTGGATATTTCCCTTCTGCCAGATGCAATCTGGTTTTCTCTTCTGGCTTTCCTCTGAACGTTTTGGTTTTATAAGTTGAAAAATATAGCCTCCCACATTACAGCGATCTGGTTTTGTGACTAGCTAGTTATTCTTAAAGTCTGAACATGATTTGGCTGCCACTGTCTGAGATACAAAATGTGGCAGCTTCTCAGAGCTGAGCTGGTATGGTTTTCCCAAATCTTTTTTTCTTCTAAGATTTAGCTCCAGATGAAGGTGAAATATTTTACATTCTGGCCAACGCATAAGTTGACTGGCACTGAACATTTTGTGCTATTTGCTTGGGTGCTGCAAGCTGCCTTATTTTTATTGTCAGAGAATTTGAAAAACATGCAAGTGTTTTAGGGACCACTTAAGTGATATTCTCCCTTGACCAGTAGAGGAAACTGAGGCTCAAAGAGGTTGTGAATTGTTGAAGATCTCCCAGCAAATCCAGGCTGAGAACCCACAACCACAAGTGATGATGATGATATTTAAGGGTCAAGTATTAAATATAAAAGCAAGCTTTAATATTTGTATTAAACTTCCCCTTTCCCATAATCTCACTTCTGGTGGATGAAGATGCAGAAGAGAGCCACAGGCTGGACTCAGAAGCCCTGGCCTGTTGTTTCGAGCTTGCCTCTGACAGAGCCCTTGTCCAGCTGCCTCAAGTCTTCTTTGAAATAAGGCAGGGAAATCAATAAATACAATCACTTACCTAACTCTTTGAACTTCAATTTCCTCACCTATGAACCAGGACCTCCCTGGTGGGTGGTGAGAATCAAATGGTAGCACGGGGGTGGAAGTCACAGCCCAGTTAATGGCATTGTTGCTGTGATGGTGATGCACAGGATGAGGTGACAAACACACAGCCTGTCACATGGCAGTGTTGTTTGAGTAAACTCCAATATGACAGTATTGTCATTTCGTAAATGGCTGATTGGTTTCATCTCCCGTGCCACATATTAGCAGTTGCTTGAGGCTGCCTGAAGGGCTGCATTTAGGAGGATTCTGAGACCATGTCCAGGTTTAGCCAGATAGCTAGGTCTGCCATGAGGACAGGAGTGGGAGGCCTTGGTTTCTGCCCCATATTTGCCATCCGTGGGCTACACAAATGCAGAGAATTTTAGCAGGCAGAAGTATGAGGTCATTCTGGCTTGTGAAGAAGAAAGCTTTTAACTCTGTGTGGGCCTGACTTTGACCACAATTTAATTTCCTCACTTGTGATGATGTTGCTATGGGCCAGAGAAGGTTCTGTTTTACAGCCTTAGTAAAAGGCTGGGCCGTGAGTCCTGGTAATTCTTTGGGATTGGGACTCCCCAATTAGTGTAGGTTCCAAATCTGTCACAAGCCATTGAAAATCAGTTGCTTTTGGTGTAGGAATCGATCTCCCCAATTGTTTATTCTCCTTCCGAGGGCCAGAATTCTGAGGCCAGGACCCTGCTGTTGTAAAAATGGCAGATTGGGTTTATTTTAGGACTACATCCAGTGAGAATCTGCTGCAATGGTTTGCCCTGGCCCTCCTGCAGTTAACCTCCTGTTTTGTTAGCGTGTGACTGTGCTCTGTAGACTTACATTCCATGTCCACGGCCCTGGGGACCCAGGAGCCTCCTCTGGCATTGTTCCTCACCCCTGTAGGCCGCACAGGCGAGAAAGGTCATGTGTGAAAACCTCTGTGAGACTCTGTGATTCACATGTTGGCTCTTGAGCATGACAAGTATCCTATGATGGTGCAGCACACACCTGGCCCTGACGATGTGTGGGTTGAATCCAAGCACAAAATTTATCATGTCTGATTTTCCTCTCTGGTCTCGCTTCATTGTTGTTCCTTTTTTTTTTTTTTCCTTCAAAGGTTCAGTCATTTGGGGAAAGGATTGTGCTTTTCATTCTGAACGTCATTATTTTTGGAAGATTGGAGAGAAATTTGGATGATGATGACATGTTTTTTCTACCTCACTCTGTGAAGGAGCAAGCTAAAATTCTGTGGAGACACGGGGAAGCTGTTGGCTTTTACACAACCAAAATGAAAGGTGAGGGACACACCAGCGCCATCTCAGGCTGGGGGTGAGGGCAGGTCTCCAGATGTTGGTGGGCTCGGAGGGCTCCCTTGGCACAATTGTTACATGGAGGGAATCTTCTGGCACAGGAAGTATCACTAATTAAGCTGTGGTGTAAATAAACCCAAAGTGTGGATCTCATTGTCACCACATGTCTCATTGCACTGGCAAACAGGGTGAAAAGCTTGTCCCTTTGATTCCCAGGCAGTGCCATGTCCCCCTTTAAAAACTTGTTGCAGTTAATGCTGTAAAGTGACTTTGCAAGCACAATGCTTTTTCAACTTTTTCCTTTAATGTTATTAATTAGCTGTCAGCAAAAATTCTATCGCTAACAGCTGACATGTGGAGCGAAAGCACACTGGATGCCAAGATTTATAGACATTACCTCAGAAGAGAGGGAGTCCGGCCATAACAATGTTAGGTTAAAAGATTGTGACTTGAGGGTCAGTGACAAACGGTAAATGTGCAACTAGTACCATTTTACTGAAGGGATTGGTCTCTTTTTTAAATTTGCTTTCTTTAATTTTTTTTTTTAAGAGACAGGGTCTTGCTCTGTTGTCCAGGCTGGCCTCAAATGCCTCAGCCTTCCAAGTAGCTGGGTCTACATGTGTAATTTTTAAAGGCTGTCAACATCTCTCACCCAGCTGGTCCTAGCCCTATCGTTTGGTTCTTATAAATGTGTCAATTTTAGCAAAAATTAATTTTCCCAATAAGCCACATGGATGAACTGTTCTCTGAGTTAAGTGTTTTTCTCGGGGGATAAAGAGGCTGAGTTTGGTTTTGAGCCATGTTCACATTATGCATATGCTCTGCCTGTCCAGGATGGAATACATCTGCGCTTCTCACTTTTTTTTGAAATGTCTATGTTTACTATTTATTCATTATTTTTCAAGGTGGGTCACAGAGGCACCCATGTCTTTCACCTCCTTTCATCATGATAACCACTTGCCTTGACTTTGATGTGCCATTTCCCTTTTGCGGATGGTCATGTTCTTTAGTCATTAATTTAAGATAGACCAAGGGACCTGGAGAGTAATTAAAACGGAAGGAAACCTTTTTGTAATTCTTCTTTCCTGGGACACGCATTAGTTGTCATTTCCTACCAAATGGCTGGTCTTGAATCTGTAACAGAATCATCCTGCTAATAGTAACAGAAACTGTTAACAGATTCCAACTTGATGTGTGAGAATGACAGGTACGGCGCAGAAAGAACTTGACTTTGGTCTCGCCTGGTCCTGCTGCTGCTCCTGGAGGCAGCGATGCCAAGGGCTCCTGGTTCCATGGAGAGGAAGCAGAGGTTGTTCGTGTCTGCCTTCTTCTTCCCCAGGCAGATTCAGAGCCTTGGAGTGGAAGGAGGACATTAAGATGTTGGGCTGAGGCAGATCAGACTAGGTGCTTGGATTTCTGCCTCTTCATTTCTGATGAATTCCAAAAATTCAGTGGAAAGTTCTCTGAAGCTGCTTGCTAGGTCGCATTGTTTTTATCAATGAACTATTTTTTAAATTGACAATTGATTTTTAGTTACTCAGTGATTTAGTTGGTTTGAAAAGTATCAAACCTATAGAAAATTAAAGAAAGGAAGTATATGTTTCACGTATACATTGCCAACTTAAAAATTTTTTACTACCTATTTCCAGATTAACGTATTTTTTGAAAGACAAAATAAAAATATTTCCCTGGAATCACTATATATATTACCACCAGCAATGTACGTGAGTTCCATTTGTTCGTCTTCCTTGTCAGTACTTGGTATTGTCAGTCTTTTTGATTTTAGCCATTCTACAAAGTGTGAATTGTTACCTAATTTGGGTTTTAATTTACATTTCCCTAATGATGAATGCTGTCAAACATGTATTCATGTGCTCATCTGATGTTCATACACCTTGTTTGATGAAGTTTCTGTTTAAATATTTTTGCCCATTTTTTAAATAGGGTTGTTTGTTTTCAAGCTTTGAGAATTCTTTCTGTATTCTAAATAGCAGTTCTTTATCAAATACATGTTTTCAAAACATTTTCATTTTGGTTACTGTTTTTCAAAGAGCAGAAGTTTTTAATTTTGATGAAGTCTAATTTATCAATTTTTATTATTATTCAGTTGAAAATATTTTCTAATTTACTTTGTGATTTCTATGGGTCTTTAAAAGTGAGTTTTCAATTTCCAGATATTTGGGGGCTATCTCAGATGTTTTATTTTTTGTTGATTTCTAATTTAATTCTACTGCAGTAAGAGATTATAGTCAGCTGTATTTTAATATTCGGAAAACTAGTGAGAGTTTGTTTTATGGCCCAGTATGTGGTCTATCTTTGTGAACATCTCATGTGGATTTAAAAGAGTATGTATATTCTCCAGGTGTTGGGTGTAGGGTCCTAGAACTGTCAGCTTAAGGTGATTGATGGTGTCATTCACATTTACATTCTCATTGATATTTTTGTCTAGTTATGTCAATTTCTGAGAGAAGTCTGTTAAAGTCTTTACCTATGATTGTGGATTCATCTCTTTCTTCCTTTACTTCTGTCAGGTTTACTTTATGTATTTTAAAGCTCTGTTATTAGTAGCATCTATATTTATAATTGTTATAGCTACCTGATATATTGACCATTTTATCATCATGAAGTGTCCCCAGTTTTCTCCAGTAATATTTCTTGTTATAAAGTCTACTTTGACTTATATTAATATAGACTCTTCATCTTTCTTATGCTTACTGTTTGCATGAGATATATTTTCCAGCTTTTGCTTTTTTACGCTTAGTCTATTTATGTCTTTATTTTTAAATATATGTTTTTTGACAGCATACAATTGGGTCTTAGATTGTAAATCTAGTCTTAACAGTCTCTGTCTTTTGATTGGAAGTTAGTCTGTTTACATTTAATTATTGGTATGGTTGTACTTGGGTCATTCCTTTTGCAACTTGTTTCATATCATCTTTTTGTTCCTCTGTTTCTCTTTTTCTGTCTTCTTTTGTTTTAATCAAATATTTTTTAGCATTTCATTTTACTTTCATAGCTCACTGCAGCCTTGAACTTGTGGGTTCAAGTGACCCTCCTGTCTAGCTCTATCTTTTTGCATTTTTTAAAGTTGTTGCTCTAAGGATTTCATATGCATCATAAAATTATCCCAAGTTACTTAGATAATATTGAATGACTTTAGGTAAAATATAGAAACCTTTGCAGCAGTGTATTTTTTATTTATCCCTCATTTTATTTACATAGAGCTATTGTTTTATATTAGATCTCTGTTTATGTTAAAGCCTATCAATACTGCTTTGTAATTTTTACTAAGTAGTCATGTTTTTTTAAAGATAGTAGAAAAAAAGAAAAAACAGTTAATTAAAAAATATTTACTCACATATTTACCTTTAAAAGTTTTATTTGTATAGGTCCAAGTTGCTATCCAGTGGTCATTTTCCTTCAGGTTAAAATACTTTTCTTAGCATTTCATGTAGTGTAGTTCTGTTGGCAACAAATTCTATTAGTTTTACTGAAAATGTTTTTATTTCATTTCACTTTCATACTTGAAAGATAGTTTATCTGGATATGGAATTATTAGAGATAATTTCTTTTCCTTCAGCACTTTGAATATGTTGCTCTGATATTTTCTAGCTTTCATAATTTCTTTTCTTTTTTTTTTTTTTGAGACAGAATCTTGCTCTGTTGCCCTGGCTAGACTGCAGTGGCATTATCATAGCTCACTGCAACTTCAAACTCCTGGGCTGAAGCGATCCTCCTGCCTCAGTCTCCTGAGTAGCTGGGACTACAGGTGCATGCCACCAGACCCGGCTAATTTTTCTTATTTTTTGTAGTGATGGGGTCTCGATGTTGCTCAGGCTGGTCTCAAACTCCTGGCCTCAAGCAATCCTCCCCCCTCTGCCTCATAAAGTGCTAGGATTATAGGCGTTAGCTACCATGCCCAGCCTGCTTTCATGATTTCTGGTGAGAAGTCAGCCACTACTCTTATTGTTGTCCCCTCATACACAATGTGTCATTTTTCTTTGACAGTTTTCAAGACTTTAACTTTGGCTTTTTTTTTTTTTTTTTACAGTTGACTGTGATGTGTCTATATCTTAGTTCATTTGTACTGCTATAAAAAATTACATGGGACTGGGTAATTTATAAATGACAGAAATTTATCTCTTACAGTTCTAGAGGCTGGGAAGTCCAAGATCAAGTTTCTGGCACTAATCTATTCATGAGGGCAGATCTCTCATGCCTTAATCTCTTCCCAGAAAGGCCCCACCTCTTAATTCTGGCACAATGGGGATTAAGTTTCAACATGAATTTTGGAGGGGGCACACATTCAAACCATAGCAGTGTAGGAGTAGTTTTTCTTTTTGTTTATCCTTTTTGGGGTTTGTTGAGCTTCTTGAATCTGTAAATTATTGTTTTCTACCAAATTTGGGAAGTTTTTGGCCATTATTTCTTCAAAGATTTTTTCTGCCACTTGCTGTATTCCTTTTCTGGGATTCCAGTTATATGTATTTGGGGTGCTTCATATTGTCTTATGGGTCTCTGAAATTTAAGTTTTCTTTAAACATTTTTCTCTCTCCTTTGGTTAGGTAATTTTTCTTGACCTACAGTCAGGTTCATCAGCCATTTATAATCTGTTGTTGAGCCCATTGAAAAATTCAGTTTATTGTACATTTCAGCTCTAGAATTTCTATTGTGTGTATGGTTCCCATTTCCTTGTTGAGATTCCCTATCCATTTATTCATTGAACATGTATTTTTCTTTAATTCTTTGAATCATTTTATTTTAATTCTGTGAACTTATTTGTAAAGCTCCTTTGAAGTCCTTATCTGCTAATGTGTGGGCCTATTTAAAGTCAGCTATATTGGTCACCCTTTTTTCCCCTGAGTATGGGTCACACCTTCCTGTTTCTTTGCATGTTTAATAATATTTGGTTGAAAACCAATTGTTGCAAATATGGCAGCAACTGAAGTCTTTTGTGTTTTCTGAGGATTTTTGGATTTTTGTTCTAGTAGGCATTTAACTTGCCTGGATTCAAACTGCAAACTGTGTTTCCCTTGTGATATGCAGCTGTTGACATCTGTTTGTATGGCTTTCCACAGCTGCTTCTTTAGCATGGCCCTGAGTAGTTCTTAGCTGTGCCTGCAAAATTGGTAGCCAAAGATTTGGACATGGATGTGGCTTACCCTCTCCCTGTTTCTGCCAGTTTTGAACTCTGTACTCTGACCCTTCAAACCATTTGTCTTCAGCTTTTTGCCACTAGAACTGCACAGGTTGAGGAATGTCTCTGGTTAAGGGAAGTGTCAAATTCACAGATCTGATCTTGTGTAGTACCATCTTTCAAGAGTGGATGTCTCTGTGGTGTCTGACTTCTTTTTTGCTGGGTCCCTTGGGGTCTCCTTCACTCCCATGGAGATTAGCTATAAACCAGGGATTTGAGAATTTTATGCTCTGAATTTGAGTCTCACTCATTCTGTGGTTCTCATGCTGCCACGACTTCCTGTTTAAATTTCTGCCTCTTTCCCAGTGCTGAATTCGATATCTGACACATTTAGCTGGTAATGCTGTGTTTTTTTGACACCAATGTTTTCTGTAGTGTTGGGGGCTAGAATTATACCCTGTGGTCGGTAAGCTGCAAACTCACGAATTTTACCTATTCCAGTTGCAATTTTCTGAAATTAAATTTTCCTCTGGCTTCTGTCTGCTTTTGGATACCTTGCAGTGTCTTTAAATGTTTTTCTAATTTACTTTAAAATATAATAGTTGTTATATATGGGGATTTGCATGACCACTTCATTCTACCACCATTATCTAAAAGAGATTCTGATCAGGTATAGATCATAGAATTTCATTCCTTGCCTTCACATCTGTTTCTATAAGTTGAGAGAGGAATTTATTTAGATAAATTAAAAAATGTGTGCTATTAGTGGCATGCAGGTAAATTAAACGAAACTAATTTAGATGGTGATTAGATATATTTTATAATATTTTATTATTTTACATATATAATTTATGAAAATTCACTAGTGAATACATATAGTTTAATTGACTGTTGGAGGGGTTTATTGTTCAGAAGTTCAAAGCAGTTAATGATGTTTCTTCAGTCTTGGGTTCTGTTTTTGGTGCTTGTCACAGTGTTATGTAATGTTGCTGTGTTGATGCTTAGGATATGGGCACAGCACATGGCATGCTTCTCACTTTTCAGCAGGACAATTTCTTTTCATAAATTTAGATCCATATGATTCAGAATATCTGTTAATTTAGCTTGGGTTAGGCTGAGGTTTATATTATAATTTCATTCTGTGAGGAAAACAAAATGTACAAATTCATTGCATAAATAGGATCACAGAGGCCAGATTTTACCTCCTGAATAGCATACATTGTTTCTAAGCATCTTAGCACATTCCTTTTTTGTGTGCCTGTCACTTTAAATCTTATTTTAAAAAATTATCATAGAGTGAAATTGACTCTTTGGGGGTTTTAAAGTTCTATGAATTTAACCCATGTATAGGTTCATATAACCACAACCACAATAAAAATAAAAATAGTTTCATCGTTCCCCTCCCCCCAAAAAAACGATCCCTGGCAACCACTGGTTTATTCTCCATCACTATAGTTTTGTCTTTTTTAGAATATCCTATAAATGGACTCATACAATATTTAGCCTTTTGAGATTGACTTCTTTCACTCAGTATAATGCCTGTGAGATTCATCCAAGTCAATGTGTGTTTCAGTAGGTTCTGCCTCATTATTGCTGAGTTTTCAAGCAAGTGGGTGCCTTTACATAGAATGAGTGTTTTCAGGTAAACCTCTCTTTGGACGAATATTTTGCTAATAGGCTGGTTTGAGGTTCTCCCTTTGTTTGATGTTTCTTTCTTGTAAAATATTGACACCAGTCATTTCACTATTTCATGCTGAAGTTCTCCCTACATTATCAGAATTAGTGAGGTTTTACTTTAACTCTCATTCTACAATCACCAGTCCACAAAACTGTTAGCACTGAAGGGAAGAAAACAATGGACTGGGGAGTGAAGAGTCAGCCAATTTCAGGCAGAGCTAATAAGTATTTTGTTTTTGTATAAAAATATAAAAAGAACAACTTCGCATTTCAGATTCCTGAAAGCCCAACACTAATGAAAGTCATAAATACAAGAGCAGCACTTAAAAATACTAAACTAGGCGATTTGGAACCCAGACAAGCGTGGGACCTGTGAGATGGCAGTGATGTTGCAGAGTCAGCCTCAGCCCTGCCTGTTACTGGAATGTCCTATTCTCCACTTTCTCCAGACACCCAGGGCCATGGGCACCTCATGTACTGTTTTCCCGTCAGGCAGGGGCTCCCATGTCATCTTCTGGATTTTAGTAGAAACATAAGCAGCAAAAAATGGAGTGACAAGAGTGCAGTGTTGTTTCAGGTACCAACTCTGCCACCCAAAGAGAAGGGGGTTGCCATTGCAGGGAATAGAAGCCTACTCCTGGACTTGCAAGAAAAGAAGGCCTGGAAGGGGCCAGGGAAGTTCAGGGGTGCTGCCTGGCTCCTTTTCCTGGGATGGGCACCTCACAGATGCTCTAGTCTTGTCTTTGCAAAAAAGCTTCCTTTACTCACGTATGTTTCCTGCTTCCTCAGAACTTTGACTTTAGTTTGCTATGATGCCCACCTGGCCTCTAGCTCTACATGCTTTAAAGGGCTATGATCTATTATAGTGCTAGTCTCTGTTCATTCAAATTGGCCCAGCCGGTCTGTGGATTGGTTCCTGTGGATACAACATGGGTCCACCTTCAACTCAACTGTCTGCACTCAGGTGGCCTGGGTGTTGTGGTTCAGAGATGGCCATCTAGCCGTATCTCTTTAGACACTCCATAGTAATCCATGGAGGAATCCTGTTTATAAAGTCTAAACCTGGGCTGGAATACTTTTAGTCAAGACTACCAGGCAGCTCTTCATTGCTAGACAGGTCTAATTTTTAGAGCCCTCTAGCAGGCACAGTTTTGTGCTGCTCATGTATTATAGGATATAGGAATTCTTAGGCCCCACCTCCGACCTACTGAGTCAGAAATTCTGGAGTAAGGCCCAGCAGTCTGTGTTAATAAGTCCTCAGGTGATTCTCACATACTCTAAAAATTGAGAACACTGACCTAATGCACACATTGTCAATGAGGTGGTATTTTTCCCAACGGGGCAAAAATTTGTTCTTGGGGAGCAAAGAAATCTTAGATATAATGCTATGTGGTACTTCAAAGCTCAACACTACTCAATAAAGTCTTATTCCTTAGTATTTAATTTTGGGGGGATGGTACTTAGGAAAATGTGTCTTAAAAGGCTCCTTAGATTGGCTGCAATGAAAAACGTTTAAGAAGCACTGATCTAGGATATATAATTAGAAGTGGAATTTTTAGCTAGACACAAGTTCAATATTTCTAGGTAGTGGTTATGTTCAGATGTTTTCCAATATGATTATATCAATTTATATTCTGATCAGCAGAAGGTTAGAGGTTTTGTTGCTCTACATCTTTGCTAACACTTGGAATTGTCCAACTTTTTGATGGTTGCTGATATGATGGCTATGAAATGATATCACATTTTAAAAATTGTTGCTAATATATAGATTTTTATGTATTGATTTTATATCTGTCTACCTTGCTAAAATCTCCTATTAATTCTGTAATTTGGTGGTAATTTCTTTTGCTTTTTTCCCCTAATTTTTATTATAGTAAAATACATAAAGCATAAGTTTTGCCCTTTTAAGTGTACAGTTCAGTGGTGTTAAATACATTGATAATGTTGTGCAGCCATCACCACCATCCGTCTCCGGAGGTCTTTTCATATTGCAAAACCGAAACACTATACCCATTAAACAATAACTCCCCATTTCCCCCTCTCTCCAGTTCTTGAAACCGTTCTGCTTTCTGTCTGTCTCTATGAATTTGACCACTTCAGAGATTTCATATAAGTGAAATTATTCATTATTTGTCCTTTTGTGACTGGCTGATTTCACTTAGCATGATGTCCTCCAGGTTCATCTATGTTGTAGCATGTGTCAGAAATTCTTTACTTTTTAAGGCTGGATACTATTCCATTGTGTGTATAAACCACATTTTGTTGATGCATTCATCTGTCAGTGGACACTTGGGTTGCTTCTATCTTTAATATTCTTCTCTTGCCTGATTGCCTTGGCTAGGACTTCCAGCACTATGTTGAATAGGAGTGGTGACAGTAGACATCTGTCTTGTTCCAGTTCTTAGGGGGAATGTTTTCAACTTTTCCCCATTCCGTAAGATGTTGGCTGTGGGTTTGTCATATATGGCTTTTATAATTCTGAGATATGTTCCTTATATGCCTAGTTTGTGGAGCGTTTTTATCCTGAAAAGGTACTGGATTTTGTCGAATGCTTTTTCTGTGTCTATTTAGATGATCATATGGTTCTTTGTTTTTGCTTTTGTTTATGTGGTGAATCATATTTATTGATTTACGTATGTTGAACCATCCTTGCATCCCTGGGTTAAAGCCCATTTGGTCCTGGTGGATTATTTTTTTGATGTGCTATTGAATTCAGTTTGCTAGTATTTTATTGAGGATTTTTGGATCTACATTCATAAGGGATATTGGTCTATAGTTTTCTTTTATTTGATGTGTCCTTTCCTGGCTTTGGTATCAAGGTGATACTGGCTTTGTAGAATAAGTTTGGGAGGATTTCCTCCTCCTCAATATTGTGGAATGATTTCTGTATTTTGGGTTCCAGGTCTTCTTTGTAGGTCTGATAGAATTTGGCTGTGAATCCATCTGGTCTAGAGCTTTTTTGGGGGGTGGGTTTTTTTTTTTTAATTACTGATTCAATCTCACTGTTCATTATTGGTCTGTTCAGGAGTTCTGTTTCTCCCTGGTTGAGTCTTGGGAGGTTGTGTGTTTCCAGGAACTTGCCCATTTCTACTCCTTTCTCTAGTTTATGCGCATAGAGATTTACGGTAGTATTCATGGATGATGTTTTGTACTTCTGTAGTATCAGTTGTAGTGTCACCTTTTTCATTTCTGATTGAGCTTATTTGGGTCTTTTATCTCCTTTTCTTGGTTAATCTAGCAAGAGGTCTGTCAATTTTGTTTATCTTTTCAAAGAACCAACTTTTTGTTTCATTAATCCTTTGTATTTTTTTTGTTCTCCAGTTCATTTAGTTCTTCTCTGACCTTCATTATTTCTTTTCTTTTGCTGGCTTTGGGTTTGGTTTGTTCTTCCTTTTCTAGTTCCTTGAGGTGTGACATTAGGTTGTTAATTTATGATCTTTCTGTCTTTTTGATGTAGGCGTTTAAGGCTATGAATTTTCCCCTGAGGAATGCTTTTGCTGTGTTCCAAAGATTTTGATAGCTTGTGTTCCCCCTTTGTTCAGCTCAAAGAATTTTTTGATTTCTACAAAAATTTTTTGATTTCCATATTAATTTCATTTTTGACCCAATAATTGTTCAGCAACAGGTTGTTTAATTTCCATGAGTTTGTGTAGGTTTGAGTGTTTCTCTTGTGATTGGTTTCTAGTTTTATTCTGCTGTGGTCTGAGAAGGTACATGGTAAGATTTCGATTTTTTTGAATTTGTTGAGACCTGTTTTATGGCCTAAGATATGATCAGTCTTGGAGAATGTCTCATGTGCTGCTGAGAAGAATGTGTATTCTGTAGTTTTTGGGTAGAATGTTCTGTAAATGTCTGTTAGGTCCATTTGATTTAGAGTTTGGTTTAAGCCTATTCTTTCTTTCTTTATTTTCTGCTTTGATGATTTATTGAGCTCTGACAGTGGGGTGTTGAGATCCCTGGCAATTATGATGGTACTATTTATTTCTTTGCTTAGTTCTCATAAGATTTGCTGTATGTATCTGGGAGATCCTGTGTTGGGCACATATATATTTAGGATTGTTATGTCTTCTTGTTGGATAGCTCCCTTTGCCATTATATAATGACCCTCTTTGTCTTTCTTTACCTTTGTTGGCTTAAAGTCAATTTTATCTGATATGAGAATGGCTACTACACCTGCTGTCTTTTGATTTCCATTTGCGTGCAGTATTTTTTTCCATCCTGTCACGTAGAGTCTGTGTGTGTCCTTGTGGTTTAGATGTGTTTCCTGGAGACAGCAGATGCTTGGGTTGTGTTTTTTCATCCATTCAGCCAGCCTGTGTCTTTTGAGAGGAGCGTTCAGTCTGTTCACATTGATTGATAGCATTGATATGTGGGATGTTGGTCTGTTCATTCTGTTGGGTAGTCCTTTATTGCTTTGTTTTACCTCTTATTCTATTGTTTTATAGCAGTTGTGAGTTTTGGGGTTTTTTTAAGGTGAATTTACACTGGTGGGTATCTGTTGTGCTTATTTGTGTATAGTGCTGTTCTGAGTATTTTGTGCAGAGCAGATCCGATCATGGCAAATTCCCTCAGTGTTTGCTTGTCTGGAAAGGACTTAATTTCTCTGTCTATTTTGAAACTTAGTTTTGCAGGATACAAAATTCTAGGCTGGCAGTTGTTCAGTTTAAGTTGATTGAAGATGGTGCCCCAATTCCTTCTGGCTTATAAGGTTTCTGCTGAGAAGTCTGCAGTTAGCCTGATGGGTTTTCCTTTGTAGGTTATTTGATGTCTTCGTCTTGCTGCTTGCAGAATTTTCTCCTTCATTTTGACTTTGGCCAGTTGATTACTATGTGTTTTGGAGATGACCTATTTGCTATGAATCTTCCCAGTGTTTGATGTCCATCTTGTATCTGTATGTCTGAGTATCTGGCCATGATAAAACATGAGTTTTCCTCAGTAATTTCCTCAAACAGGTTTTCCATGCTTTTAGCTCTTTCTTCTTCACCCTGAGGGATACCTATAACTCGAATGTTAATTTGCTTCACGTAGTCCCATATCTCTTTCAGTGATTGCTTGGACGTTTTTATACTCTTCTCTGCTTCTCTGAATGAGTGGGTTATCTTGAGAGCCTTGCCTTCAAGCTCTGAGATTCTTTGTTCTCCTTGGTTTAGCCTGTTGTTAAAGCTTTCAACTGCATTTTGAAATTCCTTGAATGACTCTCTCATTTCTTTAAGTTCTGTTATATCTTTTCTTATGTTGTTTAGCTCTCTAGTGACTTTTAAATTTTTTTATTGATCTCCTGAAATATTTTTTTAGCTTCTTTTTGTTGGTTTTCAACTTTCTCTTCAATTCCATTCATCTTATTTGCCATTCATTTTCTGAATTCCATTTCTTTCACTATAGCAATTTCCTTGTGGGTGAAGTCCACTACCGCAGCTCCGTTGTGTTCTCTCGGGGCTGTCGAGCTGTTTTTTTCTTTGATGTTGCCAGGGTTCTTTTGCTGGTTTCTTCTCATCTGGCTCCTCTTCTCTCAGCTCTGGGTTAATAGGATTGCAGGGCACCTGTTCTCCTTTGCTGGGGACTCTCTCAAACCAAATCCAGGATTGATGGCTGCTCAGGGTTGGGGGATCCTCAGTGAAGTGTTAGACCTCAGGGAGGTTCTGCCAGCCAGCTGTAGTAGTGGGGACTCAGTATTGGAGTCTTGGGGCCCAGGCACAACTCTGTAGTCTTGTAGGTGGAGTCACAGGCCTGGCAGTGGCCCTGGAGCTACAGGGGCAGAGCCTTGGACTCGGGCACAGCAAGAGCTTCAGAGCTGGCTTACCAAACCCAAGGTCATCTAGATTTTCTCCTATATGATCTTCTGGGAATTTTGTAGTTTCACATTTACATTTAGGTCTATGATCCACTTTGAGTTAATTTTTGTGAAGGGTGTGAGGTCTGAGCCAGGATTCGTTTTTTTGCATATGGATGTCCAGTCATCCCAGCACCATTTAGTGAAAAGACTGTTCTTTCCCCATTGAATTGCTTTGGCACCTATGTTGAAATCAAAGTATAAGAGTTTATTTCTGGACTCTCAATTCTGTTCCATTGATTTATGTGCCTGTCCTTGTGCCAGTATCACAGAGTCTTCATTACCTTGACTTTGTAATAAGCTTTGAAATTGGGTAGCATGAGACTTCAACTTTGCTCTTCTTTTTCAAAACTTTGGTTAATATAGTGACTTTGCATTTCATATGAATTTTAGTGTAAGCTTATCAATTTCTACAAGAAAAAGCCTGCTGGGATTTTGATAGGGCTAAGGTTGAACTTAAAGATCAATTTGGGCAAAACTGCCATCTTAATGGTGTTGAGTCATCCAATCCATGAACATGCAATTTCTTTTTATTTATTTAGATCTTCCTTATTTCTTCTCAACAGTGTTTTATAGTTTTCAGTGTTCAAGGCCTGCAGTTCTTTTGTTAAATATATTCTTAAATATTTACTTCCTTTTAATGCTATTGTGAATGGAATTGCATCTTTATTTAATTTTAAACTTTCTTAACGTTGGAAGTCTTCACCAGTAGAAGAACATTGTTTTTAATCTTCTATAAATTGCAGTAATATAATTCCAGATAAGTTGGTAGTAACATCTCAAGCACATTGAGGTTGAAATTGCAAATATTTTACAATTACTGTCTCAAGTGAATTGAGGTTCTTTATTGACCATAGATTATTTTTTAATTCATTTTTGGCATAAAATAATAACTATTTATTTAGTTTACAATTCTTTTGGTTGGTAGTTTTGGCTGGACTCAGCTGGATATATTTCTAGTCTAGCTGGACTTGCTGTGTGCCCATGGTGACCTGTCAGGTAGGTGGCCCTGCTTCTTGGGGCTGGCTAGATGTTGGCTGGGACTGCAGGAGTGCCTGGGCCATATTCCTTTATCAGGCTAGCCTGGGCTTGTTTTTATGGTGTCTCACTGAGATTTGAGAGAGAATGGAGGTACACTGGACTCCATGAGGCCCAGGCTTAGAATTGCCATCCTGTCACTCTGCCTCATTCTGTTACTCAAAGTGCATCCATCACATGGTCAGCCCAGATTGAAGGTGAGGGGAAATTGACCCCATCTCTTCGTGGTAGGAGCTTCAAAATCAGATGCAAAGGGGTGTGGATATAAGGAGGGAATAATTGTGGCCATTTTTGCAAACAATTCACTATAGTAGTGTGTATCTTTGCAATTCAGTCTGGCTTACTATAATCTGAGTCATTTTTTTGTTTGGGAAATTAACCACTTCCTGAATTGTGGCAGGGACAAATACCACCTCTTCCAAAAGGAGCTGAATATGCTACATACTCGTTTTCCTGTTCCATTGCGTCTAGGGCATGGGCACCTGTGCAGTGGAAGATGAGGTGTAATAGACTTCATTTAGAATTGATTTTCTGGTTAGGGTGATGACAAAAGTGACCGGTTGCAAGGCCATGTTATCACTGCAGAAATGGAAATTGTGCTGGTGTTGATCTTGGTTGCAATAAAGTTCAGGGTGGAAAAGTCAGGAGGGTGCTGACTGTCACCTCTCTTGCTGTGCTGAAGCAGGGTCATCAGTGTTTCCTGGGAAGCAGGGCCTGGTGCTGTAATTGGACCCAGTGAGCCCTTGTTAGAGTTACTGAAATGAGTTCATACCCTAGGGGTGCGGGATCGGGTTGGTCTCCCAGCCCACATCCTCTGACTTTAGGTTTCACTCCTGCAGGGAGACCTCTGATGTTGCCCAGATACTGCTCTTTGGCTCCAAGGGTCTCAGCGAACCATGCATGGTGAGGAGAGGGATCTGAGGAGGCTGGGTGCATGAGCGGCCTTGCTCTGCTTAGTCTCCCAGCTTCGCTTCTCTTTTCAGTCCAGTGGTGTAGTGGTTGCCCTGATAGCAATTAATAACGTCAGATTTTAAAGAAAACTCATCAGTCAACTGGAGAACTGGTGGTTTGAAATGATCTGCTATTTTAGCATCAGTTGTTTAGCTTGTGAGGCTCACCCTGCTTCCAGGTACTACCCATGGCCCTGGCTGTGCAGGGGTCCTACAGGGTCCTGGTGGGTCAGCAGCAAGCCCAAGGGACAGTGTGTATCCCTTGCTTTCCCCGCAGGCAGTCTGTGTGGTGACGGCACTGGTGCGTGCTACCTGCTGCCTGTCTTCGATACTGTGTTCGTCAGAAGGAAACACCGTTGCCAAGGCCTGGGGATGGCCATGCTGCAGGACTTCTGTGAGACGTTCCCAGAGGATGAGGCCCTAGGCATCAGTTGCCCGATTTCTCCTGCTATGTACCAAGGTAAACCCACCTGGTGTTGTTTAGAAGCATTTGGGTAGCAGTGGTGGATAACATGTGTGCATTCCAGGAGATTCTGGGGAGGGAGGTTCTAGAGAGCCCTTACGGGCAGATGCAGGCCTTGGCACGGGGACACACACACGGGGTTTTCCTTACTTCTGAGAAATCTCCATTGCTTCAACACAAGCTGAGACTTCATGTTTGATCACAAGAACCTTTCCCAAACTGAGAAATAATTGGATTTAGAAACAATCAAAACCAAGTCAACAACCTCAGAGAGGAAGTGAATTCAGAGAGCTGCTGGCACGCTGCACACTGCGACAGGGCCTCGGAGTGTCTTTGCTCTTTCATTTGAAGCTTATGGTTCATCATTTTGTCCTTTGAACTGGAAGCTGCGGGAGAGCCCAGGAACTGAAGGGAAGGCAGGAACCAAGTGGAAAGGCAAGCTCTGGATGTGCTGAGTTTCCCAGCACCTCTGTAGCTCTTACTGCCCAAGATGGCTCCGTCTTATATTCCTTATAATGTATTTGCCAGAGGAGGATCAAAGAGCTCTGATGTTGAACGTCACACTCCAGGTCAACACGGGTGGGTGATTCTGCAGAGCATCTCTCTAGGCCCCCATGAAGCACACCCACCCCACTTTGTGCCCTGTCTCTCTTCTTGGTGTGCAGGTGCTTTTGAATCCTTAGTATTGAGTTTTCAGTGTCCTTAGAATACAATAGATAGGAGCGAAAAGTTAGGAAAGGCAAGGAGATTTCTGTTGCTGTGACGTCAAAATGAAAACATACTTTTCCTCAAGTGGGTTTAGTCATTTCTTTGTATTTTCAAACTCTTAGTCTGTTATTAGACTCTGAAGAGTCTTGAATTTCTGCAAAGAGTGCTTGAGGCTTCCTACACTGCGTCGCTTACTTTCAGGTGCTGGAGCGTTCCAGGGCCCAGGCAGCTGGTCCTCTGTCCACACCTGTGGCCTGCCAGTCCCTCTCCACGTTCTTGCTTCAGTTCTGAGAGCTCTGATTGAGTGAGTTGCCCCCCTCTCTCAGTTCAGGCTGCCTTAGGGCTTAGGGCTGTCTTGTCAAGGAGCTGAAGATAGCCCTTTCCCCAGGGGACAGCAGGCTCCAAGGGTGGGGGCTGTCCCTTCTCTGTCTTTGCCTGCAGAGAAGGAAGGTCTGAAGGTGGTACTGATTCTGAGTCATGCTTCTTCTCTCAGGGTTTCAGCCTCCCAGGTGTCCCTGTCAGGCTTTTACTGAGTACAGTCCTGCCATTCCTATTGCACAAGAGGGACTCCTGCCCTGGTCCCTGTGCTTTGAGCCCTCTTTTAGCTGCATCCCTGTCCATGGGCCCAAGGGATGTGTCCACCTTGGCCCATGTTGCTCCTTCTAAACAAGCTCAGAGTGCTGGGACCCCAGACTTCCTGCCAATGGCTGTTGAGGGCCTGAGTGGACCTTGTTCCTAGATCTGTGCTTATGAGGGTGGACCACACACCACTTTGCACATCCCTAGAGCCCAGGGACAGCTGTTGATGGGCTGTGGATGGAGTGTGTGTAGGGCACCCATATGTGTATGTGCAGGCCCCTTAGAGTGTGTGGGGGTTGGGGTGGGAGGAAAAGGGGGTGAGCTGCCAGCTGGGGACCAGCTCAATGGTGTTGCTATATTCTGGTGCAAAACTTCAAGGAGTCCAAGAATTCTAAATTTGAAACTGGCTTTCCCTGTTCTCAGGAAGCTATATTTACCAAGATAGGAGGGCAGAATGTGTCTTATCTAGCACTTTGCTAGCTTGGTTTATATCTTTTGAATACAGGCACACCTCATTTTATTGTACTTCACAGATATTGCATTTTTTACAAATTGAAGGTACGTGGCAATCCTGAGTCAAGCAAGTCTATTGGCACTGTTTTTCCAACAACATGTGCTCATTTTGTGTCTCTGTGTCACATTTTGGAAATTCTCTCAATATCTCAAACTTTTTCATCATCATTATATCTATCATTGTGATCTGCGATCAGTGATCTTTGATGTTACTATTGTAATTGTTTTGAAACACCACGAACTGCACCCATATAGATGGCTAACTTAATAGTAAACATGGTGTGTTCTGATGCTCCACCAACTGGCTGTTCCTTTGTCTCTCTCCCTCTCCTCAGGCCTCCCTGTTCCCTGAGACACAACAATGTTGAAATTAGGCCAATTAATAACCTTTCAAAGGCCTCTAAGTGTTCAAGTGAAAGGAATAGTTGCATGTCACTCATTTTAAATAAAAAGCTAGAAATAATTAAGCTTAGTGAGGAAGACATGTTGAAAGCTAAGATAGGCTGAAAGCTAGGCCCCTCACACCACACAGTTAGCCAAGTTGTGAATGCAAAGGAAAAATTCTTAAAGGAAATTAAAAGTGCTACTCCAGTGAACACACAAATGATAAGAAAGCATAACAGCCTTATTGCTGATATGGAGAAAGTTTTAGAGGTCTAGATGGAAGATCAGACCAGTCACAATATTCCCTTAAGCCAAAGCCTAATCCAGAGCAAGGCCTTAACTCCCTTCAATTCTGTGAAGGCAGAGAGAGGTGAGGAGGCTGCAGAAGAAAAGTGTGAAGCTGTCAGAGGTTGGTTCATGAGGTTTAAGGAAAGAAGGTATCTCCATAACATAAAAGTACAAGGTGAAGCAGCAAGTGCTGATGTAGAAGCTGCTGCAAGTTATCCAGAAGCTGTAGCTAAGATCATTGATGAAGGTGGCTACACTAAACAACAGATTTTCAGTGTAGATGAAATAGCTTTCTATTGAAAGAAAATGCCATCTAGGACTTTCATAGCTAGAGAGAAGTCAATGCTTGGCTTAAAAGCTTGAAAGGACAAGCCAACTCTCTTGTTAGGGGCTAATGCAGCTGGTGACTTTAAGTTGAAGCCAAAGCTCATTGACTATCCCAGAAATCCTAGGGTCCTCAAGAATTATGCTTAATATACTCTGCCTGTGCTCTAGAAATGGAACAACAAAGCCTGGATGACAGCACATCTGTTTATAGCATGGTTTACCAACTGTCTTAAGCCCTGTTGAGATCTACTGCTCAGAAAAAAAGATTCTTTCAAAGTATTACTGCTCATTGGCAGTGAACCTAGTTACCCAAGAGCTTTGATGGAGATGTACAAGGAGATGAATGTTGTTTTCATGCCTGCTAGCACAGCATCCATTCTGTAGTCCATGGAGCAAATAGTATTTTTAACTTTCAAGTCTTAGTGTTTAAGAGATACGTTTCATAAGGCTATAGCCGCCATAGATAGTGATTCCTATGACAGATCTGGACAAAGTAAATTGAAAATTTTCTGGAAAGGATTCACCATTCTAAATGCCATTAAGAACATTTGTGATTTGTGAGATGAGGTCAAAATATCCACATTAACAGAGGTTTGGAGGAAGTTGATTCCAATCCTTCCTTATGGATGACTTTGAGGGGTCAAGACTTCAATGGAGGAGATCACTCCAGATGTGGTAGAAACAGCAAGAGAACTAGAATTAGAAGTGGAGCCTAAAGAGGTGACTGAATTGCTGCAATCTCATGATCAAACCTTAGGGATGAGGAGTTGCTTCTTATGGATGAGCAAAGGAAGTGGTTTCTTGAGCTGGAATCTACTCCTGGTGCAGATGCTGTAAACATCCTTGAAATGACAACAAAGGATTTAGAATATCCGATAAACTTTGTTGATAAAGCAGCAGCAGGGTTGAAGAAGGCTGGCTCCAATTTTGAAAGAAGTTCTACTGTGGGTAAAATCCCATCAAACAGCATCACATGCTACTGAAATCTTTCGTGAAAGGAAGAGTCAATTGATGCAACAAACTTCATTTTGTCTTAGTTTAAGAAATTCCCACAGCCACCCCAACCTTTAGCAACCACCACCCTGATCAGTCAGCAGCCATCAATGTTGAGACAAGACCTTCCACCAGCAAAAAGAATACGGCTCACTGAAGGCTCAGGTGATCCTTAGCATTTTTTAGCACTAAAGTATATTTCAAATTAAGGTATGTATATTTTTTTAGACATAATGCTATTGCACACTTAATAGTCTATAGTGTAGTATAAACATAACTTTCATATGCACTGAGAAACCCAAAAATTCATGTGACTCACTTTATTGTGATACTTGCTATGTTGCAGTGGTCTAGAACTGAATTTGAAATATCTCTGAGATACACCTGTATTAGCAGTGTGCTCTGTAGGTTTCCATCTGTGCTCTTGCCCTGGGCCGTGCAAATGCTATAGAGGGCCTGAGGGAGTCCCCATAGGCACCTACAGGACCAGGAGCAGCTTCCCATTCTCCTGGATTCAGGACATTGCCACGTGAAAATGTCCACCCTTGAACATGGGCATAAAAGTCTACAAGCCTTCAGGGGTCTCTGGAATCAAGGAGTCTGCAGAGGATAAACTGGAAGGTTCTGTGGGAAAGGAAGGCTGAGAAGGCTTGGGAGGGAAGAGGGATGATGCATGAGGAGAAGATGGGGTGAGATGGTGCTATGGACTGGATCATGTCCCCCCAAATTCATATGTTGAAGCCCTCAATGGGGCTGTATTTGGAGATAGGGCCTTCAAAAAGATAATCAAACTTAAATAAGGTTATAAGGGCGGGTCCCTAAGCCAATATGACTTGTGTCCTTAAAAGAAGAGAGAGACACCAGGGGCACAGGCACACAGAAACGGCCATGTGAGGACACAGGGAGAAGATGGCTATTCACAAGCCAAGCAGAGAGGCCTCAGGAAAACCTACCCTGGGACACCTCGATCTTGGGCTTCCAGCCTCCAGAACTGTGAGAAATGAATTTCTACTGTTTAAACTGCCTAGTCTGTGGTATTTTGTTATAGCAGCCTGAGCAGACTTATACAGATGGGACACTGGAGATGCATGCACAGGTATGCAGGTGAGCAGGATGCACCCACTGCAGGAGGATGAAGATGTGGGTTTGAGTGCAGCAGGGATGAGAGCAGGGAGCCAGGGGCAGAAGGCTGCTGCAGGAAGTACCGGAGTGGGCCGAGTCTGGGGACACCAGAGTGCTGGCCTTGTGTGAACCGGGGTTGGGCGGGGGTCTTCCTGACTCATGCATGCCTTCCTTCTCTCAGTCTGTAGGCAGTTCCTGCTGGCCCGTCCAGAGGAGCGGAGGCGCCTATGGGAGGTGGAGCCCCCGGGGGCCTGGGGCCAGCGCGGCAACATCTGGCTCAAGATTCAACTTCACCAGGCAGGACTTCCAGACTGTGAGTCGGACTGAAAACAGTGCACTTTGGTCTAGTTATTTCTAGTGTCAGTTACTGGTACAGATTAATTTACGATGATAGAATGAGACCCATGTGGATGTTATTTCTGTTGTGGTGCAAACAAAGGAGGAGTGAGACCCGGGTGGGGGCGGCGCCCTGTCCTCCGACTTTCCTTTCCTGAACGGAGCTCACCTTCCCAGCCATCTTGCTCTAAAAGATCACTCCCAATTTAGCAATTAGAAGCTCTCTGGGACTAAGGGGCTCCCCTTTTACAATTAGAATAGATCATAAAGACGACCAGTTTCCTCTAACTGAAGATCAGTTGAAAACATGATTTTGAATACGTAGTACATGCACTTGGTTGAAAATTTGAAAGACACTCACACAAGGGATTCCTGTGACAAGCAAGCCTCCTGTCCTGCTCTGGGGGGAACACACACCTGCGTAAATGGCAGCACTACATAGATGACATTCTGCCAATTACTGCCTTGTCCGTTGTGTCCTTTTTAACAGCAGCATGGTATGACGTTGTATGAACGTGTTGTTATTTATTTCCCTGTTGACAGACACACACGCTGTCTTCAGTTTTTGGTTAATCCAGACAGTGGCCCAGTGAGTTTGCCAGCGGTGGTTCTATTGGCAGGTGTTTCCGAGGCAGGAGAACTGGGCCTTAGGTGGCACGTTTCAAGGGGAGGCAGGGGGTGGGAAGTCCTTTAAATAGCCAGAGGGGAACGCAGCCAGCCTTGTCTCTGGATTTCCAAGTTGCTTTTTGACATTGTTCTTGGGCCCTCATCAGCTCAGTGCTAAAGGTGAGGCCGGGCCAGGGCTGGGGCAGCTGACACCTCCGGGCTGCAGGTGCTGCCTGTGGGTGGGAGACGCGGGAGGTTCTAACAGTTTAAATTAACTGTCCAAATTAAAGCCTTGGCTTGCCTTCCTTCCTGGAACGGGAGCTCCTGTCAGTGTTGAATGCCATTTCTGTGGCTGTAGGTGGCTCGTTAGGGGGCTGATGGGCAGTGGAGCTGCCAGGCATTCTCTCCACTTGGTGACTGATTTACCTTAGGTGGTGACAGGCTAGAGTGCCTTGGAGTTTATGGATGATAATAGTGATCAGTTTTGCTTTTATGGTGCCTTTCAGCTAGAAGGCTTAATGGATCTTTACAGATATTAATGGGGTGACCGGGCACCAGGGAAGGAGGGGCTCTCGAGGGGCTGTGACTCTGATCCTAATGAGGTGGTTAAGTGACTTGCCCTGTGGCGTTGTGTTAAGAAGGGAAGCCAGTGCAGATCCCCGGGCACCAAGCTGACCAGCTGTGTGGGTTTATGGACACGCCTTACAAATGACGCTGCAGGCCCCCACGCAAGGTCTTTGTGCATTGACGTTGCGGTTCCTTGGCTGGGAGTGGAAAAAGACAGTGGATTGCATATCAGAATGTAGAAATTGCACAGGGCGAGGGGGGTAAGCAGGCGGAGGAGGTTTTCCCCTAATTGGGAAGATGGCTTCCTCCCAGAGAATTCCACCGGGGGTTGTTTCAAGAGCTGGGAGTCGGTGTGGTCTGGTCAGAGGAAACTGAGCTGGAAGTCAGATGCCAGACCTGTCACTTTAATTCACTCTGAGATTCACCAACTCTCACTTTAAAACAGCAAATGAGGGGACTTGCACAGAGAATGTTCCAGAAGCATGCTTGAGTCCCTTGAAGGAAGACGGGTCATCGTTATAATTAGGGCATAATTAGATTACTAAAACTCTGTACTTTATAAAAAGTAATTCTAAGTTATGGTCTTTTCACTCCATGTACAAATCATGGCCAGTTCCCAGTTTCACCCACACATTCTGTCTCTCCGAGGGCCCACAGTCAGAATTTTAATTCACTTAGGGAGGTTTTCAGCCAACCAGCTTCATCTTGCAACCATTATGACAGTTAGTGCTGACATCCCAGATTTTTTCCAAATTGGTGAGTGGGGGCTTCAAATTCGGTCACAGATCAGCCCAGATGCTCTGCCGGTTATCAGATTCTAGTCTGTTTCCCCCTTCACGGAAATCAGCAAGTGTTAGTGGATTAGAACCTCCCGTGGGGTCACCAAACGGTGCCAATTCTGGAATCTTCTCTTCCCTGGAAGTCTCACCAGGTCACTTAATTTGATCTTAGACTTTATTTAGAGTTGCTTTCTTAACTTGTTCTGTTTTTCAAGTTCTTTCTCTTGTGTCTTCCTATAATTTTATGTGCCATAGAAATAGAACTGTAAGCAAGAAGCCCTGTGGAACCAATTGCTCACTCTAAATAAGGCATAAACATTTTACAACATTTCAAAGGGAAATTAACTTGTGATCCTTGCAAATGTTTTAAAGTCTATCTTTGAAGCAGCCTGATTGGTGGACCAAGGTCATCGAAAGTTTGCATGATCCTGGCGGGTGATAACATCTGCGGCTTATCATGGCCCTGAAAATATTTACAGATTATTCAGACTTTTTGAGAAGAGTTTGTGGGAAATTTCTTTCTTCCTACATTCATTTACATATGAAGCCTTTGAAACTTGACCAATAGGATTATAATTCCATCTGATGTGATTTCCCAGTCAGCCTGCACATGCCTTAAGTTTCTGTACTGGAGAGAATGAAATGGAATATATCAACAGTGAAATGTTATTGTACAAAAATGTTGCTGGAGGCAGGAAATAATTGAACACTGCTTTAAAAATTTAATCTTTCAATTCATAGGTCATAGTTTTGCTTTCTTTCTCCAGATGAACTTTTTTTTTGTAGTTTTAAAAAAATAATTTATTTTTATTTCAGAAAATTGTGGGGATACCAACGTTTAGGTTACATATATTGCCTTTGCACCGCCTGAGTCAGAGCTACAAGCGTGCCCCTCCCCCAGACAGTGCGCACCACATCCATTAGGTGTGAATATACCCATCCCCTCCGACCCCTTCCACCTGCTGGACACCCGATGAACGTTACTTTCATATGTACACATAAGTGTTAATCAATTAGTACCAATTTGATGGTGAGTATATGTGGTGCTTGTCAGATGAACTTTTAATGGATTTAATTGTCATCCACGGGGATGATAGAAAACTTTTCTTCCATTTATACTTAATTTTTTAAACCAGAGGGATTGTACATAAAGAGGTGAAAAATTTGAGATAAAGTCCTATGCCTAGCGAACTTTGTTTCAGCTTGTTCTGGTGAATCGTGCATTATGCAGTGCAGCAGCAATAGCAATTTTATGCTGGGAAGTGCTGAGGGCGAAACCACCACGCTGGACTTGTTTTTTCCGTCTAATGCTGCTCTTTGACGCGTTGTGTGGCTCCCTCTAGTGGCCGTTACGGTCGACTGCAGCCCTAGATGGTAGTTGAACCTGTGTGGTTCTCAGATACTTGCACTTGCGCTTCCAAATTAGTGCATTCATGTTAAAATATTTACTGAATCTTAATTGGTTAGGAATAAAATACAAGTAAACAAACATTTGATAGCTGTTAACATTTAGTGCATAACAAAAACATCAGGAAAGGTGGAAAATTGATAATCGATTATCTACTTCATTCTCATCCATTCATTTGTGTATTCCTTCCTTCATCTGGTAACTGTTAATGGAGCACCCACATATGCACCAGGCACACTCCTAGGCGTTAGGGACACGGCAGTGAAAAAGCTGACTGAGCTTCCGAACTCACTTATGAGCAAAATACATGGGCAACTACTGTCTGATATAAAACTCAACATAGCAGAGAGAACTAAAGTGTGCTGGTATTTTTAAGTGCTTGGAATTAAATTTTGCCAAACCAAATTTTGCTAATTTATACGGTTCTGTAAATAAAGTTAAAAATTTACTTACATAGATAACAACTAAATAATACATTTGTTCCTTAGTAAACAAAATGTGTTACATATGTATTTTCAGCTCAAATGCAAAACTGCATATTTTTTTCCTAAGGATCTGGACACCACACACACACACACACACACACACACACGAATTTGGGGTTGTGGGGTGGGGAGATACACAGTAGGACAAGAAAGTTGTTTCTTTCCAAGTTGGTACTGATTTGGTAGGAGGGGGCAGGAGGCTGAATTAACATATGGCTTCTCTTGTGAGTAAAAACACCAGTGAGCAGAGGGGGACCTAGGAATCGAGGTGGAAACCCCACTCCATTGAATGCCTGAATTATTAGAAGAACAGATTACAATTCCATCTCGGAAGTGCTAGAGCAGAACCCCCATTTGGTATCTCCTGACACCTGGCAGGTCTTCCTGTCCTCTGGAGAGCACTGTAGCAAGTATCATAGTGAAGGTCGAGAGGATGAAATTGGGTGGTGGCCATTAGTACGTTTGGAAGGGTCCCCAGTGTATTATTAACCTGTCGATTGTCCAGCTCCTTGGGGGCCACCCTCATTTGCTTATCCTGTTCTCTTGTTTGGGGAGGGCAGCACACCCAGGAAATTCCAAGGAAGAGGAGGGTGTGAACGGTCATGGACAGACTTCTCAGGGTGACGGACCCAGACAGTCTGCTAATGGAGAAGGCAACAAGGTATGGTGATGATGCGTCATTCATGAGCTCCTTGCTTTCTTAGTAATCATGTTGTCCCCGCTTAGTGAAGCCACGGTCTGAACCTGTAAGGCAGCTCCTAGCCAGCCCGGCTGTGGGTTTCTGTGTGGCAGTGGGCTGTTGACTTAAACTGGGAATATCTGGGCCGTGCAGGGAGAAGGGGTGATGTGAGGAGACGCCTTTGTAATTAGACTTTTCATGGTTCTCTTCTCTAAGCTAGACAAGCTCTAATGAAACCAAAATGAAACAGGGAACACATGGGAATTGGCTGTAACCATGCATCGTTAAGGAAATATTGAAAAATCTGAATTTCAAATTCTGCCATGGACCAGTGTCTTTCAAGCATAACAAAAGCAAGACTAATTTGTCTTTTCTCCCTTCCTCACCCCACAAGCCCAAATTGCAAGAAAATGGAACATGGTATTAGGTTTCCATGTAATCCAGAGTGATTATAGAGCAGGGCTTGGGAAAGAAGGGTTACTGATATTTCTTGGTGGCTTGTTGTCATTCAGTCCTTCATAAGATTTTAAGTTTTCCTGAAGCCAAGCTGGGCACTTGCCCACGCAGAGTAACTGTGACAATGTAATTGTCCCTCTGGTACAGAAGGGTCTTTGCTTTTGAATCCCTAAAGATCTGATAATTATTTTAAATTCCAAAACTTAACAATTGTACATCGTGGGGGAATACTGCTTATTTTGGAAAATAAATTGTTCCAGGATAGAAGATTTAACATCAAAGGCATAAAATAGCCCAATAAGTGCTGGATCTTTTTAGAAAGCTGCTTCCTGTCTGATAATCAGCCGTCTGGCAGACAAGGGCTTTCATTTTCTTTGGGTCGCCATGGAAAGAGGGGCTAACTTAAGACCGGACCAGGCACTGAGCAGAGAGTGTTGTACTCGGCCTCTTCTACTGACCCCCGACTTTCCTTTAAGCTTTGAAAGCTTTTAGAGGAAGCAGAGGTGTCCGGTGTCTTGGAACACCATGGGTGTGTATCTGGGGAAGTCTGCACATTAGAGCACAGGGCACCAACTTTTAAGTAGCACTTCCTTGCCCTGTTCTTCCTCGAGTCTCCCTGAGCTGAGCTGTCCTTCAGTTCTGCTCAGTGAATACGCACTCTTATGTTTAAAACGCGATTTCCATGTGCCTGGCCGGGGGCGTTTGAACCCGGCTTATCCGTTCTGAATCTCAGCATGGACAAGCCAGGCCAGGACACCTGCAGGCCCTGAACGCCAACCCCGGATGGTCCGGGACGACCTGTTACCTTGCAGTATTTAATTGGAATGCCTTGTGTATTCTTTTCTGACTTCAGGAGAGGACCCGTGGAGAACAACTGGAAAACACAAAGAATGATCGAGATTGTGGAGTGAAAGAGGAGGAAGCTGGGCTGCCAGAGAGACCCTGCTGGGCTGAGCTGGAGGCCCAGGAACCCAAGAGGACAGCGGCGCTGGCGGGGCTGGCGGGGGAGCCGTGGCGGAAGCTCTCGAGGCCCAGTTCCTAACTCTCCCGGATGCCGGTCTGGGCCAGGTGCAGAGGCCTGGCCTGGGCTCCTGGCACCAGGTCTGAGCGCTTGTGTGGCCAGGAGCTGGCCTCCTGTCCTTGCTGTGCCTTCCTTGTAATCTTTGAGGAGACAATGACCACATCGGCCCCACTTACCTCAGGCCTCTTGTGTGGGCTCAGGTTCTAGAATGCCTGAGAATGTTCTATGTTAAGCATGAAGCTCTATACAGGATTGAGGAATTAATTTCCCAAGTTACTTGTTGGCAGTTCCAAAAGATTTCAGAAACTCATTCATTAAGCCTAGTAGGGTTTCTTTTCCTTAGAAAAAGTTGGTGCAATGGTACCAGAACCACATGAATGTTTTCCTGAACATACTTCTTTCCTTACATACGTGTAAGGAAGCTCGGGGAGGGGCTGCGCCCATCTGGTCCAGGCTGCAGAAACCCTTTTCAGGTTTGTGCACCCAGCCCTGGTGTTACTGTGAGAACACAGACACTAAAGAGGTTTCCATGGAGACACATTCCTTTTCCAGGGAAGCTTCAGCCATGTCAGAAGCTCCCTGAGGGCAGGGGCTGGGGCTGGATGACGCCCTCCACAGGCCTTGAGCTCACATCTGGCCTGGTGTGCAGGAGGTGCTCAGAGCGGACTCCAGGCCGGCTTCAGCCATTACCTAATTCAGATGGGGAGCCACTGTGTAAGAATTTGGGCTGATGGCCCTTCTAGCATGTTGGTGGCCTCGAGCAGAAGGGTGTGTGGTAGTAAAAGTAACTGAAAATCACAGCCTGGCTCAAATGTGACATTGGCTTTCCCCTTCTCAAATACCCACAGAGGCCTGCTTGGCGGCATGTGCTCGGCCGCTCTGGGGGTGCAGAGCCCAGCCGGGGACCCCGCCACAGGCTGCCTGCCTTCCACAAAGGTAAGGCACAAGGCCAGGCTGCTCCCTGGAGCCCCAGCACCTTCTCCCCGAGAGCTGGAATGGTGCTTTCTCTGCATTTGGGCCCAGCCTCACTGATGTGCAGTAGGATTTTTCCCAGAGGAAGCTGGTCAGGCCCTCTTGAGGCAGACAGCACACATTCCAGCCCCTGTTTTTGGGCAAATACATATCTCATCACATCAGTGTAGACACCTCAAACCCCTCTATGGCTTGTCACTGATTTTGGAGAAGCCAGGGCCTGTCACAGTGGGCCCCGCTGACTGCTCTTGCCGTTGTACTCCAGCTGTGGGGTCGGGCCTGGGCCTGCCTGGCTGGCTCTTGTGTTCCCAGTGCCAGTGTGGGGCCGCCCCTCAGTAACTGTGTGGGGAATGAAGGGTAGAGGTCATCTCAGGACTGAGGGGTCACACCTCCCTTCTGTTCTCTTGCAGCTGGATTCTGGAGAGGTTGACAGAGGAACAGGCTTTTACCTTTTTAGGGATGTAATAAAGCCATTTCTGGGGTCTGGAGCCTTGGGGTGGTGAGGAGACACCAGAAACCCCAACTTCTGGAAATACGCCTGCTGTTCCCCTGTGCAGTCAGAGGACACATGTGGCAGGACCTCTGTTACTTACTCATCCATGCCCCCAGCTGTCTGTCCATGTGTTTGTCCATCCATCCATACGTACATCCATCTCCCCTCCCTCCCTCTTTCCTTCCTTCCACTCATCTCCCCAACTATTTACCTCTCAGTCTGTTTATCTCCCCAGTGATTCATATCTCCATCCGCCTGCCCTTCCATCTGTCCGTCATCCATCCATCCATCCATCCATCCATCCATCCTGTTGTACAACAGACATTCAGTGTGCTTTCTCAGGGACAAGCTCTATGCAAGGCACTGGGGATATAAGTGAGGTTTCTGGCTTCAAGGAAACTGTTCTCTCTGTAGGGGTTTCTTCTGGAGTGTCCTACTGGAGTCTCTCTTATACCCATTACAAAGAGGGAAAGGTTCAATTGGATAGAAATAGAGTTTAGAACTCCATGGAGAGACATCATGAAGCCCCCCCTCCCCCTTACACGTGGGCTGTCTGTGAAGGAAGCACAGACCGTAAAGGTGAAGTCAGGTCTGCAGCTGAGAGGGTGCTGTCTATGTGATGTCAGACATAATAACCTTGAACATGTGAGGTCTGTGCTGTGAATATTGTGCTATTTGAGATGAATGGTTGGTGTCTTGTGTTTACATGAAAAAGCGTTTCAGGGATTTGATGAAGTTACTATTCAATAAAAGAGGCCTCTCAAGGAAGAAAAACTGATGTGTTAAGGGTTCATTTAAGGACATATAAACTGACCTCACAGAGTCAGAAGGAGATACTCTGGAGCTCTGGGCACCCCCCTTCCCAGCGTGGCATAGTCTGTGTCAGCTCTGAGGCTGTGTGCAGGGGTCCCTTCCACGCGGTGTGTTTAGAGACGGTCTGTAATGCTTGTGTTTGCATGTGTTGTTTTTATTAAATCATTTTTGTTTATTATTCAGTTTGTCTGTGTTCCTGCCTCTTGTTTTTTAACACTTCTCTTGAGGTATAATTTACAAACCATAAAGTTCACTCATTTAAAGTATGTAATTCAATGATTTTTGGTATATTTACTGAGTTGTGCAATTGCCACCACCATCAGTACCCCCACAAGAAACCCTGTACCCATTAGCAGCCTCTCTCTTTCCCCTCATCCCCGCCCCCACCCTCAGCAGCCACCAATCTGCATTCTCCCTTTGTAGATCTGCCTCTTCTGGACATGTCACATAAGTGGGATCATATGACGTGGGGTCCCTGCAGCTGGCCTTGTTCCCTCCGCGTGCTGAGGTTCATCCATTTTGCGGCATGTATCATTAGTACTTCATTCCTTTCCATTGCTGAACAATATGCTGTGGTCTGGATGTATAGCGTTTTATTTAGGCTTCACCAGTTGGTGTGCTTTTGGGTTGACTCCAGTGTTTGGTAGTTATCAGTAATGCTGTTATGAATATATACATATAGAAACATAAGTTTTTGTGTGTACATATATTTTCAGTTTTCTTGGTTATGTACCCAGGAGTGGAATTTCTGGGTCATATGGTAACTTTATATTTAACATTTTGAGGAACTGACAAATTATTTTTGAAAGTGGCTGCACCATATTACATTCCCACCAGCCACATACGAGGGTTCCAATTTATGCCTCATCCCAGCCAATACTTGTCACTGTCCATCTGTTTGATATACCTATGCTAGTGGGTATCTCATTGTAGTGTTGAGTTGCATTTCCCTAATGGCAAATGATGTTGGACATCTTTTCACATTCTTATCAGCCATTTGTATTCTATTTCAGTTATTAATCCATTATTGGATATAGGATTTGCAAATATTTTCTCCCATTCTGTGGGTTATCTTTTCACTTTCTTGATGTCATTTGAAACATACATGTTTTTAATTTTGACAAAGTCTAATCTGTTTTACTTTTGGTTGCTTGAGCTTTTAGTGTTGCAGTAGCAATGACTGTGTTTCCTAAATGCCTGTCCTTTCATTCCCATCTAATGGGAGTTATTGGGGAGAAAGATATTTGACTCCAAAATGAATATAGAAATCCACAAAGAAGTCATTGCTTAGAGGAAGGCTGCCCCTGGATCCCATGTGCTTTGCAGGCAGTGACCAGAGGCCCGTGCCCTGTAAGAGGTGCATTGTCCTAAGAGCTGCTCTGCCCCACACTCATAAATGGGCTCAGGCAGGGTGAACAACATCAGGAACCCATAGTCATTTGGAAGTTTGCATTTTGGACTCATGGTCTGGCAGTGGTGGCGGACACTTGCTGCTATGCACTAGGCTCTCAAACAAATTTTCTTTCAGGAAGTGGCTTTTAAGTGTATCCCAGCATTGGGTATTTTGTTCCAGAAAGTCTTAGAGAACAAACCCTTCAGGATGAGGAAGGAATAAATTCAACTGGTTGGTTTCTTGCAGAAACCTCAGGGGGCCAACTGATTGTGAGACAATTTTTGAAATCCCCATTTTCTGCAGGAAGCAATCTAAAATCTTTGCATTTGATTTAGTTCTCTCTTTAGGGAGAGAATGATCAGCAGCTAGAAGTTTTAAAGTTAGGTGTCTGAATACAAATGGCCAGCAGGTATATGAAGAAATGCTCAACATCATTAGTTATCAGAGAAGTGCAAGTCAAAACTACAATGAGATTTCATTTCACCCCAGCTAAAATGGCTTTTATCAAAAAGACAGGCAATAACAAATGCAGTGAGGATGTGGAGAAAGGGGAACCCTTGTACACTGTTGGTGGGAATGTAAATTAGTGCAACCACTATGGAGAACAGTATGGAGGTTCTTCAAAAAACTAAAAATAGAACTACTATATGACCCAGCAATCCCACTGCTACGTATGTATCCAAAAGAAAGGAAATAAGTATATCAAAAAGATACCTGCACTCCCATGTTTATTGCAGTACTATTCACAATAGCCAAGATTTGGAATCAACCTAAATGTCCATCAACAGATGAATGGATAAAGAAATTGTGGTACATATACCCAATGGAATATTATATAGCCACAAGAAAGAATGAAATCCTGCCATTTGCAGTAACATGGATGGAACTGGAGAACATTACGTTAAGTGAAATAAGCCAAGCACAGAAAGATAAATCTCGCATGTTCTTACTCATATGTGGGAGCTAAATATTAAAACAATTGATCTCATGGAGACAGAATAGGATGATGGTTCACAGAGGCTGGGAAGGGTACTGGGGAGCAGGGGATAAAGTGGGGATGGTTAATGGGTGCAAAAATATAGTTAGTTAGATAGAATGAACGATATTTGATAGCACAACAAAGTGAATATAATCAACAATAAGTTAGGGTATACTTTAAAATAACTAAAAGAGTGGAACTGGAATATTCCTAACACAAAGAAATGACAAATGCCTGAGGTGATGGATACCCCAGTTACTCTGATTAATTCACATTCCATGCCTGCATCAAAACATCACGGGTACCCTATAAATATATATGACTACTATGTATTCATAATATTTAAAAATTTAAAAAAAGTTAGGTGTCTGAGTTTCCATTTTGAGAAGCCATGAAATTCCTTGGCCACCTTCTTCTTCTCCCCTCCTTCCTTCATTGTACACGACACACAAGATACCACTGTGGCAAAGCAAGAGAAAGAGGAGCTGGATACTCTGCTGAGCTCAAACGACAGCAATACAGTCATGGGAGGTCTGCAAGCCCGGTACTTATCCGAGCTGGGCTTTCTGGCTCTAGGAAAGTCCTATGTATGTTATTTTCAGCATCAGATGAGACATAATTGGAAAGGGCAATTTCTTTTCCTGGCAGAAAAATGCTATAAATGGCCACAGCAACTGAGGTGCTTCTGTGAGGGTATTTTAATGCTGACTGACTCCATTTAATAGAATTCACTTATTCCTTTGAAACTTCCTTCCCACCAAACAAAGGTCACTTTCATAGCACTATGAGAGATCGAGGCAGGAGGATCACTTGAGGTCAGGAGTTTGAGATCAGCCTGAGCAAGAGCGAGACCCTGTTTCTACAAAAAAGAGAAAAATTAGCTAGGTGTGGTGGCATGCACATGTAGTCCCAGCTACCCAGGAGGCTGAGCCAGGAGGATAGCTTGAGCCCAGGAGTTTGAGGCTACAGTGAGCTATGAGGATGCCACTGCACTCTAGCCAAGGCAACAGAGCGAGACCCTGTCTCTCATAAAAAAAAAGTCACTTCAGATTTTCTAGGAGGCAAACCCTTCTAACAGGGATTCTTGACAATGTGCAGACCGACTGGTTGCAGAACTTGTGAACTTGGGTGATCTTGATTGCCTGACACTAGAGGCACTCACACCTTAGTGGGTGGCCAGTGGACGAGGTACAGGACGGGCATCAAGGGGATGGCTCCTTTGGTCCTTGGGCACTCAGATTCTGTTCAAATCCTGTAGGATTGGGAGGGTATCTCCTTGGTGTGGATTGAGGGGGAATCTTCCCTGTGCAGTGCCAGTCACAGGCACAGGCTCTGTTTATGATCATTCCCTCTTGGCTCTCAACTTGCAGTTGGGGTGCTTTGATTTAGGCAATGTTTGCTGGGTCCTCATGTGAACAATGGAAGGAGGTAAGATCCATCTAATCTAATATATATATATATATGTGTAATAACCAACTATAGGTATTACATTTGTAAAGTAGCTTCATGAAAATTAGTATAAATTAAATTCATATAAGCTACATAAAGAAATACTACAAGGAACACACTCAGATGTAATGCCATAGAGTCGTGTACCTTTGTGGTTGAGCTCTGCCGTCCACACAGCTTCTTGCCCCCTTGTTTTCCTTTCTATTGGCTGTTTCTATCCTGAACCGCTGCCTCACAAATGGCACTTGAGAATGTTTTGGGTGTGGGGTGGAGGGAGGTAGATGTGACTTTAGAAAAAGATATCCAATACTATAATGCTATAGTTGGAAAATGAAAAAAAAGTTCTCGTTTCTGTATTAGAAAATAAAGTTCCATAAAATCTCAGCTGATGGTTTAAAAAGTTTGAGAAACATTGCTTCATACTTTCCAGAAGCTTTCACTTCCTCCCTAAGATGCCTCTGGGAGCTGACTGAGTTATTAGAGGAGCCCTCCTGGGAAAGTGCCTGGGGTCCCCGTGGAGCCCCTCTCCTGTCCCCAGTTTTCCTGGGGCTGCTGATGGCCAGTGGCTGTGGCAGCAACTGTCTGACCGACATCCCAATATAATTCACGCTGTTAAGAAGACCATAGGGCTGGGGAGGAAGAAAGGATTTCAAAGACCTCCATTTTCCCTTATCAACAAGAGGCAGGGAGTCTGCCCACACAGCTCACCACGGTACAGCCTACAAACAACTAGCAACTGAGAAAACCACCACACTAAGGATATCTATAACCAAGGCATTGATCCAGAACCCAGATCCCCATCAAAGCACCCACAAGCAAAGCCAAAGTTTCCTACCCAACATATGCTACAGAAATACCTTTATGAGTGAGGGGGGAAACCCCATCTAAACGACAGAAAATCCCAAAACAAGAAGCAACAGCTGCCCCATGAGAAGGAATCAGGGCAAGAACTCTGGAAGTATGAAAAATCAGAGTGAAAGGACACCCCTAAAAGGGAACACCAGTTCTCTAGCGATGGATCCCAACCAAAATGAAAACATTGAAATGACAGATGAAGAATTCCAAATATGGATTATAAGGAAGCTCAATGAAATCCAAGGGAAAATGGAAAACCAGCTCAAAGAAACCAGAAAAACAACTCAGGAAATGAATAAAAAATTTACTAAAGAGATAGACATATTTTAATAAAACCAAATAGAACTTCTGGAAATGAAAATTTTATTTAAGGAAATACAAAACACAGTGGAAAGCTTTAAGAGTAGACTAGACCAGGCAAAAGAAAGAATTTCAGAGCTTGAAGACAACTCTTTTGAATTAACCCACTCAGTCAAAAATGAAGAACAAAGAATCAAGAGGAACGAACAAAGAATATCAGAAATATGGGATTATGTAAAACGGCCAAATATAAAAATCATAGGCATCCCTGAGGGTGAAGAATAAAATGCACAAGGCCTGGAAAACCTATTTGAGGGAATAATTGAGGAAAACTTTCCTGGTCTTGCTAGATATTTAGACATCCAGGTACAAGAAGCTCAATGAACACCTGGGAGATTCATTACAAAGAGGCAATCACCACGACACATAGTCATCAGACTGGCCAAAGTCAACACGAAGGAGGAATTCCTGTGAGCTGTGAGGTGAAAAGATCAAGCAGCTTACAAAGGAAAACCCGTCAGGCTAACTGCAGACTTCTCAATGGATACCTTACAAGCCAGAAGGGACTGGGGCCCCACCTTCAGTCGTCTTAAACAGAACAACTGCCAGTCTAGAATTTTGTATCCTGCAAAACTAAGTTTCATATATGAAGGAGAAATAAAGACTTTTCCAGACAAGCAAACACTGAGGGAATTTGTCAAGACCAGACCTGCCCTGTAGGAAATACTCAGAACTACCTTATACATGGATCAGCACAATAGACACCCACCAGTGTAAAATGACCCAAAAGCTAAAGCTTAGAGCTCATATATTAATAGAACAATAGCACAAGAGGGAAAACAAAGCAATAAGGTACTACCCAACAGGATGAACAGAACTGCATCCCACATATCAATTCTATCAATCAACATTAACGATCTGAATGTCCCACTCAAGAGATATGGGCTGGCTGAATGGATGAAAAAATACAACTCAAGTATCTGCTTCTCCAGGAAAAACATGTAACCCACAAGGACTCACATAGACTCAAGGTGAAGGGTTGGAAAAAAATATTCCATGCAAATGGAAACCAAAAGAGAGCAGGAATAGCCATTCTCATATCAGATAAAATTGACTTTCTAAATCAAAAGGAAGACATTGATGGTCATTATGTAATGGTAAATGGAGCAATTAAACAAGAAGACATAACAATCCTAAATATTTATGTACCTAAAACAGGACTGCCCAGATTCATAAAGCAAATTCTACTAGATGTAAGCAAAGAGATAAACTGCAGCATCATAACTTCTGGGAACTTCAGCACTCCACTGACAGAACTGGACAGATCATCCAAGCAGAAAATAAACAAACAAACACTGGACTCAAATGGGACTCTAGAACAAATGGGCCTAACAGACATTTACAGAACATTTTACCCCAAAACTACTAAATATATGTTCTCATCAGCTCATGGAACATTCTCCAAGATTGATCATATCTTAGGCTACAAAACATGTCTTAACAAATTCAAAAAAATAGAAATCATAGCACATATCTTCTCAGACCACAGTGGAATAAAACTAGAAATCAATTCCAAGAGAAACACTCAAATCTACACAAAGTCATGGAAATTGAACAACATGCTGCTGAGTAATTATTGGGCCAGTAATGAAATTAAGATGGAAATCAAAAGATTCCTTGAACTGAACAACAAAGGGGACACTAGCCATCAAAATCTATGGGATTCAGCAAAAGCAGTCCTAAGGGGAAAATTCATGGATTTTTGATGTCAGATACTGAACTCAGGAGCTCTGCCTTGCTCCGACAATCTCTCCTCATCAGAGATTTCTGACCATTTCCTAAAAAGACACTACCTTGCTCCCTTCCTGATGAATGCTTCAGACATCATTTGAGCAGAAGAAAACAGATTTCATGATGTACGTGCTGATTTTTATCTCATGCACTTTTGCTGTGGCCCAGAGCCTGGGCTGGAGAGGTTGTTTCTGGAGATCCAGCAGCTTCGGGGTTGGTGCCTGCGCTGTGGGAAGGCCAAGCTGACTTGAGGGCTGCGTTCCCTCCCCTGCCAAACCTGGATAGTGCGTGTGCCTATCCCTGCCTCTTTCCCTGGTCCTGGGTGCACTAGAAGCCATCGGCCCTTGGTGACAGGTCAGGAGGTGGCCCTGGGAGAGGGCTCCATTCCACTGTCTCTCCTAGCGGGCCTGCTTGGCAGGGGACACACAGTGTTTTGAGTCCAAAGACGTAGCCCAGCATTTTTTTTACAGGTACTGTTGAGCCATTGCTGCACAGCTCTGAGCCCTGCAGGCCTGGGCTATCCATGGGAAGGAAACACCAGCCCCAGCAGGTGCCCATGAGGGCTCCACGTGTGACGTCCAGGACAGCACTCTTCCGTCTATAAAAGTGCTATGCACATCCATATCATTACACCTAGTTTTGACTTTGTGCTGTTCACACTCAGGCATGCAAAATTAGGACTTGATTTTCCTATAGCTAAGCTTCATTTACATCTTGAGCACCCTTTCTGGTTGATGGTAGAAAACATAATCTAGTTGATCCCAGAGGCCTTCCAATTGAAACTCATGCCATTTAGGATTTTCCTTTGCACCTCTTTCTTCCTGGAGTCAATTCCAAGGTCAGGGGCCTTGGTGAGGAGGGACATCTGCTCTTGGCCCGCACTGGCACCAGCTGACATGTACAATTGTCCTGTCACGGTCTCTGGTGTCAGGCTCCCAACCAGGTTGGCAACAAGACCTGAGTGGGTGGCCTTCCTGCCTGGACTCTGGCTGTGCGGCCCCACTGGCATCTGCTGATTCTTCCCTGGTCGCAGCCAGGAGTGACGTTGTGGCCAGCAGTTTTCCTCTCTCAGCTTATGTCCTCTCTGCTCCTGGCCACATGGGAAATCATTTGCTGCCCACTGGGGATGTTATAGTTTGACGGGGGGGCTGACCCTCTACCCCCATGTAGTCCTCTCCCAAGCTCTGGGGCTCAGGCCACTCCTTGGGGCCTTTCCTACTCTGAGAACTCCAGGCTGGAAGTGGAGCACACCTCTCTTCTACTCTGGAGCCCCCTAATCCATTTATGAATGTCTGTCTTTCCCCTCCCACCCCTAGCCAAGTGAGCCTGGCTTTTTAGACTTGGAAGCCAGTAACTGGGCATTTCCTGTTTCCCTCACTGACACCCCCACCCCACACTTAGTGCAGAGCCAAACTCTGGTCTCACCCCCCAAGTGAGGGACAGAGCCCTGCTCATCCCTTCAGTCCCTGAAGAGTCGCGGTCCCTATGCTGTCCTCACAACAAGTTCCTCAGGCAGGCTCCTGTGCAGGGTGTGGGGTGTAGATGCGGGGGGGGACCTCTACTTCTCTCTCACTGGCCTGATGCACAGCTTGAAATCCCACTGTTAGAAATGTCTCCCTTCGGGGGTGGGTGGGTAATGTGGACTTGTGTCCCAGGACTGGGAAGAGCTTGGTGTCTGGTTCCAGCTGGGCCTGGGACGGCCACTTCCCTTCCAGGAACCTCAGGATCCTCATGGGTAAAATGAAGAAGGTGAGTCAGGGTCTGCAAACTGGCAAGCTCGAGGGTTCAAAGCAGTCTACAGATGAGAGTTGTTTGGACCACACAGGACCCAGAAGCTGCTGTCTTTTTCCTGGTGGGCATGTCTCCACCATTTACTGGCCCAAGTCACTCATCTGCACTGTCTCTCAGGCCTTGGAGCTATTTACACTTGTATCTTCTTGTGGCAGGCTGAATGAATAACAGCCCCCCAGAGATGGCCACATCTGAATTGTCAGACCTGTGAGTATGTTACCTTACGTGGTAAAAGGGAGTTTGCAGATGTGATTACGTTAAGGATCTTGAGATGAGGGCATTATCCTGGATTAACTGGGTGGGCTCCAGTGTGATCACATGGGTCCTTCTATGAGTGAGGCAGACAGAGACTTGACTACAGGAGAATTGTCAGCATGAGGCAGTGTGAGAAAGACGCAATCAGCCATTGCTGGCTTTGGAGATGCAGGAAGGGGCCACAAGCCAAGGAGTGCCTTTGGGAGCCGGAGGAGGCACAGAAATGTATTGTCCTCTGGAGCATCCAGAAGGAACCAGCCCAGCTGACACCTTGATTTTAGCCCAGAGAGATGTGTTTTGAACTTCTGACCTCCAGAACTGTATGGTAATAACTCCATGTAGGTTTAGGATACTAAGTTTGTGGTAATTTGTTCCAGCAGCAATAGGAAACTAGTAAACCCATCTAGGTCCCCTAGGTTCCCAACTGGATAACTTCTTCCTTCCCCTAATTTCACCGTGTCTGGAGACACTTTTGGGTGAGGGGTGCTACTGGCTTCTAGTGGGTAGAAGCCAGGGATGCCTCTAAACATGCTACTATGCAAGTGCAGCCCCCACAATAAAGAATAATCCAGCCTGAAATGTTGTGAGGTTGAGAAACAGTTCCCTTCAGCTGTCAAATTCTAGGTGTCTGTACGTTCAGGCAGTGTCAACTTTGGTTGAGTTGGTGGCGTCAGAGCAAGCTGAGAGGGCTCAGGCTCCAGGGAGACACGGAGGACTTGGAGCTGCTATTTGTGGGCACCTGCTCTCTGCCGGGCTCCAGTCCCCCACAAAGAGGGTTCCAGGAACTGAGGGCTGCACCCAATTCTGGCATGAGGGCAGGGCTCAGGGAAGGCTACCGTGGCCGGGTCTCCCGAGGTGACCTGGGAGACACCAGGCCCAAACTCGGGTATGCTTCCCATTTTGGACTTTGGACTGCCCTGACTGGTAAGAAAACTCTTCCTGCTTTAGAGGAGAAATCACCGCCTGCTGCAGTTGAGGCTCAGAGCACCGCCCAGGAGGTGCCCTGGAAAAGATTCAGACCCGGATGGCAACTTCAGAACGTGATTGTCCTCTAACTGAGTTTAATCTATATCTTGAGCTCCCATTCTGGCTGGTAGGAGAAAACCGAGCTGAGGACAGACTTGCGGAGAGCCGGAGCTCCAGGCCCTAAAACCCACGCGCTGCCCGCAGCTTCTCGAGGACATACCCGCGGCGGCCACACGGTGGCAGCCTTGCACAGACCAAGGCCGGCCCGGGCGCGCGCCGAGGTCTGCAGTCTGAAGTCGGTGAACCCAGGGTGGTGGTGGCCCACCTGCCTGCCTGCACAAACTGCGCAGGCTGGGCCCTAGTGGGCGTCTTTAATTGCAGCTAGAAACTCTGCTCTTTACAAGTGAAAGAAACAGAGAGCAGCACAGACTGCTCACCCCTACCTGCCTGCCCGCCTCGGTGCAAACAGAGCCGATCCGTGTCGATACGGAACTATGCGTGCCGCCGCGTACCCCGAAGAGCAGTGATGTGAAAACACAGATAATACAGTTGAGATTTATTCTTAAGAAGGGCTCAAGTGTCTTTCTCTCTCTTCCTCTTTTTAAGGAAAAAATGTTTAGCTTTCGTTGTGAGCCCGGGTGTGCAGATTCCAAATTTCCCTAATTTCCTCATTAACCCCATAGACTCGCCAGTGAATGGATGAATGAATGAGACTCCCACTAACCCACTAAAATGCACCCTGCCTCCGTTCGCTACCGGTTAAAAGTGGGAGGCCTCCCTTGGGGATGGCGGCTCCGCAGCGCAAGGGTGGGGGAGGGGGAGGGGCTCTTCCCTGATCTTCTGTGCAGCCCCTGCCCTACCCCCTCTCAGCGTCTGTAGCTCTTTGGCATCCCCCAGTGGGGGAGAGGTTCAGAAAACACTGGGGCCATGGATCTGGAGACATCTCTCCCTTCAGCTAGGATTTGGACTCCCTTCTGTTTTGTGTTATCACAATTTGGCCCCATAGTCACTTTTTTTTTTTTTAATGTGTTACTTGGTCTTTTCTTCTCAGCAGCAGCAGCATCTGAAATATTTTGGGGCTGGTTTTGCTCCATTTATAAAATAGGAACAATGTCTCCCAGGCAGGATCCATCCGCTGGGAAGGTTAAGATAAATGCCCAGTTCCTGGGGGCCCTAGCCCCTAATGATGAGGAGACTGGAACTGGGGGTGGGGAGGGGAAGGCAGGGCACAAGGAGCAGAACAGCAGCCCCGCCTGCCCCCACCGGGGGTGAGCTGAGATGTGTGTGAATTGTGGGAGCCAGGCCTGGTCCTTGGGTTGGGGTGGGAGGGATGGGAGACACTCCTCTTCCCCCTGGTGAAGCCAAGCTGGGGCTGGCAACAGAGGCGCCCACGATCCTCCCAGCCACAGCGTGCTACGTGCTTCTCGGGACTCCGACTTGAGGATAGTGTGCTCTTGGCTGGCTTGTTGAAGTTCTAATTACCTTTTTAAAACCAGTTCATGCAGTCATCCCTTCCAGGCACATTGGTGCCTTCCACAGGCCACGTGCTATGCTGAGGGCTGGGACAGACCCGTGGGCATGGCAGTGAATTGTCCTTCCACAGCCTGAGGCTTCCAAGGACCAGATGCAGGTGCAGCCAGTGAGATGGAAAGGGGAGGGGACTACTCAGGAGGGGAGGGAGGGTCCACCTGTGAATATTCACCCTGGATGGTAAGCATCCTGGCCTGAGTTCCAGGTGACTGCTGTGTAGGGTATGCAGGGGCAGAGCTGGGTGTCCCAGGAAGCTCTGAGACCCTGAGTGGGAACAGGGACCCTTGCTTTAATTGGGTCATATCTTGCTATATTTCCACCCACTGCCCCAGAAGTACACTGCTATAGTTGTTGTATATACCTATGGACCTTTTGCTTAAAAAGTGCAGCATCATACTCCATTTTAGCAATCATATAAAAATGCAATTTACTTCCTACCTTTTTTTTTAATTTGAGCATTACTTAGTTATTTTACCCCAATTTTTTCAACCATCATACTTAATTCTGTGAAAGATCTCATTGAATAGCTGTATCATGGTTGACACAACCACTTTCCTCTTCTTGAATATTTAGGCTCCTTACTGTTTTTAGCTATTATAAAGACCAATCTGAAAACTGTAGAGATCTTACTCAAAGGAATAAAACCAAAGAGTGAGGGTAGGGGAAATATTTTTGGTTAGGGAAGGATTTCTGACATCTCTCAAATCTGTCCCTCACAAGACCCGCCTTCCTTGGAATTCTATTTCCTTGGCACAAGCTCTGCCTTTGAACTGTTTGGTTTCCTCTACCCCTGCGCCCCTTCACTCTTTCTCTGTCTCTCAACCCCCAACCCCCCAGCTCTCTTCCTTGTCTAGTTTGTTCTGAAACTGGGTGGATGGGAAGCAGCGCCCCCTCCTGGCCACCCCTTGCCAGCACTGTGAGAAGAGCCGGAGCTCCCTGGACTGAAGCTCAGTAGTGGAACGGTGCTCAGAGACACGGAACAGACATGCCCAACTGTGAGAGAAAAGGGCGCAGGCCACCACCTGCCTCCTGGCAGACACGACTGTTTCTGTATTGCTTTCTGAGAAGGAGAAAATTTAGCCTACATGTGTTGTCCTGACCATGCAGTCACTTGAGGGCTTCCCCATCCACAGGTCAGAAAATCTTGGCCCTTGGGGGCGGGGGTCAGGCAAGGCTGTTTGGGGCTGTACTGGTGGCCCAGGCCCCTGGTTTCTGTTTGTATGGGATGACCAGAGTATGGTCCAGCAAGTCTTGTGGGTTATCTCCCAGGTGAGAGAATGTCATTGTGGCAACATGGAGACTGTAGGTTGTTCCAGAGTGAGGGGTTTGTACCTTCTGTGCTTGGAGCTAGGAACCTTAATTAACTCATCTTAATTGGAAGTGGGAATTATTCCAGGTTGAAGGGAACAAAATTGTACCAGGAGTTAGGAGATGGATCTGCCCCAGATGGTGGTATGAGGTGGAAAGACACAAGCCTTCAGGGCTGGCTTCCTTCTCTGTACAGTGAAGGGCTCATTTTGGGTGCTCTTTAAGGCCTTTCCTGCTCTTGGAGTCAGTAGCTCCCCTGTCTTCCTATGGAGCTAGGCCACCATCAGACATCTGAGTAACAGCTGGCCAGAATGACAGTGGCACAGATGTAGGTATAGTTGCCTGGGGCTCATGTGCAAGCTTGGCCTCCTTTGACTGAGATCACACATCAGCCAGGGTGGGAGGCTAAGTATTCGGTGGCAGGAACCAGTGACTTTGTGATGGGAGATGTGGACCAGGCTGTAACATT
The DNA here is from genome assembly GCA_023783475.1 of Daubentonia madagascariensis. Classification (NCBI taxonomy): domain Eukaryota; kingdom Metazoa; phylum Chordata; class Mammalia; order Primates; family Daubentoniidae; genus Daubentonia; species Daubentonia madagascariensis. Next base: position 24,402,412 of record JAKFHU010000144.1, on the reverse strand, counting down.
TGGGGCAGCTTGTCCATGTTCCCTGCTCCAGAGGAGCTATGACATCCCTCACCTGGATATCAATGACAGTGCAAGGGAGATTACAGGCATGCCTGGCAGAATACATGTGACAGAGTAAATAGTACAGTGGTCACTAGCAGAGTTGACTTAAGAAAAATAAGTAAACAAAAATACAAGTGGCAAAATCGCAAAGGTGATATGGAAATGAATATATTTCATAAACAACTAAAAAGACCTAAGCTGTCAGGAAGTCTACTAAATGGATTGCAATGAACTGACCAGCACAGGGCCTTTTTCTTCCTTCCTGTTTTTCCCCCTCCTTTTCTCTTAGGCCTGTGATACAACAGGGAACTGGGAAGTTAGTAAAGTGTCAAAACCCACATTTGGAATCTGAATTTGGCTTTGTCTTCTGGCTCTGCCACTTTCAAAACAGGTGATCTTAGGTGGGAAGTTTAACCGTCTCTGAGCCTTGGTCTCCTCATCTGTGAAATGGGGATATGTTATCCTCGTCCCCAGATTGTTGGGCAGTTCAATAAGCTGACATAAGTGGGGGCTTCTCAGCTGTAAGGCATGTGCAGTGGTTCCATTGTGCAGATCAGAGGGCAGTCCGCCCAGTGGGTGTTGTCTGCCTTCTGCACGCATTTTCTCTGCTTCCAGAATAGCCCTTGATTTTTGCTGGGATCCTGTCTGCACATCTTACCTCATGTGCTTAGAATGGAGCAGGTGACCCAGGCCTAAGCCAGTTAGAGCACGGGTTCACTGAACAGGGAGTCACTCAGGGTGGCCAGTTGCTTGAGCTGGTCCAGACAGAATGAGTCTCAGGTGCCTGAAAAGAGGCTGGTGGAGACTGGAGTGTAAACACTTGAAGCCATCCCATGGCTACAGGGGAGAGCCAGAACATGGAATCGGGGCTGAGAGACGGGAGAGACACCGGATCCTGGGAATTATTGAGTCCCTGAACCCAGCCCTTGCCTGAAGCCAGAACTATTCCTAGGGTTTTCAGTTGCAAGAGTTAAAAATCTCCCCGTTTGCCTAAGTTATTTTGAGTTGGTTTTCTGCCACTTGAAACCATGAGTCCAGGCTGACACATTCCTTTTCTCCAATTTACTCTGTCTTTTGTAATAATGGAGGGAAAAAAGAATGGTTACAATTAACCCACAGTTGGTTAGAGCTGTACAGGAGATCAGGATAATCTAATTCTGCCCATTTTCTTGGAGCAAGACATTTGTGGGTTTTAGGGTCTTTCGCCTTCATGGGTCCCTTCCTTTATAAAAATATTAAAAATTATATTTTGCTACTGTGTTGGTAGAAAGACAAATATAATCAAGTACAGATTGTATTAACTTATGTTTCTTCTTATTTTAAAATAAATTAAAATATTTCCTTGGGCCTTGGGCATGGTGCCCATTGTGCCTAATGAATAAGTCAACTCTGGGGGTGTTAACTTTTTTTCCCTGCTTGTATACGTGTTTGTCATGGGCATACATTTGTGATGGAGAGTTAATTCCTAGTCACAGGCAAATTACTTTACCAGTTGATCTACGAGGCATATGAAGGGCTATATCAACGGAGGCCATTCTTGAGTTAACAGAACAGGTGTAAACAATATTGTGGATCCTGGGATGGGGGCAGGGAGGGGGGGGCGCTCAGAGTATGGATCACTTCTGATTGGCCGAATGCATTTGCGGTCTGATTAGGCTGAATGCAAGGGGGTGGGTGGAGCTTAGAACAATGCTTACTTCTGATTGGCTGAACATATTTGCTGTCTGATTGGCCAGAATGTGATGGGCGGGCACTAAGAGCACTGCTCACTTCTGATCCGCTGAGCACACACGTGGTCGTATAAGCTTAACTGTCAGCCGGAGCTTCATGGTGCTCATGCTGCAGGCCGAGGAGGACCCTCTCTTGAAATCATGTTGGTTGCACCAGCGCAGAAGCTTCCCATTTGTGTGGATAAATCTCTAGCATAAAGTGCCCCTAATACAAGTCCTTCTGTACAGGTGGTGGAAATCGAAGGAAAACATTTATGTTGCTGAGATGGCCCCAGACCCGCGCCCCCCGTGAATGTAAGCATCCTGACCTCATTGGCTGGCTGTGCTGCAGGTGGGACCAAGGGCCTTTGCGGGCCTGGGGTTGGGTACGGCTTTAGCTCCTGCTGAATCTGGCCTGCCGGAGCGTAGAGGTGAGAAAGACAGCCCTGGTGTTCAGCTCTATCCTCTCCCCCATGTCTCCCCAGATCCTCCCTGGCTGTCCCTAAAAGAGTCGCAGACTGAGGCCCTGGAACTCTGTTAGCATAGCGGGAGCAAGATAAGTGTAGACTACGGGAACTTCTCAAATATTTAGGAAGAAGCAGTCCAACATAAAAAACTATTAGGCTTGGTTGTGGGTCTCAAAGTGCGGGCCCCGGACCAGAACATCAGCGTCAACAGAGAACTCGATAGAGGTGCAGACCCTCAGCCCTCACCCCACACCTTCGTACGAATCCGAGAATCGGGGGTGGCCCAGGAATCCTTGTTTTACGAAGCCCTCAGGGTGACGTTGATGCGTGCTCAGGGTCGACAACCTGCGTTCTGTTAGGGTACCTCCCCGGAGAACAGGCCCTCCCTTTGGAGAAGGCCTTTCTGGACGGCTTTGCTGACCGGCAAGCCCGGCAAACAGGCGCCCGGACTGGCCGGCTCCAGCCCTGGCAGACAGGCCTAAGGCCCCACGCGCTCCGGAGTCCCGGGAATCCCGCCACAGCGTCCCCTTTAGGACTCTCAACAACACCCAAACCTAGTAGATCAAAATCCTGTAAGCGTTGTAGCCTTTACTGCTCTTACTGAGGTGTCAGCGAGAACTAACCTGTTATTTAAGGAGCTCGGAAGGCCGTGTGACCGCGCTGTGACCGCGGATCGGAGGGACCACGTTTCCCCGCGGGGTGGAGGATCCCGGGTCGCGGCGCCCGGATATCCGCAGCCACCAGGCGCGGCCACTAGATGGCGCTGTTGTACTTTCCTGCCTGCTCTGGCTGGGCGCGGGCGCCCGCTTCCCGGCTTCCCCGAGTCCCGCCCGGGTCCCCGAAGTGCAGTAACGGCGTGCCACTGTGAGCTGAGGCCTGCTTCGCTAAGATGTCCAGGAAATGACATGCAGCCAGGAGGCTTCGACTGGAGGGAGCGCTGACTGCGGGATTGTAACTGGAAAGCCCTTTAGGAATTTACAAGTCTCCCTCTCCACGCACCGCGCTTCTCTGCACCCCAACCGCAATCCCCCTGGGGTGGCAGAGCTCCGGTCACAGGCCCTGATATCAGTCGGGTGTAGGGGGTACTCATAAAAGTGGCGACAGGCTATTTTCTTCTCACGGGAAGTCTCTAATCTGATTGCATCCCTCATTCTTTTGTGTGTCTGAGCATCAATTCAGCCGTGACAGGGAGGAAAAGGAAAAACACCATAGATTGGCAAGGAACCTGCAGGAGGCCCCCAAGAGAGAAAGAGCAATCCGCTGGGCTTGAGGAGATCAGGACCGAGCACATGAATGATGGGCCTGTGGGCGTTGTGCGGGCAGAGGAGGGATGGCAGGACTGGGCGGGAACTGGGTTCAGGGTGGACTCAGGGTCAGAGCCCAGGACAGCCTCAGAGCCTGAGGTGTCTTCTAGACATTCACTGCAGGGGGTTCTGCCACGCTGCTCAGCAGGGCCACATCCAGCACCCATCTCTTCCGGGCGGCAGTCTCCTTGGAGGATGAGGCCCTAATAGTAATAAACACAAGGGCAGCAAGGAGAACAAACTCATTTAGTCCTCACCACCTCCTAGGAGGGAGGGACCATCATGTTCCCGAGTACAGGCGGGGAAATGGAGGCACAGGGAGACTGAGGCAGGCAACACACCTAGGAAGGGCAGAGGCTGGATTCAAAACCAGGACTTCTGAGTCCAGAACCTCCTCACCTCGAAGCTAGAGGCCTGATGGGTCTGTAGTGGTGTCCTGATTGAGGGGGCTGCCCCGGCTGGGGGCCTTGTTGGGATTCATGTCTCCTCACTGGCTTCAGGGACAGAAGGGAGCCACAGAGTCCCAGTGATCTGGATTTTTCCACTGGAGGTCCCACCTCCTCCCTGGATCAGCTCTCTCTGCAGGTCCTGGGCTGCCTGAAGAAATCATACAGGCTCCTAAAGGGCAAAGCTTTGATTCTGTCCAGGAGATTTAAAAGAAAGGGCTCAGCTCCCCTGCTCCCCTGCAACGGCCACTGATAGGCATTGCTGAGGGCTGCAGCTTTAGAATCAGGCATCTTCTGAAGAAAAGGAACAGGACCACAGCTGCAAGGCAGCAAGACCAGGAGAAGCCAGAGCCAGACATGTCAGCAGGAACCAGAGGGGGAGGATGTGCATAAGCAGGAAGTACAAGTGCAAGAAACAGCCGTGTGGATGGTGCCCCGGAGCTGAGTGGGGCTTCCGGCAGTGGTCTCATCTCAGTGAGTGGGCCCCACTCACCTAATTGCTCAAGCCCTGACCCTTGAGAGCTGTTCTTGCCACTCCCTTGTTGTGTGTTCCCGGGCTCATGCATCAGTAAAACCCATCAGACCACCCCCAAAATGCCTGGCTCCTCACGCCTTTTTCAGCTCTTGCTTAGGTTTTCCTGAAACATGCTTTAATGTTCTTTAAAAACATTTTTTGAGACAGGTTCTCATTCTGTTGCCCAGGCTGGAGTGCAGTGGTGTGATCACAGCTCACTGCAACCTCCAACTCTGGAGCTCAAGTGATCCTCTTGCCTAAGCCTCCAGAGTAGCTGGGACTACAGGCATACACCACCATGCTCAGTTAATTTTTAGATTTTTTGTGGAGATAGGGTCTTGCTATGTTGCCCAGGCTGGTCTTGAACTCCTGGGCTCAAGTGATCCTCCAGCCTCACCCTCCCAAAGTGCTGTGATTGCAGGCGTGAGCCACCATGCCTGGCCATGCTCTAATTTAGGTTTCCAATTTTACTTCCTCCTGGATTCCCCAGTTTACTGTCTTAGATCCTTTTAAACTTCTTCCACATAGCTTTTCACATTTTGTGATGATCTGTTTACTGGTATGACTTTTGGTTTGCCCTTGGCCTCCTCCTCCTCCAGTCTGCAAGCTCCCTGGCACTTTCAGTTTTGTTACCCACTGTGCTAGGGCCTGGGGCAGCTTCTGGAACCTAGTGGGTACTTGAGAAAATTGGAATGGGTCTTCTCCTGGGCCCCAAGCTGGTCCCCACCCTTGCCCGAGCATACTTTGCTCCCAGTTTATGCTCTAATGGTGGAACATTGCCTCTGCCGACAGTTACTCAAAGATGAGATTTAAAAACAGACTTTTTGTTTGGAATTAATTTTAAATTTATAAGAGGTGCAAAAATGCAGATAGTACAAGGAGCTCTTGTGTACTTTTTATCCAGATTTGCTTGTGTGCAAATTTTTTCCTGAGCCGTTGGCGGGTGAATTACGTGTACCACGGCCCTTTCCTTCTAAATACTCCTGTGGGCATTTCCTAAGAATGGAGATTACCTCTTATGTAATCACATTGCAGTTACCAACATCATCAATTTGCATTGATACAATATTTTCATCTCATCTACTGTCCATATTCTAATTTTGTTACTTGATATAATAATGTCCTTTGTAGCATCCTCCCCCCCACCCCACATAGTACATACAGGATCCAGTTTAGGGGCAGATACTGCATTTAGTTGTCATGTCTCTTTAGGCCCATTGATCTAAGACATTTCCATAGCGTTTCTTTGTCTCTCATGACATTGACATTTTTGAAGCATACAGTACCTATACCCTTAAAAAAAACCAGAATGCTCTTTATTTTGTGCTTGTCCAACGTGCCTTTGTAATTATGCAGGAACACAGCATAGGTGATTTTGTTCCTTCTTGTGTCATATCTGAAAGCAGATTTAAAATCAGAACCTTTTTCAAGTGCCTTCTCCCAGCTCAAGCTGTTTCTGTTTCTCTTTGCTGCTGTGGGATCTGTGCAAATGCTTGTAACGTCAGGAGGCAGCTCTCTTTTCAATGTGGGCTCTGAAAAAACTTCATTCTCAGCTGTGGTTGAAAGACCTTAATAAGCCTCCTGGCTTCTAGCAGGAAGGTGGACTTTAGGCATGAGTGATGCTGGCAGTTCCCACGCTTCCCAAATGCCATTTTCTCTGTCCCTACTGCCAGGGCTGTGCTATTAAGTCCTCCCCATGGAGCAGCTGGGGCTGGGAACAATCTACCTTTTACCTCCGTGGTGGTTTTGCTGCATAGTTTTAAAAACACTCCAATGTGTGTTGTGCCACAGCAAGGGTTTGGAAGCCTCCTTCACCCTCTGGGTCCCCTCTCTGCACTTGGAATGCTGCTAAAATGCTAATGTCCCAAGAAGAGGGGACATCAGAAGCTATTACTGGCCATTGGCTACTGGAGATGACCCAGGAACTGGGTGTCACTGGGGAGAGATGGTGGAGAACTGAACCACAGGGGGCACACAGACCCTGGGATTGATAGCAACAGTGACACCTTGTAGCGACACCCTTTCTGCATAGTACTCACTGGTCCCACAAAAGAAAAAAGACACATTTTTTTTTTGATGCTTTAAAGTGTCCATTGGGAAGGCAGCCTGAAGAGGTGGAAAGAGAACCCACGTTTGAGTCTTGGCTCTACCGCTGATTAACGTGAGGTTTTAGCTGCACCTGAGCCTCTTCTGGGTTCAAAGTTTGTGGTGACGATAGAAGAGATAATGCGTGCAAAGGGCGTGGTGTTCACACACGGTCACACACAGGGCAGCGTCCTCCCCGCTCCCGCCTCCTGACTGCCTTCCCTCGCTACCCCAGCACTGACATGGGGACACTGTGCCACCATGCCACAGGCCCATGTGTGCACAGGCATCTGTGAATGCCAACCACCTTGGCCCTGTGGACGAGGTTTGCGCATTCAGCGTTGTTTTAAGGGTATGCTGGGTTAGTTTTAATCAGGTATGGTAACATATGCAGATACTGGCACCAGTGGTACCGGTTCATGGCGTGTTAGGGACTGGGCTACAGAAATCTGCCACCACTCCCCACCGGCCCCCACCTGGATCCCCCATTCCATGGAAAAAATGTCTCCATGAAACTTAGGAATGGGGAGTTGGGGGACACACAGCAGGAGGTAAGCGGCAGGCGAGCAAGTGTATTTATAGCTGCTCCCCATCACTCGTATCACTGCCTGAGCTCCGCCTCTCCCCCACCCCCCCATGGAAAAATTGTCTTCTATGAAACCAGTCCCTGGTGCCAAAAAGGTTGGGGACCGCTGCTCAAGGCCATGACTTGTGTTTATGGCCTTCCAGAATGCACGCTTCATGGACACAAATATGAACTTCCTGGATGAGCTCAGAATGACTGGACTTTTCTGCAGAATGGAGATACTTCCAGCATTACATAAAGCTTGGTGGGCAGAGCAGTGCATGTAGATGCCTTGTCAACAGCTTCTCTTCAATTTGCTTCTTGCTCAGTGGGTCAGCCAGGGGGTCACCAGGAGATGCCACTCTGGGGTGGCCTGGGGATGCCCAGAGAATGAACTGACCCCTTAAGAAGAGGATAGTGTGCTGGCTTTGCATGACACTGTCTCACTGGAGTTTGTGTTCTCTCTGATGGCAACTTGGAAGGGGAAGTGAAACATTATACAGACCACTGTGGAATGTAAGGGTTTAGAACTCACCAGGTTTTGTTTGCCACTGGGAATGAGACCATCTCAGGTCACCAGCCCTGCAGGGAGCAGTAGAGTCAAGTGGCCCTGCATATTAGTTCCCTTATGTGCACATGTCTGTGTGCATGTGTGTGTGTGTGTGTGCACATGTGTAGGCTGTGCAGTGGTCAGCCCTATGTGAGCTCTAGTGATGATGGTGAAGATCAACATGCAAGACCACTCATGGGCTGCAGTGGGTGCAGACTCTGGGTGGAGGAGGAAGAATGACCACCTTTTCCATGGCTAGGAGAAACTGGAGAGTTGGGGGCTATGCCTTAAGAGTGATGTTGCCGGATGTGCTAGGAGGGGCATCTGGCTTGACATCAACAACTGGGCTTGAACTGGAAAATTTTGGAAGGATGGTAAAACTTCCTGACATAGAGACTGCACACTGGTCAAGCCAAAATTAGTAATGCCCCTTTATCTAGGCTTTAAAAAATTTTTTGTTATGTTTTATTATTTTAGAGACAGGGTCTCACTCTGTCATCTAGGCTGGAGTGCAGTGGCACAATCATAGCTCAGTGCAGCCTCTGACTCCTGGGCTCACATGATCCTCCTGTCTCAGTCTCCTGAGTAGCTGGGACTACAGGTGTGCCACCACACCCAGCCTCACCTAGCCTTTAAGTTTCTCCAGAGAATGTGCTATGTGTCTTTCTTCTTCCCTTCCTTACTTACTGTGAGCTGGTGCCTGTGCTTTAGGCTTTAGGAACAAAACAGTGAACAAGAAAAGGCCCAGTGCCTGCCTGTGTGCAGTTTATAATCTAAACCAGGGTTCTTAAACTTCAGCATTATTAACATTTTGAGCTGGATAATTCTTCATCGAGAGGGGCTGTCCTGTGCACTATGAGGTGTTTAGTAGCACCCCTGGTTCTATCCCCTGGATGCCAGTAGCACTCCCTTCACTTTTGAGTTTTTGGCAATCAAAAAATTTTGCTAGACATTGCCCAGTGTTCCCTAGGTGTCACATTCACCCTGGTTGAGAACCATGGATCCAGCAGGACAGGGGGGCAGCCAACCAAACAAACCTCTTCACAAAGCCTGTACACAGCTTGTGTATGTGGTCTAAGTGCCTAGTGGGGTCTGTTCAGTGGTCTTTTCCTGCTCACAGAGTCTGGGGCAGTGGAACTCATGGGAGGTGTTTAGTACCTGCCTGTTGAGAAAGTAATTGACCACAGGCCCCAAATATAACCCCAGTCAAGAGAGGAGCTTTCTTAATGTCATGGTGGGCTTGTCATGGATACTCTGCTTTGGTGCCATCGATAAAAGTAGGTGGAAGAATCTGTCAATAAGATAAAGAATAAAATGACCTTTCTTACTAGTCTCTTTTAGCCTTTCTCGTACCTTGAGATAACTGTAGCGTAGGAGAATGAGTTCATTTGGTGGCAGACCTATACCCGGAGGTTTTTCTACTTTTTGAGTAAATGAAGTCCCTTGGTGTTTCTGTGGCCCCTTGACAGGGAGGTGAAGAAAAGGGTCCAAATGGCTTTCTTTGCACCTTATCCAGGGACCCTCTTCAGCTTCTGTCCAAATGTTTAGTTGTATCTGACCCTTGGTGAAGGCACGTACCTCTGCTGTCCTGACATCCAACAGAAGGGGACCATCTGACCCAAGAATCCATGACAGACGATGCCGTCGACACCCTCTGCTTGTTCCTCCCCATGTCCAGCTGAGTTCCCTTCTCTCTGCTCAGCTCCAAAGTGTTGATGGCTCAACTGATGTGGCTCATGCAATTTTGTCCAAGCTGGGCATTTTGGCAGGGCAGCTGTCTTTCCATGTGCATGCGAGCTAGCTCCTTGGTCAAAGGAGGTTTAACGTGCTATGAGATGCTGCTGGCAAGGATTCTATCTGGCTCATTTGTTGAAAAAGGCCACGCCTGCTTCAAGTTCCTCAAATACTCAGGGGGTAATTATAGGTATTTTAGAAAACAAAACATCTACATGGAAACTTTAGTGTTACAAAACATGCTCTGGCTGTTTCCATAATAGAAATGACAAGATTGGAAACCCTCTTAAGTGAGATCATGCCATTTTTGGGAATGTATCCTTTAAAAGGAAAACTGTTTTAAATACTAATGATAGTGATGATGTTTATGATGAGATGACAGATCCACATAATTTCCACTTGCAAAGGCACTTAGGGCCCTCTCAAGTCACTCAGGCTCCAAACCTTGGAATGATCTTTGCAATCTTTCTTTCCTGCACACCTCATGGTCAACTGGTTGCCTAAATCCTTAGAATTTCCATATTTTATCAGACATGGGTGTTCCCCTCTTTTCTATTCCCAACATCCTCCTTCAGCTCCACAGGTATCTTTTCTAAACTTTGGCAAGGACTGTCTAACCTGTATCCTTCCTCCCTTCCATTTTATCATTCATCTTCCAACTATTTCCTGGGCAACTCATTGTATTAGTTATCAATTGCTGTGTAACAAATTAGCCCAACATGCATTGGCTACAAACAACAAACACTTATTATGTCACACAGTTTCTGAGGGTCAGGAATTTGGGAATATCTTAGCTGGGTGGTTCTGGCTCAGGGTGTCTCATGAGGTTTCAGTCAAGATGTTGGCTGGAGCTATAGTCATCCAAAGGCTTGACCGGGGATGGGGGACCCTCTTCCAAGAAGACACACTCACATGGCTGTTGGTAGGAGGCCTCAATTCCTCTCTAGTTTTTGATAGGAAACCTCAGTTTCTCACCACATGAGTCTCTCCACAGTGCAGGGCTGCTTGAGTGTCCTTATGTCATGGTGGCTGTCTTTCCTCAGAGCAGCTGATCCATGAGAAAGAGCGAGCAAGGTGGATGATGCAATGCCTTTTAAGATCTAGTTTTGGATGCCAGACACCATTTCTTCCCCATATTCTATTTGCTGGAAGCAAGCCCCCACTTTAGTTTAGGGGAGAGGAATTAGGTTCCACCTTTTGAAGGGAGAAGTGTTGGAGAATTTGTGGACATATTTTAAAATGATTGCATCCCTAATATAAACATTGCTGTCTGAGTTTTCAGGTAATTCAGTCCATGAGGCTCTTCCGTGTTGGTTTACCCAGTCTAGACAGGCCAGCTGTCAGCATAAATCACCCAGTCTTGCTATATCTTTCCTTAAAAACCTTCAGGGATTACTTTTTGAACTCAGCACAAAACCCCTGCCACCTCCGACCTTCAAGGTGACTGGCGTTTCTGGCCATGTCTTCTCTTGCTCCCCAAAAGAGAGTCACCTTCTGGTTTGCTTGGGCAACTGGCTCTTTCCTGGACACATCCTCTGCGTCCACATCCTGTGCCTCCTCTGATTTCCAGGGGCCTTTGAACTCTTGCCTCTCCCATATGCCTGTTTTTAATCACCAAGCCCTGCTGATTTCACTTTGTCAATTATTTCACAAATAGTTCCCCACCTCTCTCTCCCTCCCCCACTCCGGGTCAGCTCCATGGCCTCTCACCAGGAATCCTGCAAGAGCTTCCCCTCCCAGCTCTCTCTCTCCATCTTTGCCTATTTCCTAACCAACTTCTGGAGTTGCCCTGTGATCCATCTAAAGTGTAAATCTGACTGTGTCCATAATTTGCTTAAAATCCTTCCCTGGCCTTGCACCAATGACTGGATAAAAATCTAGCTTCTTTCTGTGGAACCCAAGACCCTCTGACAGGCCCCCAGCTAGCTGGTCCTCTCAAGACTCCTATGTCTTGTTCTTGCAGCACTGCACCCCGTGCTGTTACAGACGCACCAGCTGGTTCCTACCTGTGTGCTGTGCTCATATTTCCCTTGGCAGGTGAGATGAAGAGCCGGGGAGAAAGGAAGCAACACCGTAGGGGCCCACGTGCATGTAAGTTCCAAGAGGCCAAAGATATCTTGGGGAGCATTGAGCCTTCCACCTGGCAAAGAATAGGGGGCCCCAGTTAATTTTATGTAGGCCTCAGAGGATGGGTTCACATAGATTCTGAAACCAAGGCGCTAATAAAACTCCCTAATGATCTTGACCTGGAAAATGAGGATCTTTCCTAAGTTCCCTGCAAGCCTGGCAGAGCTGCTGCCAATAACTCACACATACCTGGTGGAGTAACATGCCCAGAGGACTTTCTGCTGCTTTGTGCATTTTAAAACTCTCTTCCAAATTATGGAAAGAAGCACTTGCTTACTCCTGTGCAAGAATCCACCTTTTTGAGTGGTTCTTTCCTGTTCTTGCCCAACACTGGCGGTATTGCGATATGATGCGGATGCCCAATTAATATGAATGCGGCTGACTTTTAAAGAGAGCAGTAAGGAAATTCTGAGCTCCCTCACACTTTGCTAAATGCGAAACAAAGCTATCTTCTGCAATAACCCCCCTTCCACTCGGAGCTGTTAGATCTTGGGAGGGGTGTGATTCCTTTGTCTTCCAGTCATTCTTGTAGGCACCACTGCCCAGGACTGGTTTGGATGGAGCTTACTGGATGTCTCCTTCTCTTGTGGTGTGTGATGCCCATTACTGCTATTCGCCAAGCATTGCCCTTTCTTCCCACTCTGGTCACATGCTGGGGTTGCACTTCCTGGCCCCCTCGTGGTTGGGTGGTGCCAAGTGAATAGCTCAAGACAATCATTGTGCATGGACCATGTCATCCACAGACTGAACATTTAATTGCCATTATGGGAGCCTCCAGAGCTTTTTCCCCCTGGCACTGGTGGTCAGCACCAGTTGAGATGGTAACTGTTCAGTAAGGCTGGATCTCTGAGCAGAGCCCCTTGCTGACCTGCAAAGGACATGTGAAGTGATTTGTAACCCACTGAGATTTTGAAGTTGTTACTGCAGCACAACCTAGTATATCCTGAATGATACATAGTGTTGGCATTTTTGGCAACTTAGTATTTACTATAACTTCACTTGCACAGAGGCAATGTCTTTGCCTTTCTTGATTTATCAATTCATACTCCATGAGGGAATTCACTGATGCCTGTTAGAAGGTCAGAATTTATTATCCTTTTCAAATTTGGAAAGAGGGATATTGTAGGCTAACATATTTGGCCACTTGGCCAGTGGTCTGTTATCTTAGAATGACCTTGGTGTACTTCGTGAGGCTAATCTTTCCTGGCTTGAAAACAGATGCCCCAGCTTTGGCCATGCTGCTCCATGGCAGGGCTTGGTTAATACTGATAGCTACAACTGATTGAGTGCCAAACATGTGCTAGGCACTGAGTATACCTTTATCTGTAATTATTACTGCAACTCTATAAGGTAGGCCATATATTAGTCCAATTTCTCAGACAATAAAACTGTGGGGCAAAGAGGCTAAATAGCTTGCCTAAACTCACTTTGCTAGTGGAGCCAAGATTTAGACTCAATTTTGGATGCAAATGTCTATTTTTTTTAAAATTTCACCTAGCCAATTCTCCCTTGCAAATTTCTAGGAAAGGGATGAAAGGTGCCCCTTTCCTTGAGGATATTACCCTTGAGGATATTAGCACCTTGATATTGTGTGTGTGGTGGGATGCCAGATTTTCATTCATTCCCTCACTCATAAAGTCACTCATTCACTTACTCATCTATGAATTCATTCTCTCACACATGTATTCACTGATCCACTCACTCATTCATTTGTTCATTCATTCCTCATTCAGTAGGCCTTGCTGAGAGTCTATCAGGTGCTGGGTTTTGTTTGGGACTCGGATTTAGATGTGAACTGGTTATGATTTCTGTCTTTAACCTCAATGAACTCATAGACTTGGGGAATAGCAGGAGACATATATATACACACACACACACACACACACACACTATATTATACACACAATATATATACATTATATATATATATGTGCCTACACACACACACACACAAAATGTACAGGTATGTCCAGGGAAGTGTGGGCACACTGAGGAGGTGACTCCTGGTCTAGGCAGGGTGTGGAGTTGTGTCAGTACTGACTTCCTGGAGGAGATGATAGTTTTAGAGGTTTTTGTCTTCTATTTCTCTTTGAGAGTCTTTCATACACCTTCCCACCCCCATTCCACTAAATTCACAGCCTGAGGGTCAATGTCACTATCACCAGCCATGATCCTTCTGATTCTGGAGGTCACAGTATCAATGGCGTCTATATTCCACCCCCTTCCTGTTCTCCTGTCCCCACTGCAGAATCATTATTTCCCACATCTCTTACCTGGAAGGTTAATGGCTCCTTCTAAAGAGTGGTGGTCTGAGATCCTAGCTCTTTTGGGGGCATAAATAGTTTTTTCCAAAGTTTGGCCTGTCACTTGCTCTTAATGGCTTCGGGTTGGTTGCAGAACTATCTGGCAGAAAAAAAAAAAAGATGAAAAGAACCCTCTGATTATGCGCTCCTAAGATGGCTGGGGTAATTTGAGCAGAAACAGCTTTGCAGCTCTGGGGAAAAAAAATGTAATTCTCGTGTAGGAAAAGCGTGAACCAGAGTTGCCATGTTCACTTCTTGTTTTTAAAGCCCCCACAGGCCAAGTCACATATCTGGGTCACAGGGTCTATTGATTACCTGTCAGGCCCTGAAGTGCAGGTGATCAATAATACTAACCTACAGGAAAGGTGGCCTTGAATGCAGAAATCCCATCACAGTGACCATCCGTTTCTTCTGGGTTGCAAGTGTGTTGTAGGGAAGCTAAACTCTCTCTAAACTAGAGCCACAAATGCCCCGAATCCTGAGAATGTTCCTGCAAGCCAAGGCAATGAGGAACCAAAGGCAGATTGTCTGTGTGGCCTCTCAGCCCTTAGACAGCCATGGGGCAAGGGGAGGCAGGGAAGAGAGGAAACAGGAGGGTTCCTGAGGCATAGAGAAGGAGAGTGACTGTGGCAGGAGGTGCCTAGCACCATGACTGTGACCTTTTATTAACGTTTAATCAGGTGCTTAGAGCAAAGCAATTAAAAAACTCCCAAAAGTCCCCATGACTGATGAAAGGCCCGCTGAATGGGGAAGCTGGCTTTGCCCGGATCTGCTCATGAAGCTCCCTGATGAATCCCTTCTTTCTGGAGAGAGGCACTGCACAGAGCACACACCAGCTTCTTCCTGAGCCTCTGCCAGGGGGTCTAGTTCCAGGTTGTTGAGATGAGTCCATGTCATAGGAGCTGCTGGGGCTCTTGGTGCCAACTACCCAGCATCCAGTTCCCTTCTTTCTTTCTAAGGGACCCTGGTTTTGTTAACCCCTCTTCTCTCCCTGGTACAGCATGGGAGGCAGGAAGTGTGGCTGGGGACCCAGCACGTGGCAGACCCTCAGTGACGAAGCTGAGTTGAGGGGTGAACATAGGACCTACCTTGGCCCAATCAGAGAAGTACTGGAAGTTCCTCATATGGGAGGGGTTCTTGCTGCTGCAGTATGATAACATTCTACCTTCCAGCCCACCTGGATGACACAGCCTACCTGTTTGATGGAAGGCCACTGCTGGCAGTCATCCTTGGACCTCCAGGGAACCAGGGTGAAGGGAAGTTAAGGATCATTGTCAATCTTTGAAGACACCTTTGAGGTGGCAAATCAATACCTAATACCCTGGACACCCTGTTATAGGAAGTTATCAATGCCCATATTTTAAAACCAGTTTGAATCCAGTTTGTTTGCTGCTTGTAGTTGAAAATGCCCAAACTGGGCAGTGGTAGGTACTGCAGGTATAAGCTTCGATCCTGACATGTGGCCAAATAACTCTGGTGAACAGTATAAAACTGACAATTTGGGCCATTGGGTGTGGGAAGGGAGTTTGAGTTACAGAATGTCTGAAAAGAAACACCGTGTGTTGCCCACAGTAAAGCCAGTGGGGTTAATCACATATCTCCTGCTGGAGGGGCTTGGTGGGCACATCCTGTAGGAGACGAGTGTAGGTGTTGGAGGCCCCAGCCCTGGGTGGGCAGGTTGCTAGATGGTCAAAAGCAGTCAACAATACCAGCTCCACTTAGGCGACATGCATTAATGATTTGTCATGAGCACATGACTGATGGAAATTACTCTAAATGGTGCCTTAAAATGGATTCTTCTCTATGAAACAGCAAAACCTCAGATAGTCAGAGACCAAACTCTGGCATCTTCTGGTATCCAGAAGAGCTCCACACCTGGAAGCACAGGGAGAGAAGAAAACACGTCTCAGGGGACAGGAAGGAGTGATCCAGGACCACCTACCCACCTACCTCAAAGTCATCTCTTAAAATTGCAAACTTCCAGCCCCAGGCCTACAAAAAGTAAAATCGCCTTGGGTGGGGCTCAGAATTCTGGATTTTCAACAGATGTTTCCAGCAGATTTTTTTTTTAAAGCTAAAGTCTTTGGACTATTGCTTTGAAGCCTCAGCTGTGGTGGGAGCAGCTGGGAAGATGACAGGATTCTGGTGGAAGAAATAGTCGAATTGGTTGAGGGATTAACTGTGTGAATATGTGCTTGTGTGTTCACCCGCGCGTGTGTGCAGTGTTCCTGTGTGCACGTGTGTGTGTGTGTGTGAAATGACTGGATGGCTGACGGGGGAGACAATAGAAGCCTGGAGATTTGGAAAAGCAACAAGAGCAACACCATCTGCTGAGAAATGAACTACAGGTGTGTGGGGGCATGTGTGGGGTGGAAGGTGGCAGCAGAAGTTCATTTTGCAGGGAAGGGGGCTCACAACCCCAGACACTATCTCGTGGACCCCTGACAAATCCCCCAGCAGGAGAGAGATTATCCTTCTCCTTCTATGGATGAGGAAATGGAATTTGGATTCTAGTGAGCAAGACTCTCATGAGTGAGAAGCATGAGGACAGGGGGAGAGTCTGGGCAGCAGGGATGGCGTTTCTTATCTGCCTTCCTCCCCAGGAGCTGTCGCTTTGTCTTGGGCCACTCTTCCCCCCTTGTCCACCTGAATTTCCTTGTCCTTCAAGACTCAAGTCAAGGGCTACCTCTAGCAACACAGTCCTGCCCCTTCCCAGGGTCCAGGATGGAGCCCTCCTGTGTGCTCAGGAGCGGTGGGGGCTTCCTTGGTCCCTGCCCCTTGCCATGCGTTGCCTCTTTCCCTTCACTGCTGGGAGACTTTGTGATCCTTGAGGACAGAGCTGTGTCGTATTCATCGTTACGCTGGGCCCTCAGCAAGTAGGGACTGAGTGCATCAGTTGCAGTCTGGAGTTAGGGGAGGCCAACAGACCATTTTGCCTCAGTGCTGTGGGGATGGGCTCTTGGGAACTGTGTAGTAATTTTGTGGTGTGCATGTGCATGTGAGTGTGTGTATGAGGGAGGAAGAGAGACAGTATATGTCATTCTACACCATGTTCCATGTGTGTGTAGTCAAAGTACCATCTACGACATCTACAGCATGGCTCAAGCATGTCCCAATTTTTATCAGACTTGGGGTTCCCTGTGAAGGGAAGGGGGAAAGTTAATGACCAGCAGCAACAGAAGCCTGGGAGAGGGGAGGCGGTGCCAGCTGGGCACAGCCAAGGGCAGGTCCCATTGCAGTGGTACCACTTGCTGAGGATCTGCCCCTGACTGTGACTCTGGACTTGTACAAGATAGCTGTCCCGGTGAAGCCTGAATCAGGGGCTCAGCATTCATTCGGGACAAACTTCTGTAGGGTGAGGAAGGGGCTCAAACAGGCAGGGATCTGCCCCTGGCCTCAGGTCCTGCAGCCTCACCCTACTTGTTGTAGAAACAGAGGTTCTGTTGGGGGTGCTTGGCCTTGAGGGGGTACCCAGGGACTCTGGGAAGCAGTGCAGCCCTGATGTGCACAGGGCCTTTTTCCCCTCAATTTTTTTAGCATGGTTATATACATAATGTAAAATTTATTATCTCACCATTATAAGTGCACAGTTCAGTAGTATTAAATATATTCACATTTTTGTGCAACCATCACCACCATCCCTCTCCAGAACTCTTTTTATCCAGCAAAACTGAAACTCTGTGCCCATCAAACAATAATTCCCCTTTTCCTCCTCCCCGTAGCCCCTGCCAACCACTTTCTACTTTTTGTTTATGAATCGGACTACTCTAGATACCTCATGTAAATGGAATCATGCAGTATTTGTCCTTTGGAGACCAGCTTATTTCACTCTGCCTAATGTCTTCAAGGTTCACCATGTCGTAGCATGTGTCAGAATTTTCTTTCATTTTAAGGCTGAATAACAGTCCCATCATATGTATAGACCACATATGGTTTATCAAATCATCCCTAGGTGGGCACTTGGGTTGCATGGTGTATTTTCAGTGTTTCCATAATCAAATAATTAAATAAGAGATCGGGGTCTACCCTCAGAGTTTCCTACACCTTTGTCTCATTGAATCATTTCCCTGGAATCCTATTCGTATGGTTGACTTGACTTCTTTGTGAGGAAAGGGCTTGGAAGGCAAAGCAAAGCGTTAGTGCATTAATGTGTCTCTGACGAAATCCTCCCACATGCTGTGTGAGCTGGAATCCCGGGCTTCCCTTGGGGAGGACAGGACGTCTTGGGTTGATGGTGTCTCAGGTGTCTGTCCAGTGGTGGGGGTGTGTCTGCACTAATCCACCCAGGCTTCCCACCATGCCTTCTTTATACGCACCAGCTGGGATGGGACGGTGGACTGGTACTAGATGCTGGAGCCAGAATGTGTGATCTCATGCAGGTGACTCTGCTTCTCGAAGCCTCTGTTCATTTGTGATCTGCAGAAGGTGGCCCTGGGAAAAAAAGGAGAGAGCACAGTATCCAAACCACAGTAAGTGCTCAATAAATGGTAGTTTCCTTCTCCACTGCTCTCCCAGTTTGTGCTCATGAAGTTAAGAGAAAATATTACTTGATTTTTTTGGAACCACACACACAGTGATGCACTGGACGTTGTCAACCTGGCCAGTCTGGCTCCCAGCCAACCCCCGCCCGGAGAGTTGGGCTTTTACTGAGAAGCCCAGCCTCGCAAAGCATTCACAGGACTCCCTGTGAGTCATTCCTAGTTCCATTATTCAAGGGTGCAATGAGATTTCAAGCAGCTCAATGTGTGGCGTTGGAAGCAAAACTCACAGCCTAGAGTCTGGTTGGGTGAGAGGACCATGGAACCCTCATGGTGTCCACCTTAAAGACCTGCAGGGATTGAATCCTGGCAAACAGATATCACTAATAATTTCCCAGGAGTTCAAAGCTATTGATCCATCAGGTTAAGTTCATGTTTTGACCTAATAGCCCTACTAATCTTATGGTTGGATCTGAAGCAGCATTTTTTACGATGAGTCTGGTCACCTTAGATGTTTCCTCCTGTTAGCCCCTGGCTCCATCTCAACACAGATGGGACATATCCCCAAGTAAGGAGGGCAAAAAAGCAGAAAGCTCTGGCAGATGGAGAGGAGCCCCAGCTGGATCCCAGCTCACTGCTGGTGCAGCTTGAAGCCTGATGCACTAGTGTATTCCGTGGGATCAGGAGCATACCACTTCCTTCTCCCTGGCCCTGCCTCCACCTCCTGCTGCTGCCCAGGCCCCTTCCCTGCCCAATTCAGTCCTTTGCTTTAGAGCTTGGGGTCCACCCAAGTAGAAACAAGAACACTATGACTAATTATAAAATCATTATATGATTAAACTCAATTAACTTCAAATAACCCTTGAAATTTGCTTAATGTCAGCCCTTGGCCCTGCTTGAACTGCTAAATATTGCTCTCCTTTGAAATTCCAATAGGACCAGCTGATTGCAGTGTGGTACCTGGTGCTCTGCAGGGGCACGTATCTTGAAATGCAGGGCAGTGAATGATGGCCCAGTGCTGAGGGTCTTGGGTGCAGGTGGGGAGACAGCAGTGGTAGGAATGGGCAACGTGTGGCTCTGCTGGGTCTCAGCTGATGAGTTGCTGGTGGGAACCCTGAGGTGGCCTTTCCCTTGGGCTGTGACAAGTTTATTCAAACCTTTGACTTTGGACTTGGTGCCTGTTATGGGCTGAATGGTGTGCCCCTAAAATTCATATGCTGAAATCCTAACACCTGCCCAGTATCTCAAAATGTGACTATATTTGGAGATAGGGTCTTTACAAAGGTAATTGAGGTTAAATGAGGTCATAAAGGTGGGTCTTAATCCAATATGACTGATGTCCTTATAAGAAGAGAAAATGTGGACACAGATATGCACAGAGGGAAGATCATTTGGAGACACAGGGAGGTGACAACCATCCGCAAGCCAAGGAGAGAAGCCTCTGAGGAAACCAACCCTGATGACACTTCGGTTTGGGGACTTCCAGCCTCCAGGACTGTGAGAAAATAAATTTCTCTTGTTTAAGTCACCCAGTCTGTGGTACTGTGTTACAGCCGCCCTAGCAGACTGATACAGGATCCATCACTCTGCTAGCCATGAAGAAGGTAGGCCTGGAGTGCTGATGGCAGAGGGGTAGGCAGGCAGCCCTCAGACTAATTATGACTAAAGACATGAATGGTTGGGGAAGTGGTCCAGGGCCCTGCGGAGGGTGGCCAGCAGCCTCCTGGAATTTCCACGCTGAATAAATGTCAGAAGAAGTGTGTAAGAACTGACTCAGTGCTCCATGCCTTGGTTTCCTCATCAGTGACATGGGGATGATAAGAGCATGCACCTCATAGGGCTCTAGGGATTAATTGAATTAGCTCAATTTATAACTGCCTGGCAAAGAGAGGGCACTGAGAGTTAGCAATTGTACTTATTTTCTACTGCTGTGTAACAAATTGCCACATACTTAGTGGCTTCCAAGGACCCACTTATCAGCTCACAGTTCTGTGCGTCAGAAGTCTGGGTAGGGCATGACTGGGTTCTCTGCTCAAGGAGTCGGCCAGGCCCTCCCCCTGCACCTGGGGAAGAATCA
Source organism: Daubentonia madagascariensis (assembly GCA_023783475.1). Classification (NCBI taxonomy): domain Eukaryota; kingdom Metazoa; phylum Chordata; class Mammalia; order Primates; family Daubentoniidae; genus Daubentonia; species Daubentonia madagascariensis. The sequence continues at coordinate 24,382,011 of JAKFHU010000144.1, read as the reverse complement.
GGTCCATGTTTGGTCCCCGTATCTTTGCCGGTTTTCAGCTGGGGCTGCTCTTAGCTCCTAGAGGTAACCCACATCCCTTGACACCCCCACCCCCATCTTCAAACCAGCCATGGAGAATCCCCCTGCATGGAGTCCCTCTCATGCTTTAAATCCCTTCTGCTAAGCACAGTCCAGTCCCTTCTAAGGGCTCAGCTGATGAGGTCAGCTCACTCAGAAGAATCTCTGTTTTTTAAGGTCAACTGATTTGGGACCTTCATTATATCTGTATAAAATCCCTTCATGGCAGCAGCTAGGTTAGTGTTGGATCGAATACCCGGGAGAAGGTGTGTACAGCAGGGAGAGGGAAGCTCCGGGCCATGTTAGCATTCTGTGTATCATAGCAGTTCTTATTCGCACACGTGTGTCCTTCTTGCTCTATTTGGGGAGCTCATCTTGGGGAAAGAACTCTGGTTTGCTTGTCTCTAGACATTTCCCCTGCATGCAGGGGCTGCGGTGACGTGAAGAATGAGGTGTTCTCTTTAGTCACTTTGTGTGCCTTCTGCTGACCTGCTGGGACGAGGTTCATAATGTTCTCCACTGTTAAATCCCAGCCCCTTCCCTCCTGATTCCTTCACTTCTATCACCCCAACCCCTTTTTAGGGGTTACCACACCATGATCAGCAATTGCCTCTGCTGTGACTGGGCCTGGATGTCTCAGAGTTTTAGCACTCACTGGGCTTCCCCTCCAAAGAGGTTCTGCTGTTGGGGAAGGAGCACTGGGCTGGGAGCCAGGGGCCGTGGGTTGACGTCCCCACTTGCTGTCATTTATTAACCACCCAACCTCATTTTCTTTTGAATCCAAAGTTCTTTCCGAGCTGTGTTAAGGATTCCATAAAAGGAGGTGCATGAATACATTTTACCCATTGAGAAATACCAAACATAAGCTGTATCATCACCCACATGCCCTCTAGATCATCCTGTAAGAGATGGGTGGTTAGAAGGATTTAGATAACTCAGAGTCCTGAGATAGATTCCATATTTTCTAAGTAAGTCATTGTTCCTTCATCAGGAAATGAAGGAACAATGATCTATAGAAACCTACATGATCTCCTCCATTCTTACTCTTTTCCCATGTTGGCTGTGTGAGTGCCTGCTGGGATCTTCCCTCTTTAAATGATGATGAATTGGCTCATGGAGGCAGCTCAAAAGTTTCTAAAGACTCCACCTAAGGGATGTGACTTGCATGCTGCAGGTTGGATCTCAGGAGTTCTGGGTGTATACAGGAGTCTCTCATATGGTTCTTCAAGGAAATGCGTGCCCAGCCCTTGGTGGCTGAGACCTGTGATGTTTCTGCACTGAGGGAGGTGGTTTACTCTCACCCTGCCAATGGGCAGCTGAGCCAGATGGGTGTTCTGCTGTTCTTCGTGGTGGTGAATTTTATGTGTCAACTTGGAGGATGTTTTTGGGTAGATAAATATTTAGAATGGTGAACATCTGATTGGGTAAAGCAGATTGCCCTCCATAACATCAGTGGGCCTCATCCAGTCAGTGGAAGGTCTGAATGGAACAAAATGACCAGTATCCCTGAGTGAGAGAGAATTCTGCGACAGGCTGCTTTCAGACTTCATGTGCACCATCAGTTCCTGGTCTCCGCCTGCCACCCCACACTGCAGGTGTGGACGTGCAGCCTCCATAACCACATGAGCCAATTCTTTATGGTCAGTCTCTTTCCACACACACACGTAGCCTATTGGCTCTGTTTCTCTGGAGAACCCTGACCAAAACAGATCCCTCCCCCAAAACTTTTCTTCCTCCAGCTCCACAGTGTCCTGTCCTCTGTGTGCCGAAGGATGGAAAGCTTGTGGCTGTTCTTCTCTGTCACCTCCTGCTGGTGGCCGGCCAGTCACCAGGTGCTCCTGAGTCTGCCTCTGAATGCCCCAACTGCATCCATACCCCTTCGTTCATACTCCTGTTCCTCAGGCCTTAATAAATTCTTGGCTAAAGCATTACAAATTCTTAACTGACTTCCTCATTTCCAGTTTAACCCTCTCGTTCTTTCCTGAGAGGTCTTCCCCAAACACGGCTTGCTTCACGCCTTTTCCCTACCTAAACTGTTTCTCATTCTGGCCACAAATAACCGTTCCAGTTCCCTTCCCCGGCCTTCTCCCTTCCCCAGCCTGACTTTCTCAGCCCTGTTCATCTTTACAACCTCCCTCAAGGGCCACCCACCCAATGCGGGCTTGTCCTGTCTCCTCTGGTTGGTTTTCTGAGGATGCAATCAAAATATGACTGTTTTCTCCCCACTGTCCCTTCTTGGTGGGGATTTTCCCATGGTGGCTGGACTCTGTGACCCCACAGGTCCCCCTGAGGTAACAGAGGGTCCTACAGCTTCTGCTGCAGACGCAGTCTCCACCGGCAATGAAGATGCCTGGTCCGGGGTGATACTCGGCCCCCTGCATCTGACTGAAGTTGGAGCGTCTCCCCATCTCGACGGGGGCTGGCTGTGTGCCCCATGAGAGGGCGTGGGGTCGGCTCACTTGCTTTGCCCACTTCTCTTCCCCGCAGGTTGCTAGTTCTGGCTTCTGTCCCCTTCAAGGCTAAAGCCTGGAGAGAGAGAAAGAGAAAAGAGATGACAACAGTACTCTTCACCTTGGCTGGCTCAGGCTGCCATTGCAGAATACCTCAGCCTGGCCGGCTTAAACAACACACGTTTGTTTCTCACGGTTTTGGAAGCTGGGCAGTCCCAGATCAAGGGCCTGGTTCTGGTGAGGGCTCTCTCCTCGGGTTGCAGATGGCCACCTTCTCACTGGATGCTCACGTGGCAGAAAGAGACGGCAAGCTCTTTGGTGTTTCTTCTTATAAAGGCGTTAGCCCCATCACGAGGGCTCTGCTTTCATGACCTCATCTAAACCTAATTATGTAACAAAGGCCTCCATCTCCAAATACCATCACATTGGGGCTTAGGGCCTCACATATGCATTCTGGGATCACATTTCAGTCCCTGTCACTGATTCATGCCACTGTGAGATGCTGTTAACTCTCTGGGTCTGGCCCATCTGCACAGCCACCTCTCTATCATGCAAATGTGTCTGCTGCTCCTTCATGTGCTAGAGTCCTCACGAAGGGGGCGATACTCACCTCACACAGGCCTCTGGGCGGTATGACCTCTTGTAAAATGTTACCAAGACAAACTCCAGCCTGTGGCTGCCTCTGGGTCCCTGGCCCTGTGCCTTGGCTCCCGGCTCTCTCCTTTGGGTTTCTCAGGCAAGGGTCAGACACAGCCCACTACACCCAACAGTGCAGGGGTCCTTTCTTGCCCAGCTTTTCCAAGTATCTGTTCAAAGCTCCGCTTGGAGGGAGAACCTCACAAACTGAAGCCTTAAGGTCAGGCTCTGAGGCCTTGTCCTATTTCTCAGGGGCCTCAAGGTCACCCACAGCTCTGGCTGTGCAGGCTGCACAGGGTCTTGCTGGTCTCTGCATCTGTCTCCTCCTGTTGTCCAGCCTCTTCTGCAAGCTGAGTCCACATGGCCTTATGGCTGCTGTGTTGACCATACCTCTATCTGCTCTGAGTCAGGTGGCTTAACTTCTCCAGAAAGGCCATCGCTGGTTTACGCCAGACTTCAGAAGGGTTAATTTTATATCTGGGATTTAGGTTTTGCCCTACTGAGTCCAGTTATGGCTGAGTCCAGCCCAAACATAGCCATCAAAGCCATGGGCAGGACGGGAGTGGGGCAGGCACTCCAGAACATGCCTCCTGTAGCTTAGTTTTCCTTATGGCTCCTGGTGTCCAGCTGATTACTTTGCATGAAATAAGTACTCAGCTCACCGGTGAGAAGAATATATATCGCTTTTAAGAAAGGCACCGTGTTTACTTTCTTCTCTATATGCCTACAGCACCTTGAGCATGTTTTGTGTGATGGAAGTGCTTAATAAATATTGCTGACTGATTCACTAGGAAAAAGGTGGTCTAGACAAGCCATCTGTAAATGGCCAGTAAGCCCCATTATTCCTTTTTGCAGTCAATTGTGGTAGAATGGGCCTTTTGGCGTTAATCCCGAAAGGGCAGTAAACAAGATGGCTGTATAATTTTATTATCTCTGGTCCTCCGTCAAAGCAGGCTTCCTCGCCTCCACCCGCATCTCTGCCTCATTGCTTCAGAGTTCACCCCTAGCACAGCTGTTAGATCACACTAATAGCCCCTGGATCTTCATTTTGAACAATAACATTTCTTTCTAGAATAATTGAATCCAGTGGGGACACAAAGGGTGTAGAACACTTTATAACACTTGCTGTGAAAAAGGGAAAATAAGGCATTTCCTTGATGGCATTTAAAAGTTCAGGGAAGACAATTCATCAGAGTTGTCTTTATCTACTTACGTTTTAGTGATTAAATGCTAGGGGAAAATAGCCTCAGACATAAACTACGAAGAGCACTTCTGGCCAAGCCTGTCGGTTTAATTCAGATGTTAAATATTTCCAGGAGGGTCAAGTGCTCAAGGCCTGAACGTTTTGTCCTTTGAGTGAAACCAGCTCAAATAAAAAGGAGATAATCAGTAGCCCAACCTGGGATACACATCAGCGTTGACGGGGTTAGAGGTCCCAGTTTTGCAGGAAACTCATGTTCCAGCTCTGGGGCTCTGAGAAAAGAATGTGAAACATGGGTAATTTCATTATGTAAAAGGCAGCTTCCAAAAATCCTTGTTCCTGGAAAATAGATGGTTTATTTAAGGTTGATGAAGTTGGAACTCTTTCACCAACAATTTTGTCTGTCTGCAATTTCCCCAACTTAGACAAGACAATATTCCAGTGAAGGAGCTGTGCAGAGCCTCATCTTAGAGGAGGCCATGCCATGTTTCTCTGTGTCCTGTGCTAATCACCAGGAAGGGGTGGACTCTGCTTGGCTGCTTGGCTTTCAGGTCTCAGGAACCAAACCCATAGTCCCTGCAGAGAATTCTGGCCTTTGGGGACACCAGCAGTTTACATTATGAGGTTCACACCCAGAAGGCTCTTTATTTTTTTCCTGGTACCTCACAACAACAGTGTCAATCCTGTGACCCCTTGTCTAGCAGTTCTGTAGGTGTGGTTCTCCAGAGAATAACAGCAGGGCTTCCCACAAAATTATGCCTTTAGACACAGAGAGAAATCTTCCTCACACTGATGAGTCAATATGGCTTAATTATTATTAACCCAAATACCACATTTAAATAGGTTAGATTTAGGGAATTACATTTTTATGTTCAACTTTCCTTATCAAGTAGCTATAGTGTACGGAGGTAACTGGAAATAACTCTATAAAATGGAACTCTTTATTAACTCAATTAAATATACACATTAATCAGTTTTAGTGTAAACATAGTTAAAATGAACTATGCAATTGGGATAAAATTTAAATAATTGTCTCCTTTATTTATTTGCTGTACTCACAGAACAAATTAGAAAGAAATAGGTAAACTAAAGTCAGAATGTAACTTAAAAACAAAACAAAAGTGAACCACACACAAAAATTCATACTTTAAAACAGCAAGTGACAAGGTTTGAAAATAGAATTTTTGAATGATTCTCTACTACCCAGGACCCCTAGATTTGCAGGACTGGTGTTGCTTACTAAGATGTTGGGTGTTTGAACTAATAGAGAAGTACTCCAGTTTGTAATTCTGGAGTAGAGGTTTAAGGACTTGGCATTTAAGAATCTTAAAGCATGAGATAAAATCTGCCAAGCGTTTTTGCAGAGAAACAGCAGTCAATTTCCACAGGGTTGTCTCTGGGAATTCCTTTTATTATTCACTTTGTGTCTATTTATCCTTGCAAAAGCTTTAAGCCTAGGATGACCACATAGTTTATTGTCCCAGGCTTACCACTTCCAAGAGTGAAAGAGGAAGCTATTAATAATTAATCTGGGACAATCAGCATCCCCTGGGAGTCAGCAGTGGTCTTCCTGGAAATGAGGTACCAGTGTAATCATGGCCTTTGTAACAGAGGGAATGGCCTGGGAAAAAAAAAGGCAAAAATATTTTCTGTCTTTTTAAAACTTCCCCCACTTTTTTTGAGACACTGCGGCCTGGCCTGCATCCCTGCCTTGGGCAGGTGGTCCGGAGGGGCAGGGGAATGTCTTTTGTTCTTTATGTTACAGGAGATAGCTCAGCCATCCCAGGCCTGGCACTGGCTTCCCAGGTGGGCCAGGTCATAGGCTTTGTCTTCTGCAGAGATGGGATGATTAGAATCGTTAACGACAATAGCCTAGAACTGAGGGCCGTCCCTTTAAAAGATCTGTATTTACAACCTCTATGGAAAGTAATATGGAGATACCTCAAAGAACTAAAAGTAGAACTACCATTTGATCCAGCAATCCCACTACTGGGTATTTACCCAAAGGAAAAAAAGACACTCTATAATAAGGACATCTGCACGCGAATGTTTATAGCAGCACAATTCAAGGTGCCCATTAATACACGAGTGGATTAATAAAATATGGTATATGTATACCGTGGAGTATTACTCAGCAATAAAAAACAATGGTGAATTAACACATCTGGTATTATCCTGGATGGAGCTAGAGCCCATTCTTCGAAGCAAAGTATCACAAGAATGGAAAAACAAGCACCACTGGTACTCATCATCAAATTGGTACTAACTGATCAATACTTATGTCACACATGGCAATAATATTCATCGGGGGCAGGCAGGTGGGAGGGGGGTGGAGGGGATGGGAAAACTCTCAATAAATGGGTGCGGGAGCACAGTTTGGGGGATGTCCACGAGAGTAGCTCTTACATGGACAGTGCATGGGCAATATATATAATCAAAGTGTTGTACCTCCATAATATTCTGAAATTTAAAAAAAAATTTAAAATTTCGAAATAAAAAAGCTCTGTATTTTCTGCTTATATTCAGGAAATTTGGATTTTTGAGATGAGAGTCTGCCATTTTTCCTCCTTTGCCTGCAAAGTAATAAACTTCTCTTTCCTTCTCTTCAAACCACTTGTTCTTGTTCTTCTGATGCGGCCTCAAGGGCAAGTGCTGAGCTTTCAGTAGCACCTTTTCTTTCATTGGTTCTACTTTGATTGTCCTATGTTTGCTTCAAGTGCTCTCTGAAATATTCCTGTGGGTTTAAGATATATAAAGAAGCAGTACGAAAAAGGGATTGTTCTGAGGAAGCCCTTGGAAGGCAGTGGAGCTCAGTCATTAAGGGGCACACAGGGACATGACACAGTCCTCAATTTGAATCTTGGCATAGCCCCTTATTAGCTCTGTGACCTACAGCAAGTACCCTCACCTCATGTGCTTTGATTTTCCTTATCTATAAAATAGGGATTGTTACGAGGGTTAAAGGCCATAACAAAGCACTCAGTGCTTTGTGGCATTCTAGTGAGCTCTCAATAACTGTAACTACTATAATATTATGATTAAACATTTTAAAATGATGAATTTGATCAGAGTTAAAAATAACAAAAATGGAGCCTGACTTCTCCAAAGACTGAGCTTTGCAGGTGCCTGGTAGGGTTGGAAAGAAGTACTGAATTTGAAAAGGGCTTGTCATACTTTATTAAAGGTTAAAACTATTTTTCCTTGGGAAAAAGCACTTTGGAAGGGGAGTGAACGAAAGATCCAGAGAAGTACTTGACTTTTTGAGTGTCTTTATCTGTTTTCTGTTGCTTATAACAGAATACCTGAAACTGGGTAATTTTTAAAGAAAAGGAATTTATTTCTTACAGTTATGAACACTAAGTCCAAGGTTGAAGGGCCACATCTGGTGACAGCCTTCTTGCTGGTGGGGACTCTCTGCAGAGTCCCGAGGTGGCATAGGGCATCACATGGCGAGGAGGCTGAGCATGCTAACATGCTACCTCAGGTGTCTCTTCCTCTTCTTAGAAAGCCACCAATCCCACTCACATGATAACCCATTAATCCATTAACCCATTAATCTATGATTGGATTAATCCATTCATGAGGGCAGAGTCCTCATGACCCAATCACCTCTAGAGGCCCCCACCTCTCAATACTGCCACATTGGGGATTAAATTTTGACATGAGTTTTGGAGGGGACGGATATTCAAACCACAGCACTGAGCTTTCTCAAATGTGGGCACGCTCTGGTCTGCCCTTTCCTTGGTGACAGTTATGTACTCTATAACAGCTGCTGTAAGGATGGGTACCTTAATTTGCATGCCCTTGCATGGTTGATGAAGTCCATTCACCTACACGACTTGAAGCCCTACTTGAGCCACTCCAGGAAGTGGTGTGGACCCGTTTTCTAGATATTGACATTGAGGCTCACTCAGGACACAGAGGGAGCCAGAGGAAGAGCTAGGACTGGTGCCATATCCTACAATGTGAAATTGGGTTTCTTTTTGCTGCCTTGCCTTCCTGCCTTCTTTGAGGTTTAGCATGCTGCAAAAGGACAGGCCCCTTCACAAAGGCTAAACTTGGAAACGTGGAGCGAGTATGAGAGCCAGGGACACACATCACCAGCCGTGTCATGCACCCAACAAGGCCCAGATCCTGCAGATGCTCAGGTGATACTCTTTATTGAAACCATTCTTGGTTGTTCAAATGTAATAAATCAGAATGTTACAAAAGCCTAGCGACATTTAAGGTGTACAGGGCTATTTCTTTTTAAAAGAGGAGGAAGAAGAGTAACTTTGTTTCATCGGGGATTTCCAAAGCATTCTCTACCTTAAGCAGATGTCAAATACATATATGGATGAAACCTTACATTAATGCAAAAGACACACAGTGCTTCAGCTGGTGTGTCTAGTAACTGATATACTGTGTGCGTTTGTGTGTGTGTGTGTGCGTGCGTGTGCATGCGCGCCCACTGTGCGGTGAGGGCTTAGAATCAGGGAAGGACCTCCAGCTGTCTATTTGGATGTGAACGGCCACACTTGCCCACACGTATGTTGATTTAACAACATGATGGTCTAAACATGTGCATTTTGCTGCCCAACATCTTTATTTCTCAGCCACTTGGTTTCAAACTTGGAAAAGCTGCATTTGATGTTGAAAGCTAAGTTCACACCATGCAGCGTATTTTAAAACCCAGCATCTGATGCCTGAAGTGTGAAAAAAAAAACCCATCTTTTTAATCTTTTTTGTGGGCACCAAATGCTGGGAAAGTTTTTCTTAACTAACTGGGGAACTCACAGCATTGACAGCATTATGGGTAACACTTTGAAATGATCCCGGACATTTCAGCCAAAAAACAGTTTCATTAAAGTGTTGCTCTGGTATAAAAGTGGTCTAAATGTTTATGACAAGGGTAATCTTCTGAGAAATGATTACTCAAATTCAATCAACAAAAATGGATTTATTTGAATTTTAAAAATATGTCTTTATACACACAAGTTTTGAGGCTTATAAAACAAAGGATAGAAAGGACAGTTGAAGAATTCAGGTCTAAAGGAAGAAAGGGCAGCACAGTGATGAAGAAGTGCAGGTTACCTCACCGAAATGATCACAACGCGTTCAAGTTCATTTGAACCCTCTGCTGCTCTGGCCGTGACCTTCTCAGAGTTGTCCCCTGAGGTAAGGCTGTTCCTTCTCAATTCTCCTTCCTTCTCCCTCTTCTTTCCCACATGCCTGCTCTGCACCCTAAGTTGAAGGCCCCCTTCCTGCTCCTGTTCCCGCTCCCCTTTATAAACCTCTTGCTCTTCTGACTCCAGCTGGGCGTCAGTCCCCGGAGGAACCAACTGATATGCTTGCTCGCCAATCCCTCGGCCTCTTGTTAAAATGCAGATTGTGATTCAGCGGGGCTGCATGGGCCCGTGCTTCTCCACTTCTAACCAGCTCCCGGGCCCCACATGGAGCAGTGAGACTCACTGGACACCCGCGTGGCACTTTGTTCCACAAGTCTTATTTTATAAGTGTGTCTTTCCAACCAGACCGTATGTATCGAGGAGGAAAGCATTCATGTCTGGTTCATTTCTGTTGCCCCCTCCATCTGTCCTACATAGCACAGTGCCTTTCCCATGCGAGGAGCTAACAGGTGAGAGTTTACAGAAGGAAGGCAGAGGAAGGCCCCCATGCTCAAACTATCTTGCAGGAAATAACTTCTGTGTTTGCAGAGGCCAATTGTAGTCCCATGATGGGCTTCCACTTGAAAGATGAGTTTTTAGAGTTAGGGGTAGCTCATAAAGTAGATTATTGAAACTAAGAATTATATATCCCAATGTCCTCTGTTGAGTGGTCGGTGTGAGCCATGGTACCAGCTGAAACATTGTTCTGGGGCTGTAGTAGAGCAGAGATGGCAGAAACACACAGGCACCTTCCCTAGTCCTCCAACCTTCCAGGGTTCAGCCACCACACAAGCTAGACCACAGGGGTAAAGGAGCAATACCATGGTGCCAAGACCTGTGGCCTCTCTGCTCCCTTTCCTCCCTCTAGAACAGAAGTTGGCAAATTTTGTCTATATAGGGCCAGGTTGTAAATATTTTAGGTTTTTGGGGCCAGAAGGTCTCTGTCACAACACCTCAACTTTGCCATTTTAGTGAGAAAGCAGCCATAGACAATAAATGAATGAGCATGGCTGTGTTTGAATAAAACTTTATTTACAAAACTAGGCAGTGGGCCAGTTTGGCCTGTGGGCCGTAGTTTTCTGGCCACTGCTCTGGGACTGTCTGTGACAATAGGAGAGGCAAATAGGGAACAGATTCCTGATGGTCTCTTCTGAGAAGAGAACTTTCCTACTGATCTCTTATTTAATACTCCACAGAGGGAGGTGGCCTTGCCCCATTTGGCATATGGGAACACTGAGGCTCCCTAGCATCAGCCAAGTTGCCCATAGTAGCACAGCCGGTAGGAGATGCAGGTGGGATTTGAATCCAGATCTACTGAGTCAGAATCCATCATTCTTTTTACACTTTCATTTCCTTGCTCTTGCCTTGGAGTACAGGCTCCTAGCTCACAATGCCCGATCTGCCAATGTAAGGTCACTCCACCCAGCTCTACAGGAATCCTAACCTGTCCCCTGCTAACATACATCGCAGGAAACTGAACTCACCAAGCTCTTTTGCTTATGAATAGGCAAGGTTTAAACAACGGCGTGTTGCCTTGAAACGTGGAGAAACTGGGCTGGATTTTCTACAATAGACCTTTGTGCACAAGCCAGTGAAACACCAACAGAAAAAAAAAGTAACTTTATCATAAATTAAAAGAAAAATCTTCAGAAAATAGCTGAAATGTAAGGTTAATTGGAGCCAGAAATGTCAAATTAATGCAGCAATGCACCGGGGAGCCTGCCCTGGCCTTTGTGCACAGAATCAGTGCACACGACGAAGGGAAGCAGGGAACGGCATAATAGGATTTTAGGGAATCCCCTGTCATATTAAACAGGCTTTGCAATTAATTTCTTGCTGCAATGTTATTTTCATTGGCCTATATTTTCTTTGACCTCTCACATTTTTTGAGCTACCAATCCAGGGCAAGTGGGATTTAAGACTGAAACAAAAAAGCCCCACAAAACTGTTTTGACTTCAAATCAGTAGCAATGTGATAAGACTACAGTGGGGTGGGTGAGTAGTTGGAGCACCTTGGGGTGAGTTGGGGTTCACAGGTCGTTCAGTGGAAGGGGCTGACCTGGAACCCTTGTCTCATTTCTTTCCAGAATGCCCAAGGTCCCACCTTGCAGGGAAGTCTTGGGATACCCAGGAGGAGGGCGGGGGCCTTACAGGCCAAGGTCTTTCGCTTACTGAGTGCAAAACACAGGCCAGGCACCTTTGAAAAACATCACCTTATTTAATCTTCATAAAAGCCCTATGAGGTATGTTCTATAATTATTGCCATTTTCAGATGGGGAAATGGAGGCACAGAGTGGTTAAGTGCCTGGCTGAAGCCAAACGAGTAGTAAACGTCCCAGGCTGGGATTTGAACCCAGGACTTTCTGACACCAGCGGCCGTGTGTTTAACCACATGTCATGCTTTGTCCTCCTCATGGTGGCAGCAAAGCCCAGCTGGAGTGCCTGCAGGCCCCATAACCACAATCAAATTCATTTTTATTTTTAGTTGTGGTAAAATAACCTAAAATTTACCATTTCAACCATCTGTAAGTGTACAGTTCAGTGGCATGAAGCACATTCACACTGTTGTGCAACCGTCACCACCATCCAGCTCTGGAACTTTTCATCTTGCAAAATTGAAACTCTGTGCCCACCAACAGCTCCCCATTCATCCCTCCCCCGACCCCTGGCAACCACCGTTCTAGTTTCTGTCTCTATGAATCTGACTATTCTAGGGACCTCCATGTTGTAGTATACGTTGGAATTTCCTTCCTTTTTAAGGTTTAGTATTCCATTGTATGAATGTACCACATTTTGCTTACCCATTCATCTGCCAATGGACATTTGGTTTGCTTCCACCTTTGTCTATTGTGAATCATGCTGCTGTGAACCATAGTTAATTTTAAAAATTGGTATTGGGGAATGACTATCAAGGGGTTGCAGTAGGGAATTCCTATGTGGTAATGGAATGTTCTGTGTCCTGATGGTGGTGGTGGTTATAGGAATCTATTCATGGGATCAAACTGCCTAGACACGCACACGCACATACTCACACACACGCACATGTCGAAAGTATGTAAGAACAGGTGAAAACTGAATAAGGCCTATAGTATAGTTAATAGTATTGTACCAAAGTCAGCTCCCTGGTTTTGATATAGTCCTACTGTTCTGCATGAGGTCACTGTTACATAGTTTTGTGCTACACAAGTGCACTGACTCACTTTTTTTCCTACAACTTCCTGTGAGTATATAATTATTTCAAAAGAAAATGTTAAAAAAATTGCGCACATTAAAGAGAAGTTAGTAATCAGTTTGCTGCATCAGCTCAGCCACCAAAAGGGTGTCATATTGTGAGATATCAGATGAGGATGTCACCACAAAATCTTTCAAGGTTTCCTGAATTATCAAAGACCACTCAATGCCACATTAGGAGAAAATTCCAAAGAAAATTTTTGTTCACCAGAAAAATGACCCCATGTCAGTAATGGCAGCAAGGTAGAATGTTAGCACATTGTGTTTGGTATTTTATTTGTGTGGAGGGTAGGGTTTAGTGCTTTATTTTTTTGGGGTGCCCTGCACACAGTGGGGCACAATAACCCTAAGTCATAGGTATTTTTATTGCATTTTATGTATGAGGAGATGGAAACTCAGAAGGGGTAAGTGACTATCCAGTGTCACGTAGTCAGTAACCAGCAAGATTGGCCGCATTTTTTAATGGCAGAGTTTTTGTCCTTTCACCCACACCGTTCTGCTTTCCAGGTGAAACTGAGCTACAAAGAACAGAGGGTGTGAACATGGGGAGAGTTTTCCTGGTCTAGTGTTGGTGATGAAACAAAATGAGGTGAATTCCCAGGTTCTCAGTGTGACGGTACTAACAGGTGTCTATGTTGAGATTTTTGAGGATCACATTGTCATCTAGAAAATGCCTGAGCAACCAATAAAAAGTAAGGTACATTCTGGTATTGGGATTGATTTTTTTGCACGCAGCATTTAAGTAAGAGAAAAAATGCTGTAGAAGTTTGCCACATTGGGCTTCATAAGAAAGAATACATGTATCTGAAAATTCTTTGGATATACTTAGGGTAGGGAATTTGAAGGGACTGGTATATTTAAAAGCTAGAAGCATGAAATCTGAGTATCATTGCTAAAATGTGCTATACCTTTTTTGAAAAATGTTGGTTCTTGATATTATTGGAATGCCTACAACACTACAGTAGTTCATGTTACTGGGTCCCGTCTCACTGTATACCACACTATGTCAAAGCATTCACCCATTGTCAGTCTAATTTGGAATAAAATGTCATATTAATTTAGAAATGTCACAGGATACACGCATGGCTTTTAAAGACCACTCCCAACACTGTGCTCTTGGAAAACAAGAAAAGCTCCCTGCACTGTAAACAATATCTCCCAGCAGACCAGGAGGCCCTGCCAAGGGCAGATTGCAGAGCTGGCTTCCCCTCTTTCTCAAATGAAGAAAGTGAGCATTTGATTTCTATTTCAATTCTCACCACAACCTTGTAAGATAGACATTGTTTTCTCTACTTTGCCACTGAGGAAAAGGAGACTCAGAGGGGTTAGCTTGCTGAGGGTCACAAACTATTAAACAAAATGGCCAGGCTGGATCCTACCTTCTGATTCCAAGTCCAGTTCTCATTCCTGCATGCTATGATGAATTTCCTATCATTTAGTTCTTTAGGACAAGTGATAAAGTCAGAGATTAGAAAATTCTGGCTTCATTACAAATTTCCACATATATCTTTAATGTGTGTCATGTCTGTGTGTGTTATACATCAGCATTACCACTTAATATATACAATGAAACTTAATCTTTGATATGCTAATTATTTTTTGGAAATGTTCATGTCTTACATGAAATGTGCAATTGTTGAAAATACACCCAAACTGAAGAATGTCTTTGAGTGTGTTTAGGCAACTCATCAATTCATGATCTCTTAGGAGACATGAAATGTGATGTATAGATGAGTGTACACAGTTGGAGTATTTCCAGCACTTTGGCCTCCATTGAGAATTTAGAATTCTGGAGTATCTGTCATCCTTTCTCGCCCTCCCCCTACAATTTCCCCAGTTGTTTGTGTTTCCACAATGCAGAAAAGGTGGGAGGATTTAGTTGTAATATGGGCAAATCCTTAATTGGCTCTGCCAACCAGGTGGCTGGTAGATGAACCACTGTATTTCAATGGTATAAGCATCAACATATAGTTAAATATTTGCACGTGTATCTAATTGTCTATGCGAAATTGTTCCTGCCAAATAGAAGTCTGGTTGAGCCTTCAAAATAACTTGGCATCTAACATGCATTAATAATTTAAACCGTTGCTAACACTTGGTGCTATAGATCCAATTTTACTAACGTGTTTTTTTAAAAAACACCTCCCACTGCAGTATGTAACTTTTGAATATTTGTAGCATGCTTAGAATGCTACGGTAAGGCTCTGAGAACCAAAAATTTTGATGGTGCACTCACAGCGCCCAAATAACCATTAGAAAAAAACCAAGATCCATTTTAATCAAGTAGTTGCTACATTTTCCTAAATGATGTGAAAAACTGGTTTGACAGATATAGCTCCTAAGTTAACTTTGTGTTACTGCCTCAGACCGCGGAAAGAGTCAGTCACTCAGTGTAACGTGGGATGATGAGGGCACAGCAGTGGTTCAGGCTTTGACCCATGAATGAAGTCCTTCATCAAACCTGAACAGAGTGCCGGTCAGATTCCTGGCTTTGTGTTGCAACAGAGCAGTGTCCTCCCTGGAGGTGTTTGCAGGGCTGGGGCAGGTGGAGTTTGAGAGAGGGAGTATTTCACTCTGCAGAGCTGAGCTCTCAGAAGGCGTCCTGCAGGGAGGCAGGGAAGGGGCCAGGCAGAAGGAGCAGCTATGAGCCAGGGGCAGAGCAGGCTTGGGGAATGCTGTGAGGTTGGCTTGGTGTCTGGTGGGCGGGGGGCCGTGGAAGACAGTTGAGGGGGGTGATGAGGCTGGCAAAGACACAGGGACTTGAGATTATAAAAGAACTTGCAAGTTGAGCTAAGGATGGTGGACTTTCACCTGAGGGGATTCCCAGCAGTGGGGTGATGTGCTTTGACGACTTGTGGTAAGTATAACTCACGGGCCATAGCATTGACACTGGGAAAATCTCACTAACTCTGCCCAAGGGCCTTTTAATACTCTGTGATCCACTGCCCAGAAGAAGTAAATCACCCTCTCTCCACCATACAGAACTGCCCCCAGGTCTTCTACAAAGACTGTGAGGTTACACAGATCTGGGAAATAATATTAGAAATTAGAATTCAATAGCAACATTGGTGCAGCTAAATGCTTGGACACTACGGTGGCCATCTATGCATTTCCTTTAAAAAACACTTGTTTTGTTCATGGTTTCCCAACCAGACAAAAGGTCTGGAGATATTTTTGGTTGTCACAACAAGAGTGGGGGTGCTACTGGCATCTAGTGGGCAGAGGCCAGGGATGCTGCTAAACATCCTACAGGGCACAGGACAGCCCCAACCACAAAGAATTATCTGGCCCAAAATGTCAACAGTGCAAGGTTTAGAATCCATGATTTGGTACTTAGGGGGGCTTCTGGACACCGTGCAAGTCACTGGGAATATCCAGATCAGTTAGACTTGGTTCATGCCCTTGGGAAGCTGGAGATCGCCAGCAAGCGACAGGCTTGGAGATGCACAGCTGGAGGTCACTGAAGGTCTCAGGGATGTGGGTTTCTAGAAGCAGGACCCCCTGCCCCCGAGTCTGTGCATAGACTGACTGTGCCAAGGATTCCCCAAGACCAGGGTGTTTGCTTTGCTTTTTCTTGTGTGAAAAACAAGCCTTGTCCTTTTTGCGTCCCTGGGGCTGACTTTTCCTTTGGCCTGCACAAAAAGTGAGACTGTAGAGGGGAAGTTCAAGTTGAAATGAGAAAAAAAATCATAAGGGGCGAAGGATCAAGAAAAGGGAGGCCGAGTTGAGAATGCTGTAGTTGTTCTTTAAGTTTATTTCTAGATCATATTTTATTTGTAGAGACAGTTCAGTAGTGATTCAAAAGAGGCAAGGGACCTTGGCTTAGTTTTTTGCAACCCATGAGTTCTAGGTCAGAGCTGACACATAAGAGGTGTTTCTTTCTTTCTTTTTAAAATATAAATATTATTGTATATATGTAAGCTATACAATATGATGTTATAAGATACACATATATAGTAAAATGGTGGAACAAATCAACATATCCATCATCTCACAAAGGAGATGCTTAATAAACATTTGTCGAGTTGATTTGGAATTTGATCACTAATGAAATCTCTTACACTCTGGTGCCCTTTCATGGGGAATGTTTTTATGGTGTCAAAGGGTTCCAAATGATGGTGTAGCTTGTCCTGGAGGGAGCAGCCCCATTGAGAAGCATCCTCTGCCGCTGCCGCCTCTCAGCAGGTCCGTGATGTCAGACTTGGCTACACTTCCTCTGCCTGCTTTTGCAATCAGGCTGGTTACCAAAGTCCCAGCTTCCTGCTGACCTTCTTGCTGTGTGGGGGGCGAGCTGCAGCTGCACCATCAGCCAGGACTCTCTTAGCATCCCAGATGTTAGTGTTCCAGGGACAATGGTCTCTACTCAACCCAAATGCTCTGCTTCAAGGGATCCTGCAGACCCAAGCCTGCAGTAACCCTTTCTGAGACCCCGTTGCTTTCATGGAGTCATTTGCTGGCACTCTGGGTCATGAGAGTCACCAGAGTCCTACTGGCAGGTATGTTGACATGATGGGAACTGCAGATGGACCCAAAGCCCACGCTGAAGCAGAAAAGTGACATGAGTGGAGAAGAAAACATAAAAATTCCTGTGTGCTGAGAAAGATTATGCTGGCTTACCCGCAGGGCTTCTGCTGAGCACAGTTGTAATTGGAATGTACTCTTTGCAAAGTTTATTGGGTCCTGGAGCGACTTGTTACTGAACTGGTCAATTAATCTATTATTATTATTTTTTAATGAGTTAGGGGATTTCCTTTAGCAGAAAATCACCAGGAAGCATGACCAAATGCCCAGAGCTCAGGGAAAGGCTGGCCTTTCCTTCTAGAAAACCCTATTCAACAATTAAAGGAGGAAATGGACGCCTCCCGCTACAGGTGGCAAATTGGGCTGATCTGGGAACCAAAGAGGAAGGATTTATTCTGCTTGGAGGTGAGCACGGGGAGATCACCATGAAACCTGATTACTCATGTGCAGCAGTTTGAATGTTCGGAAATAAAGCCGTTGAGTCTCCCTGCTGAGAGACAAATGATTTCTATTTAAAAACTTGCTTGTTCTGTGCAGTAACTCCCAATGTAGCAATAATTAATGATATCAGAAGGTTAAGAAAGACTTTCTGCTGGAATCCCTCTGCTCCAGGCATGAAATTGGATTAAAGTGAAGATAAACTTAGACATTAAATCTGTTGAGGAAATCAGTAATTATGTGGAAATGCACACATTTTGAGCTATTTGAGTGAGTCAAGTTGATGTTCTGCACTATTCTTGTTCTAGGCCTTTGAGGCATGGCAGAAATGAACTGTCAGAAGAGGTCACTAAATAGGGTATTGTATCCACCTTAGTCCCAACTCTAGATTTAATTTTTCCCCCGAAGTGAAGTTCTGTTGGCCTTTTGGATACACTCTGTGGCCAATACTGTTGGCTGCCTACCTAACGGCTGTTCCCCCTTTTTCTTTATTACCAAATATTATTTTCAGGGAGACAATGCTCAGACCAAAGTATGCAACTTCCCAGACATCTAGTAGCAGGTGAGTGTGGCCGTGTGACATGGTTTTGGCCAAAGAAATTTAAGTGGAATCTGTTGGTGGATCTTCTGGGAAAGCTATTTATTTTTTCTGATAAAAAAGGAGAGGATAAGCTGGCATGTGCCTTTTGCCCTTTGCCTTTTGCCCTCCCTTCCCCTCTGTTCCCTGCCTGGAACAGCAATGGAAAGCCTGGAGCTTGGGCCGCCATGCTGTAACCACCAGGATAACATTTCCGTCCTAAGGATGGTGCAGTCCACAGCCAGAAGGAGCCTGGCTCCTTCGTAATTTCCTTGGGAAAATGGGAAGGAGGAGGCTCTGCCATCAGGTACCTTAGCTGATCAAGCCCTAAGCCAAGACGTTTAGATTTAGAATAGAATCCATCTCCTGATTTCAGGCATAGAGCCAAAAGAAATAGGGTGTCATTTGGGAAGACTCAGTGCGGGGCTTCCCTGTCCTCCCAGCAGGTAGAAGACATGTGTTTGCCTCCTGGCCACCTAGTTGATGGGCTGGGCCAACTGTAGCACATTCTCTGGGCACGGGAAGGAAGGAGGAGGAGGTGCTGATGCCTTCTGTGGCATGTGGCTGAGGGATGTGGCTCTTTTGGTCCCCTCTGGGACTCCTTGGTCATCCTCAGTGTATCACATGCCTGCCTCCAGGGCCCTAATAGTTCTGTTTGCTCTGGATGGATTCTGAGTTGAACATGAGGCATCCTGGTATCAATGCCTTTAGATTAATAGAAATAAGAATAAAACCCTTCAGTTCTTCTTCCTGCAAATATCTAAAGGTCACTGTCTAGACGGAGAGGACTGGATTTTCACTCACCAGCTCTCCTCGTTCTTAGGATGCCACTGTTTGGTTCCAGGCAAAGCTGGCCCGGAAGTTATTTCCCTTTTTTGTGATGGGCTTGCACTAAGGGCTATGGGATGGGGTGCAGGGGCCATATGCTGAGCAGGCTTTTCTGGGTTAGAACAGGGAACAAATTTGAGGCTGAGTACCTCTCGAAAAACACCTCTCCCACTGGCAGGAATCATCAGCTCCATCACACTTCCTGGGCCACATTATCAAAGTCCTTCCTTGGTCGAAGGGTTCAGTATTTGGTCTTGAATCATTTAAAGCCCACACCTCCATGCATTGCTTCAATCAGTCCTCATAACAATCCTCGAGCTAGTTATTTTTAGCTTCATGTCATATATGAGAAACTGAGGCTTTAAGAGGCTTAGTATCTGGGCCAAGATCACAAAGTTATTCTTTGGCAGAGCTGGGCTGAATTCAGTGGTGCCTATTCCTTCTCCCTCACTGCTTCCACATGGGTCTGCCCCCTTTCCAGATATTCCTGCCTTTGGTGGAGTCCCGGGAATCACGGAGACTGTTGGCTGAGCTGCTTGCATGCACATATCTGGGTTTCCACTCCTTCCTGGGTACACAGCTAAACAATTTCTACCCAGGCCTCCCTTGTATCACAACGTACAGTGAGTTTGGGCCAGTGATGTGGGAAGAAGTGATTTTTGCTGCTTTCAGTCCTGACCCCTAAAATGTCCTGTGTGATGCACTCTTTGAATGCAGAAGATCCAGAGGGACTTTAAGAAGACCCATTGGCTGAGCCACAAGATAAAAGGGGTCTGACACATGCTTAGAGGAGAGCTGCCCCACTTACATTGGTCTATCCTGTCAGTGAGAAATTTGGGGGTTGTTTGATACAGCCGCTAGTGTTAGTAACCCTGACTAATACAAGCCACTTGGCTTCCTGACACACAAATGTCTGCAGTGGATCTTGTAAAGATCATGATTGGCTAGTGGGGAGAAACCACGTCCCAGATACTCTGGGATGGGTGTGAGGATTTGGTGGAGACATTCTTTTCTAACTTGAGATTCCTATTGAAGATGGTTGACATGGTTATGTTTTTCAGGATGGAGCCACAAAGGCATGCAAATAGCTCCCAGACCCCAGTTATCAACTCACTGTGTCTTTAGTCTCGTAGAGTTTTTCTATAATGGTATTTAAATTCCTCCTTGGTTTTTTCTGTAAATACAAAACTATATTTCTTGCAGTCCCTTCTTAAAATCTAGCTTGTAGGGAATTATTCTCAATTTACTGAAGTAACTGTAGACACATTCATCACTTTCTACTGCACTCCCCAACATGTGCTCACTCACACACACACACACACACACACACACACACCCTCTCTTATAGAGGTTAAAGTTTCACATTGTTTTGTTTTGATCTCCAAGAGTTGTGCATTTGAGATTGTGTCTACGTATTAGAGAACAAGTTAATTCATTTCTGAAATTTGGTTTCTTCATGTGGAAAATGGAGATAAAAATACCCACCTTTCTGGGTTGTCATGAGAACACAATGTGATAACATATATATATATATTTTTTCTTTAAATCTCCCTAAGTACTGTAGTGATAACATATATAAAAGTGCTGAGCACTGTACTATGAGCCCAGTGAACCCTATTAACAGGAGATAGATGCTTATTAATTGCACAGACTTGGCTCCAGAATTTCAGCAGAGGCTGGGCCAGATCCAGAGTTTAAGTTGCTTAATATTATTTGGATAAGTGTGTGCTATGAGAAAATATGTAATTAGAAAGGAAATGCAGCCAATAATATGCAAGTCAATCTGTCTTTTTAAAAAAATTGATAAACTTTATTTTTTAGAACCTTTTAGGTTCATAGCAACATCGAGTGGAAGGTACAGAGATTTCCCATATGACCCCTGTCCCTGCCTCCCCAACCATGCCCATTATTGACATCTCACACTATAGCCTAATAGTGGTACATTTATTACAATTGATGGACAAACATTGACATACTGTTACTACCCAGAGGCCATAATTTACATTAGGTTTCACTCTTAGTGTTGTACAATCTATGGGTTTGGGCAAATGTATAATGACATGTGTCCACCATTATAGTATCATACAGAATAGTTTCCTCTGTGCTCTGCCTATTCATCCATTCCTCCCCCCAACCCCTATGATTAGATTTTTCTTCTATATTATCTTCTAGGAGTTTTATAGTTTTACATTTTACATTTAGTTCTATGATCAATTTTGAGTTAAATTTTGTGAAAGGTGTAAAGTCTGACTAAATTCATTTTTTTTGCATGTGGGTATCTAGTTGTTCCAGCACCATTTGTTGAAAAGATTATCTTTGCTCCATTGTATTGCCTTTGCTCTTTTGTCAAAGATCAATTTATCATATTTATGTGGGCCTAATCCTGGGCACTATGTTCTATTGATCTATTTGTCTATTCTTTCAGCAATACTGCACTGTCTTAATTACTGTAGCTTTACTGTAAGTCTTGAAGTTGGGTAGTATCAGTCTTTTGACTTTGTTCTTCCCCTTCAATGTTGAGTTGGCTAATCTGGGTCTTTTGCCTCTACATATAGACTTTAAAATCAGTTTGTCAATATCCACAAAATAACTTGCTGAGATCTTTATTAGGTTTGCAATTAAGTCTATAGGTCAAGTTGGGAAGAACTGGCATATTGACAATATTGGGTCTTCCTATCCATGAATATGGAAAAATTCTCTATTTGTCTACTTTTTGTTTGATAACTTTTGTCAGAGTTTTGTAGTTTTCCTCATATAGGTCTTCTATATATTTTTTAGATTTATACCTAAGTATTTTATTTTTGGAGTGCTAATGTAAACAGTAATGTGGTTTTAATTTCAAATTCCACATGATTATTGCTGGTATGTAGGAAAGCCATTGACTTTTATACATGAAACTTGTATCCTGCAACCTTACTATAATTGCTTCTTAGTTACAGAAGATTGTTTTGATCAGTTCTTTCAGATTTTTCACACAGATGATCATGTCATCTGAAAACAAATACAGTTTTATTTCTTCCTTCCCAATCTGTATATCTTTTATTTTTTACTTGTCTTATTGCATTATCTAGGACTTCCAGTACAATGTTAAAAAGCAGTGGTGAGAGGGCATATCCATGCCTTGTTCATAACCTCAGTGGGAAACCTTCAAGTTTCTCACCATTAAGTATGATGTTAACTGTAGGTTTTTTTTTTCCTGTAGATGTTCTTTATCAAGTTGAAGAAGTTCTCCTCTATGTCTAGTTTGCTGAGAGTTTTTTAAAAATCATACATGGGTGTTGAATTTTGTCAAATGCTTTTTCTGGATCTATTGATATGATTATGCAATTTTCTTTCTTAGTCTGTTGATATGATTGGATTACATTTATTGAATTTTGAATGTTGATGCAGCCTTGCACACCTTGGGTAAATCCCACTTGGTTGTGGCATATAATTCTTTTTATAAATTGTTGGATTCAATTTGATAAATTTTTTTGTGAATTCATGTATCTATGGTTATGAGAGATATTGGTCCATAGTTTTCTTTCCATTTGATGTCATTTGTCTGTAGATATAGGCTGATAATGCTATTTTTTGTGTATGTCTGTGCAGATTTGTTTTTAGGAATGGTATTCTTAGGTTATAAATTTTTGGCATAGAGTTGTTAGAATTAATAATTCCTTTTTACCCTGTTCATGTTGAGTATTATCAGTGTTTTCTTCCTTTAGTTTGATTTATTAATTGTGTCTTTCTTTTTGTTGCAGTTAGCCTGTAGAGGATTGATCAATTTTATTGATTTTCAAGAACGCATCTTGCTTTTGCTGATTTTCCTATGTATTCCTGTTTCAACTTCACTGATTTCTGATCTGTAATTTTTATAATTTTTTTTCTTCTGCTTACTTTGCATTTAATTTGCTCTTCTTTTTCTAGTTTCCTGAGGAAATTTTAGATTTTAGATTTTTCATCTTTTCTAATATGCATTCAATGCTATATTAGTTTCTCGTCTATAAGCATCAATTTTGCTTACTTCATTAATTGTTTTATAGTTGTATTTTATTTTCATTTTATCTTTTCAAAATTCATGTTTTAATTTCTCTTGAATCTCTTCTTTACCCATGTATTATTTAGAAGTGTGTTGTTTTTTCATATTTGGAATTCCCATTAATTACTTTGAGTCTCTTTTACTATTTCTAGTTTTCTTTAATTTCTGAGACCAGATAGTGATTTCTTTCTGTTTATTTAGTTAGGTTGCATTCTGTGGCCCATGATTGTTAATTTTGGTGCATACTTGCCATGATGGGTCTGAGATGGTATTCTGTTGTTTTGGAGGAAGTGTCTATGATTCATTTATATCAGTTAATTGATGGTACTCAGTTAGATTCAACTTTCTTACACTTTTCTGCCTGCTGGATCTGTCCATTTCTGATAAAGGGATATTAGAGTTTCCAAATACAATAGTGTTTTATCTTTGCATTTTTATTAGTTTTTGCCTCATCTATTTTGATGTTCTGTTGTTAGCCACATACACACTAAAAATTATTATGCCTTCTTGGAGTATTGATCCCTTTATCATTATGTAATGTTCCTCTTCATCCCTTATAACTTTTCTTGCTCTGCAGTCAGCTCAGTCTGAATTTAATATAGCAACTCCCACTCGCTTTTGGTTAATATTAGCTTAGTATATCTTTCTTGATCCCTTCACTTTTAATTTGTATGGGTCTTTATATTTAAAGTTGGTTTCTTATAGACAAAATATGGTTAGGTCTTGTTTTTTGATTCACTCTGATAATCTCTGTCTTTTAACTGCTATATTAATACCATTAATATTTAAAATGATTATTGATATAGTTGGATTAATATCTATCATATTTATTACTATTTGCTATTTATTGCCCTTGGTTTTTTTTCCTATTTTTGTCTTCTATACTTTTTCTGCCTTTTGTGATTTTAATTGAACATTTTATATGATTCTCTCCTTTTTTAGATATCAATTATACTTCACCCCCCTCTTTTAGTGGTTTCTCTAGAGTTTTCAATATATATTTGAAATAACCCAAGTCCACTTTCAAATAACACTATACCACTTCACAGGTAATGCAAGTACCTTGTAATAACAAAATAGTCCTAATTCTTCTCTTCTGTTCTTTATATCATTACTATCATTCATTTCACTTATACCTAAACATATATGCCTATATATGCATACATAATTGAATATGTGTTGCTATTATTATTTTGAACAAACTGTTATCTGTTACATAAATTAACATAACATCTACACATTAACATAACACTAACATCTTATTAAACTAAGATTTTTTATTTTACCTTCACTTATTTATTCTCTGATGCTCTTCTTTACTTTATGTAGATCTGAGTTTCTGACCTATATTATTTTCCTCCTCTCTGAACAGCTTCTTTTAACATTTATTGTGAAGCAAGTCTACTGGTAACAAATTCCAATTTTTGTTTGTCTGAGAAACTCTTTATTTCTCTTTTGCTTTTGAAGGATAATTTCACAGATTACAGAATTTTAGGTTGGTAGTTTTTTTCTCTCAGTACCAAATATTACACTTCTCTCTCTTCTTGCTTGCGTGGTTTCCGAGGAGAAGTCAGACGTAATTCTTGTCTTTGCTCCTGTAGAGGTAAGGTGTTTTATTCCTCTCTGAATTATTTCAAAATTATTTCTTTATCTTTGATTTTCAGCAATTTGAATATGATATGTTTATGTGCCTATGTGTAGGTTTTTTGTTTTGTTAATCTTTTTTCATTTATCCTGCTTGGTATTCTCTGAGCTTCCTGGATCTGTGACTCAGTGTCTGACTTTAATTTTGGGTAATTCTCAGTCATTCTTGCTTCAAATATTACTTCTGTCCCTTTCTCTCTTTCTTCTTGTATTCCCATGTATGTTACACCCTTCACAGTTGTCCCACAGTTCTTGATATGCTGTTCTGTTTTTTTTCCCCAGTGTTTTTTCTCTTTGGTTGGTTTTCTGTTTTGGAAGTTTGTATCATTATATCCTCATGCTCAGAGATTCTTCAGATGTGTCCAGTATGGTATGGAGCCCATCAAAATTATTTTTGTTAAAGTATTTTAGATGTCTATCACTTCTTTTTGATTCTTTCTTAGAATTCCAATCTGTCTGCCTACGTTATCTATTTGTTCTTGCATGTTGTCTACTTTTTCCATGAAAGCCCCTAGCATATTAATCATAATTTTAAATTACTTGTCTGGTAATTCCCACATCCTCGCCATATCTTAGTTGCTTCTGATGCTTGTTCAGTCTTTTCAAACAGTGTTTTTTGCCTTTTAGTCTACCTTGTAAATTTTTGTGGAAATCTGGAAAGGATGTACTGGTAGAAAGGAATTCTGGTAAATCAGTTGTTAGTTGTGTGGTGGTAAGATGTGGGTGAGGGGAAGCGTTCTATAGTCCCGTGATTGGGTCTCAGTCTCTTGGTGAGACTGTGCCCTGGGCTGTGAACTTTACCAGTGATTCTCAGTTCTATTTGTTCCTCCCTTAGATGGGGCAGGATGGCTAGAGGAAGCTGGGGTTAGGTACTTCCCTTCCGCCAGGAAAATTAGACTTTGATAATATCCCAACAGGTTAGGCTGTGGTAAAAAAATTTCTCCAGAGAGCAGGCCTTGTTAGAAAGAACAAAGTGCTCTGGAATATTTCAAAATGGTTTCTTTTACCCTGCCCCTTTTGGAAGCACAAGGGGATTTTTTCCCTAGTGTTCACTGTAAGGACCTGGTAGAGCTCCTAGAGGTAAAACTCAAAAAAGTGACCAGTTGTGGTGGCTCACGCCTGTAATCCTAGCACTTTGGGAGGCTGAGGCAGGAAGATTGCTTGAGGCCAGGAGTTTGAGACCAGCCTGGGCAACATAGCAAGACCCTGTGTTTAAAAAAAAAAAATAAAAAAATAAGCCAGGCAGGGTGACGCATGCCTGTAGTCCTAGCTACTTGGGAGGCTGAGGCAGAAGGATCATTTGAACTCAGGAGTTTAAGGCTGCAGTGAGCTACAGTTGCGCCACTGTTCTCCAATGACTAGGTCCTTCCAGAGTTTTTAACTCTCAGATTTGTCTGCACTGAGTCACAAGTAATTCATCGATTACAGTTATGGTTTTCTTATCCCATATTGGTAAGTATTGGTTCCCATGGAGGTTTCTACTTGCGGGTTTCTGTTCTGGTAAGTTGTGATTTTCTATATCTGCCTGTTTCTCTTTCTGATTTTTGGGGCATCAGTTTGCCCTGTGAACTCAGTTCTCTGACAGATCTAGGAAAAACTGTTGATTTTTCAGTTTTTTCAGTTTGTTCAACTTTTTACTTGTTAACTCCTTACATGCCAGACCTGAAACCAGAACTTAATCAGTTTTTACCCTCTCATGTTTATTAAAGAATTAACATTTTATCAGGATTCCAGGATTCTCCTTCCATTTTACTTCACTTTTTATTCTCTGTTTCAGTTAAAATTTCCTGTCTAACATTTCCCCCAAGGAAGGTTCTTATACACTCTCTGGATTGTTTTAAGTGAATAGTCCTGTTAATTTGAACACTTATTTATCATTTAGGGTAGTAGAAGAAGGTTTCCCTTCTCCTGCTCTCAGCATTACCTGCCGACACTTGAGATCAGATGCTGAATTTTGAATAAATATTCCTCTCCGTGAATGTAGCAAATTTACTGATGGTTCCTTTTGGAATGACTTCCATTTGGAGTGTGTTTTATGGCACCATGGCACTTTCTTTTCATTACATTTTAACTTTGCTTCTTCTAACATCATTGGTAGTGGCCAGAGTTGGCAGCTCTTACACTATGCATCCAAGGAAATATTTTGGGGGTCTATCAATTCTCAACAACCTCAGTTGGCAAATGGAAAATCTGGAAAGAAATGAGTTTGGTGAGCAGCCTGGGCTGTCAAACCAGGCTCTTATTCATTTGCAAGGACGCACCTTTTGTGCTCTGAGGTGGTTCTGCTTTGCCGATGGTTTCTTTATCTGAGTTTGTGGATGGCGTTGGGAGCTTGGGGGTTCACTGAGGCAGAAACTCAGAAGCTCAGAGTGTGGTATAAAAGGAAGGTACCACTCAGGGTCTTTGCGGAAGGGTCTTGATGTATTCTGCTTGCATATTGTTCCTCTTCCTCACTCTGGAGATTTGCATTTCAATTCCATGCATGGGGAAATAGGAGCTCAGAAAACACCTTCCTCTTCCTTTTGCAACAGGAAGTCACATCCTGACACATATTGTGTGGGGGTCTTGCTTGTGGGTGCAGCCTTGGGAGTCCCAGCTACTCCACCCTTCTTGTCTCATTCTGTTCTTCCCTCCCAGCTCGCCACTGCCACCTTGGTCTCTGCCTCAGGGGCTCCCATTGTCCAGTCAGAAAAATGGGAAAAGTTGCTGGATGTTCTGTCTGTCCTTCTCCTTTTTTTTTTGTTCTCTAGGTGATAACTTCTATTTTCTTGTTACAAAAGCATCATGTGTTTCCTGTAGAAATTGTGCAAAACACACTTGGGGAAGATGCCCTGGTTGAGTTTAAACTGGGATTCAGACCTGGCATTGCCTGCTCAGCAGGGGAAGATTGTGCCTCCTTCCCACCTTCCCACCACCCTCCTGCCCATACCACCCCCATCCTGTTGTCTGCCCCCAATTCCTGTTTAGGAATTACATTCCATTTTTAGACCATCAGCAGTTTGTAAAAGATGGTCCAAGGACTCCCAAGGATGCATGGGGCTCTTTCAGAGGGTCAGCAAGATCCTCCCTTTGCCAATGACATTTCTGTGTGAGGCTAGATTTTCTTCATATACTTCAACCCAACAACACATTGCAACAGATTGGAAGCAGAAGCAGACCCAATAATACAGCTGTCTTCTGTGAAGCCAGATGTTAAAGAGATTTGAAAAATGTGAGACAATGCCCCTCTTCTCACTAATTTTCTTTTTTTGGGAAATATATTTACTTTAATAAAAATATGTTATTTATGTTAACATGTAATGGGTTTTTTATTGTTATTTTTGAATGAACTAATAAATATTTTAACATTTCTCAGGCTTCATTTCTAATATAGTAGATATTAATAGATAAAACCTAGATAAACAACATTGGTTTGGGGTCTCCAATAAGCTTTAAGTGTGTAAAGGGGTGCTGAGAGCAGAAAGTTTAAGAATAACTATCCTAGTTATCTCTTCTGAGGCACCCATGGGTACCTCTGCACCTTAAAAGCAATAGTTGTTTGGAAGATGTCCTTCAACTATAATGGATAATAAATGAGAATATATTAATACATAGCATACTACACAACAACAAAAATGGATAAACTACAGCTACACACAATTATGTGTTGAGTGAAAGAACCCAGACACAAAAGAATACATATTGTAGGTTTAAAAACTGGTAAAAATGAACAATGGTGTTAAGGGATGCATACCTCAGTGGTAAAAGTACAAAGAAAGGGGATATCTGGCACTTTAGGATCATGATTGCCTTTGTGGGGTAGGATGAGCGCTGCGGAAGGGAAAGAGAGTGTAGAAGCTTCTTGGAGCTGGCAGTGCCTGACTCATGTATGCTGAGGCTTCATGCCTTTCTCTGTATGTGGGCCTGCTGGTTACTAACCTACTGTCTGTGAGCGCTAAACCCACCCTTCTATATATCCATTTTGATGCTGGGGCTGGGACTATGGAAACCATATTCCCCTTGCCTAATGGCTCTGTTATGCATGGCCGGTAGGGGTCCCTGGAGAGAGGCAGGAAGGTTGGAGGAGGAAGAAGGGATTTCCATTGGCTTTCTGATCTTGTCAATGTCACTGCAGCCAAGTCCCTCCACGCTGGCAGGTCCAGTCAATTCCAGTAGCAGCAGGTGATTCCAATTTGCAGTCTTCTTATGCTGCTCGAAACAGCCTTGTTGCATCTTCTCTGAGGTGTAGCACCTGCCACCCAGTCCTGGTGGAGCGGCAGACTTTCTTCAAAGGTCTGAGTTTCACTCCTGTAGGATCCTTTCTTCGAGCTTCTAAATTTTAATATTCCCAATCTCTTTCCTTTATCTCTGCAGCCCTATGGGTAGTAGCTGCTTCCTACAGGTAGCTGCTTTCTATAGAAAACACTTCCAACTTATTATTAAATAAGGTTATAAATGGCACTGGCCCTTTTAAAGTTGTCATTTGCATTTTATTACCAAACATTATAGAGTGCAGGAACTGCTGAGGAATCTCATCTGGGAGATGTTCTAGGTATTACCTCTGTGAGAACTCCATGTCTACCTTGCTCCTTTTCATTCTCAGTAATTTAGTGAACGCTTCTCTCTGTATTAAATTTTCTCTATTAAAGTAATTGGTGTGGTTTCTGTCTCTTGACTGAACCCTTATGATACAGAAAATGGTTCCAGGAGTGACCCCAGGAAAAAGATCCTTAAAGATGGGATTTTAGCAGGATTTTTTCCTTGGATTTGAATTAGGTGCTGAGCTCCTTGTCATGGCATGCAGGGGCATCATAAGTAATCAGTGTATCACCTGTGGTGGCGTGTAAATGGAATTCTTACTGAAGCAGGTGCCGCGACCATCAAGTGGCTACTGCCTGAGTATTGAGGCGTAATGACTGTGGGGCTGGGTGCCTCTTCCTCAGTGCACTGGGGCACTTACAGAAAGGAAAACGACAAACTCAGGTCTTTAAACTCTTGGTTCACATCTTGGTCAGAGAGCCAGAGTGACCCCTTAAATCTCTTTTTTTCTTGTAGCTCCAGGGCTGACCTTGCTAAAATCAGACAAAATACTTACTTTTGCAGCATGCAGAATTGCAACCTAAAGTGAGTTCAAAGCTATGGCAAGTCTCTACATGAAATTTATGGCATTCTTTGGGAAGGAATGGGGCCCTGAGACCTAGTGTGGTGATATTTGGATGGATTCAGATGAAGCTGATAATTTTTTGGAGACTTGAGGCACTTTGGTCCTTCCCTGCTGGTGGAAGCAGCTTGGCACTGGTATCTGAGGAGACCAGGCTTTTATTGCTGGAAGACACCAGCCATCGTTTGTTGCTCAACATGGTCTAGAGAACAAGTACAAAGTTGGATACCAGAGGAAATAGCTTATATTTCAAAAGAATTGCAAGATTTTTGTTAATTTATATTACCAGAAACTTGGGGAATATGGATAGCATTATATTTTAAGGGTGTTAGACAAAAAAGACAGGCTATTACACTGGATAGGACCAAACTTCTGTATGTATGTGGTTCCACCTAACACAGACCCTGGATTTAACATGCAGCTGGAGTAGGATCTAATGGTTTATTTGGTTTGGATGACTAAAGCTTGGACTCAGTGGGGACCCTTACTTAATGAGGATGAGGTGCCAGAACTTCCTTGCCATCACGTAGACGAAGGAATCCAAATGCTTAGGGAGACAGAATGTTCAGATGGATTTATTATGTGAAACCTTCACCTCCCAACCCCCTTAGCTCTCCAATTACATCCCTCAAGAGGGCCCGGAGCGCCTTCCCTTTGTTACGGATCTGAGAAGCACAGTGGTGAGAGGAAGGCCGCATGGTCATGGGCGATGCTGCCGCTCAGGTGGGCTCTGCCACTGCAGTGGGGATGATGGTATCCCCAAGCAGCAGAGACCGGGTGGTAGCACTTAACACAGGGACACAGTGGGCCACGCAGGAGTGGGCAGCGGGAGTGAGGGGTCAGCAGACCACTGGGCCCCACAGGGATCATGGTGTCCTTAGGAATGAAGCAGGCATTCATTCCTAATAAATGTTGCTTTACCTATATAATGGGGGGAACTCCAGGCCCGGTGGCCAAAGTTGCCACAGTTGACAGTCGCAGCCCCTCGCTCCAATCCCATGCCTAACCGGCCCTCAGACTGGGAGCCCCTTGACTGAGTCCCCTTCTGGTTGCTGGACCATCCCAAGTGTAGCCTGTGGATTTCCCCAGAGGGGGAGAGTGATGCTGCACAGAGGGAAAGAAGTATCAAGACCCTTCAGGATTTTCTACTCTGAATTGATGCTAATTTCTGAGGATCCAAAACGCCACTGGGACCCACCCATCCAAGAGGGAGCTTGTGGTGCTCAGGTAATAAATGGAGAATTGAGCCAAGCTCAAATCATAGCAGTTGCTACAGGTCTGTGAACTCATGCTGTGGTTCTCCCTCCATTTCCAGAATATAAAATCGGGATGTGCATACCTGGCAATATAAACTTTCTGGCAGAATTCTTTAGCTCTTCATGTTAGGGAGTCCCTGGAAATTCCCCTCCCTAGCAGGATAGTAAGCCGAATGCTATACCACAGTTCTGACTCTGAGTTGATGTGAGTACACCATAGAAGACGGATAGCTGTAGGTGATACCTGTTGGGTCTGTGCAGTGCTGGATGGACCCTGAAGGATGAAGGCAGACTCTCTTCTACTTAATCAAGTGATAACTTCAATTGCTGCTGCTGTTCCAGATGTGGAATTTTATTTTGGAGCAAATGAACACAGTCTCTGATATTGGGCTGCAGCAATTATATTAACAAGATGAATGCTTTTTCTCTAGACCCATTTGCAAGGACAATCAGAAGATGTTTACTTTTATCTAACAAAGCCAAATTACACCTGACTGACAGAGTGTGCTATAGTTCACAATAAAAGTTTTGAAAAATTTAAAAAAATCATAATGTAACTCATATGAATAAAATTAAATTTATATCTTCATGTTTTTAATTACATCAAGAGAAAGTGGCTGAAGAGATTTTCATTTGAATTAGAGGGTATATTTGAAATGGTTTAACTTAAGAGATAGGTGTCATAGAATGCACAACATTTACTTAGGGGATCTGGGGGACATGTCACTGAGAAAGTGGTCATTCTTCAGCAGCTGCAATCAGGAGAGAGTGAGAGGCCTGCCAACTGCTGACCAGGACATACAGCTGTGAATTCAAGGGCTGTAGGTGGTGATAAAAACCAGTGCTTCTGTATAGGAGCCCTTGTGCACAGCCTCCAAACTCCAGGCTCTGGTTCAAGATCAAGCTCTTCTCATAAGGACATCCCGATGCTGTGTGCTCTGGAGTCCAGTATATTGGGATTTCATTTCATGACTGCACATGACCCTGGAGCTGCATCAGAGAAGACTCAACTTGCAAGTCAGTTGGCAAAGCTTTTGTGACTTAGGAGGGGGCATGGTAGCACACCATTTTAATTACACACCATCCAAATTAACCAGAACCAGCAAACATGACTGTCAGAACCTGTTAGAGACTTTCCTGTGTGAGAAATGCTTTTTGAGCAAGAAGGAAGATTCCCTCTTGTGTCTAGCTTTTGATGGAGCTTGTGGAAAAATTAAAGGCTTGGAATAGGCTTTCAAGTAATTAGACTGACCTCATACCCAAAGGAGGAAAAAGCCTGCAAAATATAAAACCGTGTGCTTAACCACCACTGAGAAAGAATGGGGCGCAGCTTTCTATCCCCACTCTTGGATTTAAGCTCGATTCCTTTGACTTTCCATAGGCCTTAGGGCCTCCGTGGGTCTTACTTAGTATCTGCCAAACTGTTCTGTTTTCATAACCTTTCTGGTCTACTTCTGCTGCTAGGCTCTGAGCCAGCAGAGACATGCACCACAGTTTTCTATTCCCCAGTCCTGGCAACAAGTATGTGTCCAGTAAACATTTTCCAGATGGAAAAATTTAATTTCTCTTTTATCTTCTTATCTCTCTGCACTGACAACCTCCTAGTGCATAGGCTGGCACATGCACACACAGACATGCACTTTTAAGAAAGACGGGATAGAGGAGAACAGTTTAGAATTATGTTTTTCCATTTTAGTTTTATATGACAGGGCATCTCCTAATGGTTACAATAAGATTCTAACTCATTTGAATTTTAAAGTATATACCAAATGGGATTTCTATTTTGTTTCAGAGGGAATATACTGGACAGAATATGTCAATACAAAGCCAGGTTCAGGAAACTCCAAAAATGTCCCTCAGGAGATACCAAGGGATTTGAATTTGCCAACTGACTAAATAGGAGGAACTCTTGTTTCCACTGAAAATAGTGCTCAAAGTCAGGGTTTCAATGCATAGTTGGAGGAGCTCTGAAATTTTGGAATTGAACATCGGCACAGAGAACTTTGCAGACTTCCTTATGTGTCCTTCCTTGGGGAGATTTTACTGTGCAATGGAGCCTGTGGGTTTGCAGATATTTTACTTGGGTAAAGATCCCCATGAAATATGTAAAAATCATGCACTGTTGCTATCTTTGCTATTGCTATCAAGCCTCTATTTTTTTGTGCCCTTAATTTGTTAACCCATTAATGCTCAGAACATGCCACACAGTGAGCAGTATGTATCCTCACCTTGCAGATTGTGGGAACGAGGCTCAGAATGGAAGAGAGAAATTTCCCAATGTCTCTTAGAGAGTGAGTGAGCGGATTCCTTCGGGTCCTCATGGCCCTGTTGCTTCTCAACCTCTCTTAGAGAGGAGCTTGGGCACCCTAAGGACAGAGGCTCTGGCTCTGAGAAAAGGTCCAAGGCATGGACTTGAAGAATATGGCAACTACAGGGAGGGTTGTTCTACTTTCCGTGGGAAGGATGAGGATGGCTTTTCTCCTTTGTTGTCACCCCAAGCTTTTGAAGAACTGGAGAGCCCTTCTGGTCATGCAACTTGGGAAATTTGCTCAACCGTCTGGGCCTCAGTTTCCCTCCCGATCATGAATGAGAACAAATAGGGCCTCCCCTAGGCATGCTGTGGGATTAAATAAAATCATGAGTGCAAAGAGTGCAATAAACGGAAACTTTAAAAACACAGCAGCAATTGTTCCTTCTATTCGTTCAGTTGGTGACTGTATCTGAGCTAAGATTGTGCAGCGCCCAAGGCTCCGTTTCATGGAGAACCAATTGACCTCTTCAAGAGAGGGCATTTGGGAGCAATGACAGCGTCTCTGTGACGGTGTCCAATGGCTCAGATTTAGTGCCACTGTGTATGTCTTGGGGCTCTAACTTTTACCATCATCGAAAGCAGTTTCTCTCTCTCGTAGTCACTCACCAGGTTTTAAATTTAGCGACTCTTTTCCCCTTGTGCGGTATTATGTCCTATCTTGGTACTGATGTGAGTGTAAATACGGAAATATTTTTCCAGATTTACATGCATATGGATAGAACGTAGATCACATGGATGGCAGGTTGGGCTTTTTCCACTCCCGCTTCATGTCCAAACTTTATCACCTTCCTCTCTCTGTTTTGCATTCTTTCCTAAGAGATTTTTTTGTTGGGTAAGAGTTAAAAAGAGACAGTTAACACTATGGTTTATCTAAGCTGTGCTGTAAGAGGCAGCCCAGGTGGGCAGGAGAACTGATTGCTGGTCCAGCAGGTGTTTCATTTGGAAGGACCTAGATGACTCAGTTAGAGGAGCTCTCAGGAGCTCTCCCATCTGGTGGGCTGGGAACTGGGGGTCTTCCAGGGGCAGGGGCAGGGACAGAGCAGCACAAGGGGCCTTTCCAACACTCCTCGGGGGGGTGGGATGGGAAAGGCAAAGGATCGAATTTTGTGTGTGACCACTGTCCTCTTGTGGTAAGATTTCTTTCTGTCAATGGATTGTACCTTTGAGCACTTTTAGACATGGCTCACACAGCTACGAGGCTACAATGCAATCTTAATATCTATCTCCCTGTCTCTCTTTGTCACCTATGTATTTTAAAAAATGGATCCAAATAGGTTTCTTTTTTATCGTGACTAGAGCATAATCTATTCAGGTCAATCAAATTCTATAATTATGAGGAGCAGATACACTGTACACACACTAGTAATTTTTAAAGACATTGACTGCACAAGCACACCTTTCACCTTCAAATGTCACACATGAGAATGTCCTTTTTTCGGGGAGGGCTCAGAAGTTTTAGGGCCTCAGGATCAGGCAAGAGCACTACCTAGGAGAGGTGGCAGGGCTCTTAGCCATCATTTAGTTCAGGGGGTTTTGGGTTGTGCTCTGTGGGACTCTATAAACAACGGAAGATTTTACCTGGGCATTTATGCTGTATTAGGTTTCCAGGGTTTCTATAACAAAGTGCCACAAACTAGTTGACTCAGGGAAACAAAAATTTATTGTCTCACAATTCTGGAGGCCAGAAGTCTGAAATCAAGGTGTTGGTAGAGCTGTGCTTCCTCTGAAGGCACTGGCAGTTCAGAATGAGTGTGTGTGTGTGTGTGTGTGTGTGTGTGTGTAAGATCTATTTCTGGCCTCTCCCAGCTTCTGGTAGCCTCAGGCTTGCAGATGGCCATCTTCTCCCTGAACCTCTTCACATCGTCTTTCCTTTGTGCATGTCTCTGTGTCCCAATTTCCCCTTTTTAAAAGGACACTGTCAGATTAGATTAGGGCCCACTCCGTTTTACATGGTCACCCTGTGAGACCCAATTTCCAAGTAGGGCCTTCACATACCTCACATTCTAAGGTACTGGGAGTTAGGACTACAACATATCTCTTTTGGAGGAGACACAGTTCAACCTATAACAGATGCTCTTAATACATTGGAGCTCTGGCTAAGATTTATTGGATAAGTGGTTCACTGCTAAATATTTTGAAAATCCATCATCTGAAAGGTGAAGAAACTGACACCCAATGGGGCAGATGATTTACTCAGGTTATAGAGCTTATGTGGCAGGTTTGGGACTTGAACCCAGGCCTTAGGACTTCTCTATGTGTTTTTACTACACAGTGGTAGCTGCCATGCTAGTTGATAGGAAGTTCTGATTGTTAGCATGGTTGCTAAACTAACTTTATTCTTTCGAGTTTTTATTAGTCTTTTTCAAAAAATGTCCCTTTTAATTGGAGAATTTGACATCGACATTCTGTTGGTTGGAAAGTGCCTAAGGCAACATAAAGTAATTGTCTTTCATTAGAAGAGTTCAGAAGTACATTTGATGATCTCCATCACCTACTAAAAAATATTCATTTCTTCTGGGAATAATTTGGAGGTGAAAAGGTAGAAAACAATCCAACAGTTAATGACATACAATCAATACCGAATAGGAAGAACTTAAGACCGTTGTTGGGTTACTGCTTCTTTGATTTCTATATTCCCTCTCACCCTTTCCCCCCCTATTATCTGACAAGACTCACAGACAGATGCTAACTTGAAGGATTCAGAACTTCTGGGAGAGTGGAAACCAGTCTGGAAATCCTGTGTAGTGTTGAGACTCTTGTGACAGTTTGGGAGTGTGTGGACACCCACAAAATGAAAGTAATTAGACAGTGAGATTCATCTTGTCAGACCGAGATCTATGTTGCACTGTTTGGCATGAAAGGCAGTCAGAGATCTGTCCGGGAGGCCAATTCTTTGGCAATTTTGGGTAGTGGGTAACATCTCCGGGGGGTGACCCCTACCACTCTCCCTCTGTCCCTCCCTCCTCATTGGCCTGTACCCAGTCCTCTCCCTGCTTTCTTTCTGTATCACTCTCAGGGAGTTCTGGGAATGTGGCAGGTTGCATGTGTAACTCTGAAGCCCTCTTCCTCTTTGGAGTAATATAATGACCAAGGCAGGTGAGGGCACCAGTTTGCCCAAGCTCTCTAAGGAAGACAGGCAGGAGGGTAGCATTCTCCAGGGCATAGGTATTGAACCGGAGGGACCAGTGCAGAGAAGGCCTGCCTCTCCAGGCAGCCCAAAGGAAGACCCCGGACATTGTGCCCCTTGAGAAGATCTAGGCATCTGTTCCTTCTGCTCTGAGGCTGTCCATAGTGCTGACCCCAGAGATTTGGAAGGGCCCCACAGCGGGGCAGGAGAACTACTTATGGACATCATGGTTGGGAGGTAACGATTGGTTGAATTGGAGTAAACCTAAGAGTGGTGAGGCTCCTTCCATATTCCTCAGCTGAGAAATGAGTCAGTTTGGATCCTTCAGGAAGCAGCTGCCAAGACACAGAAGAGCAAGGTATTTGAGGGGTTAAAACTTGTTAAAGATAAAGAAGAGAAGGAGCAGGCCTCGGCAGGAGAGCCTTCAGACTGTGGTGCGGGTCTGCTGTCTGTTCAAGAAGAGGGGCAGGAAGAAGGCTCGCCCTGCAGCTCTGAGAAGTCATTTGTCCCCTTGCAGAGCCTCAGCACAAAGGCTGCCCACAGTGTCCACATGGGCAGAAATGGCCAGGCCCAGTACCCCCACTGGTTGGCAGCTGCTGAGGAGATCATGGCCTTGGCTCAAACACCCCGGCAGATCCTGAAGACGCTGCAGCCGAGGGCCGTCCGCTCATTGCGCTCTTCCATAAAGAGGCGGTGCTCGGATCTCCCCTCCCTCAGGAGCGCACCCCAGGGCTGCCACACGTGTAAAGGTCAATCACTTCATTTGCCACCAGCCCACAAGGGCAGGGTCTGACCTGCCTTCCAACCTTCTGGTTCACTGCCGCTGGAAAGACCGAACAACCCGACCTGTGCATATTCTACACACAACCAGGAAGAGGCCAGAACAGTATGACCATTGAAAGGGACTTGGTAACTTGAGGGAGGAGGGCCAGGTTGAAGAACTGGTATAGGGAGCTCCAACTGAACAGAATTAAATGAATCAGTGGAGCCAGGAGGCAAAGAGAAAGAGACAGAGATGAAGAGGGAGAGATACGTATATGTATTTCCTCTCTCTCTGGCTCTGTGTGTGTATGGATTATCTGTATCTATATTTATATCTATATCTAAATCTGTATCTATCCAGAGAGAACTTCAATGGCATGCAGTAGAGCAAAGGAAGGTTTTTTAGAATTTAAAATTCAAATTTCCAATTTCAAAAATTTTCTGTATTAACACACATACGTAATACATGTATAAATTATATGTAAAATACATACTTATATATACTTATGTATTTTTATATGCTTATATATATGTATGTGTATCTACACACATGTACGCAGACAGATACATCCATGATACAGGTAATGACGTACGTTTGCATTTATGTGTGTCTAGGCATAGAGATGCATGCAAAGGTAAGTGCTCAGATGATGGTATGGTTATCTCAGGGGTGAGGACAAAGGGACGGTTTGTGTGCATGCCAATTATTAATAGTTTGTTTCACAACTTTGGATTGTACACCTGCTACAACAAATTATTTGTGCACTGAAGTTTTAATTTTATCAAAGAACAGCATGCACATTGTTAAAACTCTGAGAGTACCAAAAAGATTTGTAATGAAAAAAGAGGCCCTGCCCCCATTTTCCCCACTGACCAGGCGATCACTCTTCACCCCACGGGCAATCAATTTTAAATATTTCAGCTGTCTCTTTCGGTTGTTCTTTCCGTATTTCTAAACAATACGTTCATACTGCCCTTTCTCGATTTTCCCCATTTTGGACGGTGCCCATGTCTTCCTGGTGTTGCGGAGGAGCATTTATCTCCCTGGCGCTGCCCTCCCCCCCCCCAACCCTCCCCACCCGACTCCTCCTCCTTTGTCTCCCCCATATGACTAGATAGTCTCACAATTCTTAGTTAAATCAATAAAAACAGTCCATATCATTATGGCTCTATGAATATTATTTTTTTGGAAAGCCAAATATTTTACTATGATTGCATTTCTTTTATTATGTATGTGGTTTTGTGTGTTTCCAGTGAAAAATAAGTCTTTCTACCATCCCTTTGTCCCAGCAAGTAGATTCCTCCACAGATTCCCCCTGCAGAGCAAGGTGCATTTCTTATGTATCCTTCTAGAGAAATTTTATATTAATACAAATGCAAACACATATGTATATATTTTTATTTTCCCTCTTGCTTGAAATAGTAGCATATCATACACATTATTCATTCCTCACTGTTTTTTTCTAAACAATACATCTTAGTATTCTACGTAGTATTCTACATTAGTACGTATAAACACACCTCATTCTTTATAACAGCTGCATAGTATTCTATTGCACAAATGCATCAAAATTTATTTAACTAGTGGTCTATTGATGGAAATGGAGGTTATCATCTGGTCTAGAATGCATACTCCATACACATACCATTTCATATTTGTGTTTGTTATGTATCTAAAGGATGAATTCCTATATGTGGAATTTCTGGATGAAACTATATAGGCATTTTAAGTTTGGATGATATTGAGAAGTTGTTCTTCAAGGAGAATGTGCCAATTTACATTTCCATCAATGTAATTTGTTTCTCAAACCTTTTTCCAGCACAAAATGATTTCCTCTTTGTTAAGTGATTTGCTCCTTGCCAATCTGATAAAGCACTGCAATGAGATATGATTATAGTTTTATTTTGTACTTCTCTTACTATGAATGTTTGAGTACATTTTTGTATATTTAAGAGCAACTACAACTCCTTTTATGTGAACTATCTATTAGTGTATTTTGCCAGTTTTTCTATTGGATTATATACATGTCCTATTGATTTGTTGAAACAATTTACATATTAGGGAAATTGGCTTTTTGTTGGGATATGACTTACAGATTATTTTCCTCAGTTTGGGGTTTATCTTTTGACTTTGTTTGTAGTGTTTCTTTTGTATGGAAAATTTTACTCTTTAATCTAATTTTGCAATTTTATAGCCTTAGTCCAATTATAAGAAATCATCAGACAAATCTACATGGGGAACATTTGCCCAAATAACTTCTCAATACTTTTCAAAAGTGTCAAGGTCATGAACAATTGAGAAACTGCTACATACTATGGGAGCAGAAAGAGAAATAACAAGTAAATGCAACATGGCTACCTGGATAGGATCCTGGATCTCAGAAAAGGACATTGGTGGAAAAATTGGTGAAATTAGAATAAGGTATTTAGTATTGTGCCAATATGAATTTCCTGGTTCTGATAATTGTACTGTATTATGTAAGATGTCAACATTAATGGAAGCTGGGAGCAAGGTAGGAGTGGGTATATAAAACCTCTCTGCTCTATTTTTGCAATATTTCTATAAGTTCATTTTTCTAAAGTTAATTTTAAAAAGTTTAAAAATTTTGCAATTTTGGCAGAGGCTTCCAATTGTCTACCCAGTATTTATTTTGCCCTTCTTCTTTAGTAACAGAACCCGGGGCAATGTTCCAGCTTCTTTGCAGATAAGGATGCCAGTGAGAAGAAAGCAGAATTGCCAAGTGGGGTTTCTGTGAAAACCTGTTTTGTCTTTCTATTGCCAGTTGTCTGGGAAGCAGAAAAGGTGCTGGAGCTCCATCCTTGGTTCATGCAGGAAGAGACAAAAGAATTGCAGAGACCTTACACTTGACATCAGTGATATTCCTGACCCATCTGTAGCAATGGTCTACCCTGTTGAGATGAGGTCTCTATATACCTAGAAGGCAATTTCTAACTGAGATAGCAGCATGGCTCCTAGCCTTCCTCCCTGCAAGAACTTAAAAGAAAGACTCCGGGTTTCTTCTAGAATAATTTTGGTTTCATTTTTATATTAAATTTTTTACATCCATCTGGAATTGATTTCGTTTGATCTAAGGATTAAGATAGAGACCTAATAATTTTTTCCCCTAAATATCTGCTCAGTTGCCCACTATTGCTGAATTGTTGACTTTCTCCCACTGATATTCAATGCCATTTTAATACTGTATTAGATTTTCACAGCAATTTTGGTCTATTTCTGAGGTTTCTATCTTGTTGCATTGATCTAATTATTCATGTGCCACTACCATAATATTTTAACTCTAGTTTTATCAAATATTTTAATATCTGGTAGGATAAATATCTCCTCAACTTTTTGTTTTAATTTTTTTCTGCCTTTCTATGTATTTCTGTATGAACTTGAGAATCATATTGTGTTTTATACTTTTTGATTGATATTTGTATTGATATTACATTAAATTTATGTAATAATTTAGAAAAAATTGACATCTTGTTAATATTGAGTCTTCCTATCTCAAAAAATGGAGTATGCGTTTAAATTTATTCAAGTATGTCCTTCAGAAGCATTGCAGGGTTTTATTCAGGTGGGTCTGACAAATTTCTTATTAATTTTATTCTTATATATTCAATATTTTCTGTTATTTTCTTCTATTATATTTCCTAACTTATATATAGAGAATCTATTAATCTTGTATATTTATTTTATAATCAGGCAATGAAACTTTTCATATTGTTTATACTAATTTTTTTTAGTTGTTTTTTTCTAGGTTTTTTAGGTATACAATAATATTACCTGACTATAATGATACTTTTACTTTATTCTTTATAATTTATATATTTTAATTTCTTTCTTATATCTAATTACATCAGATAGTTAAGTTATAGTGGAGAGGAAGTCAGAGTTCTGACATGGAACAAGTGGCATATTTAAATTGGATGATTTGAGAAAAGTTTACTAAATGGACTGTTTCCAAAGTGAGCAAGGTACAGGGAAACAACATAGTGTGGTGCAGCACTCTGGCTAGTAACAATGGGAAACCCTTACCTCCTTTCACTGATGGAGTGAAAGGAGGAAGAAGCTTCTGGAGCTTGGAGCCAGAGAGAGAGGAGTGGAGGGGGTCATCAGACAGGAGCAGTGGCCTTTAGTTGAGGTTCACAGCCAACCTGCAATGACAGGGAGAGGATGGAAAAATGATGCTCGGCCTCTCTTTCTTCCCGCTGTCTGATCTTCCCATGCTCCCCGTTGGTGGAACCCAATGAGTAGCCCGAGATAAGGTATTTTGTTGATGACATAGGTGAGCTTCTTGGGCAAGAGCAGATGGAGAAGGGTAGGGTGGATCTGGAGGGGCAAGAGGAGATAAGAAGCACAGGGAACATCCTTGTCTTGCTCCTGATGCTAGTAGGAAGGCCTCTAGTATTTGCCATTAGGTGTATATGTCTGTGTGTGTGTATATATATATATCTAGGTAGCTACACATAGCTATCTATCTGTATATCTGTATACAGTTGACCCTTGAACAACATGTGTTTGAATTGTGTGGGTCCACATATATGTGAATTTTTTCCCTTAAAAGTTACACCTTTTGTGCCTGCCTCCCTGCCTCCCCTCTATCTCCTCCTCCTCTCCCGCCTCTGGATCTAAAAAGTCATTTCCATACCCAAGGGTTGTCTAGATTTTCTTCTATGTTATCTTTCTGCTTTTATTTTTTACTTGAATAATTTGCTAATTATCTCTTAATATTTTTTCCAAATACTCCATTGTGTGATTTACTCTATAAAATTCTTATTTTTTCCATAGACCCCCCCACACCGAGTTTTCACTTTTCCATGTGAATGTTGCTGTTTAATGCTGCTGCCCAGACAGAATTCCTCCTTCCCTCCCTCTCTCCCTTATTCTCTCCCTCCCTTTCTCCCTTCTTTCCACACACCAGGCATTATTCTGGGTGTGTGATACACCCAGCAATAAACAAAGCAAAAATTCCTCTTTTCATGGTTCTTACATTCCAGTGAGTGGTACCATAAAATAAACAAACTAACTCTGTAAGTAGAAATATTAATATTAATATATCAATTGGTGATGAGTGCTATGGAGAAAAATCGGGTAAGAATAATAAGGAGTGATGGAGGTAGAGAAAGGGTCACTGTGTTTTGTAGGATGATCATTGGAGTCCTCTTTGTTAAAGTGCATTAGAACAGAGATTGAAGCCAGTGAAGATGACAGTCACATGGATATCTGGGGAAAAAGTATTCCAGGCAGAAGGAATTGAGAAAAAACTTTTCAGTCTAGAATTCTATACCCAGCCAAACTACTACTGAAATGTAAAGATACAATAAAGAATTTTTCGATGTGCAAGGATTTAGAATATTTAAGTACAAATACCATTTCTTAGGAAACTTCCCAGGAGCTGTGGTCCGGCAAAATTAAAGCGTGCAGAAGCATTAGGGGATGCATTTGGAATGTTCAAGTACAGCAAGGAGGCCAGTGAGGCTGGAGCTGAGTGAGTGCAAGAGAGAGCAGTGGCAATGAGTCAGAGAGGTGGAAGGAAGTCAGTCAAGCATGCAGGACATTCTGGACCATTGTAAGAACTTTGGTCCTTACTCTGTGAAATGAGAAAGCAAAGGAGGGTTTTCCAGAGAGGACCTATGTTTTCAAAGTATCACTCTGGTCATTCTGTGGAGAATAGACACAGGCAGAGGCCAGGAGACTAGCTCTCCTGTGTCAGACCTTGTTTTCTGAATCACTTCTTCCTCTTCTTTTGTTTACTCTATTCTGCTGGACACATCTTGCAGTAGTATCCCAAAAAAGAGTGATTGTAAGTAAATATTCCATGTCTTTCAAAGTCTAAAGAGGCCTTCATTCTCTCCTTAAGGGTGAAGAGTATTCTGAAAATTATTGAAAATTAATTTCCTTCAGAATTTTATAAACGCCATTGTATTCTAGGAGCCTGTATTGAGAAGTCACATGCATATCTGATTCATGATCTGTTGCTTATGACTATTCTATTTCTCTCTAAAGGTTGAAGGATATTCTCTTTATTTTTGAAGTTCTATAATTTCGCCATGATGTGGTATATGTGTGTGCATGTGTAAGTGTCATTTCATTTTACTAAGCACTTGGTGTGGACAGCCATATTCTTCAGTTCTGGGGAAATTTTCATTTATTATTTTAAAAGTTTCCACATTAATTTTCTGTTCTCTCTACTATTTGTTAGATCTTGGACCCTCTAGAATGATCCTTGACATTTTTCATTACTTCTCTTACACATATCAACTTTATGTCATTTTGTCCTATCTACTTCTTGGGAAATTTTCTCAATATTATCTACAGACTTTTCTATTAATTTTTCTTTTGTCTTTGTAATTAGATTTTTAATTTCTATGAGCACTCTTTTATTAAATAGCATTATGTTTTTGTTTTGGGAAACAAAACATCTCTTGGAGGATACTAAAACAAAGCATCTCTGGGAGGATACTAAAATTTCTTTAATTTGTTCCCTCTGTTCCCTGCATGATCTCCTTCTTCTGGGTTCATCTTTTTTCCTGTTTATTTTCTTTTGTTTTTTCATATTGGATGACTTCCTTTCATGTCTCCTTGCCTCGTGGGCTGCACATTTCCCCCTTTTGAGTGGGGCTTAGAAGGAGGGGAGACAAACATTTACTCAATCTACCATCTTTTAGTGGTTGAAAACTCAAATAAGGTAAATTTAAAAGGAAGAAAAACAATTCTACCAGCAGAAGATCATTTTATGGTGGAGTTGACTTAAATTCACTATGTCACCTCCCTTAGTGTGTCCCTCACTGTGAAAAGTCACTGTCATCCTCAACTAGGGAGAGCTTCTGAGGGAGAGCAGGGGTGAGATCCTAAAATAGCTTACATAAATGCCTGGATCCTGGGGAGAGGGCCAAGGCAGGACAAGGCTTAAGCGTCTCACATAGAGGATAGAGTCTTCTCCTGCATCTGAACTTGGTGAATCTGAGGTCCCAGAAAGGCCTTTAAGTCACAGGCCAGGACCCTCGGGTAGGCAGCATTTTCATGAAGGCACCAGTGGTACAACATTTATTCAGTTTTACTCATGTGCCTCAGCTTTAAGGCCCCAGTCTCTTCAAGGGGAGAGGGGCTGAGAGGTGACTTTTCCCAGTAAATATTCTGTGTTGGCCACCGTGCTAAACATACGATGGGCATCACCTCATTCAGTTTTTAGAACAAACATGAGCGATAAGGGTCACTATCCCCATTTCACAGAGGAAGAAAACAAAGCTCAAGAAATTTAAAAATTCAGAGCCAGAACTCAAATCCAGGACTCTTTGGCCTCTGTTCTGAACAAGACGTGAGGTGGATTTGGCCTGGAGTCTTATCAACAGCCCCTGGGCCAAGTTTCACTGCAGACATATTTTGCTTGGCCCATAATCTACAGGTTCATACAATGTGCTAAAAATATTTA
Organism: Daubentonia madagascariensis; assembly: GCA_023783475.1. Classification (NCBI taxonomy): domain Eukaryota; kingdom Metazoa; phylum Chordata; class Mammalia; order Primates; family Daubentoniidae; genus Daubentonia; species Daubentonia madagascariensis. The sequence goes on along the minus strand of JAKFHU010000144.1, from coordinate 24,337,225 downwards.
GAATTAGTTGGCAATGTTGGGAAACTCAGGAGAGTTTACATAAACATCCAGAATTCCAGCTTTTCTTAAAAAGTCAGGAGACCTAATAACATGGGGTCCACAATTCCTGTGGGACAACCATACTTTGGAGGTAGGGGAAAGTTACACCCTTTTGAAGGGTTGTAATGTGTTCGGTAGCCTTCTATGTGGTCCCCAAATAATACACGTAAGCATCTGGCTCCTGGAGAGCATGACGTTATTCTAGGTAGAGGCAGTCAAACTCCACAGATACCTTAGAACAAACTCCACAGATATCACAGGTGTCTGGTTGCTAGTTTGTCACTGTCCTCACCACTTCCTATTACTCTCCATTATGGGTTCTGATGTTGGTACTTGTTGCTGAACTTGTGTTGCAGTTTTTCTTATAGTAATAGCTATTGAATTGAATGAGTAATACCTATATTACTGAATGAGCAGGACTTAGAAGGGGGACTCAGCAGTTTTATGAATCATCACTTTCCCCAATTTAACTCCCTTCCTCGGTTCAATCTTGGGCTGGTGCATCTTAGAAAATAAGAAGTTCACTTTAGTCTAATAATAATGTCACTTCAACCTTTTCCCCCTCCTACCCTCCTACATCTCTGCCACCAGCCTGAGGCAGGGTGGTGATGCTGGTTGATGGCTTATCTTACTTTTCCTTGCTGCATATGCCCCCAGTGGCTGGCTTCTGCTTTCAGTCCCTCCGGGTCAGACATGGGACAGGACATAGCCTGATGCAACTGGAATGGTTGGAAACTGGCTCATATTGGTGTCCTCTGGGTTGAGCTAACCCTCTGTGGTTCCTAGCTGGGATCTCTGCCTGCAATCCAGCTGTTTTTTGACTCCCTTCAGTCCCTGGGCTTCTCTGGAGCCTCAGGACCCTCCAAATAGTGTTCTGGGATAATATTCATTTTGGATGACCCTAGACTAGCTTGCTTTTGTGGGGTCCTCATCTGGTCTTCTGTGAAACCCACATCTTTAGTCTGCATACTTTCTGTTTAACCAATTCCCTATATTAAATTCTCTCTGTTAAATATAACTGGTGTGGCTTCTGTTTCCCTGGCTGGACCTCAAACAGGGCAGCTCCAGCATGTAACCATTTTCTTGCTGCTCCAATGAGATGCTAATTACCTTTAAGAGATATTGATTAATTTCTAGCTGTGCTTAAAAACATTTCTTCACTCAAGTTCTCTCTCTCTCATCTCACATCTATCCCTTCTCATCTCTGGATTTTTCTCTTTTTCCTGTACAGAGAAGGTAGTACATTTGCTACCTGGCTAGGTCACAGTATCTATAGCAATGGCTCATTTAGTCAATGTTGCTGGTGGAAAGAGGGAATGAATTATAATTATACTGAAGAATTCTGAATTATGGTTCACTTATAAATATTATTTCAACTTGGTGATGTTTGTCACCCAAGCAAAATAACCAAAGGAGGAAGGATTCCTTTGGAAACCTGATTCCCAGTAGACACAGGGCAGGTTAAAGGATTGAATGGTTTCCTGACTTTGAATCTCTCCACTCCGAGTCTATTCTGTGAATATTTATTCTACTCACCTTTGGAGTAGGTCCAGCTCTGTAGTTCTTAGGGAACTAAGCTGAAGAAATGTGGGAGTACTTGAGAAAATGGTTATGTAATTAAAGGAACTAGAATTCTGAGGGTGAAAAGACTTTGACAAGTCCTTTGGTTTATCTTCTTGCCTTCAGGCAGGTCAACTCCAAAATCAATTTACATAGAAAATATTCAGAGAATTTTCCCCCTTTGCTTTTATTAGCCTAATTTCTATGTTAAAAAGAATTTCACCAGAAAACTCTCCCTTGATCTTATTCTAAATTGATTTAGTCCCTCCATCCCTCCTTCATTCATTCAACGCATTCTTTTTGAATCTCTTCTATGTGCCAGAGACTGTTAGCAAAGGAGACATAGTCTCCATTTAGCCCCAAATGTTTGCACCAGGAATGGAAACATTGAGTGGAGTGGATGTTACAGGAAGACAGAGCTCAGCTCAGTGAAAGAAGAACTTTCCAAGAGTGAAAAATTCCCAAGATGGTTTGTGCTGAAATACAGCCTTGGGTTATTTTGCCAGGATCAGAGAGGATGAGAGCAGCTGCTGGCGGGTTAGAATGGATGGATGGCCTTAGAAAGCCATTTCAACTTTAGGATCCTTTTTCTCACCTGAGTTCTTCAATACAATATGTTGGCTCTTTCTTCCCATTTGATTTGCAGGGAATTTGTTCTTCTATCTATTTATTCTGGGCTGATAGGGAACCTGATCTTGTTGGCAATTGACTAGTCATCAATTGGCAATTGCCTTATCATTGATGTCAGAGAAATGACTCATCCTCCCGATTTCACTTGGAAGGATGCTCCTTGACTCTCCTCTCTGCACCCCTCCCCACCACCCAGCTGATATCCCTGGTTACATTCTCTATCACACCTAATATTTTCCATTATTACATTTATCACAAGTGCAATTTTACTTTTATTTGTGTGATCTTGATATCATATATATGTATATTTATATCATATATCATGTATATCATTATATATATGTATATATATATTTATCATTGTGTTCCAGCTTCTAGTACCTAGCACCATGCCTGGCACATAGTAGGTGCTTAATATTACCTGTGTATATGTATGTAATATGTATATATATATGATATATACACATATATTGTATACATAATGTATATATAAAATGCATGCATATATTTTGAAATGAATATTGTTATATGCATATATGCAATATGCATATATGCAATAACTGAAGTTATTGACTGGATTTGCATATAACAATAATAGCAGCAACAAAAGAACAATAGTATTTTATTTTTTTAAAGGAATTGGCTCACATGATTGTGGGTTCTGATAAGTACAAAATCTGTAGCATGCCGGTAATTCAGGTAAAAATTGGTCTTTTGGTTAGTTTTGAGTCTGAGTTCTGCAGGGCAGCAGGTTGGAAACTCAGGCAAGCTTTCTATGCTGCAGTCATGAGAATTCCTCTTTCCTCAGGAAACCTCAGTTTTTACTCTTAAGTCCTTCAATTGTTTTGGGGACAGCCACCCACATTATGGAGGGTAATCTGCTTTATTCAAAGTCTACTGATTGTAGATTTTAACCACATCTAAAAAATGCCTTCACAGCAACATCTAGACTGGTGTTTAACCAAATGACTGGGCACCATAGCTAGCTAAGTTGCCACATAAAATTAACCATCATACATGTAAAAATAAAACTTACTCAAGGATACCCATTAGGTTCCAGGCTCTGTGTTAGGCACTGTGGCAGAAAGACCCTAATATGATGCCAATAATTCTTGCCTCCTGGTGTCTATACCTTTGTGTAATTCCTTCCCCTTGAATGTGGGTGGGACCTGCAACTTGCTAATTGTTTCTAGCCCATAGACTGCGGCAAAGGTGATGGGATGTACGACTGTGGGTCCCATGTGTATAAAACCGTGTTGGCAGACTGGAGCAAGTAGGCCTGGAAGAAGTAAGCTGCTGTGATGTGAGCTGCCCATGGAGAGGGTCATGTGTCAGGGAGACAGGGCCCCAGTCTGCACCCCCAGTGAACTGACTTCTGCCAGCAGCCTTGTGAGCTTGGAAAAAGAGTCCCAAGCTTCAGATGAGACCACAGCCACAGCTGACACCTCGGTTGCATCCTTATGAGACCCAGAGCAGAGGACCCAGGGAGGCGGTACCTGATTCCCGCCACAGGGAGGCTGGGAGGTAATCAACACATGCTGTTTTCATCCCCTATGCTTGTGGTTATATGTTATGCAGCAAGAAAAAGGTAACATAGCTCCTGGTATATATCTCACACTATTACTAAAGGTGGGTATCATTGCCCCACTTCCTAGAGGAGGTGCTGGGGCTCAGAGAAGCCAAATGTCTTGCCCACATCAGAGCAACTTCAGAGCAGAGCTGGGACCCCGAGTCCCAGAGTATCTGAGCCCACGCCCACAGTTTCCCCACGGTGAAGTGTGGGAGAACAGAATAGAAAACGAACATTGTGAAATGGTGAGGGAAGAAAGAAGAAACGCTCTGCTATGCATATGTAAATAGAGTTGAGCAGGCAAGACTTGAATTTCGGGGAAAGAGTCTAGGGAAGTGGATCTCTTTCTCTCAGGGGCCAGGAGATCTTCCAGGCTTCCCTCTGAAGGTCACCTTAAAATACCTGGGGGATTTTTTTTTTTTTTGAGAAGGGTCTCACTCTGTCGCCAGGGCTGGAGTACAGTGGCTTCATCACAGCTCACTGCAGCCTCAAACTCCTGGGGTCAAGCCATCCTCCTGTCTCAGTCTTCCAAAGTGCTAAGATTACAGTCGTGAGCCACTGCCCCCGGCCTACCTGGGGGATTCTTAATTAGGAACAAAAGGTTTTCAACACTGAACTGATCTTTCTTTGAGCTTGTGTTTGTCATTTGATGGACTTTGATGCAGACCAGGTAGGTTAGAAGGGAGCATGATGTCATGATGGGGTGGAGGTGGGGGGGTAGGATTCATACCTGAGCCATCCTGAGGGCAAGTAGCCTGCCTGACAACTGCTTTCCACCCTCATCACAGGAAATTACCTCCCATCATCCACAGATGCCAGCACTTTTTATTATTCCTGCCTTCTGGGCTTTCTCTCTGCATTTACTAAGTGCAAGAGACAGGACTAAGATGGCTTTTGGGGGTCCTGATCCTATTTTTGTACACTAGCCCTGCCTGTGAGATGCACAAGTTTAAATTGCTCACGAGATGAACAGATCTGGGGCCAGAAGGACACAGTGTGATGTTATGTCCCTGCCCCACTCCCTGTGCTGGGCTCGCAAGAGATGAGGAAGGACTTCCTCGTGTCTCATGTGGTTCCATGGGTGGTATACCGGGTGCCTTTGGTTATATTCTTTCCTTTTCTCTAAAATGAGCGGTTGATTGTTCTTTCTGAGTCCCACCTCACCTTCTAAGAAGCTTCTCCAGATTAATCCTATGGGAATCCACCTCCTCTTCCCTCGTAACTTCAGAGCTCAAGTTGCGGGTCCTTCTCAGTCTGTGCTTTAGCTTTATATTCTCTGTTCCATCATGTGTGATGTGTTCCACCAGAAGACCCTGCTCATAGCTCTCTGGCTTTTCTTCCTGTCACCTCCACCTAATACAGGAAGTTCCAGCCATTAGGAACAACCTGTATTGCCGGAACATTGCCTGACCTCTTATCCTTCCTTTCCATCCTTTGCAGAGGCCGTTCCCTCCACCTAGAATGTCCTCTCCTACCTCCTGGCCAACTCCCACCTGTTCTCCAAAGCACAACTTCAGGGTTACTTCTCCCACAAAGCTTTTGCCAGATCCCCAACATTCTCTCACAGCATATCCCAGCTCTTGATGACCACTGTGAAGCTTTAGACAAGTTGATTTGCTGCTCTATGGCTTGGTTTTCTAGTGTGTAAACTAGGTCTGATAATAGCACCTATATCATCTGGTTGCTGTGAGTTTTAAATGAGAAAATGCATGAAAAGGGCTTAGGGAAATGTCTGATGCACACTATGTGCTCAAAAAAAGTTAGATATATCTCACACTAGCTTTATTTGTGTAGCTATCTCTCTGCTCTCCAAATCCACGAACACCTTGAGGACAGGAGCCATGTCTTGGTTGTCTGTGTTATCACTGGGCCTCATTTTTGCTGCTTGTATTCTCCAAATCAGCTACAACCTGGTCTTATTGCAATGTGACTTTGACACCCTTCCCAAGAGGAGATGGGGTAAATGTCCCTTCCCCTTGAATGTAGGTGGGCTCATAACTATGGTGTCAATGACGCTTTATGACTTTTTGAGGCTAGGACATAAGTAGTTATACGGCTTACAACCTGGTTCTCTTGAGGTGCTTGCTCATGGAATCCAGTCCCCATGCTGTGAGGAAGCCCAAGTAGCATACGGACAGGCCCATATGAAGAGGTAGTGAGGCCCCTGGCCCATAGCCCTGGCTGAGCTCCCAGCTCACATGTAGCATTAACATGCCTCCTGTGTGTGGGAGCCACTCTGAAAGTGCATCCTTTAGAAAGTTGCCTCAGCTATTGCTTCATGGAGCAGAGACGAGACAATGCAGCTAAGTTCTTCTCAAATTGCAGATTTGTGAGCAAAATAAATAATTAGCATGTTTTTAAGCTACTGAATTTTTTAGTAGTTTGTTAGTCAATAATACTAAACAGCATGTCCACTTTAGACGCTGACTTAAAAGATTTTCCAATTTCTATAGGCTGAATGTTTACGTCAACTTCCTCCTCCACAAATTCACATGTTGAAATCCTCACCCCCAACGTGATGGTATTAGGAGTTGGGGCCTTTGGGAGGTGATTAAGTCATGAGGCTAGAGGCCTCAAGATGGGATTAGTGCCCTGATAGGAAGAGACACCAGAGAGCTCCCTCTCTCTTTCCACCATGTGAGCACACAGCAAGAAGGCAGCCGTCTGCAAGCCAGGGAGAGAGCCCTCACAAGAACCCAACCATGCTGGCACCTTGATCTTGAACTCTCCAGTCCCCAGATCTGTGAGAAATAAGTGTCTGTAGTTTATAAACCACCCAGTCTATGGCATTTTTTTATTGCATCCCAAATGGGCTAAGACACCAATCATAATGCATTCAATGAACACATGGAATTGCGGAGAAAACACACAAAGGAAACAATTGGAACAGAACAGAACAGAAGAAGCTACATATTCAAATGCCACAGTCAATGTCAGGAGTGGTCAGAAAGGGGCAAGTCACCAAGGAGGAAGTTGGAGCTGAGGTGAGCTGGAAGGGCTGGAGTGTCAGGTGGGCTGAGAGGAGAGAAGAGAGCATCTGGCAGCTGGGGGACAGTGAGTCTGGGGACAGGAGGGGTGGCAGGACCGGGTGAAGCTGGGTGGACAGGGGAGGCAGAGCATGCAGGGTGCATCCTTCAGCATCAGGGTGAAGACTTAGAATTGGATTCTTTTTAGGACCCAGGACCCATTCTAGGTACCAGAACATGACAGTGACTTGGTCTGCAGGTGTTTTGGAATGGCTTGTGAGGTGCAGTATCCAGGGTGCACTGGGGTGGGCAAGGGGGTGGAGAGGGAGACTGGAGGTGTCAGTTGTATGCAGGGGGCAAGCGTGGTCCTTGTCCAGGATACCTCTCCCCTGGTCAGCAAGGGCTCCTCTCTGACGCCCCTTGCTCTGTCTGCTATACCCTTACGTGTCTGCCAGTGGCAGGGTCTCCCTCTTAGTGAGGTGGTGTGTAGACTCAGATGACAGCTTAGCTTTGAATCTTGGCTCCATTTCTCATTAGCCTGTGTGTTCTTGGGCCAGTTAACTAACCTCTTGGTCTCAGTCTCCTCATTGTGAAATGGGAATAATAATGACGCAAGGCTCTGTGAGGTGATGCTTTGGCTTGTACACAGAGGAAATGCTCAGAGAACGGTCACATTATTTTACGGCACAGCCTCTACACATTTCCACAGCCAGACCTCTCAGCAATGTGGACGTACTGGTCTTTTGTTTGGGCCTCTGGGGACTTCTCAACACCATCCATCACCAACTCACAGTGTATGCCTCAGGCGGGGCTGCTTCCCGAGCTCATCCAGTATACACTAATTTAATCGAATGCTATGGTATCTCACTGCTTCTACATTACCTTGCTCTTCACTTCCAGTTGGCAAAGTCTGTGCACTCTGCATCTATAAAATTGAACAAAATCGTTTTCCTCTAGGAGAATTCGAGCCCAGCAGATAATCAAAAAACATCCTAAGTGACTTTTGGCCATGGGGGGAAGTAGAGCCAGGATGACGACATCACCCACAATTGGAGCTCAGTTCGGGGTGATGTGAGTCTGACCAAAGGTAGCCAAAATCTGGAGTCTCGGGTTAGCAAGGGGTTTGAAACAGATCTTAGCAGCAAGAAGTCTTCTCTGTCTCTGTCTCTTTCTCTCTCTCTCTCTCTCTCGTTCTCAATTCTTGTATCCGTTCACCCATCCATCCATCCTTCTTGAATACTATCAGATCTTTTTCATCTACAAGGCAAGCTAGAATTTATTTATCTGTTAATTTGATTGGTTATTCAGTGGAATCGACCAAATCAATCAACTGTTTCAGTTACATAGACCCAGCTAAAATACTAACACATTGTCCTAATTTAAGAAAAAATTTAAGCAGAGTCTGTCTTTGTATTCAGTCCTGTTTTTGACATATGATTCATTCTTGATGTTTATTATCATGAATCGGTACTTGTTAGTAATGAAGGTGGAGCTTACGTGTAAATCTGAGCTCCAGTGGCGCCACGATAGCTCCCCTACACTCCTGTGTCCCTGCAGGCACTCATGATTGACTTTCTTGTTTTTCAAGGCCAGAAGGAGAAGAAGCTTCCTTTGGTGTTGATTGGAACCGTGAAATGGAACACATGGGAACAGCGCATTTCTGCAATTACCATCTTTGCTATATTGGATATAGAATCCTCTTATTTCATAAGGCCTTCAAGCACTGATTTTTTAAAAAAATTCTTTTCTCTTTCATTTATGGATAGTGCCTCAGGCAACTACTATATGATAGGTGCTTAATAAATAATAATAACAGTTATTATTATGGAGCAGAAATCTGCTGATCCTTTCACATGAATGGAAGCTTGAGACCCCTTTTCTATTACGTGGGAGGGTGTATTTGTTTTAACACCACATTATTGTAGCTTTTATTTCAATGCATCAGCATTCCATTTATCCACATGCTTCAGGATTTATGGTTATTACTATGTCTGTTTTTCTGTCTCTTCCATATTCCAAAGCTTCAAATTCTTTTCTTTCTAAACTCTGAGAGTTCAGATAACAGCATAAAATGCATAACATATTTATGCCTCAGTAAATAATGTAGGAAGCGAATGAACCTCTGCATGTGATTAGACTCATTTTGTCTGTATTTTTCTCACTTGAAAAATTTCTGATCGGTTTCTTCTTTATCACCTTGGGAAATAATAGAAAATGTGATTAAAGGCCTACATAGTCTGGGCTGTGTTCCCAGAACTGTTTTTATTTAGTGTTGCTGTATTTGGGTGATGAGATGTTTATGCCACAGTAGTGAACTTTCCAAGTTGCCCTATATTCAGTAAGGATATTGAGTGTATACCTCTTATCATATCTCCATTCGGGGGTTATTGAGGCAGGTTATTGTTTTTTGCTTTAAACCTTATACAAAGTATTTTGGATGAAAAGATTTCAATAAGGATGACACATTTCCTACAATTTCATGAAATGAATACGATGTCATCTTTTCTTCATGACTTCAAGTTATTATGAACCTAAGTTGTAAAGCGTTGCAATGTCTTCAGAAATTATCAAGATGTTCTCACACTAAACGTCTCCAGGCTGCTTTCCTGAACTTCTACTTGGTTGGTTCTGTTTCCTTCTGCATTATCAGGCTGTTAATATTCTTCACTCTGCTGCTGTTTCTGTCTCTAGCATTCCCCTCCCTCTTCTCCTATACTTATAACGTGAACTTTGAGATGGAAAAATACATTATCAACACTGTTATTATATGTTAAATAAGAGTCAGTAAGCTAGGAATAAAGCATGTTGTTTTCTGGGACTCCTCTGGCCACTCAAATGTGATTTATAAGATTGTTGCAGTGGGAAGAATGCATTTTCATGGCAAGCAAACTTACAAAAAAATTCATTTTGAATAACCTTTTTCAACAAAACCATTGCTGGGGGGGATGGCGTTTGCATAGTATTTTTGTCTCCTTGAGTCCAGAGACCACCTGCATTTCTCAGGACCACCTTGTGTTGTGTTGAGCAGGACTTAGGAACTCTATAAGCAAAATACCCATGAACTACATGGTCTATCTGTGAGAAGAGATTAAGTTTGGTAAAAAAGAGGATAATAAATATGCAGAAGTCAGGAAAAGTGACACAGGAAAAGAGCTAATAATAATAACTTGTGATTATATTGCACTTTATAATTTGTAAACAATATCTCTTGGAGTCTTCACAAAAATCTTGCAAAGGGACTTTTTTTTTTTTTTAATGCCAGTTTTACAGAAGAATAAACTTAGGTCACATCTACGCCTCTTGTGGAGAGTGGTGTTAGGTGGGACTCCAGGCCTAGTTCTGTGATTGTCGCTGGAAGCCTTTCTGTTGTCTGCGGAGAACAAGAAGGTTGCCCCTCCCCACCTCCTGGTTTGTTAACACAGGTCATGTGGTTCAATCCATGCATTTGTATTAAGGGCACCTTTAACAAAAGTCCAACCCTTTGGCCTTGCCTGCGATTTTCCCGGGCCTTCAGTAGAAACCTATCAATAGCAGAATGTCCGAGGCCTCTGTGCTTGATGGCTTGCTCTATTCAGAGAACATTTGGGGTAGACCATCCCAACCTCCCCACTGTCCCAATCAGCTCCCCCAAAATTTATAAGCCTATATGCTGCTGCTAAGCTCATATCTATTATGGTTATATATGTGGACTGATAGTGGCTTTTTCCCCTACATTAATCGATGACGTATTTTTCTAAATTGCTTTTCTATCAAAGCAGAATCTACTTAGAGTAGAACATATGTGAGAATGTAAATTGGAACACAATTTGGCAGTATCCAGTAAAATTAATTGCACGCTTGCCCTATAATGCAGCAGTTCCCATTCCTAGGTCTATACCCAAGAGACATGACTGACTGACAGGTGCGAGAATGTTTATAGCTGCTTTTCTCATAATCATCCAAAATTGGACACATCCCAAAGGTCCATCCTCAGAAGGATGGATAAATATAATACTACACAGCAAAACAACAACAACAGGAATTACTGATGTACACCAGAGCATGAATGGATTAAAGATGAGCCAAAGGAGCAAGATCCAAAAGAATCCATTTGTGTGAAGTTTAAGAACCGCAAAGCTAGTGTATGATGACAGCAACCATATTAGTGTTTATCTCTGTGAGGGTGGTTATGGACCAGGAGGGAGCACAAGAGGAGCCTGCTGGGGTGCTGGAAGTAATCTATATTTGAACGTGGTGGTGATCACATAGATAGAGATATATGCCAGTGTTTATTGAGCTTGTAGTAGATGCTGTGTGGGCTACCCAGTCTACCCCTGCAGAACCCGGGCACTCAGGCCTCCAGTGGCTGGAAATGTTGACATCTTAGAGCTCTCAGCTGAGTCCATCTCCAGGACGTGCCCTTGGCTCTAGAGAACAACCTCATCCAAGGTTATGCCCCTCGCTGAGGTTAGCCAGCATCCAGTGACTGGTCAGTGGGACTGAAGATCTGAGGATGGGCCAATTCAACTTTGCAGGGCCACTCCAGTTCTGGAGCCCCTGTAGGATTGGCTGAGGCCTTTCTTGTGATCGCATTGCAGCCCAACTCCTCTCTCTGCCTCATGCTGCTCTGTCATCATCCATAGGCAAGATCAGCTTCCTGATTTGTGGGGCCCAGTGGAAAATGAAAATGTGATGCCTCTGTTCATAAATTATCAACATTTCTAAAACGGTGACAACAGAGCATTAGACAAAGTGAGGGCCCTTCTAAGGTAGAGACACTGTGCCACCGAACACGTTGTACACCTGTGAAGCCAGCCCTGCCCCCAGGTGTCGAACTTGGGAGCGTTCTTCCATCAACCAGATGGAACACACTCATCTCAGAGCTGCTTCCCACAGGGAAACATAACCAGTGACAGAGCTGCACCATAAGTGCTTGACGGTGTATACCGTTTTGAAGTGAAAATTAACAAAATTATACAAAAAAAAGTAAGAGCATCTGGTTGGATGAATAGGCTTGCAAATGTCCTAATTCCCAGAACCTGTGTACATATTACCTTACATGGTAAATGGGACTTTGCAAATGTGATTAAGTTAAGGGTTTTGAGATGGGGAGATTATCTTGGATTATATGGGTGGATCTAATGCAACCACAGGGATCCTTATAAAAGGGAGGGAGGAAGCTGGCTTTGAAGATGGAGGAAGAGGCCACAAGCCAAGGGACGTAGAAGGCCTCTAGACACTGGAGAAGTAAAGGAAATAGATTGTCCCCTAGAGCTTCATAAAGGAACACGACCCTACTGACATGTTGATTTTAGCCCCATAAGACTCCCTTTGGACTACTGCCTTCCAGAACTGTGAGAGAATATATGTGTTGTTCGAAGCCACAAAACGTGTGATACTTTTTTATGGCAGCCACAGGAAATGGGTGCAGAGCTGCTGCTGTCTTCACTTCGTGCTGGGATTGGTTCTCTGTTCTCAGCCTCCTCCATAAAGGTCAGCTGATGAAAGGGCTCCAGAAATGATGTGCTGTATTTTCCCAGACTGGTCACCCAAAGCTGTCCTGAGACTACAGCCCCAAGAATTTCTCACTCTCGTACTGCTATAATCAGCCTCCAGCAATTTGTCAAAATTGCCATTTAAGTGTTCCAACCCGTTTACAGCATCAGGGGCTTCTGTTCCAGATGAGCAGATTTCAGCTGGGACTGTCTGGATTCACCTGTATCTCTAGATTTCATGGTGGTGGTTTACTCTGGAAGCTCATTTTTCTGATGGGTCCAAGAAAAGTTGTTGATTTTCAGTTTTTTCCAACTTTTTCTCATTGTAAGAAGGGGAACAGTGGCTTCCAAGCTCTTTACATCTCAGAGCTGAAACCAGAAAACCTGTCTGAGGCTAACCTCTCTTTAACTGTGAGCTGCTGAAGTTTAGAGACCGGGTTCGTCTAGAGTAGCCTGCGGGCAACACACACAACTAGTCTCAGCCACTTCAATCCAGGTTACTGATCTTAATCACTTGTGGAGCTTTTAACATCTGTAGCTGCCTAGCCTGATTCCTGAAGATTCTGCATAAATGGGTCTGACAAAGACCCAGGCATCTGTGGGTTTAAAAAGCTCCCAAGGCAATTCTGACAGACACAATGTAGGGGACTGTGGATGATGGCTGTACATTCAACACATCTCATGTAGAAATAAGAAAATATTTTGGCTTCTTTCCCCTTGTTCAGTCTCCCCACCATCCCCCAGAAAATTGCATCACCTAGGGGTGGGAACAATGTTAGAGAACCAAAGAGGTACATTATGGAACTAATAAACGAAACAGAGATTGTTGTATAATAGTAAGGGTCTAGTCAAGAAAACGGAGAAACAGAAACCACACCAGATATTTCAGTAGGAATGCTTTCATATGGGGTTAAAAAATGTTGCAGGACTGAAAAAGCAAAGCACCATCTCTGAAGTAACACAGGATAGCAACTGCAAGAAGCAACGACCACGACCTACAGTTATCAGAACCTAGGAACTCAGAGATGGGGCCCTGCAGACCTGGGACACAGGCCTTGCAGGAGGAGGTCAGCTGGCTGCTAGTGGAACATCAGGACCCTGCAGGTGAGGTGTCACGGAGCTGAGACTCAGACCTCGTGGGTGGGGTTGTGTCCTGCCAGTTTGCAAAGGGTGAAAAAGCTGGAGATGGAACCAATTACTGCTGTCACTAGGGTGAAGTGCCAGGGCTGGGGCATCAGTGATGGATCCAGTGAAGGAACCAGTCCTCCTCTAGCCCTGCAATCTCCCTCTATTGCCCACTCTTGGCAGAGCCTAACAGGGCAACTGGCAAAAGAGAAATGGGGTTTGCACAGTCCCAGCCCCAGCATCATAGAGTAGAGCAGGACTTCAAATAATGTTGTTTTGTTTGATGTCATTTCTTATCAAGTTGATGAGAAAAGAAGTCTATTCCTGGCCAGGGCCAGTCTGGGTGGTTTGCATGTTCTTCCCATGTCTGTGTGGGCTTTCTCTGGGTACTGCAGTTTTCTCCCACATACCAAAGCTGTGCACATTAGGTGAATTGTCTACATGGTCCTGGTGTGTGTGAGTATTGGTGTGTGTCAGTGCATCCTTTGGTGGGATGGTGTTTTGTCCAGGGCTGGTTCCCACCTTGCACCCTGAGCTGCCAGGACAAGCTTGGGCCACCCAAGACCCTGAACTGAATGATGAGGGTTGGAAAAATGAATGAATGTATGATGAAGAATGATTGTAAAATAAAAATTTGTCAAGTCTACAGTAATCTTATAAAGGCAGGACAATAAATAATGCTGTCCAACAGTGAGACTCAGGGAGCCCACCAGATTTGTGGTTGTTTGTTTTTGGACATGCATAGTGTTGGGAGGTGCTCCTTAAGTTTGTGCCGTGCAAACATTTATTCCTTGATTTAACCCACCACCACTACCATTATTGCCACTCACTGATTCATCAAAAATTGGGTAAATAATTATTTTACTTGTTTTCATTACTTTTTCTTAAATGTATATATAGCTCACATTTATTTCAATATTTAATATTAGAAATGTTTTGGGTCTTTAGTTAGAAGTTTGGTGATGTTTTTGTGACCAGAAATATGCTGTAGGAACTTAACTCTTGTTTATATTAATTAGCCTCGTAAAATTGGTTTCCTTACATTTTGTTTCACTTAAAGTTGCAGTTTCCAAGGACCTATTTATGATGCAAAGTGAGGACTTACTGTACAGTATAGAAGGGCGGGTTAGGAACTGAGAGGTAATAGTTTACCAACCAGAACAAGTTGCATTCAGAGAGTTAAAACTATTAGTCTAACATATAACAGATGAGATTGGAGGTCCACAGAGTTACCCTAAAGAAAGTGAATATCTCTGAGCATAGTGAGACTGGACTGGATGTTGATTTGAAGTGTGGTATCTACTTATCTTAAGGGGGGGCCAGTCAGTACTGGAGGCTTAGAGAAAGGAGCTGGCTTATGGAGGCAGATGTTGGCTGGTCCTTTGTCCTCATCATAATTTAATTGGTTGCAAGGGACAGAAACCCATTTGAACCAAAAGAGATTTCCCTGTTTAGATAAGAGGGTAATTGACAGATGATGTGTATAGCAGGGAGGGAATCAGTTCTCAGGATGGTGAGGCTGGGCCCTGGGAGGCAGAAATTTAGGGTGATGCCCTCTGCTAAGGTTCTTCCCCTGGTGGGGTAGAGTGCCTCAAGCACTTCACCTGAGCTATACTCTTTAGATCTGGTAGATGTCTTGGTTCTGATTTCATGTTTTGCAAATCCCTTTCTGATTGTAATTCAATTTTCTATTCTCTGCAAAAGGAAGAGAATCTTTCGGGCATGGCTAAGAAGTAGTCCAGTCATGCCAGGGCCATTAGTCCATAGGCATTGGGTTTATACATTAGTCTCTATTAATTTCATTATGGTGAGTCTGCCTTGAGAGGCAAAGTATGAGGGCTGCAAAATCAGGACTCTGTGCCCTTAAGCTTGAAGGGTATGACACTGCTCTGTGGTGAATTATTCAGGGGATATGCCACCCCATTCTCTCCAAGAAATGTTCCAAACTCACAACATATCTTTCCCATTGACCAACAAACTTTTTTGTGGATTTAATTAATTTACGTCTATGAAGGAAGAAGGAGTTCTTCAATATATCTTTGGTTGTCCTTGGCAGGCATAATTTTTTTTATGTCTCTAATTCCGGGTTTTGATATTGCTCATGCACTGCCTCAGTTTGAGGAAGGATGGAGCTTTTTCCCAGGAAGTCTCCACTTCTATTTAGCCCTGACTGAGTAAAATCACATCATGCATAGTGAAATCACATTGGATGAACTCTTAACTTACTTAAGTTCAACTCTGTGAACTCGTTACAAGAGGAAAATAATAATTTCAGTGGTATTATCAGGAAGAGAAAGATGCATCACTGGAAGACACACAGGATTAGTCTTCATTCCTCACAGTTCATCAGATATTCAGTTTTTATGCAAACACAATAGTATACTGGGTAGTGTACATCAAACCACCTGTACTGAGAGGCAACAAAGCAAAGGCTTAGATTGAGGGCTCCAGAGTTAGACTTCCAGTGTTTAGATCCTAGCTCCACCATCTAGTGGTTTTGTGACCTTGAGTGAGTGTAACTTAATTTCTCTGAGCCTCAGTTTCCCACATCTATAAAATGGAGCTAGCAATCATACCTACTTCTTAAAGTTGGGATAGCACTGGCACATAGCAAGCTCTCACTAAGTACTATGTGTTGTCATGATTGTTGTTGCTCTACTTAACAAGCTACTTCAGGGATTTTCAAGGGCAACTTTGGCACCACATAATTTTTCCATTACTTGCTGACTTTATAAATTTCATGGGGCGTACCTATAGAAAGCAGGACCTGTGGGACTTCTCCACTGGGAACATCTCCAAAGTTGTCTTCTCAGGGGGCTCAAGAATTATGATCTTCTTCCGGCTCTGTGGGAAGGAGGGCCACACTCCCACCTAGGCCCCCTGAACTCCTCATGGCTAACCTAACCTTGATGGAAACTTCCAGCAAAGCATTTCTGCAGAGCGATCCATAAAAGCATGACCTACAGCCATATTAAACCTACAAAAATCAACCTCCAACAGTGAGAAACAGTTTTATATGATAAAGTAGTGATTATATTTTCTAATGATTGCCCAAAGTATTTTGTAATCTACAGGGAATATATCTCATAGTTCCCAGGAGGCCTCCTGGCTTCCCAATTTGTCATTCTAAGCTTTAAGTAGAGCACAGAATCTGAAGTGAGCAATTCTGGCATACATTATCCTTTTGGGAGCTCAATATATGCAGTGTCCATGTAATTAACCTGGATTTAAGGACTCTGCTCATGATGAGGCTGTTTGTCCTCAGCAACAAAAATGAAACATCATATGAATTACACATCAGACCCCCTCACACTCACCCTAAGTTTCTTTTTTAAAAAATTGGACCACATTTTCCAGACTCCAAGTGAAGTGCTAGCATTTTCCATTTCCCTGCGAGAAAGTTTCTTTCTGTTAAAAAGTTCAGAGCTGTAGATCCTTTGCAAAGGCTTCAGAGGGGTTTAAGGTGATGTGTAGTGGGCACTGGTCTAATGCTCTTCATAAAAGGAGCTTCCTGATCAGAGATCTTTGAGCTCTTTTTCCTGCCTATCTGGCGAACCTGGCTGGGGCTTCCAAGGCAAGCATTCCTGGCTTGAGGTTTGAACCCCAAGTACAAGACTTGACAGTTTTTCTGAAGAAAGAGCAGTGTCTTCTCCTTTAATTTGCCATTGCTAATTATGAAGAAAATGCTCTGCATACAGGTTCTAACAAGGTGTAGAAAAGATGGGGGGACAATAGAAAATGTAAATGCAGGATTTATTGGGCTTATTTCAGGGCTGGGTCCGTGTTGGACAAGGAAGTGGCTTTGTTAATCCATCTCAAGGAGGGGGTCACTGGCTGCTGTTGAGAATAAGGCTGTAAAAGTTATTTCCTCATCTGAAAATATGTACTCGATTCCAAAGATTTCTACTCAAAATATAAGCTAGAATGAATATTCTAATATAGGACATGAACTGTCATGTTGAAAGGGATTTATATACAAATAAGAATATATACACACAGTACATGTACGGACATGTGCATGTGCACGCACATGCGCATGCACATGGCTGCTCCTGTGTCAAGCTCAAGGCTGCGTGTGTGTGTTTCATCAAGGGAGCACAGATTTGAAGCCTTGGCTATTATTTCCAGTGACTTGCCGCCTCGGGGGCAGCAGTGAAATGGAAAAGAGCAGGGTAGCCTGCTCTCCGAGCGATGTTCACTGCATCTGAAAGGTCATGTCATGTTTCCCAGCAATTGACTCAATGGGTTTGGATTCTGCAACATAAGGTCGTGCTGTTTCCACTCTGCTTGTGTTTCCTGGGGAACACGCCTTCCGGTTGTTTTCACATTGACCTCATTACCCAGCCCTGGTGACGAGCTTGGCATGCAGCGGCTGCGGCTGGCTCAGGGCCGCCCTGACCCCCGCAGACCCGGCACCTCTGCCCAGGCCAACGTGGGCAGGTGTGGATGTCTCTTCCTTGCCTCAGAAAGGCCTGATCCCTTGGCCTTCCCCAGCAAAGACTGGCTGTGTATCACTGAACAAAGATTACAGGAGCACCAGGATGTGATGGAGGGGCTGGGGGCGATTTCTCCCTTTTATGGGAGGGCAGAGAATGAAGAGGAGAGACAAGAGACACTGAGGCCCCTGGTCTCTGATCTTCAATGCATGAACAGAGGGACCTGACCAAGACCAATATAAAATTTCCAAAATTCCCCAACACCTTTTCAGAGTGAATATTTTCTAGTCAGTTCTGGAAGCTCATTTTGAGAAATCAGAAAGTGATTTTCTTGAATCCACCGTCTCTGTATACTTCCTGCCTACAAAAATTTTCTCCTGGGTCACTTTCAAGGGAATTGCAATACTTTCAAAAACATGATTGTTGCAGCCCTGGAAAGTGGACTCCACCAAAGCTAAAATACTCAATGAACTCAAAGTTTTAGTTCTCCAAACTTTTGAGGAACCGGAGCATGAATCAGTGGCCAAGTGCTTCTATCAGTTGAACCCTAGACAGCCGGTTGTAGTGGGATGGGGCTGGGTTTTGGGTGCATAAGGACCTAGTCCCACCATGGCCGGATCCCTAGTGTTGTGACTGGGAGCGAGTTATCTGAAATCTCAGAGCCTGTCAAATGGAGATTATGACCCTTACCCTTATTATAAGGATTAAATGAGTTCACACCTAGGGAGTAGTTAATTAAGGCTAATTTAAGTCATTTAAGTCTATGTTTCTGCTTTTCACTATGGCGTCGTTTCGTTCACTGCCAGCTGTCTGTGGAAGCGAGAAGAAAGAAAACTGAAGTCTGATGTGGGGACAAAGAAAATTCCGAACCATGAAGGTCAATCAGTAGAATCGTCTCACTCAGGAAGCTGTCAAGACGCTAGGACTGGAGACATTCAAGGAAAAATTACATGTAATACTTAGGGAAATGGTATGGGAAGACTTTTTGCCTTGTCTGAAGGAGATGACCTGGCGGCCGATCTATAAATAAAATGCTTTTTTGTTGTCTAAAATTTTGGGTGCTTTGGGAATAGTGGGATATATTGGGCACTTTGAAAAGTGATAATACAAAAAGCATCGCAGGAGAGTGGAAGCCGGATGTTTCCTTTCATCACAAAAACTGTATTTGAAATGTGAAACTGTATTTGAAACTATATTTGCATTCTAAAATGCAAATAGGCTGTTCTGTATAAACATGTGTAATGCTTCGGCACTAGAGAGGTTTATTTTTTTTTGCTCCGTAGCCTGAAGCAGCTGTATCTGGTTGGTGGGAAGCTTTCTTCTACATGGTGATTCAGGAATCCAAGCTCCTGTTGTCTTGTGGTTCTCCTACCTGCTTGTCATCCTCTGCATTAGCTGATAGAAGGGGAAAGGATGTGTAGGAGGGACAGCCACCTCCTAAAAGCTTAAAAGCCTTGGCCAGAACAGGCACCACCTTCCTTTTTGTATTCCACTGTCTAGGACTCAGTTGCTGTCCACAGCCACCAGCACGGGAAGCTGGGTTGCCCAGGAAGAAGAAAAGGAGATGGCCCCCAATGGTCAGCTGGAAGCCTTGCCACACTCTCTTAAAGTCCTTCAGCAGATCCCCCACTACTGTGAGACTTGAGCTTTCTCACCACGTGGAGCAAAGTCACAATCTGTCATCTTTGAGAAACAGATAAAAGCTATAGAATCTCTCCCCATGCTTATACCCGTTGCCAGCTCTGCTTGCAGGCTTAGGGAGGGTCAATGGACTCCCTGATCCAGAGGGCCAGAGAAATTGTTCTCCAGCGACACCCAGTCTATGCAGTAATGTTTTCATGAGGAGTTGGTGCACCTTCGGAAGGCCTGGAGTAGACAGGCAGCATGGAAGGGGCTAATTTTGATACTGGCATCCCAAGGATTGGTTGCCTGGGGAAACACAGAGAAGTAGGATGCCAGCTCTGCAGAAGGTGAGCTGAGCCGTTTTCTCCAAGGGCGCTGCTAACAAGGCTCCTCTTGATCACCGGCCTCTGCCGTGCCGTGTGGCTCCCACCCGAACAGTGAGCCTGACTTGTATACACAAGCTGGAGAATCCCCAAGGCCCAATTGCATAGAAACCTGCACAGGTGTCATAATTAGCCATTTCCTGCCAAAACCCCACAAATAAGTACAATCCTCAAGACACAACCCTCTGGAACCTTTTACAGAATTGTTTGCAGACCAAATAATATTCATCTGTAACCTGTTTAATTACCCAAGCTGTATATTTAACTGCCCTAGACTTGCTGGTACAAATTTTACAGAGAATCGGATGTGAGGGCAGTTAATAGCAGAAGGGCCTCAGCCACCATGCGGAGCTCAACAAAGCCGAAACCAAGGCTTGTCTGCCCACAGACCAGTCAGATGGTGCAAGGTTGCAGTTTCCTGTTCTACTCCTTGCCCGTCAAGACCAATAAACATGTCATGAAGTGACCAGAAACATGTGAATGTGGAAAGGCAAACATTGACATTGAGCACAATGTTTCAATGGTCTGAGTCACTTCTTCTGTCTCCAATGAGGGGAATTTAAGGTCTTAGGTTGTTTAAGGTGCAAAACCCCCTTAAACGCCCAGCTTTCTGCCTCCAGGCATGCCCTGCACATCTCAGAAAATATATGAACTAAACAAACATTTTCCCTTCTAAAAGAAAATCAAATTTCATGTTAAAATCTAAATGATGTTTACTAACTGTCCAGGCAACGGCTTGGGCTTGGATTATGCTTGTTAATGGCATATGTGAAGACCCCTCCCCCACCCCTCCCATCCCAGTCAGCAAGGCATCCAGGGAGCCAGCATACATTTTACACTGCAAGAAAGATGCCTGCTAGGGACGCCATCACGTGGTCTGCCAAAATGTTTAGAGGCCACATTGTTGGCTAAGCAATTGCTCAGGTTATCTGGAGATTTATGCAAACGTGTTTTCATCACACAATTTGTTTGTGCATAGACACAGCCACAGCCTCTTCATTCAGGGGGTCGCAGCTCACATCTAGTTTTGGAGTCTGAAAATCATGGTATGTACTGTTAGCTGTTTCCTCAGGCTGAAGGCTGCACAGAGGTTATTCTTGGGCAAGTGCAAACATAACCACATGGTTAGATGAGAAAATTCAGATGAGAAAGGACTGTACGAAATACAATATTGGGAATATCAGGAGTGAACAAGATGTGACAGGAATGGAGAAATAGTAATTTTCTCTCCTATATTTGTAAAGTATTGTGTTTGTGTGTGTGTGTGTGAGAGAGAGAGAAAGAGACAGAAAGAGATTGACATTCATTTGAACAAAGCTCTATTTTTTAAAAAACTTGTTATAAACCTGTTTTGTTTCATTTTCTTAATATTGTACATAATGCTTCAATGAACATCTTCCTGCAAATGACTTCTTTTAAATCATCTGTTAGCATAAACTACCCAGGGACCCACCAGGAGTCATCTCATTAGCATAAGAAGGGTCCACCAGGAATAGCAAAGACACTGCTGTTACTCTGGAAATGCCAAGGGTTTAGAAATTCAAAGGCCAGACAGCTGTTTGGTAAAGTTAATTCTCCACTACACAAGTACCTGGCAGGCAGCCTCTGCCTTGACTCCCACTGATCCCCACCTCCTGGTAGTCACACCCTGTGCAATCCCCTCCCCTCCCAGGCTGGACCTAGTGACTCATTTCTAGCAAATAGGATACTAGAAAAGTGATGGGCTGTCACTTCCGGGAGTAGGTTACGCAGACTCCAGGCTTCCTTCCTTACTGCTGATCCTCTTCCTCTCTTGCTTCTTGCATCGATGAAGCCAACGGCCATGCTGTGGGCGTCTCTATGGGAGGCCCATGTGGAAGGGAGTGGAGGAGGCCTCTGGACAACAGTCCAGGAGGAACTGAGGCCCTCTATCCAACAGCCTGTGTGGCACTGAATCCTGCCGAGTATGTGTGTGAGCTGGGGGTAGACCCACACTGAGTCATGTCTTGAGACCTCACACTCTGCTGACACCTTGACTGCGATCTTGTGAGAGACACTGGGTTCAAGACACCCAGCTAAGCCGTGGCTGGAGTCTTGACCCAGAGAAACTATGATGCAGTAAATGTTTGCACTTTCAAGTCACTAAGTTTTGGAATTTTTTAATATAGCAACAGATAAAATAACACATTATCCTACTCTTTGCCACACTTTGCTCTAGGAAATCTGCTAGCCCATGTACAGCAGAAATATCTTTCAGATCATGGGCTTGAAGGATGGATTATAAATACAATATTTAAATTTAGATATGTCCTTTATGGCTGTTCATATGAACTTTGGCTGCACAAAATGTTGATGTTATTTTGTTCTCCTTGAAGATGTTCTTATTTACCTCTTACTATTTTCTTTGGAACCGGTTAAAATAAGATTAATATAGTTTGTAGATTTTAATTTTATTAATTCTTTTTAAACAAGCATATAACATTTATCCATTGTTATTTAAAGACCAACTAGGAGAAGGTAATGGAAACTCTGTTTAGGTTTATTTTTATTACACATTAGGTTTATTTCCCCAAAATTGAGTATATATCAAACTAGTGGGGGATTGAGCTATTAAAATGCTGCTTGTGGCGAATCTTTTTTAAAATATGAATGCTCGACCCTAAAGTTATGTTTTTCTTGAAAGTTATTATTTTAGAATTTGAACTTTATTGGCGCTAAGCCACTGGTAGTTGTAAAGCCTACACCTGTAAATTTGCTCCCTGGAAGATACTTTCATTTAGCGACCACTTGTTTCTCTGTGGATAAATTCAATTATAAATTACAATCGAATTGACTTTTTCATAGCATCCTTCACTCTCCAAGTATCTTAAGCCCTCTGTGGATTGTAAAGTAATTACAGTGCTCAAAGGACAGTTTAATAATTGTGTCCATGAACACAGACTCTCCTCTATATTCAAGAAGGGCTCATTCCCAGCCGGGAACATTAAATTGGATTTTATTGAGACTGGGGACTGTTGGCCCAGACAGCTGGGTGATCCCCTGTGCTATTTTGAAAAGTATCCTGGGATCTCTAATTTCCACCTGGATAGTCAGGGAGGTGAGAGAATGACTTTCGCTGGGTGTGACCTTGCGTTCCACTTGGGGTCTTGAACCAGGTGACCTTCCACCCCAGAGGTGAGATGTGCAGTATGGGCAATTATACAACCTCTTAATTATTTTTACTGAATCTCAACAGTATTCTCAGGGTTGGTTCTCTCCCAGGTGAGTTCGGATGTTGGCCAAGAAGAAATATTACAAAGTTCTCAGAGAGCCGTTTCATAAGAATGTTTTAATTGGTTTATACACTATGTTGTTTTGTTGTTGTTGCTTTTTAATAAAGTTTTTTCGTTCTGTGGTGTCATTTGTGTAATACACATGTGACAAACACTCAAGGTTATTTGATTTTGTGCCACAGTTTTCCTTTGGCACATCTAAAACGGAGCCTTTCTGTCTTCCTCCTTTTGTTCCTTCTCATCTGCTAGCCTGGCACAGCTGACTGAGTGATTAAGTGATTGCTGCATCTTTTGCACCTCACTTGAGTGGCTTTGGTAGAAAAAGGTGCTAATTAAGTTGAAACTGTTGGCCTTGTTGTCTATATGGGCTCCAGGAAGCAAACAACCTCAGTTAGTTTGTGCCTGTGCGTGTGTGTTTCGTTTTTAGCTTTATGAGGAATTATTACTAGTGACAATTGTTTTAGAGTTTATAAACACAACAAATTCTTCAGACTACTTGTAAGGTTGAATAAAAAGCTACTTGAAGGTAGCTTGGCAGTTCAATTAAATGCCATTCAGTTTGTGGTGATTGTAATTCTACATATGCTGTATTGGAATATTTTCTGTACTTAAAGAGAAATAAGTATGTTCTAGGAATAGTTGTTATCTTCCTTCCTCGCCTGACCCTGTAGATATCAGGAATAGGGGTTAACAGATTTAGGAGTAGTAGAAAGCACTATTTCATCAGTGTCTAAAATGTGAGGCAAATTTACGCCCCTGCCTGGACTTGTGGGCTTGCTCACTGGGTTGTGATCACCACGCCTTCTCCTGAGAATTGGTTCCAAGGCACTGACTGCATTTCTTCTGAAGCTAAAGTACTTAGCCTTGCTTCCATGCCTTTTAATCTAATTTGCAGGCTTCAGCAGATTTCTAAAGTACGCCACTTGGTATGTTTCACAGCTCGAGGTAAATTCTGCACCATGAGTTTATAGAATTTTTTTCTTTTACCTGGGGTGAGAACGTACCTTTTTCTAGTGCTATTTTTTTTTCCTGAGATACATTTCATCTGTTTACACAAATTCCATTTTTCTTGCTGTGGTAAAAAAAAAAAAATCACCCAAGCTGTCTACATAGGTGTTAAACTTTTGGTTCTGATTTCCTTGAAGGTAGTTGGAACAGGAATGTTTTCATCTCTTTATCCTGAATGCCTCACACATTACCCAGCACAGAATGGGCATTCAGCAAACAGTGATTTAATGATGCAGTCATGGATAAGTTCTGTCAAACAATTGCTTGAATTATTTTTACATACTTAGTTTGCTCATTGACTGAATTAACTTACTTAGGGGCTGTTTTGGGCATCAAGGGATATTTATACATTTCTGGAGAATGTGGAATCACCTTGGTTAACAGTGTTTGTTGTGGGTATTTGATTGTAAGGGGCCCAATGAATCACGGTTGAATTCTACTTGGGCACAGGCCATTTTCCACCAGCAAACTTATAAGAACTTTTTTGGTAATGAATGTGAAAATTTCAACTCTGAATGACATCCAGAAACTATCCTTCTGCAGCAAATGAACAAAATACTTGGAGGGAATCTGAGAGGAGAGCCGGTCTTTCATCTCTCACCTCCAGCAAGAGGATGCTTGCAATCTCTTATGAAAAGACGGTCTCTTTATGAAATGGTGGAAGGACAGAAGCATAGACCAAGCTGTTTGTGCTTGGAGACAGGGAGGGAGCTTAGCGCCTCAGGGAGGGCCAGTCTCGCTAATGAGTGACAGATGAAATGATAAAGACATGTCATCCGTGCTACTTCCTAGAAAAACCAGAAACATCCTTGTGAAAGTTAAAGGGAAAAGAAAAATATGTTCTTTGCAGGGAGGGGGGATAATGGGGGACAGGAGGCAGTGACATAAAGAGGGGTTTAATGTGTGCAGTTGTAGCCCCTAAGGCTTTTACCCGACCCTGTCATTGCCCCAACACCTTCTCCGGGGCTGACAGTCTTGGTAATTGATGGGTTGGTGGGGGCTCTTTTCTGCAAACACATTAAAGCAGGAGGGAATACTCCAGCCCCCAGCCTCCCCACAGCCTGGCACGGGGGACCCGGAGGCGAACAGATACAGGGCCTGGCGATATCAGAGGGGAGAAGGGATCGATTCTGTCAAACAAACTGCCCAGCTACTGTCAGGCGCTGAGACCTTTCATCTGCTCCTTGGAGTCATTAAAACTCCCAAATCTCTTTGCAGGCCTTTTCTATTAGACACATACTCTCATGTTTTGATTTTTTGCTCCCAAAGTCATTTTTTTTTATAATTACCTGCATTGAACCACGCTTACCATCTGTGGGCTGAGAGCGGGCAAATGATTTATTAGTCTTGGTTTCTACCCATGCTGAGCAGTGTGGCATTGATCTGGCTGGTGACACACACAGCGGACGCACCGATGGGTGTGTGTGTGTGGGTCAATGTCAAGATGAAACTTCTTGTGGAGCTGACGTGCACGTGGGGACCCTGGGTTTGGTGTTTAGTCGGCAGACTGTGACATTGCAAAAGTGGAGTCTCGAGTCAGGGTGGGTAATGTCAGGCAGAAAAGGCAATGAAGGAAGACGGAGTACCTCGGAATGTTTCTCTTTAAGTTTATGTTTTCAAGGCTGATTTTCTTTTTTAGAGCAATTATCAAATTGCAGCTCAGCCCACTGGATGCATCTTCTTAGAGACTTACCTGTCCTCCCAGTCACAGTGCTGGGCACATAGTCAGCATCCAGTAGCCGCGGGTCCTTCCTTTGTGTCTTCTTCCTTCTTGCCCAGAACAGCAAGACTGAAACTGATCAAAAATGCCTGGGAGGTGGAAAAATAATGGGTGGAGAAGAGCAGGGATGTGGCCTGACTTCTGTGGGCTCTGGGCACTTTTGCCCTTTTTCCCATAAAAAATATGAAAAATTGTATTTTAAGACCTATTGGCATAAAGATGAAATTATTCATATTATGTATTAAAATTTTTTCTTCCATCTAAAAGTTCATGTGGTTTTTTCTTTTCCTGGTTTTAAGAGAAATTAAAACATTTTCATATGCCCTTAGAAATCCTGGGGTCCTGCACTCAGTGCCTGCTGGGCCTAATGGCTACATCGGGCCTGGGGAAGAGATGTCAGTCAAGTAGAAAACGGAAAATATCATGAAATTTTTCCAATGATATACTAAGTAAGGCATATAAAACGTGTTTTATTTTTTTCTTTGGCAAAATTCATGGTCTCTTAGTTACAAATGCTGAGTACTGTTAAAAGGTAAACTGATGCACAACAAAACTGTAAAGAGTTTATTTGAGCAAACAATGCTTCACGGCTCAGACAGCTCCCAGCCAGAAGTGGTTCAGAGCCTCTGTTGAAGCAGCGTAAGGGATGGGCTTTTACAGAGTGAAAGGGGGAATAATATAAAGAAAACATCAAATTGGTTACAGTTATCAAGTTGCCTTATTTGGTCTATCCTGCTGGAAAGTCCCTAGTTATGTAATTATATGTTTGTTGGCTGCTTCTAATTGGTTGGGCTTAAGTTGTTTTTCTTTCATATAGGCATTTACAAGAAATAGCTCAAGTTTAATTTCACTTATGTTTGCAAATCAAGCAAGGTTCGTGTCCCTTATGAAGCCTAACTGGCTTTGTCCACTCAGGGATTCTTCAGGCCTGGTCTTCATTTTAATTTACTTTAACAGTACTTTAGATTTGCAAAGTAAAGTTAGAACCCATCTTTGTTGACTCTAAGACATACTCTGAAGTTTGGATGTTTTGATAACTCCCTAATATGAATTATTATTTTTTTCTAAGTATGAGTGTCACTTAAATTTACAAGGTCTGTGTAGTCAGATTATGGTAATTTATACTGTTCTTTAATAACCAATGTGCTGTTTAGACAAACCAGGAAAACCTGGGATGCAAGGAACTTTACAATGAATTCTTTAGCAAAATTGAAAAAAAAAAAACCCTCTTCTTAGCTCCATGCTAAGGAGCCTGTTGTAAAGCAGGTAATACCGTCTAATGTATTTGCTTGTCACATGGGTTTTTCAACTATTGAAGCACTTTAAACTGAATGCATCCCTATTTTTTCTAGCCTGGTGAGTCTGGTTGGGCCATTACTCTGTTTTTTTTTTTCCCCCTACCCTGGCAAGTGTTTCCTGAGAGCAAGCGTCGTGTAGAGGCAACAGCCTGGGCTGTAGACGCAGCTGAAGGTGGTTCAATTCCTGGCCCTGCCACTCGCTCTGGGTGATCCTGAGCAAGTGACTGCAATTCTCTGGGCTTCAGCTTCCTCCACTATAGAAGAGGATAATAATCCAAGTATCCTTCATTATCCAAAACAAATTTGTTCCTGAAACTATGTAAGACAGTGACTATTCATAGAGCAGGACTCTATATCCCCTTATTTAATTTAAGTATTTAATTTATTAATTTTTAAATTATTTACTTTTTAAATTGACATAGAATTGTATATATTTATGGTGAGAACATGATGTTTTGAAATATGTATACATTGAGGAATGACTAAATCAAGCTAATTAACATATACATTACCTGACATACTTATGATTTATTTTGTGGTGAGAACATTTAAAATCTATTCTCTTAGCAATTTTCAAGGACACAGCGTATCGCTATCAAGTAAAGTCACCATGCTATACAATAGATCTCTTAAATGTATTCCTCCTGTCTGACTGAAATTTTGTATCTTCTGACAAATGTCACCTCACCCCAATCACCCCTTTTCCTCAGCCCCTGGCAACCACTGTTCTACTCTCTGCTTCTCTCAGTTCGACTTGTTTAGATTCCACATAAAAGTGAGATTGTGTGGCATTTGTCTTTTTGCGCTTGGCATATTTCGCTTGTGAGAAAAATAACGAATACATGTCCGGCTTATCCTAAGGTCCCAACTGACTTCCTCCAAACCCCTAAAACTAAAACATTTTCATTATAATCTACTAAAGACTTGTGTATGACACAAAGTACTTAAAATATTGTTTATCTCATTTTTTAAATACCTAATTAACTCATTGGTGGGTATTTTTGTGTGTACAGTAACTATAGGAATTATTTTCCTTCTACACTTCATCAAACATATACTCTAATATCAATGATCAAGCACGCTTACCAGATGCTTTCTTCAGTTTAAAAAAAAATTATGCTTTCCTGAGCAACACTGTGAAGCTTTCCACAACCGATCACACTTTTATAATTTTCTTTGTTTTCTTACACATAGAAAAATAATCAAGTCATATATACAGCAGTTGTGGGCTTGTTTGTGACCACAGGTATGTCTTTATGTGTCTGTCTCTCTCACTTCCATGTTTTCCTTGAATGTATACATTTTTCGAGGCCTCTTAGTCTCACAGGATTTCGTCACAGGATTTTCCAGTTTCTTAGGAGGCATTTTTGCCTAGTAATGCCGGGAAGATGATCGCAATAAGACGCAGAGTATTTAAACAATGTTCAGATTAAATCAGTGAATGAACATGGCTGGGTCTTGGGGCTGCAAAGCAGCTTCGTGCATCCTTTCATCAGATGCGGGAGCACCAAATAGTGAATTTTGGGTAAACCTCTTTGCAAAGCTTTCTAACAAATATTCTACTAGTGAGAGGCAGGGAAGGCATCCTGTAGTACCTACTTCATAGGGCAGTTACAAGGATGAATATAGAATCCCACAGAAGGAGGTTAGATAAGGAGGGGGCCATTTTGGGGGCGTGCAGTGACATCGGCATAGGGCCTCTGACATAAGGAGCCCACGCACCCAGTCAGGTGGGTCTTCAGCCGTGAACTGGTTCTATGACCTGCCTTTCCCATGTGCAACCATGCTCAAAGTAGCTTGAAGGGTTGCAAACAAGATTATTTCTCTTATCCTCATTCCGTGTATGGGAAATGACTCTAGGGAAGGGCCCGTGGAGCTTGGAAGTGACTAATGGGCGATAAAAGCAAAGAGGTAGAGAAGGAATGATGAGAACAAAACCAAGTTTCCTTCTTTGGAGGAAGCTGGGTGGGTTCTGCCTTGAGTCTCTGGGTTTTTTAATGTGCAAAGAGGCAGTAGCCGGAAGGTCTCTGTGGACTTTGAGAAGAGTCTAGGGAGACGGGAGGTGGAAGAAGTCTCTGGGTGAACACTAGGAGGATAGACAGAGAACCTCCGGGAAGCAAGTCACTCACACAGCCAGAAAGCCCTCGGGGAGAGCAGAGAAGAGAATCACCAGCTTCTGCGGCCAGCGTCTGGGTTGATGTGAGCATGGGGTTTATGCAGTTAGTTTGCTAATGTCAAGTCTGAGTTAGCAATGTTCACAAGACACGTGTGTGGGCTGAGAGGCATCTCCTCGTTCAACACGCACTCGACAAACCTAACTATGCACAAGATTCTCCATCTGAGCACGTCAGACTGTACAGAGGTGGCATTTAGATGGTGAGCGTTTTTTCAAAGAATGCTGGAATTATAGGGCAGATTTTTGAATTTTGCTTCACATTTTTTTCAGCAAGCTGGTAAATGTTGAATTCAAAACATTATTTTGGCCAGGTTTACGTAGGGTAGCAATGAAACCTTTTACTGCACAAAAGGAATGAGGTGGCCAGAGCTCCATGCTACCTCTGGCTTTGCAACTTTGTGCTTCACCAGGGATTACTTCTGCAAATGCAGTGGGAAGAGTCAAAGCATTGGAACAGATTCTTAGTCAATGGGGAGAAGCGAATGGGTGTGAGGAGAACACACACAAGCCAGATAGAACTTTCGTACAAGAATCAGATGTGACCTAAAGACTATTTCACATCAGGAACGATGTCTGGGTTTTAAATTCTTGGTTTAAAATGACTGTTGCATTACCGCCACCTGCTGGTCAGAAAAGGTATTAGGTTAAAGCTCCGTCTTTAAAGGATCTTGATGAGGCAGAGTAACTGAATGGGCTTCTTGGGATTATTTTTACATAGGAGTCTTTCTCTGAGAAAATGTCTTTACTTATTCTTCTATAGAAAATGTTCTGTTATTTTAAAATTAATATTTTTTATTTATAAAAACATAGCCTTCCTAGAAAATTTGGAAAATAAAGAAAAGTATAAGGATTATATTTTATATATTTATATATTTTCCCAACATGAAAACATTTTGAAAAAAAATCAAAATTGGGATTTATTATATACATGGCTTTGTTTTATTTAGTTACTCAGTTAATTTTTTATTATGAAATATTTTAAACATGCCCCAAATATAAAACATAATAGTTACCCAACTAGATTTAACCCATTTTAAAAATTTTGCTTCTTGTTTGCTTTAGAATTTTCTTTAAGGAAATACAACTTTACAGGTACAAATGAAATTCACATCTGTCTGCACCCTTATCATCAAATGTCCCCCCATTCTTCCCCAGAAATTACCACTATCTTAAAAGTGGTATGTAACACTTTGTTTTTATACTTTTGCTTTATATGTTTTAAATTGTACACAATTGGGTGATACTCTATTATTTTTTCAACTGGATTTTTTCACTGAACATTATATTATGAGCTTTATTTATGTTTATATAGGTAGATCTAGTGGATTCATTTTTACATGTAGCTGAATTTAAAGAATCGAATCTGGAAATACTGATCTCTAACTGGAGAGTTTAATCCATTTACATTTATTATGAATATGTTTATGTGCATTCCTTCTATGTTCTTTTTGTCTATTTATCATGCTTTGTTTTAAACATCATTTTTTTTCTATTAGAGGCTGAATATTTTTAAAAATCCCTTTTTCTTACCTACTTCTTTTAAAGTCAAATATACTATTAATATTTTTTCAACTCTTAAATTAGTACTGTGCCTATTTAACTTAACAAGTCTAAAGGTAATAATTATTGCTTCCTTCTACCGAAGAGTCCAAAGATCTTAGACTTTTTAAAGTTATTTTTACGTTTCTGCCATCTTCCATCTCATACTTTCTAGGATTTTAATTTCTTACTGTTTTAGATCCCCCATATTAGCTGCCACACCAATCAACCAATCAATCAATGCTTACTTAGATTTATCCACATGGCCGCTTGTTAAATTTTTAAATTATTGCTTACCATTGCTTTTGCATCTCACTGTTTCCATGAAACAAATTCTTTTTTATTGAAGAACTACTTTTGTATTTTCTTTCAGTAAGGATCTATAGAGACAAATTCTTTGTTTTTGACTGTAAGTCTTATTCCATCTTACTCTTGCATGAGAGTTTAGTTGGGTATAGGATTCTAAATGTTAGACTTTTTTTTTTAGCACATTGAAAATAAAATCCCATTGACTTTAGCCCTCTCATGTTTCTTCCTTTCATGTCCCTTAACTTTTCACCTCTGTAGTTTCCTTATGCTACATTGTGAATATTTTCCTTTTATCTGACTTCCAATTCACTATTTTTCTTTAGCTGCAGATAATCCCAATGAGTTTTTCATTTCAATGACAATGTATTTTTCAATTTAAAAAGTGGTATTTGTTTTTAATTTGCCTGACACCCCACCCTCCAATGATCCTATTACTGCCCTATGTTTTTTAGTCTTCCTTTTATCTCTGAGCATTTAATAATTGTACTTTTGTCTACCATTTTGTTATTTGTTTTCTGTTTGTCCCATTTATTCTTTATTCATTTGTTTCTGCTTTCCTGCAGTCTTTTGGATAGAGTGTTTGTTTAAGTATTCATTTTATCTCTTGTATTGACTTTTTAGTTACACCTCTTTGTTTTGTATTTTTGGTTGTTGCCTATGAATCACAATATATATTTTTAACTTATTACACTCAACCTTGAATTACTAATGTGGTATTCATAATCTCCAATTATGATTGAGAATTTGTTTATTTCTCTTCTTGGTTCTGTCAGCTATTTGCTTCATGTATTTTTGAAGCTCTGTTATGAGATGCATACACACTTATGACTTCTAGGCCTTCTTGATGAACTTACCTTTTTATCATTATGAAACATCCCTCTTGATCTCTGGCAATTATACTTGTGTTAAAGTCTACTTTGTCTGACGTTAACATAGCAGCACTAACTTTTAAAATGATTAGTATTATGACATATATTTATTCAACCTTATATTTTTAGCCTATGTTGTTATATTTAAAGTGAATCTCTTATAAACAGCATATAGTTGGGTATTGCTTTTTTGTAAATACAGTCTGACAATTTCTGCCCTTTAATTGGAGAGTTTAATTAATTTAAGTTCACTGTATGTAATTATTGCTATAACTGTACTTTTGTCTACCATTTTGTTATTTGTTTTCTGTTTGTCTCATTTATTCTTTATTCATTTGTTTCTGCTTTCCTGCAATCTTTTGGATAGAGTATTTGTTTAAGTACTCATTTTATCTCTTGTATTGACTTTTTAGTTATACCTCTTTGTTTTGTATTTTTGGTTGTTGCCTACAAATCACAATACATAAATTTTTAACTTATTACACTCAACTTTGAATTAATATTGTGGTATTCATGTGTAATATAAGTACATTCAGTTACCCCCCTCCTTTGTGCTATTGTATCACACATTTTAATTTCACATATGTTATACATCCCACAGCACATTGTTATTATTTTTATTTTAAAAAGCAAATTACCTTTTAAAAATATTAAGAAATGATTAAATATAGGCCTTACTTGTCCACATATTTATTGGTTCTTAAGTTTTTCATTCCTTTCTATAGATCCAAGTTTCCAACTGTATTATTTTTCCTTCAGCCTGAAAAGCTTCCTAAAGAATTTTAAGTGAGCACAATAATTGTCCTCAAAGAGATAAGAAAGAATATCGGTAAAATCAAGCAGAGTTAAGAAGTCATAAAAAAGAACATAGGGAAAATTTAGGTATGAAAAAATACATAGTATATATATTTTAAAATTCTATAGAAAATATGTACTGTACATGTTACAGAAAATATAGGTAGAAAAATATAAGTTGAGGCTGGGCATGGTGGCTCACACCTGTAATCCCAGCACTTTGAGAGGCTGAGGTGGGAGGATCACTTGAGGCCAGGAGTTTGAGACCAGCCTGGGCAACATAGCAAGACCTCCTCTCTACAAAAAATAAAAAAATTAGCTGGGCATGGTGGTGCATGCCTGTAGTACCAGCAACTTGGAAGCTGAGGCAGGAGGATCGCTTGAGCCTAGGACTATGAGGCTGCAGTGAGGTATGATCGCACTACTGCACTCCAGCCTGGGCAACAGTGTGAGACCCTGTCTCTAAATAAATCTATCTATCTATTTATAGTATGAAAAAATCTATAGTTGAAACAAGAACACAATGGCATAAATAGTTGAATTGACATAGCCACAAAATGAATTTATGAGCCAGAGAAGACTTAAGGAACTCTTCCTAAAAAAAGGAATAAAGAAATAGAAAATACAGAAGGAAAATTAGGAGCTATGGAGGACTGAAAGAAAAATGCCAACATATGGATAATAAGAATTCCGGTAAGAGATTAAAATAAAACAAAATAAACATGCAAAAAAGAGGGGAAATATTTGAAGAAATAAATGACATATTTTCCACATTAAAGGTAAAAGACCTTCAGATGATAAGGCATAAAAATGCCAAAGTGCAGAGATAAGGAAAAACTAATATCTA
The DNA here is from genome assembly GCA_023783475.1 of Daubentonia madagascariensis. Taxonomy (NCBI): domain Eukaryota; kingdom Metazoa; phylum Chordata; class Mammalia; order Primates; family Daubentoniidae; genus Daubentonia; species Daubentonia madagascariensis. The sequence goes on along the minus strand of JAKFHU010000144.1, from coordinate 24,303,607 downwards.
GAAAAATCATAGTGAAGTTTAAGAGCATCAAAGACAAAGGGAAAAATTATAAAAATTTTAGAGAAAGAAACATCTTCAAAGACAAAAGAAACAGATTGGTATTAAATAGCTCACTAGGAGCCCTTGATGCAAAAATATGTTGGAGCAAAAACTATAAAGCATTGAAAGAAAATAACTGTAAATCTAAAATTTTATATCCTGCAGAATCACCAGGGGGAGGATTCCATAAAAGTGTGTTCTGCTATACAAAGACTCAGAAGTTTGCCTTACAAAACCCTCTGTAAATATACTCTAGGAGAAAGTAATTCATAAGAAGAGAAATAAATCCAGGAGGATGCTACAAGGGATATAATACATAAGGGTGATAGAATATGGGTAAATTTAATAAATTTACAAGGAAAAAGAAACATAAATAGATAAGAATAGAATATATACATTTAAAATAAAAGACAAAAATCTAGTCTTTCTCATGAGAATTAGGACAGGAGAAAAAATATACAAAGGTATATTCAATGAAAAATACAGCATAAATGGAAGAAACGTTTCCCAATATAATAGTAATTACAATTTATGTACAAGTAACTAACTAAAAAACAAATGCTTTCTTATTAGATTAAATGAACAACCAACCAACCTAGGATTACCTTGTCTTCAGGAGATGCATTTGGAAGAGCCAAACTAATTAAATAAAAGACTAAGAAAATGCCAAGCAAATATCAACCAAAGAAAGCTGGAGTAGCAGTCTTAATCCTTACTATTCTTTCACTTTTGCTTTGAATTCAATTTCTCTCTCTCTCCCCCCATCCCATCTATCTATCTACCTACCTGTCCATCTGGAGGAATAATATGGTCTCACATCATATGAAGTCACAATATGGCAAAAGTTCAGGGAAGACAAACGAATCAACAATTTTAACACATTCTTTTTAGAAACTGATAGATTAAGAAGACAAATAATCACAAAGATACAGAAGATTTGAATAATACAATGAACCAATATTGAACACTATACTTTACTGATTTTCATCAACCCAAAAAATTCTATCTTATTTGTTTTAATTTGGGTTTAAAATTATTATTGAGGTTGGGTATTTTTTCAGAAATTTATTGGATATTTGTGCTCATTCTTGCGTACGAATTAACTCTTCATGTTTATAGAGAATGTTTGTTCTCTTTATTGAGTTTTTAGAACTTTTTATATATTAGAATTATTAAATGTTTATTTGTTATATATGTTAAAATACTGTTTTCAGATTTATTGTTTACCCTTTAGTTTTGCTTATGCTTTTTTGGGGCTTATCTTAGATTTTAATGTTTGTGTACTGTACTCCAGCAATCTTCTCTTGGAAAAGTTTCTTTCTTGGAAAGGATAAAAGAACAAAAAGATAAAAGGATAGAGTAATGAGGGGATCAAAATGGGAATGTGGTAAAACTGAAAGGAAAAGGGAAACAAGAATGTAAAGAAAAAGAAGATATAAAAGTCTAAGACCAGCATAGAATTTGCCTAAAGCAACAAATGAAGTTCATTTCCTGTTGCCATCTCAAATATGACGTGATGTTTCTGGACACCAAGTTATAAACTTGTGAACAAGCTATATTAGAAAACAATCTACCCCTCGCTCTGACTGTGTGATCATGTAATTGTGAGCTGCCATCAGAGATGTTCCAGCAGCATCTGTTTGGAAGAATCCCCAACTGGAAAACTGGAAAACAGGATTGGATAAAATCTCCTAAACTTCAAGTATACACATGCTCCTTTTCCCCGATGGAACAGGATGCTAGGTCAAATTTACTCTTTTTGGGAAGCACATAGATGAAGAGACAGAGTCAAAGTTTTATGTGATATTTAGAGATGTCCTTTATTTATTTTTTATATTTTTTTATACTCCTTGCTGTTTGCTCTTACTGGGAGAGCTCCCATCTGTGCATGACCACAGGTAAGGCCTTTAAGGCCTGTTAGGGTGGATACATTAAATTTCTCTGCTTTCTGGAAGTTGCTTCAATGGTCCAGGGCCAATGGGGCTTGTACTTTTATAGCCTCCTTTTGGAGTGGTGGCTACTGGGATGAGTTGAGGCCTTCTGCCTGGAAGGCTTCAGGCCTACACCACCTCCTTCCTTACTCCTGACAGCGGAATCTCCTTTGCTATGCACACAGTAGACACACTGAGATCATAGACTCACAGTAGGTTAGTCTGGAAAGTGCTTTAGAAATGGAATAATCCATCCCTGTAACTTCCAGATGAGGAAACGGGGGTTTGGAGTGGTAAATAATTTGTGATGAAATACTCACTTGCTCGCCTGAATGTGGCTACTTTGGAGTTCTGGGACGATAAATTGTTTTTGTGAACTCAAAGATAACCCACACAGGCTCCTAATGAATAGTGGTATCTCTCCTCAGAATCATGGGCACCTCCTTGTGATCTGAGGAAAGCACTGAGCTGGGAGTTCGGAGATGGTTGTTCTAGGTCAGCGTGACCAACCCCCCGCTGAGTGACCAAGAAGTTCCTCTACCACAGAGGCAGTGGAGAGCTGACCTTTTTCTCCTCTCAGCTCTAAAGGCCCCCATGTCTCAGTTCCTGCCTGGGGTGACAGGTATAGTCTCCAGCACACCGTCTAAGGGCCCAAGACTCCATCCAGGGGCCTTTGTTACAGACTGGATTGTTCTGTAGAGCAGAGAGACTAGATACACAAATGCACAATTGATGGTCTATATATAAAAATAGACCTCTGAGCCACCACCTGCAGCAACCTGCCCAGGAGACCAACCCCTTACCTACCAGTTTGGGAAGCCAGCCTGCTCTAAGCCACACTTACAGGGAGTCAGATTGCCAGCTCTAGTAACAATCCAGGAAGCCAAATAATAACCCCTGTCTGTAACAATCAGCCCAAATGGCCAAGACTTGATGAGTAACTGATAGCTTCTCTCATTTTTGTCCCTACTTCCAGCTTAGGACCAACCAGAGAAAGCCAACTCTCTGCCCCTACCAATCCCATAGGATGCCCAGCACTTACTGAGCCACCTCCAGCTTCCCCAGGCTAGCAGCCTCTGGTCAGGGCTCCCCCGGGGCCTTCCCCGTGTTCCCCTATAAAGCTTTCCTTCTCCTCTGCCTGCCTTTGAGTCTCTGCTACATGCAAGTGACAGTGGCTGACCCCCTTAATGAAGCAAGCTCAGACTAAATAGCCTTTGCCTGTTCTCCTCTGGTCAGTCTTTGCATATTTCCACACAGCAGTAATACCAGGGGTGAGACTAGAACATTGGGCTCCATCTTCTCCCCACCTTCCTCATGGCTGCTGAGGGTTCCAGGAAGGAGCTCAGAAGCCAGACACCCTGGGAGTAGAGGACCCTCCCTCCCACCCCCCAGACCCTCCCATTCCCGGCCTTCAAATCTTGTTTTGTGCCATCTGCTCTGCTGCTGACCCCAATGTTACTCATAATGACAGAAAAAAGAGAGTGTTCATGAAATATAAAATCCATGTAACTTTAGCCTGGGTCTTGCTGCTGGCTGTGTACTTAGATTTACGTTTCCAGTCAGTTTTGTCACCTGTGAGCTGGAAAATTGCAGCTTTGGGTGAGGTCATCGCAGTTGGGTCACAATTCTCTTTGAGAGCAATTGAGTATGAAACCTAGTCCAATTTGCCCAGACTCGGGTAATCTTTCTTCAACTTCCTTTTGCTGATGATAAATAATTTAGTATTTTGCAGCAGGGGAATGTGGACATTTAAAGTTTAATTTAAGAAAAGGTATTAAAATAAAGGAATAGTCATTTATTCAGCAGTTATTGATCGCCTACTGTGTGCCAGGTTCATGACTTACTATCAAATTAGATTTGCGTCATTTCTATGAAAGGGCAAGTTTATTCAGACCCCGTTGGTTCATTGTTACCATTTGCTGTTTATTTTCTCTTTTTCATAGTTTAAAAATTCATTGATTGACAGAATATTGAATGGGAAAAAGGAATAGGAACACTACTGTGTGTGGATTTCTTTTTCTTGAGGTTCTCTGACCACCTATGTCCATATTTTCAGGGATGCTTATTATTAAAGTGCAGTTCACCAGGCCTTACTCAGACCTATGGAATCAGAAATTCCGAAATCAGAAATCATTGCTTTGCAGGCTCCTCATGTGAGTTTATGAACACCAAAGTCTGAGAGCAACTATGCGTGTGTGTGACACGGCTTCTGTGTTATTGGATGGAGAGGGATTTTATTATGGATGAAGAAATGCAGCAGCAGAGGTTAAGTGGCTCACTAAAGGTCACAGAACCAGTTAATGGGCGGTTGTAACATACAAAACCCAGGGAGTGGAATGATAAAGCGATTTGGATCTGTAAGTCTCTCTGAGGCTTCAGGTCAAGTGCCTAGTATTTGCAACTCATAAAAAGAAATCACTTAATAAAACACGATACTGTTCTCAGTCAAAAGTTCATTGAATGAGGTGGAAAACCTGGTGCTATTTCTGGAGAGTTTGATTTCACCTGGTGTGACTCCTCAGTAGCCAGGCATTAGGGTCTTAGAGACCTGGGCTCTAATGCAGCTGCTCACTCAGAGGGGCTTCCTTAACGAGTTAAAGAACTGGGACCTCCGGTTACTCTATTTGTAAAGTGGTAATAATAATGCCCCTCCCTTCCTAGGAGGAGTGGAGGCGGTCATGGCATCTTTGAGCAGAGGCTTTACAACATCACTTTCCCCCTGTGGTCTGGGGAATTCTGTGGAGGTTTAAGCCATAGCTCAACCTCTTCCCTTTTTTGGGAATAACCTAGTTAGGAAGACTGTTTTCATCAGAATGATACCTCTCTTCCTTAAACCACACCTTCCTTTGCTGTTTATGTTATTTTATTTTATTGTGATCACTTTTCAGGGCGAATGATCTCCTGTGGGAGACACTCGTGTGGGCCGCTTTCTGAGTTGAAGTTTTGTCACCTTCAGAAATAGCAAGTAGCTGCTGCAATGTCACAACACTCTGTAAGAGTGGCACCTGGTGGTTCAGAGTCCAGGTCCCAGGCTGGACTGATCCCTGAGGACCCCTCCCTTCCCACACTGCCATTCAAATGAACACAGAATCAATGGATAAATCCAAGCCTTTTCAGAAATGGAAAATAAAGGTAAAATGAATGCTGCATTTATGTAGAATCTGCACTTTATTTAACAAAAAAATGTTTTTGTAACGTATATGCCCATAAATAATTCTTGCTGAAGTAACAGACTGGGGTGTGTGTGGGGGTCCTTCTTGCCTGCTTTACTTGGTCTGGGTTCCAAAGCTGCATCTGCTCAAATTGGGCAGGTCTATCTATCCATCAGCAAATGCTACAATGCATTTGATGCTCATGTACCATAGATTGCACATGCTATACAATTGAGTATTAACTGAAGCATCTGAATCCCTGTCTCTAAGACACTGGTGACGTTCCTCTCAAAGGGGCAGGGTTTGTGCTGGTCTCTCTCTTTTCCCCCTCATCCTGATTCTGTGGATTCTTTTCCATGGGTTTCATTGCCATTCTAGATTGAAGTAGGCTCTCATGGGCCAAATTGTTTCTTGTTTAAGTCTGTGCTTGAACTTGCTCAAAGTCCCACTTCTGAAGTCTTTTTCATGGAACATACTGTGAGGGAAAAATGGAAATTCACTAAAAACCTTTTACCCTGAAAGGAGAAGCCATAGCCCTGTTTATGTTAATTGCTCATCTGCTTCTGTAAGACTGCTTGTGAAACTGACTAATGGCTGCAGCTCATGCTCCCATAAACAGCTCCCCCTTGCAGCAGCTACCTTGTACATTATGGTAACTTCCTTATGTGTACACTTCCTGGTATAAGCCGCCCTGTACCTCCCCCCTTGCTCTTGAAGTATAAAAGACAAGTTCCCCTGACCGGGGGTGCTCAGAATTTGGTGGAGGAATCCCTTCTGAGCCCGCCGGCCTTAATAAACCTGATCTCTCTGCATCCTTGTGTACCTCTGGGTGTTTCTCTCAGCAACGTGATTCTGGTTTTGCCGTTACAATACAAGGAGGCATTACTTCCTTCCAAAGAGCTCTGAGAAATGCCGGCCACTAATTACTTATTAATAACCTGCTCAGTGCTGCAGCTCTGTGCTCTGACCTGTGCCGTCTGCTAGGTCAGCATTTTGGCCCCTGGAAGTCTCTGCTGCGCTGTGGTGAAGGGAGCATAAGCACAAAGCACAACAAGCAGAACCAGTCACCGTTTCTTTACTCATTCAAGTGCGGTAGAAAACTTAGGAAATACAAATGACCTGAAAGCAAAGAGGGATCGCTTTCGATCTCACAGCAGAAATAGAAACATCCACATTTTGGTCTACATCACAGGGGACCCTGCTAAACCTGCCATCTGCTTTTTCCACATAGCACAACATCTTGAGCATATTTTCAGGTCATTCTCTTACTTTTAAAAATACATTTGTATGTAATTGTATGGAAGTTCTGTATATTCTGAGTGCTGTTGGACCACAGAAGTTATCTCTGAAATTTTGGTATTGTAAACAACAACGGTGTGAGCACCCTGTGGCTGTCTTTTTGCAGCATCCCTATCACCGCAGGGCTGTTTTCAACGTTTCTTTGGTTGGATTAGGTCTGAGCTGAAAACAAATTTCCCTACTAGGCAGAAACAACAATATCATGATGTTCCCTGGTCACCAGGAAGCATCTTCCTGGCTGCCCCGGCCCAAAGGTGTCCTGCTTAACCTTTTCCAGCTCACCTTCAAGGGCTATGCTTCTCGTTTTCAGTGATTCCTCACTACACACCAGTAAGTAGGGAGGTTGGCAGGTGTGAACTCATGTGAACTTGAAAGAGCCAATCCTTCAAGATAGATCCCAAGTGGCTAACAGGGCCTAAATTAAAATATTAATAGAGCTAAGAGGCCATTTGCTGACTAGAGGTCACACACGTCCTCTGAGTTCTCAGGAAAACCCACACCTTTTTAACTTTGGGACTTTCAGAGCTCACCTGAACCAACCAATCAGAGCTCACCTGCCTAGGCCAATCAGAGCTCAGTTGAGTCCAATCAGGAATCAGCTTTATCAACCAATAGAAACTAAGCAAGTGTAAAGCCTTCATTTGCATAAACAGACCTGATTGGGAACCTGGGTGGAAACTATCTCTATAAAACCCAAACTCTCTCTTTGTTCTCTGGAGTGCACCTTTCACTGCAGAGGGTGTAACTGGCTGGTTGGTGAACTGTTCATTGGAAAAAGGTCTCTCTTCTCCAAATTCTTTTTCAGAAAACGTCAGTTCACAAAGGGCATCACGGCTTCTTTGTGGAGGAGGGAGCAGACTGACAGGCTAACCAAGGCATCCTTGAAGGGCTCCATCCACATGTGGGTGAAACTGGCTTAGGACTTGACTTCCAGTCTTCTAGCTGAACCCCCTTTCTGATCCGTGGCCCACGTTCAGGGGTTTGAGGCTGACGCTGCTCTGTGTTCCCACTGTATCCTCTCCCCCCGCCCGCCTTGGAACATTAGGGGAGAGGGCACCCATTCTGTCACATGTGTTGTTCTTTTATCGCTCTGTGAGACGTTTGACCACTCAGTGCCAGAGGCGGTGATGACCCGAGTAGAAGCCAAGCAACTGCCAGTTCTTTAAGCCCATTTTAGGGTGAAATGGATCACACGCAGCATCTAGGGTGATGGGTCTTCAGTGGCCTCTTTTGGGTTTCCTAAGGTGAGGCGCAAGCTTTTCGAGAGAAAGGGGACTTCTCCGTACATTTGGACGAGGCTTTTTCTTCTTTACTTAATTGTAAACGTTTCTACCCCTTTCCAAAATCAAACCTGATTACCGTCTACGCCGTGACTCAAGGAGGCCACTTCAGCATTGGATACGGGTCCTCACGTGGCACATGGCACAGACACGTGCCCCTGCAGTTTGAGTTTTAAAATTTTGAAGTCAGTGGTGCAATTCTGTGCAGGAAGCAATTTCAGCAGTGGTTTAGCTCCAAGCTCTCAAATTACCAGAGGGCTTGGCTGGCCACTTTGGGGTCCCTAAGGAGGGAAGGTCTCATGGCTGTTGGAGTCCACTTATTAGAGTCTACCTATACTCTGTTTATAATCCGTATTTTAGGGATGTGTGTTACCAAGATGAACTCCTCAACAATAAAGAAAATGTGTTTCAAAAATTTTAATACCTTTTGATCCTGCAATCAATTTCTAGGAATCTATTATTAAGAAATTAATCACAAACCACCAAATAACTATTTTCAAAGATGTGTATTGTAGCGTTGTAACACTGTTACAGAGAAGGAGAAGAAAAACAAAAGGAAACAACTGAAATGCACAACTTAAGGGGATTGGTTAAGAAAATCATGGTAAACCGGAGCAGTCATTAGTAACAAGGGAGGCGAGGTTACTTGGGTATGTGGAAGAAATGCTCAGAATCTAGTTGTGAGGGGAAAATAGGGGAAAAGTTTTGTTGTCACAAAACAACAAGTATAATTTGATACAGTTCTGCTGTATGTATGGAATTAATGAACACTCGCTAATGTGTTGGCATTAGGGCTGGATGCTTATTTTTTTTTGCCTTTTTGCTTCCTCCTCCTCCTCCTCTTTGTTTTTGGTAGGTCTTCAGCTGTTGTGATTAGCAAGACCCAAAAATAGTGCTTCTGTAAATATATTCATAGAGTAAAGGTAGTGCCTCAGACAGCATTTTTAACTCACAGGACAGAGCTGTGTTGCTCCCCATTTTTCCTAACATAAAGCAGAGAGCTGTTCAAAATCTCCTACTCCAGCAGCATTTTTAACTTTTTTATGATGCATATGTCTTTGTTAGTTTACTTTGTCTTTGCCATCTCGCTCTTCAAGAGAGAACCAGAGAGATGAAATGTCTCATTCAGCATTAAAACGACCATATTTCCTGAGCCCTTAGGTTGGGCATATGGTCCTTGGGGCTTAGAGGACTTATACAGAATATAGGTTGGAATATTTAAAATCAGAACTTGTCTGGAAAAAGCAGTATGGTCAGCACCCACTACCTGTGGGTCTGTGTTTCCTTGCAGACATCCAGGGAAGAGGATGCTAGAAGCTTGGCCCTGCCCCACCTCCAGCTGCCTGCCATGGAAAGTAGTCCTGAAAAATCTCGTTCCCCATGGTGGAAATGTCTTTAAATAAGAGAAGGTACCAGTGGCAGGAACAGCTGGAAGAAACTAGTTTTGGACAGAAGGCTCCTTCGGAAATCCTTTCTGCAAAACATGCGTACACATGGACACAGTTGGGTGCACATGAGTGTGAGTCTGGATTAGGTGGAATGGGATGGGGCAGCCTAGATGGAAGGGCCCAGGAAGGAGGGAATCACACAAAGCTGTGAAACCGAGGACAGCATTCTGGGGAGAAGGAAGAGAATTCCCTGAAAAGACGTTTGGATAAACTTCACCTTCCTTATTCTTATTGGAAGAATCAGAGTTGTTGGCTGGGAGTGGGGAGAAACATCATTCTGGAGACATTTTTAAAGGGTTTTCTTGGGAGTAAACTCTACTGCGAGAGGTGAGAGAGCACACTGTTGGGGGGCCAGTGAGAGGGGCTGGAGGGTGAGCAGGCTGCGCGGGTGGCGCAGAGTGGCTGGGGCAATGTGGATGCAGGGGAACCATCAAGGTGGAGAGAGTGTGCAGGGCTTCTGGGGTGCTGGGGAGGGGCCGTCAGTGCATAGGTGGGAGCTGGGGAATGGGCCCTCTGGAGCCAGCAAAGGGGAAGTGGAGGGAGGACAGGAACCTGGACACAAGGACGGGACCTTGCCCCCAGCACAGCCTGGTGACTTCCCCCCCTTCAGAACTCGAGGACCCCTTGGTGAGAGCAAGGCCATCAAGCTGCCTTGGGCACCACAGAAGTGAGCAGGGCCTGGCTCAGGTGAAGCTGGCGATTTGGGTGCCCCAGTGCTCTCTGGCCTTTTCTTTCTCCTCTCCCAAGCCCCTGGGAGTTCCCACAGGCACCCAGTGTTCTTGTGCTCCTTGTCCCTTCCTTTCAATTGGCATCCACTGCTGTGCCATTTAGGCCACAGGGTGACGCTAAAATCAGCGTTCTCTCTCTGACTTAGTAATGGCTGTGGTGTGGGGTGGAGGTGGGTGCCAGGGCCGGGGGTCACTCTGACGGCTTCCCAGCAGGCAGGTCACCCGACAGAGGGATGGGGGATTCAAGCTGAGGGCGATGAGCACTGGCCTGGAAAGGTCCACAGTAGGGCAGGCAAATGTGCATACCACAGGAGCCACCCAGAGCTGGGAGTAAAGTGAACCCAGGAGGAGGGGGAGGAGGAGGAGGCCGAGTGTGCACACCCTGTCTGAGGGGGCAGGCTCCGTGCAGCCCCTGCCGTCACCCTGTGGACAGGAATACGGGCTGGTGTCACTGCAGGGGCTGGTTGCCAAGAGACTCTGGAGAGTTGCATGTTTGTGCAACACCTTTCATTTTAAAGATGTGGTTGATTAACTTAAAAATAAAACAATACTGTATCAGCCAAACACAGCACACCTTCTGGGCCGGGGACTTATGACTCCTGCTGGAGTGGAGAACCTGACAGCACCACGTCCGAGCTGGCATGGTGTGTGGCGATTTGGCCCTTCTAGTTTGCAGCTGAGTCCCTAACTAGGTTGGGAACCAGCACAGCCACGTGTGTGGCGCAGAAGGGATGACACAAATATATCCTGTGTACCAGGCTCTCAGTTAATCCGCACACCGTCCTTTTGGGATAGACATTCCCGTTTTATAATCGAGACAAAGGGGAGCTCGGCGAGGTGAGTAGTGGCAGAAAGTAGCAGGTTTCACTCCCGCTTTTTCTGATATTCAAGACGTCTTTCTCATTACCTATGGCTTTTGCACAGCAGAGAATGGCTTGGGCAGAGTGAATGTTACTGTACTGGGGTTCTCCAGAGAGACAGAACCAATGAGAGAGAGAGATATATATAGATATATAGAAAGATATTTACTATGAGGGATTGGCTCATTATGTAATTATGGAGGCCGAGAAGTCCTGCAATCTGCTGTCCACAAGCTGGAGGACCTGGAAAGCTGGGGGTATAATTCCAGTCCAAACCCAAAGTCTTGAGAACCAGGGAAGAGATGGCATAAGCCCTCAAAGGATTAGATGATGCCTGCCCACACTGGGGAGGGCCATCATCTTTACTCAGTTTACCTATTCGAATGCTAATCCCTTCCAGAAACACCCTCGCAGATATATCCAGGCATAATGCTTTATCAGCTGTCTGGGCATCTTGGCACATAAAATTAACCATAACAATTACCATATTTAGTGATAACAGGAATCTGGTGAAGCAAACTATCTCTGGGAGAAATGGTAGGCATCCCCAGGGGCTGCACATCCTCCTCTTCCGTTCTTTTGGGACTATTCAGACACACCACGAAGCAGCACGGGGGCTAGCATGGAGAGTTAGGAGATGTGGTTTCTCCATTCAGCACTGACAGTAATTTACGTACATCTGGTTACTTTACTCAGTCAGTCAAGAAACACCTAATGAGTGCCTGCTCTGTGCCAGGCTCTGTTTTGGGCACTTGGGACACAGCAGTGAACTTAACAGACAAATAGGCCTGCCCTGTGGTGCCTACGTTCTAGCTGGGAGGAGCAAACAATAAACAAATGCACATAATAAGTGAATCATAGGGTGGGTTGGAGGTGACAAGTACTGTTCCAGAAAAACAAAAGAAGAGGCGGTTAGAGAGTATGAGTGGAGTGGGGGCAGCTGCAATTTTAAATGGCTTGAGGATGGTGAGTCTCACTGAAAGGGTGGCTTGGAACAGGGCTTACAGGAGATGAGGACTGAGCCGTGTGAGTGTCTGGCGGACAAGCATGGCAGGTGCAGGAACAGCCAGTGCGAGGCCTGTGATAGGAACACCAAGGAGGCCAGAGTGACTGAGTGCAACAAGTGAGGGGCGTTGAGGCCAGAGGTAATGGAACCCCTCTCGCCCAGGGCCGGTGGGCCACCATGACATCCTTTCCTAATCTGTCTGAGCCTCCAGCTCCTCATGTGTAAATGCGCCTGATTATATTTTCCCTGCCTCTCCCTGCCTCACAGGTGTTGGAGGATCCACTGTGAAAAGCTTTTAAAATTTATTTTTATTTTTGTGTGTGGGGGTGCCCTGAGAAAAATAGTATCGGTCACATTCTTATTCCGTCTCAGACAAGATGGTCACCGTGAAGCCTCCCCAGCTGCTCTGCCCACTGGGATTTCCTACTCTCTGCTTCCACTGTGCTCAGGTGCATAGGTTTCCCCTGCAGGGATGGCTGCCAGTGTCACAGGTGTGCGACCTATGCAGACACATAGGGACCCATGCTCACAAGAGCCCCTTGCTTGGTTTAATGCTGTGCTGTTGCCATCTTAAAATGCTCAATGATTTTATCTTTAAACATGTGTTTTGCAAGTGAAGTTGAACAGGATGGTGGAGCATGTGCCTGGGCAGAGGAGATGCATGTGGTAGGTGTGTCTGCTGCTAGTCCATGCCCCATGAGCACGGAATTCTGATGCGCCCATGATGATGGGTGTTCAGAAGGACTCAAGCTGAGAACAAGATTACTCAATACCAGTACAAGCGTGTTTCATCTATGACTGAGTATGGGCCTAATGGGCCATGCTTCCCGTTCAAACTAGAACTTGGTTTGAACATGGAAAGAAGGCAATGATGTTCTAAGAGACAACAACAACCAAGGAACCCTATCATATTCTTTCTTACTCCTGTTGCTTCCCTGTAATAGTCGACCACTTGTGCTCATAGTTATGGCATAGGAAGAAAGGCCCTTCTTAATCATTTGTAAGCCAAAGGCAGAGAGTTCCTGGTTGAGGGGTTAGAGTGATTGTGCAATTTGGTGCCTCTGACTTCAACCCTTTGTACTGGTAGGGAAAAAAATACCTATTTATGTATAAGTTATGAAATAAGAATTCTGTAATTTTGGTGATTCTGCATTTGAGCTAAATGCTCTTCTTACTTGCATTGTAAGACAACATTGCACAACTTCAAGAGGAATGGTAAAATTCATGCTAATAATTTAAGATTTTAATTTTTCTTAATTTAGAACACATTAAATAGCAAATAATAGCACCACAAGTCAATTGAGAAACAGCAGAAGAAAGGAAAAGTCTTTATACTTTAGTACCTTTAATGGCATCTTCTTTCCTGCTTTTTGAACAAGGGGCCCCTCATTTTGCACTGGGCCCTGCACATTCTATAGCCGGCCCTGCTGCATGGCAAACACTGTCTCCTCCTCACTTTATTCCTAGTCCCATAAAAACTGAGCTCACAGTGCCAAGAATGGATCAACATTATGAACTCAGCCCTGGTCTCAAAGAGTTTCTGCTGCGGTTCCCCTCACTTTTACTTTCAATGAATTAGGGAAAAAAATCTCCAAAACTTCAGGCTTCGTTTGGGGTCAAAGCTGTGCCCATTCCCCTTAAGATGGAATAGGAAGGTATTTAATTGCTTATAGGCCAGAGAGTACCATAAGGCACACATATTTTTAAAAATAAAATCTCATGCAACCCCAACACATAATGAAAAGAAAAAACATATATAAATCTCTTAACCGTGCAAACTCTTTGGAAATTTCCATGCCAGGAGGTTTAGAACATTCTTTAACTAACGGTGATTTGAATAACTGAACAAAAAGATCACATCTGTATCTTATTACTTTAGGCAGATTTCCTAAGGACTTGTCATTTGTTCCCAAAGGTGTGCCACAGCCAGCCCACACTTTGAATAGTAAGTCCAGGTAAAAGATGTTAATTTTGGACATTATCATTTAAAAAAAAAAATCCTTCCCTTTTTAACACTAGAGGTCACTCTGCAACCGCAAATGTGAAATAAGCACCCCGGGGCTCCAGAAGGTCAGCACAGCTAATCTGTATAAATTGCTGAACCATGAGCCAAATTTGTACCTAATTATGGGTTGCTTTGATGCAGTCCCGCTCCTATTAAAAGTTTCCCTCTTTCCTGCAGATCTGTGGATGTTGCGACTTACGTATTTCAACTGAGCCCTAATATTTCTCAGCTAAGCAGTGGCATTTCAGGCGCTGTACCCAAGAACACATATCTCTCTGCATTCCAGATTTTTGATGTTCATTAACCAGATGGAGAAAAGCATCTGCCACTTGAGTATCAAATGGTGATAACTTGGTCTGTCTTTCTTTATGAGAATGATGTAGAGACAGATTTAATACAACCCTGGATATGGGCATGCAAAGACCACAGGCAAAGCAAGTTGTGAGGAAACAATTGTCAAACATTTTCAGAGTTTCTCTTTCCTGTTTTTGGAGATACATAAGACTAGCTCTGCATCCAGCATATGGAATAGTATTATTTGCATCTATTGGGGATCTGAACCCCAAAACGATTTATCAGAGGAAATTAAAATCCTTATGCAGCATCCCTAGAAAATTTCAATTTCCTTTGGTTAGTTACCCTTTCAGAGTAACTGTCATTATTTCTGAATTGGATTCCCGAGACTTTAGATATTTGTCCGTGCAGTAAGTTCATATATAACTGCATGCAAATTTTTGCATTTCATTTCATTAATGGCTCTTATTCTTTGGTGTTTTATCTGTGACAGATGGGACATATGAGGGGCCTTCATGGTCCTGTCTTCTCATTTAGGGAGAGTGGGGTTTCTGAGCTGGGCAGGCATAAAAAAACCTGTATACCAAACTTAATGAGAAATAATGGGAACAGTGGAAGCTTGTCACTCTTTGCTGTAGCTTTGTGAGGCACAGATGAGAATTTTGCAGCAGAGGGAGGTGATACACAGAAAATGCAAGGATTTCTTCTCTGGAGAGCAGGCTCAGCTCATATGTTAGAAGCGCCTTTATGTCAGCAGCCTCAGCTGGTGAGGAGGGCAGTTTCCCTGCTGCTCAGTGAAGCCCCCAGCACTTGCATCAGATGGAGAGCTGATGTGGATAAAGCGGGGCTGCTGAACTGCTCCTGGGTCCAATTCCTCATATCCTGGGGATGGCCACATTTGGGAAGACTTTAGCCCTGGGCAAGCCAGACTGCTCCTTCTGTGGACTGCAGTACAACTGCATAATCACCCTGATCTCCTCTGTGTTATACCCAGGGCTCGGTTGGATTTTCGGTGTGTATTTTGCTTAGATTTAGAGCACTCAAGGCAGTTGAGATCATTATTCTCTGTAAGGAGATAACAAAAATACCCTATGGTCACTTATCTCACACCTAACCTGTCCACCGACCATTGATTTCCCATCTTGGTTCTCAAGGTGCTGAATGGAGTCGATCAATTTAACAGCACTGATGCAACTCGAGCATTCCCATAATCTATATTATCAGTGGGCTTCCTTCCTGATGTCCTCATGAGACCTGGTCACAGTGGCTTCTTGATCGAAGCAATGAAAGGAGGCCTTGGGAGGTCTTCATAATGGGAGAATGTCAGCTTTAGCCCCGGCCACTCTGGAGGGATGAGGGCGCATCATGTCCCCATCCCTGCTGCTAATGCTTTTACTTGTGTACACGGTCACACTCCCCTGCTTGGATTTAAACTAAGAACCCCAATTAGTCTCCTGTTTTCTAGCAGCCTGCAAAAACACCATTTAGGGAGGAACTGTTTAGAAAGCAGGTTTTTACTTAATAAACAGTGATCAATCGAATTGATTAGCCATGAACACATTCCCACAGAGTCTGTGGGTGGCGCTTGTTGCAGATAATTGCGGTTCATGAGTACAGGACTGTTAAGTGGCTGCCTGTAAACTACGTCTCAGCTTTTTCAAGGAACAGAACTGGGGGTGGGGGGTGGGGGTGCGAGCGATTGTTGACAGCACTTTTGGGTTTGGGTCTGTGCCTGAACCAGCCTTTGCCCCCTGCGGGTCTTTGCACTATCTCTATCAACTGTGGCCATTTACTAGGCACTCGCAGACATTTCTGTAAATCTCACATCTGTTTTTTTACTAATTCGCGTGGTAATGAGGTCTTCCCATGCTGGCTTGGTGGCTTTACGTAAACGGTAAGTGTCTGGAGCTGCCTGCACATCAGAATTAGTGCTGTGTTCTGTGCGAGACTTATTACCACCGAGGTTCTCTCTGTTCCCTAAAACTGCAGCTCCAAACCTGGGAGGAGAGCTTCCCTCCCGGCAGCATCAGCAACCAGCCGCCTCTGAAGGGAGATGGGGAAGATGTAAACGAAGGCGGTTTCTGCAGGAAAGCCCCTGTCGCCCTGCCTGAGAGAGCTGCAGCTGATGAACGCAGGCCTGGAGCAGAGGACAACGCAGAGCGGGCTGCCCCCGACCCAGCTCCGAGCCCAGGGGGCGGGCTGGTCTCTGTGGGACAGAGAGGAGAGGACCCTGCCATTTGGGCCCCTGCGGATGCAGCAGCTCCTTTTGGGCAGGTTTCGGAGCCTCTCTTGGCGTAGTTTTAAGCAATTACCAAAAGTGCAGAATAGCAACGCAGCGTGCTCTATGTGGCTAGGATTCCCTAAGACTCAGAGAGAGCTTCTGGGAGACGGGTGCATTTGCGCAGGTCAGAATCCCTTTTCCGGCCCTGGGGGAACCTGGAGGCTGCAGAGAGCCGGTGACCGCCTTTGCGGCGTTCCTCTTGGCCGAATGATCTCTCGCGCCCTCTAGCGGCGCACATGCGTACTCTCCGTGGACCCCGGGCCTGGCGGTCCTGGACTACCCCTGTGAGTCAGTGGCCCGGCCGCACACCGAGAGACAGGTGCTCCTTGGGCTGCGGAAGGGACCCAGGCGTTGGTGTTTTTTTTTTAACTTGCTGCCCAGGAGATTCTAACCATGCTGGAGCAGGTCAGTGCAACCAGACTGGAGAACCTCTGATATAAACAAAGGAAAGGCAGAGCCCCAAGCGGTAGGTGGTAAACCACATGTTTGGCTTTGAAATATGTGTATTACCTATGTGTTTATTATTATTATTCACATACCATTTACCTATGGGTAAATTTTCAGTCCTCTGGGAAGACCCTGCAGGCTGCCTGAGGGTGGCCATGTCACACAAATCTAGTCAGTATAATGTAAGGAAGAGTCTACTGTGGGTGTTTCTGGGAAAGCATTTTTACTGTATGAAAAACAGATGTGGAAAACTACCACCCACTTTTCTCTTCTTCTTGCTTTGAATATAGATGTGATGGCTGGAACTCAAGCAGCTGTCTTGCAACCATGAGAGTGAGGCTAAGAGAAAAGAATAAGCTCTGGCTCAAATAGGGTAAGCCAACTCCACCAGCGACCCTCTTCCAGATTTTTTATTATGGGGGAAAAATAAGACTGTATATGTAAAACCCTCTGGTAGGTTATATGTTACTCGCAGCCAAATAATTATTAACAAATATGCTTTCAAATGAAACATCATGGTGAAAGCTGACTGGGAGAGAGACGAGAAGAAAAATACATTTTTTTGAGTGTCTAAACTCAAAAAACGCTGGGCTTTCACATGCATTATTTAAGCATTACCAAAGACTTTGGTGTCATTACGGTTTGCAGTTGTTGAAACAAATGGGGTTTAACAATTTTCCCTTGTTCAAACAACCAGTTTAGTGTGAAGGACTAATTATGAAATGCAAGAGTCAAATAGTTTCACCTGTCTCCAGAGCCCATGCCCCTTCTTGGGATTTTTCTCCCACTACCTATTGCTTGTCAAGAGGAGACAATGCAGCACAGCATTGCTGGGGAGGATAGTTAATCCAGTTAGGCTGCTGCAGCCAGAGGGAGGTATATAGGGAGGGCCACTGTGCTTGCTACCCAGCAACTCTAAGGAGAATATGGCATGTCTAATGCTCAGAGTCCTGAATTGCCACTCTAGACCCACAGCACACAGGACAATGATGGTGGCCCTGAGAGACTTGGCTGGCCAGGACATGGGGCCAGCCTCTTACATCAGAGGGAGATGGACAGAGAGGTGCAGCATCCTAGAACCATGCCCAGGAGCAGAGTACCTGTGAAGGGAGGGAAGCAGAGCTTCTAGCAAACTATTCTTGAGGGGAATGTTGACTTTGGATGATACAAAGACTGAAAATCCAGTAATGTGGGCTCTGAAATGAGAAGCCACTTCCCTCTCCAGGTCTGCACCAAGAGCAGAGGATCTGTGTACTCCGTGGAGAAAGATGGAGAACTACTACCAGAAACTCAGTGAAGACTGCACATTTCAATACCGGTATTATGAAAATGCATGTGTTATAATAAGTATGGACCTTTGTCATGGTTTATGGGGTCAGTCATTCCCCATAAAGCTTTTATCCTCATGCAGCATTGTGTTAAAGGTACCCTCCCCACCAGCCACTGTTGTGTATGGCCACGTGGACATGGATTCTGGGTGGCACAGAGGATTGAAGTGCCCAGAAAGTGTTCAAACTAGACTACAGCACACATTCAGGCTTCCATCCAACCGTGCCAACTGGTGCCACAGCATCCCCTCTCTGAGGAAGAGCTGCCGGCCTCTCCTCTAAGCTCCCCCTATGGTATCATTGATTTGTACCTTTCCCGCCTGGATAGATCATTAAGAGAATTGGTTTACAAGGCTCTTGCTGAGCTGTTGGCGGTGGGAGAGAAAGTAAACAGACGCTAGATAGAGCTGTAACATATGATGTTATATCCAATGCTTAATGAGGCCCGTAAAAACAGGAAAGCAAGATCAGCCGCAGATAAATGAACGTGCTTTGTGTAGAATCGAGAGTTGACTGTATTTTATTTGATTTAGTTCTAGAAATAGCAGATGTTGTGTCAGTTATGGCAACGTAGTTCAGACTAATCCCTTCATTGAATTCATTTCGTTGAGTGAAATGGATTAAAAATTATTTCATTCCATGATTATAAAAGTCATAGTTTCCTGTAAAAAATGTACAGAAGAATAAAATAAAGAATTGAAATGACCAGAAATTCTCCCACAAATAATAATTCCTAACAATAGATAAAGTTTGCAAGTGCAAACCATTGCTCATTTAGCACACTAGTCAAATCCTCTATGAAGTAGGGACTAGCAACCATTTGTTTAATATGAGGAAACTGAGGCACAGGGAAGTTAAATAACTTCTCCAGTGTCATACACTTGGAGGTGGTGGAGTCAGGATTCGACCCCAGCAGCTTGGCTCTAAAACCTCCATTTTTAGCCACGAAGCTCTGTTGATTTTGAGAGAAACCTTTGTTAATATGTTGTTTTTTTCCTCTGAAAATGCATGCAAATATCATATATATTTTTACAAATTGGGAATCGTATTCTATATGCTGGTTTGCAATCTGCTCTGTCATGTAACTTAATATACTGTTATTATAAATAAGTGTACAATGACTGCATAGTAATCTTTCCTGTGGAAGTACACCAGAATATTTTTTAAATCAGTTGCCTAACCTCAGGCATTTATGCTGTTTCCAAGTGTTGTTGGTTCATTTTATAAATAATGCTGAGATGAAAGCCAGTTTTACATACACATCTCTGAGTGAATCCGTGATTATTTTATCTCGGTAAATTCCCATAAGTAATATTACTAGGCAAAAAATATGGGCAGTTTTAATGACCTCAATACTTACAGAGATTCTTGCGCAGATTTAGTTTGGCAATGAGCTTTGGCCATGATGCTGAAATGAATGGATTGGTTTCAAATGTGTAGTGATTACAGCTCCGTGTGACAAGGATGCATTTGATGGGCTGGAAAATGAGTCACACGGTGGCTCTAATGAACCCCAAGGAGCAGCAGGGTGGCTGGTCCTCCTTCGCTCCCTCCTGGTGTGGCATTATACCCCCTCACTCACTGGTCTGCTCATCTCCTTGTGAGAGGAGGAAGACCATGTACTGACCACGTGCTCACTGAGTGTCTTCCTTGGGCCAGGCACCGTGGAGGGGGCCCTGTCCTCACCTGCATCCCAGAACTAGTGCAGCACCAGATGCCCTGGACGCTGTGGAAGGGCTGCTGAAGCGAACCTCTCCCTCTGATTTGCCCCATGTCCTTCCTCATGCTCAGACTTCAAAGCTCACCCCAGGTGCCTTCTCCTGGGATGGAAATGTACACTCATGCCAGGCAAGTGAAATGTTATATCCAATCCTTGGGAATATCTTGAAAGGTAGGTCCTGCAGTATTATCCCATTTTACAGATGAGAAACTGAGGTGCTGAGAGATTTGATAACTTGTCCTGGGCTACACTTACAGGAAGTGGTAGACTTAGGGTTTGAACCTGCATCTGCTTAATTCCCACTCTACCCTGTGGCTTTTAGGAGTGAGGTTTGGCCATTCGGGTTAGGGTTAAATGTAGGGTTCAGTACTTGTCCTGATTCCTAGAGAGTCTGCATGGCCCCACCATGAGCCACGTGGAGAGCAGGGACTGGTGCTCCTGGTTGTGCCTCTGGGTTCAGGCGATGGGTTCTGAGGGCGTCATGGAAAGGTGGGAGCCCTATGGTTGCAGCAACTGCCAGGATGAGATGAGTGTTTAGAATTATTCCCTCAGGGTAGCACTATATCCTGTTGCATCTGGTGGCAATAATTTTATTTTATTTCTACTGATTGAAAAAGTGACTTTTGCTGATATTGCTGTTTTTAGCAAAATGGTTTCCACTACACTGTTAATTTCAAATAAGGAATCCAAGGGCTCCCTCCTTTGATCATTTGTTTGGCTGCTTTTGAGACCTTTCTACGTATCAGGTCTTGTTCTTGGCACAGAGAATCCAGAGGGGACTAGGAAATCCTCAATGATCTCCCAGTCTATTAGGGAGACAGACTTGGGAATGACTCACTATTATGTGAGGCAGAACGGATGGTGGCTCTAGGAGCAAATGCTCTGGGCATGAGACGAAGGGACAACTGATCCAGAGAGATGTGATGATCTCCACCAGATGCAGAGTCACTATGAGAAAGTTCGTAGGGAGGATCTTTTTTGGAAAAAAAAAGTTAGAAAGTTGTAAGCAGAAGTGTGTTACTATAGAACCAGCTAAAGGAATGATCAAATCAAGAGAAAAAAAAATTTTTAAAAAAGCAACAAATGGCAAGAAATTTACATCACAACTGATCAACTTTAAAAAGTAGGCTCATTTTATTCTCTTGTTGGCTGTTAGCTAAAAAGAGGAGAAAAAAAGAGGTAAATAGAAAGCAGTAATAAACAGAATTGATTTTTCTTTCTCTCCTGCCAGCAATATTTGCAAAGCTTCACATAATTTGTACTGATATTTTCCTGTGAAGTGCATCGAGATAACATTTCTTAAAATAATTATGTTCTTAACCATCCCTTGCAGACTAGAAGCTGGAATGCTGTGCAGGAATCAAAGAACAGAAATTCTGAGCCTCTGAATTCTAATGGCCCCGAAGGACCCAGAGGTGTCCCACTTGGGCCGGGAGGGGCTGGCGCTTCCCCAAAGGCTTGGGGAAAAGGAAAAGAGGTCGCCTGGGAGCTCAGAAGGTGTTCTTGGAGGCTGTGTTTGGTGAGGAGAGGAGTAGAAACCCCTCATGACCACCAGCCTGGATGTCCTAGTCTACCATGCAGACCCTGGCCCTGGGGCCACCACCAAAAATTTGATATTAAGAGCCCCACAGCCCCAGGCCACAGCCACAGTGCCTTGCCTTGCACAGAAAAACTGGCAGGAAAAGTTCTTTTCTCCCTCTTCTGCCTTCTATACTGCAGAATGCATTTTTGCCAATTAGTCAGTGTTGTGAAATAGAATGTTCCTTGCAGTTGAGAAAGACATAAAATGACAGAGCTGTTCTTCTGAGCGCGATGGTTCCTGTCCCTGTGGAGCCACACTGTTTCCTAAGAGAAATGCATAAAAATACTTCCGGTGTGGAGGTGTCATGGAGGCCCTTTCCCTGCTGGGGTCCCAGACTGAGAAGAGCTAATGTGGAGGCCTGTGCCCCCAGGAGGGGCCCGCAGACATGTGCCTGCATCATTCACTGTCTGTGAAGGCTGCCTCGCTCTAGGGTCAATAATTTTCAAATTAAAGATTTATATAATAAGTTCTAATTGTAATCATTTCAAAAAAAGACACTAGAGTCTTTCAGATCAAACGATTCTTAAACTGCCCGCTGTTTCATACTACCTGCTCCCAGTGGCTCCACTGGTCAGACCCAATAATTTAAGCTTTAAAAATTCCATGTCCATGTTGTGTGTTTAAACATTGCAAATCTCTGTTGTAAATCACCTCCCTCCTGTGACAACCTCCTCCATCGATGAGAAACCCTGATTATAAATCAAGATCAAACCAGACACAGTGGTACCCCTACTTTTAAGGAAAGTTTATGAGGCTTTTTAATTACAAGAAATAATGACCCTGGTAGACATTTTTAACAATAAAGAAAGGTATAATAAGTTCGTGAAAATCACCTACACTCCTACCCCTCAAAGGCAGCCCAGCTGTTAATTCCACTTCTTTAAAACAAAACAAACCAAAACAAAACAGCATAGCTATGAGTATGATATTCTTTATAGTGAATGAAATAGGATGGATCAACATCCATGGACTCTAATTTTTTTTAGTTTTTTTTTTTTCTTAAGAAATTTTGACATCTTGGTGCTACTAACATGTTGCAGAGTGGGGTGGGGCAATGCAGACTTTCACTGCTGTGAAGGACCCTCCTGACTCTATCTCAGGCAATGTTACTGACAATGAGTAGGGGTGATCTGTCATTACCAAGATGTGGCCGTCTCGGGGGGTGCACATCTTTGCTGCCATCCTGACTCACAGCAGGGAGAAGACAGGTGTGGTCCTTTAGAAGTGACCATCCCTGACCGTCTACAGTCTCCCTGGCCCTGCTTTAGTGGTCTCATATCATCCCCCTCTTCCTGACATTCTGTTTTCTATCTACTGGTTGTTGTCTGTGGTCCCCACTAGAGTCTACACTCCATGTGGGCAGGGCAGGCATGTACTCACTGCTGTGTCCCTCAGCGCCCAGCACAGAGGCCTGACACCTAGTAGATGCTCAATTAAAACTTGTTGACAAATTGTTGTGTGCTGGGAATGTTGACTACTATGTGATGCAGCGATCCAGTCTTCAGTTTGAAGGAATAAGGCTACCATTGACAGCAGTGGTCAAGAATACATCCTCTCTTGTCCTGAAGATTGGCCTCCTGACTGGAGTGGACTCTGTCACATGTGGCTTCAGCACCATTGAGAACAGGTCCTAAAGGAAATTTGAGCAACTTTTCTTCAACTTTTCTTACTGACATTCCAGTTATAGAACTCTAGGCCAGTGGTTCTCCACTGGGGGCAATTTTGTCCCCAAGGGGAATTTGGCAATGTCTGGTGACATTTTTTGGTTCTCATAATGGGGAGGGGGATGCTGCTAAACATCCTACAATACACAGAAGAGCCTCCACAACCAAGAATGATGAGGCTGAAAACGTCAATAGTGCTGGGGTTGGAAAGCCCTGCCCAAGGCCTTCTCCTCCCTTTTCTGGAAGAGAGGAAGAAGAGGAAGAGAGGAAGAAAAAAAAAAGACAGCACAGGAAGGGAGATGAAAAGAATTGACTTTTATCGCCCACCTAGGCTCCTGGTTCTGTGTTGTATACTCCGCAGATTAGGGTATGTATATAGCATTCAGTCTTCACAATGAACCTTTGACATGGTATTATCATCTCCATTTTACAGATGACAAACCGAGGCTCAGAGAGGGTAAGTAGCTTGCCCAAAGTCACACAGGTAGCACATTTGAACACCAGTCTGTCTTGTTTCAAAGCCCACATCCTTTCTACTAGACACACTGAGTCCCACAGGTGGTAGGATGTTGATTACTTCCTAAGGAAGTATATTGGATGAGCGAGAATGTTTTCAGGAAGGATGTAATTAACCTTCTGAATTAATTGGACCTCGTTAATTTGGAATCTGAACAATTGACCAGGCTAAGCTTGAAGTTTTCCTTTGCATGGCCTATGAAGAAAAGATTTGCACTGTGTGAAGAAGACTGTAGGGTGGGCATAGTGAACTCTTTAGGAGGACTGATATTTCTAAGGCAAGTACTGCAGGTTTAAACGCTGCAGGACCTCAAATGGTAACCACTTCACTGTTACTTGGTAGTGTACCCTGGAAAGTAATGATGTCCCTAGCACTCCAAATTCAGGAAGATGTAATTTTCTGGTCTTAGTCATCCATTAACATCTTCAACGAATGTTTACTGAGCACTTGGCTGATGCTACTCTAGGGTCTTACAGGGGACACCCTAATAAGACATACTGGCCTGACAAAGTTTATATTCTATTTAAGGACAGACCTAAAATAAAAAGTTACCATAGCCTGTATGAAGTGCTATAACTCCAATGTGGATAATGTGATAGGAGACTGTAGGAGGGCCAGTAAGAATCCTGCTTGGGGAATAAAATCAGAAAGAGTGTCTCTGAGGAGTAAAGATTGATCTGGGTTTTGAAGGATGAATAGAAGTTTCTTGAGTGGATGTGAGAAATAAAGTCACATCAGGTAAAGGAAGCAATGGGGTAAAGGCCTTGTGGTGAGAGAGCATGTAATTTTCAGATGACAGTGTATATTTATTCATAGACCAGTATGTGAGCCCCTACTGTGTGCTAGGCACTGGAAACAGAGATGAATAACAGAGACAAATAACTGAGTTAATATCAGAGCATGATGAGTGCTTTACAAAACAGGACAGGGCCCTGCAACAGAGAGAAATGAGGATAGGAAGGGGGTGGCATTTGGATCAAGACCTAAGTGTCTAGAATGAGCCAGTTATGTGACCTGAGCATTCTAGATTCTTCCCTTCTCCTGCCTGAGGCTCCAGTCCCAGCATTTTGGGCAGTGTTGTTGAGGCCTATGGTACAAGTTACCCAGGGCACAGGAAAGGTTACAGAGAAGGGCTGGGCCTCCTGCTTCTCCATTGCTGGGCATCTAGGGGGAAAGCTGGTCTGTCCTGTTGTTGACAAGCCCCTTGACAACTCCCAGGAGTGCCTCCCTAAAGGTGGGACCTGCTGTGCATCCCGCAAGACTCAGGCTGCCTCTCTGACTAAGGCACTACTCAGAAGATTCTAGCACTGGGGGATATGGTGCAGCTCCAGGGTCACAGAAAATGCATCATCATTGATAAGGCACAGACCCACTCTGCACTGGACCAAGTAGTTCCTAAAGGACAAGGCTGGTAGTTCATGGGAAAGAGTCCTAGGGTGAGGAGGGAAGGGGGCTCTGTGCCCAATGGGAGCTCCATGTGAGATGGGTAGTTGGGCTTTTTTGGGAGGCAAGGGTCATTCCATCACTGTTGGGGTCATTCCAGCATTGTCTCCAATATTCAAGGTGGCCTTGTCATTGGTGGAGGCACCAAGTGGACGAGGCTGATGATAGCTGAGCAAGGTTAGGGTGTCAGCACCCAGAGCCCCAGAGGACCACCCAGGGTAGTGTGGGGAGGGCTGGGAGGTGAGGTAGAGCCTTGAGAGCAATAATGACACAGACCTTGGGGTTCCCCTGCACGTGATCAGGACACACCCGGTGGTGTTGGGCAGCAAATGGCACGGTCAATTTGTACTTTAAAAAAGGTTCCCTCTGGAGACCTTTTTGAGAACGACTGGATGGATGAGGGGCAGGCAGGCCGTGGCTAGTCAGCAGGCAGTGTCAGAGGTGATGAGGGTCAGGTCCGAGTGGCACCCTAGGTTCCCAGTGTGGGATGACAAAGTGTATGGCAGTCCTGCGATCAGATAGCGGGTGTGGGGTCCGAAACAGGCCTGGGGAGGGGAAAGAGCGTGAGTTTGACTTTGAGGATGCTGAGGGCAGAAAGCCAGGCAGCTGCTGGAAATTCAGGTCTGAGGCTTGGGATGCCAGAGACAGAGTTGATTACCAAGCAGGGGAGTTGTGAGAAGCGGGTCGCTGATGCTCTGGATGTGGGAAGAGCCAGAGGGAGCAAAGGACAGAATCCCGGCAGATCCCCACATCTAACAGGCACACAAGAAGAAAGGTGTTCCCTGAAGGTGATGGGGAAGGGGAGGCTTAGGAGGCCGAAAGAGAAACAGGGGAGTGGTACCACGGACACCAGCGAAAGCTCATGACGACTACCTCTGAGAAGAGTTTGTTTCTTTTTCATGATGAAATTGAAGCTCAGAGAGCTTCTGACAGGTCATGCAGCTAGTGAATAGCAGAACAGGTGCTTGGCAGGTGTTAGCAACCCCAGCTCAGGGATGGATCCATGAACCAAGCTACTCAGTTCAGATTCATTTGACAGGCTCGTAAGTTATTATTTTTTTATACCAGATTAATATACACATATATTTTTTTCATTAGAAGGATTACACATTCATTGCAAAAAATTTGGTAAACAGAGGAAAGAAAAAATATTAACCACAATCCCCTCCTTCTTATCTAAGCCCTTATTAGTACTTTGGTGTGACTTTTGTGATCCTGCTGATTTTTTTTCTAATTTATATTCTTACTTTTTAAAGGCTGACATTATAACCAATTGTTCAGGTTTGGCACAATCTCCATACGCGTCCTTTTAATGGTCACATTGTAACGGCAAAAACCGGAGTCACGTTGCTGAAGGAAACACCGAGAGGTACATGAGGATGCAGAGAGATCAGGTTTATTAACGCCAGCGGGCTCAGAGGGGATCTTCTGGCAAAATCTGAACACCCCCGGTCAGGGGGACTTGTCTTTTGTACTTCAAGAGCAGGGGAGGGGGGTACAGAGCGGCTTATACCAGAAAGTGTACACATAGGGAAGTTACTGTAACTTACAAGGTAGCTGCTGCAAGGGGGAGCTGTTTAGGGGAGCATGAGCTGCAGGCGTTAGTCAATTTCACAAGGCCACAAGCAGTCTTACAGAGGCAGATTAAGCAATTAACATACATAGGGCTATAGCTCCTCTGTTTCAAGGTAAAAGGGTTTTAGCGAATTTCTATTTTTCCCTCACAACATAATAATCCATCAAGCGAATGTACCACTTATTAATTTTCACATTCTCCAATTTCGAATACTTAGGTTTTCTTTTTTGTCACCGCCATTTTGTGTAAAATTATTATACTGTATTGAACATTGTTCTGAATTTAAGATTATTTCCTCATGAAAATTTCATAGTCAATATTTTTATTGATCTTAAAACATATTGCCAAATTGCTTCATGAAAGAGCTGTACAAGTAATTATCCAGTAAATGTGTGACTAAAGATGTTTATTTTTTAATTCTAGAGTTCTTCATTGGAATCACTCAGCTCCCTCCATGAAAGAGGCAGTTGGCTCCCACCGACAGAACGATGCCACCTCTGACTGTAATGTAGCTTCACAGTGTTAACCTTAAGGCAGGCTGGAATACAGACAAGCCCAGGTTGACTTTTCAGTGCAAACTTCACTATCAATTGGCAGAATTTGCAAAGGCATGAGAGAGGCCAAAGGGACATGAGTGGAATTGGGGGGTGGGTGAGCAGGAGGGAGAAATCTCTATGGTGTGGAACCAAAGAGGAGGCAAGAGAGAGTGAAACAGGAGAGGAAATGGACACTGGTGAGAGCCCCAGGTGGCACTTTGCCCATTCCTGAGCTCTTCAGAGAATGGACCACTGGACACTATACACTTTGGATTCTTGAGGGACTAATTTACTAGACTATTTGAGGATCCCACTAGATCCTCCGGGGAAAGGTGGAGTTCTAAAGGGGCTCTCCTGTCCTCTGCCCAGTGGCACGGTAGGAACCTGTCCAGCCACGTCCATGGCTCCCAGGCTGCTGCAAATGACCCCCATGCTGGTGTCTGGGATACAAGAGACATGTGCATATTGCCAGCCAGAGTGGGGCTAAAGGCCCCTACTCTGTGCGTACGTTTTTATTTCTTTGGCTCCCAAAGGTTCTTCAGAAGATAATAGTAACAGAAGAGTTATGGTGATGGGGAGGAATAGGCTGGTTTCCATTAGACAGGATGTGATAGTGAGATCTGGATACTGCATAGCCAAGGAGAAAAGGGGAAGGTGACTTTCCCAGTCCTTGTCCTTTACATCTTCCTTGATAGACCAAAGCCAGTTTTAGTGGTTGGGAAGTGTTTTTAAGTCCAGCTTGCATTCTGTGTGTTTCTAATTCTGAGAGGTTCAGATAAGGACTCTGGATTCCCAGGGGAGTGAAGGAATAAACACTGCACAATTGCAGCTTTCCAGAGAAGCCTTAAGACAACAAAGCACTCATTAATGGAAAAAATATACGGCGGCAGACACCTTTATTTTTGTTTAGTCTTTTGACAGGGTCGGAATGAAAAGAGTTATGTGATAGGGAGAGAAAGCCCTACCATCATTTAACTTGCTGAATTCTGTGGGTATAATTACCTATAAGTGTAATTACAGAGAAGACAAATGGCATTTTTAGCTGTGGTCTTAAAGAGGCGAGTTAATTTCCGACTTTGACCAGAACTATGTTAATTAGCCTTGGTGCTCTCTCGCTTTCTCCCTGTCTCTGAATGGAAGTTCCTCACCCAGGACTGAGCGTGGCCTGCTCCCTCTGTACCTTTGAGTAATGAAAGGACACTGTGTGCCAACCGAATCAGGGCTGCTGTATTAATAAGGCTACTTTCCTGTCCATTTATCATCAATTAAAGGTGCGCTAGTTTGTAAAGTAACCCCACCTTCGGCCCGGCTGCCCAGAACGGCTCCTCATTTATTTTCTGCGTGGTTTCAGTTGGAGTTAGACCCACCTTGCAGCTCAGGGGTGACAGGCGGCATGAAAAAGTACACTAATTGAGACATCTCAAGGGAGAAATATAAGAAAACTGAAACGGTAATTAGAATGAGAAGATTTCAAGCTGGGTAAGGAAAATCGAATGGAGGTGCATATTAGGGGCTGTTACAAATGGGGAGGAAAGTACTTGGGGGGGAAGAGAGAAATGGATCTCAGAGTAGAGTGTACCCTTTTAACACTTTGGGGAGAGAAAGAGGAGGGAGGAAGAAAATATGGGGGGTCAGGTGGATGGACTTTTAGGAAGGGTGGCCTCGCATGCAGGCTGCAAGACAAAGCTAATAGGGAGTCAGGCCAGCAAATTTCCAGGGCTTAAATGGAGGCTGATGTTTTGGGGAGAGAAATATGCTGGATCTCTGATAGGGAACGTGGCTCTAAAACTAACATGTGCTCCCAATCTTTTGCGCAAAAGAAGCTGCAGGGAGATTTCCCAAGATTTGAAAATGGGAATGTTCTTCAGCTCCTGCTTTCGGTTCCCTCCCTTGCGTGCCTTGGAAGCTGTGTCCGCATGGGGTCCCGAGGACGCCACCGTGAGTCCAGGCCCTCACAGGCCAAAAGGTAATAGAGACGGGTCAATTTTCTCTCAATGTCATGCCTTGCACCTGGGTACATTTTTTATTGGGGATTTGGATTCCAATTGTTCATTTTCTTTCTGAAATATTAATTCCCAGAAACGAGATACAAATGGGCCATTTTAAGAAATGTTCCTTTAAGTGTGAGAATGGTTTTGAGTAGCCAGTTCCTATTTCAGCTTAGCAGATGATAAGCCCCCAACCATTACCTACCAGGTGTATAAACTCAAAGAACGTTACAGGGGAACGTGGTCCCATATTCTCATCCAGCCAATGAGGCCCAAAACAATGGCGAGGAAATCTATGGACCCTCTGGGGCGGGGGTGGGAAGAGAAAGAAAATGACTCTTGGCCCTACCAATTCTGGGACCCTCGTCAAGTGGCTGGAAGAGTCAGGTTGAACACTTTCAGTGACAGGGGACCTTAGCAGGTGTCACGCTGCCACCTTCTCTCTGCAGGGTAGACATCTCCCTTGTCCTAGAGGAACTCTTTAGATATTTGCATCTAATGATACTTTCCTTGTCTTGTTTCCAGCCCAAATATGCTCAGTTTCTTTAACTGTTCCTGGGAGAAGATGGTTTTTAGTTTCTTTCCATCTTAGCCATCATCTTGGTGTGGCACCCAACATGAACTCTGGTGTGTGGTCTGACCTGCACGCAAAGAGAATGTCTGGCAGCTCCTTTATCATAGAAGTTACACCTCTTTTAATGCATCTCAAGACTATCTTGGTTTCTTTGGCAGCTCCATCACACCGACCATCACTGTCAATTTCTATTCGCTATTAGTTGAGTCCTATGATGTTCTGGGCACTGGGAATAGCAGACTAGGCAAGACAGATGTGGCTCTCACCTTCATAGAGTTCACAGCCTGGCGAGGAAGACCCACACGGGTGGAGGAATGGTAGCGATGGGTGTTAGGAAGGGAGTGATGGGTCCAGGCAGTGATGGGTTAACAGGGTGTGGGCTCAGATCTAGTTCAGTAGGGGTGGAAGAACCTTAGGAAGAAGCCTTCAAGCAGCACCGTGCAGGCTGCACAGGTGCTGTCCTGGTGAAGCAGGGGTGGTTGGGAAGGAGGCATGATGAGTGCTCCCAGAGAAAGAACAGCATGTGCAAAGGCCCAGAGGTTAGGAAGGGTGTGATGTGCCAATGAATGGACAGATGTCCTGGATAGAAGTGACTGCATGAGAGAGCAAGGCGGGAGGAGGTTAAGACTGGAGCCAGCCTGGTCTTGAGAGGGCCTGTGAATCCAGGCCAGGCTTCTGCCTTCTACTAACACCAGTGCCAGGCCCTTTTAAGCAGAAAGTGGCCTGATTATATTTTCAGCTCGCTCACTTGAGTCTTTTTCACATGTCATCTTAAGAAATCCCATTCCTTCTCCAACTCCCTGGGGTTGTGCCCTGGCTTTTCACATTAAAGTGAAAAGCTTTATGTTTATCCACATTTTAGACTTCATTGCACGCAATCATGACAGTCTATATGGACATTCACATTTGGATTTTGATTCTGTCCCTTGATATATGTACTCTCCCTCCCTGCTCCGCTCAGTTTTGCTAAGTGTGTTTCCTTGAGCTCATTCCAGGTTGATGAGGGTTTTGAGCTAGATAGAGCCCTGTGGCACTTCCCTACAAACTGTCCTCCTGGCTGACCTACATTCCTTCAGGAGCAAACATGGGGTTCCTGTTTAAACCTCCCCTGACTTCTAATTGTACTCGCCTCTTGCCACCATCTCTGAGGGTGCAGATGCAGCCATGCCCATCAGTTGTGCCTCCATCCCAGAGCTTGTCTGTGCTGCGTGCTGGTGCTGCTCCTCGGCACTGTCCCCTGCAGAGTGTGTGGGTCTCCACGCTGGAACTGCTTAGATCCTGTCTTAGTCAGGCTGCCATAAGAAAAGTTCCAAGACTGGCTGTCTTAAAAACAACCGACCTTTACTTCTCAGAGTTCTGGAAGCTGGAAGTCCCAGATCAGGGTGCCAGCATGGTCCGATTCTGGGGCGGGCCCTCTCTCTTCCAGGTTGCAGATTGCTGTCTTCTTGTATCCTTGCATGGTGGAAATACCGAGAACTCTCCAAGGCCTTTTATGAGGGTGCTAATCCCATTTGTGAGGGCTCCACCCTCATACCCTAACCACTTCCCAAAGGCCCCATCTCCTGGTACCATCACCTTGGGGGTTAGGATTTGAGCATATGAATTTTGGGGGGACATAAACATTCAGCCCATTGCAGATCCCCTACACAGTCCTTTTCTGAGGACTTTCAGAGAAAGATTACTTCCCATAATTTCCAGTCTTACTCTTGGCTGAGAGTGAAATCAGCTCAGATGACACCATGGCTGCCACCATGAATGACATGGAGGAAGGTTTTAGTGGGAATGCCTGTGAAACTTAGGAAACATCCGAAGGACTTGGCCTTAATCTGGAACCCCTTCTGTAAGGCGTTCTGCTTTGAGGGACACGAAAATGCTGATTCTGTTGTCAGATGGATCAAATGCTTATTTTGGTCCACACCTGAAAGCAATTTGGGGCTTTCTAATTATTACTCCAGAAAATAGACTAAATCCCACTCAACAAATGTGGAGCTGGCCAGTGTTGGGCCCCCAAGTGCAAATGCTATGTAGGCTGGTTCTGTTATTAACTACAGGTCCCTCTTGATTTCCAGTCCCCAGTGGGGCTTCAGGTCTGTCCTGGTCCCATTCAGGACTCCAGCTTTCGTCAGCCTGTTTGACATGTCCTCTGAGCCTCTTTTGCTCTTTTGTGCTGTCACCTCTAGTGCAACTCTGGGTTTACTCTTTGGGCCCTGCCAGGGCACTAGGAGGGCTTTGGTACAGACTGAGGCCAGCTCCCTCCCAGGAAGGACATAGCTCCCTTGGCAAGTACAGCAGAAGCATCTGCTCTTGTCAAGATGTCTGGCTTCACTCACCTTCTTCCACTGACTTGTCAAACTTTGTCCTGGTTGTATCAGGAGTGTGACTCTTTCACCCTTTCCTCCCTGGTTTAACTGGGCTACAAATTTCTGGATTGCAGTTGACAATTAGCAGGCTTTACTGTTAATAACCATAGTAATTGCACAGCTAATTTCACTGATCATGCAGAAATAGTTATCAAGGCAGCATATTTGAGTGAAAATGGATAATTTTATAAAGCCATGAAGATGTGACCTTATGAAGGTTGAAAATTCAAAGCAAGTACCACTTGGATGGCGTGGTGTTGAATTAGCTAATTACAGTGGTTTTATTTCCGTGTTTGATCATTATTTTAAAAAGTTTCTGCCTCCCCCAATACACACATGCAAGCAAGCAAAAACCTATCAAACAAGTTTCTCTTTGAATTTAAAATTACTCTTGGGGGCAGGGAGGTTTCTGAATCAAAGATGAAAATTTGGACATCAAAGAGATTGTCTCCCCTTCCTCTAAAGGAAAAAGAGTTTTTTCTTTCTAACTATATAAGAAGAAAAAAAATGCATAGATTTGAAAGTAAATTTTCACCAGGGCAATAAGAGAGTAGGAAACACCAAATTCCTGTGTGTGGACAAGTTTGAATGTTGCTCTGATGAGATAAAATGCAACCTTAAGAAAGAGACTGATAAAGAGAAAACATACCTAGTCTTAAAATCAGGTCCAGGACTAAGGGACCATTTCTTCCGGAGCAGAGCACACTCTGAGGCTACTGTCTCATCAACTATCTAACAAAGGGAAGGGATGCTGGATACTCCCAAACCAATAAACTCTGAGCTTGCCTTAAAATTTACTTTTTAAGAGGAGGATTGATAAAAGGTAACTTTTAAGAATTACAACATTCTTTGATAAGGTCAAATAAGTCTTTGATCTGTGTAAAAGTTTTTTTCTTTGAATGGATTGTCAATTTCTGAAAGGATAGTATCATCACAAATGGGAGAAATATGTCCACTTTATTAGTAAAGACAAAAATTGTGTTCTATTCTCAATTTGTATCATTGAGATGTGTCATTTCGGCAATCATATTTTCACAGACTGTGCTATACTTTTCTTCTTTGCTTTGCTTTTTTGCTTTCTGGGATTTAATGGATGCCAATAACTAAAGTAGAATACTCTGTAGCTTGTGAAGTGTTTGTTTCATTTAGTTCTTACAATAATTTTGTAAAATATGAAAATGTTAGCTCCCAAATTGTCAAACAAGAACCTAGTTAACTAAGAAAAACCTACAGCTGACGTCAAAGTTAAGCTAGGGACAAAGCAAGGATGTCTGCTTTTACTTATCATTTCTATTTAATACAGGGAGGGATCATGAATGACCACTATGGAGTTTCTGCAGGATGGAGGGAACTGTGCAACATGCTTTGCATTATGGTACTTTGTAACATCATGATGTAGGGACTATTTCCCCTGCTTTATAGATGAGGAAACAATAGCTCAGAGAAGTTATGACTTTGTCCAGAGTTTGCACAGGGAGTGATTGTTGGAGTGAGTATTTGCCACCAAGAGAGGAGCACTGTTCACCATCTTGCACAAAGCTCCCTCTGCTAGTGTTAGAAATTCGGATTCAGAGAGGGGCCTTGACCAGCTGCTTTTGGAGTTCATAGGGCCAGGATGTGACTCCAAGCGCAGTGTGCGCTCCTTGGTTCCTTTTCACTTGTTAGTTGTAAACCAAACTGTTGGTAGATCTTTAAAGTCTTCATAAATTTTGAAGTCCTTCATGCTTAAAAAAAAAGAAAGAAAAAGAAGCAGAAAAAGAAAAGACAAGACAGGATTTCTTCTCTCTCCAGTGAAAAACAAATTCCAATTGGAAAGTTAAAAAAAAATCAGATGCAGCACTTCTATTTTAATGCCCTTTAAATCCCTAAGGTCACTTTAATATACGATCTGCTTTTTCTCATGAAAATATGTTGCTCATTAAGTTAAATAGACTAGGATGGTTTAGTCAAGTGAGGTTTCACATTTAGTGATTGATTTTCATTTTCTTAGGTTATAAATTAAGTTTTACGAGACATTGGCATAAAGTTGAGAGCAGAAGACTCCATCAAAGCTGGACTAAAAGATACAGCAATATATTACAGGGCTGGGTGTGTTCCTCTGTGCAGAACCGCTGCACCCTGAGCCAGGAAATCCCACAAGGATGCCGCCAGCCAGAGGCCAGATTCACTGTCCATCCACCTGGGCTGCTCTTGCTGTACCCACCCCTAGATGGGTGGAGGGGGGAATGGGGGGAAGACAGGGAGAGGAGAAGGGAGGGGGAAAATGTTTCTGCTTGCTTCCAGCACTATTTCCATTTTCTCCTGCCTCCCTGTGGCCACAAGGGGGCCAGGTGTGGAAGGAGGAGGAATATTCTACCTAGAGTGTTCAGGTAGAGATGTTCCTGCATAAATAAGCTCAATGGCTAAAGATTTTCAACTATATCAGGCCAAGGGGGCTGAAATCCATTTAGTATTCACATATGTGATTCCAGCTGACTGGAAAGGTTTGCACTAGGAGAAAGTGAGTCCACTCGATGTGCACTGAGAGACTCTGAAACTCCCAACTCATTTTAGGAATTAATATTTCTAAGTTTTTCTGTTAAATTAATTGGCTACTTGTTCTTTCATTTTATTATCTGCCCTTGTTAGCAAAAATGCATTAGCATCTGTCAAATGCTTAAGAACATTTTCTAGAGAAAAGCATTACATCTAAAAAGTTATTAATATTCTGGAGGTGGCAGAAAGAATCAGGCAGTACGGCTATTCTCAGCCTTTGTGTGTATATGTATGTGTGTGTGTTTTCCCCCTTTCCTTTCAATTTCTGGTTATATTATTATTATTATATGATAAACTATAATAATCTAGCATGATAATTATAAAATAGTCATAGGAAAAATGCATAGATCATTATATTAGCAAGAGGATATCCTCCTATGTGATGAACATTTAGCTGTTGCGTGTGTGTGTTTTTTTTTTAAATTATGGCAATCTTTGGAAATGATTGAACTGTTTCTTGTCCCTCTGATCCAGCCCATTAATGGGGTATAATAGTTGCTCATTTCAAAGCGAAAGTGTTCAGAAATATTTCAATCTTTGAAATAGAGTAATTGGAAGATTTCAGTAATTGCTCTTTTCACTTTTTCTTTGGATGTGGAAACATTTGGGTGAACACAGATATGTTAAGGGGTGCATGTGGATATTCTGTTAGACATCAAAAAAATAAGATTTTTGATTTTAATAAGAAAATTGAGACTTGCTGTTTACCTTTGTGTTTTTTCAGCTCACTTTCCCAGGAGACCAGATTCCTTCTTCTCATCTAGTCCTGCTCTGATAAACTTTGTGGAGGAAAGGTCTTCTCCTCCCGTGGTGGGGGTGGGGTGAGTCACCCAGCTCATCCATGCTAAGCCAGAGATGAGCCAGGGAGATGCAGCAAGGGGACCAAATGGTGCTGTTTTACCCACATGCACTGACCACAGAGCAGTATTTTTCAACTGAATATATGATATTGATATTCTTCTTAACAACAGCATTTGTTCCATCCGGTCAACACCAATTCTATAATTGTTAATAACAACATTATCAATTACTTTTACTGGTTATTTTCTTTTGAGCATTTTAATATGTGCTGAAGGCTTAAACATGCCATGTCAGTTTATCCTCACAATTCTCCGAGTTATATACAACTCACAAATCAGGAAAAGAGGTTCCCAGAAGTTAAAACAACTTTCTCAAGGTCACACAGCTAGTGGCAGACCCAAGGCCTCTCTGGCTCCAAAGCCTTATACTTCACCATTATACTTCAACCATCTATGGCAAAAGGTCTTTCTCTTTTCTATAATGAAAAGAGGTTAGTAAATTCATCTTTTTAAAATTTATTTTTATTAAAATTTTTTTTTTATATCAAGGGTGGGGTAGTTACTCTCCTGATGTCTGCAGAAATGGAAGGACAAGGCTGATGTCCAGGGTCCCCTCATGCTTTCCTGGTGATAAGGAAATCTCAGCCTTCACTCAGCGTCACATCTCTAAGTCCCAGGGGTAGGGTTCTTCTCTCAGAAGCTGACACTCCCTTGCTAGATCCTGGGCATCATTCCAGAGCACTCCTGCCTCACTCCTGCTACTACCTGTTTCTCCACGAGAGACTCTAGCAAATACTGTTCCAGAAGGCCTGGTGGGTGTGTATTGCCTGGACATTTCTCCCATTTGTTCATCACCCATTGGGATACAACACGGAATCTCTCCCAGTCCAGTAGTATAGATTTGATTCTTGTAAACTTTTTGTTAAGAAAAATTTGAAACATATACAACAGGCAGGAAGAACAGTATAATGAACCACTATATATCCATAACTTTCAACAATGATTAGTCCTGGCCAATTTTGTTTCACCTCTATTGGTCTATTGGTCACTTTCCCCCCTCCCTGTGATTATTTTGAAGCCAATCTCAGACATTGTATCATTTCATCTGTAAATATTTTGATATGTATCTCTAAAGTATGTTTTCCAAAACATACTTCTAATACCATTATCACACTTAACAAATTAACAGAAATTCTTAAATATCATCAAATAGCTAGTATTCTCACTTCCCTATTTGTCTCATAATTTTATTTTACAGTTTTTTGGTTTAAATCAGATTCCAAATAAACACAATATATTGCAATTTGTTAATGTTTTAAATCCTTTTTAATGTATAGGCTTTCTTTTCTAAACCAAAACTCACATTGTTTTACTTTGCTATTTATTTCTTGGAGAAACGGAGTTATTTGTTTTATAGAACAGTGTTTCTCAAAATACATGTGGTGAAGGACTGGTTTTATTTCATTTTTAAAAATTTTAATCACAGATTAATACTTGAGTAATACCTAAGAATTAATTGCTTGAAAATCTAAATAAAAAGATACCACCCCCAATTTTTTATTATTAAATTCAGCAGACATAAAATTACAATTTAAATAAATATAATCATAACAAATATATTAATAACATAGGCAAAAAGAAAAGAATTACACAAGCTGTATGCATTGTTCATTGGAAGTGTGTGTATAGGTGATTAATACAGAAAATTGTAATTATTTTCATAAATTTTGTCCTCATACAATTGTAACTAAACAAAATTAATGAGTAAAATAGCAATTTCCCATATTAAACACCCATCCCCCATCTACACACTTTGGACATGTATAGACATCATATATATTACTATTAAAAGTTTTTACATAACGAAGAACTTGCTTCTTGCTTGTAAATGTAATTAATCTAGGTTGAATTGATGAAAGCATTACCTGCATGGAATAATGCACTTGTAAACTCCTTCCTGCTTTGTTTTAATGATGCTTTTATCAGAGAAAGCAGAGATATGTTGATGGGAATGGAAGAAGAGATTTTAAAGCAATTTCAGCAAGCCCAGGACACTCATTTTGAACTTTTATCCAAAATTTAGAAAATGAAGGTGTATTTTCAAAATTCATCTTTAATCCTTTATCAGTAGCCAGTTTCCACACTTTACCCATAAAGTTATAGTTAGAGTTACATGATCTTTTAGCCAATCTGACAATCTCTGCCTTTTAATTGAAATATTTAACCATTTGTATTTAATATAATTAATGATATGGTTAGCTTTAAATCTGCCATTTTTCTAGTTGTTTTCTGTTTGTCTGATCTGTTTTTTATTCAAATTTTCCCTCTTTTATTGCCTTCTTTTGGAATAATTGGACACTTTCTATGATTTTATTTTATCTCCACTATTGGTGGAGATATTATTAAACCTAATTTTTGTAGTGGTTTCCCTAGGCTTTACAATATACATCTTTAACCTAGTATAGTCCCACTCAAATAACATTATATTACTTCATGTATAGTGTAAGAACCTCATGACAGTATATTTTCAGCTTCTCTCTTCCACACTTTGAGCTATTGTTATGCAGTTTCTCTTATGTATAAGCCCCATGATACAGATACATTGTTACTGTTTTCGCTTTAGCCAGTCAATTAGCTTTTAAAGAAATTAAAAATAAGAAAAAATGCCTTTTACAAGTACCGTAATTTTTACCATTGCCAGTGCTATTCATTTATTTGTGTAAATCTAAGTTTTTATGTGATATCATATTTCTTTTGCCTGAAGAACTTTCTTTAACATTTTGGGTAGTGCATGTCTGCTATAAATGAATTATCTCAGCTTTTATTTATATGGAAAAGTATTTTGCCTTTATTTAATAAAGATATTTTCATTTAGTGTAGACTTCTGGCGTAATAGTTTATTTTCAGTACTTTAAAGATATCACTCTTTTCTGGTTTGTATGATTTATGATGAGAATTCTGCCAAAATTCATATCTCTGTTTCCTCTGTTCCTCTGTATGTAATGTTTTTTTTTCCTCTGGCCTCTGACTACCTTTAAGATTTTCTACTGATTTTTGCTTTCAGCAGTTTGATATGTCTAGGGGTGGTTTGTATGTGTGCGCGTTTGTGTGTGTGAGAGAGAGAGAGTTGTTTTATTTTAAATCCTACTTGTGGTTCTCTGAGCTTCTTGGATCTGTAATTTGCTCTCTTATGCTATTATTGAAAAATATTTAGCCATTATTACTTCTAGTATTTCTTCTGGTATGTTTTCTATATCTACTCTTTTTGGAACCCTAATTATTCTTAATATTGTCCCACAGCTGCTGGGAATACTGTTTTTTTTCAGTCTTTTTCCCCCTCTTTGTGTTTCAGTTTGGATAATTTTTATTGATCTGCTTTCAAGACCATCAAATCTTTCTTCATCTGTGTCCAGTCTGTTGACAAGCCTGTTGAAGGGATTCTTTAGCTCTGATATCAGGTGTTTTTATTTCTAGCATTGCCTCTTGACTTTCTTACAATTTGAAATTTTCCATATATTTATGTGTGTTGTCTTCCTTTTCTGATAAATCAATTAACATATGAGTTATAGTTATTTTAAACTCCCTCTTCAGTTGTTCTAACATCTGGTCTATTGATTGCTTTGCCTCTTGACAATGGTTTGATTTTAGTTTCTTATTTGTATGTCTTATAATTTCTGATTGACTGATGGACATTTTGTGTAGAACAGTAGATTCTGCGGTAATAGTATTTATGCCTGGAAATAGTTATACTTGTTTTGTGAGGATGTTAGTGTGAGGGGGTTGAGCCAGTCTAGTTAGGAGTTGATCTGGGTTTGGGTTTTGTTTTTGCTGTTGGTACCATCAGTGCATCTAAGGCTTCAAATTTTTGTAACAGTAGGCTGCTTTTACCTCGTATTTAGAGTTGGGGTTTGAGTGTTGAAGAGTTTTTCTCAGTTTTCCTACTCACACATTATCTATCAGCTATCTCTACACACCTGAAGCATGGTGGGAGGGTGGGAAGAGGTCTCCTAAATTCTGTTTTGTATTCAGTGCTGTGCTAGAGCCATCTCATATAGGCTCATGAGAGCCAGTCGTGTACATCTCTTCCTGACTCCATGTTTGATTAAGTCATATGGTAGCTTGAGATAAGCCATAGTGGGAATATTTTCATCATGGAAATTGGCCAACACTGCAAATCTGGGCTTTTTCACCTGGAGAACTGCTAGTTAAGCATTTGCTAGCAGTTCTCACCTGAGTGGGAAAGTATCCTCCTCCAGTGCTAAAAACAAAACAAAACAACAACAACAAACGCCACAACGCTCTGCTTTGTATCAGTGCAAGATTCTGAAACCAAGACTGTTTCTTGCACCTCCCAGGGGTAGAGGGTTTTGATTTCACCCTTCCTCCAGCAGCAAAGGATCTTTACCTGTGCCTTGGAAAGAGTTTTCTGTCCCTTCTCCAAGGGCACACACCTTTTGCTTCTATTTGTCTCCCAGAAACTGTGGATCTTTGTGCCGTTGTGAGTGTAAAGACTTACTGTCCCTGTCCCAGTGGCTTAAAGCTTTTGATTCATAGGAGGGAAGGGCATGGGAATGAAAGAGGGGTTTTGTGTCTATCTTCCTGCTTCCACTGATCACCTCCTGATGCTTGCACACCTGTGCCACCATGGAAATCTTTTCTCAAACTATTGTCCTGCCCCTACTATTTCTCATGAGAAGACTGGAGGCTTTTGCAGAAGAGATTGTGAGCAACTGCAGACTTCCCTGATATCTGGAGCCCCCAGCTACTCCACACTGACATGCTAGCCAACACTTGGCCTTTAAGAAGTCATTAAAATTTATCTGATTTCTTCTTACAGGGTTCTATGGTGCCCATCTCTTCTTCCCAAGGTCTGCCAAATGTGAAGAGTTCATGTCTTATATCACCTTGGAAGGACTTGTCACTTGTGGAAAGTGGTTCACTTAGTTGCCTAGTGACCACAGCTATATTATGGGCTCAAAAAAAGTTATTATTCTATAGATTATTCAGCTTTTTTCTTGTTATTAACATGGGAATGATGTGCTTTGCAGTTTTCTACATTCTAAGCAGAAGCACATCCTAAGCAGAATCTGTTTCTTTGCTTTCCCTTAATTTGTTTTATAGATTTTTGAGGTATAATTTATGTACAATAAGTTGCACATATTTAAAGAATATAATTTCATGAGTTCAACATATGTGTACACCTGTGAAATCGTCCCCGCAAATCAACGTAACGATCATATCTATTACTTCCCAAAGTTTTCCCATGGCGCCCTGTAAGTTATCTCTCTTTATTCCCACCCTAACCCCATATCCTGGCAACAACTGATCTGTTTTATGTCTTTAAATTATCTTTTGATGAAAGAAATAATAGATTCCAGGCTTTATGTACTTTTGGGTCACAGTTGACCAATTACACTGAAACTAACATAACTTGTAACAT
The DNA here is from genome assembly GCA_023783475.1 of Daubentonia madagascariensis. NCBI lineage: Eukaryota > Metazoa > Chordata > Mammalia > Primates > Daubentoniidae > Daubentonia > Daubentonia madagascariensis. The sequence goes on along the minus strand of JAKFHU010000144.1, from coordinate 24,262,774 downwards.
GGTCCTATTGCTCTTGGCTGATAAATAGTTCACAGCACATATGATTCATCACATGAGTTGGATGTGAGTTTGGGTGGCCTAAATAGGTTCATGCTCTTGTTCAATAAGATGAGCCACATACACACCAGTGGCTTGTATGTTAAATTATAATATTCAATTTCTATAAACATTTCTAAATGCTTACTTACCTATACTTATTGTGGGCCAGTGATAAACAATTTGTGGACTGCATTGGTCAGTGGATCACAATCTGAGTAGCATTGCTATAGCATTTTCTAAGTCTGCGTTTGTTGATTACATTCTATGGTGTCATTTATACAGTGGTCCCCAACCTTTTTGGCACCAAGGGCTGTTTTCAAGGAAGACAATTTTTCCATGGACCAGGTAGGGAGGGATGGTTTTGGGATGATTCAAGCACATTACATTTATTGTGCACTTTTATTTCTATTATTATTACATTGTAATATATAATAAAATAATTATACAACTCACCATAGGTTGGGGACCCCTGATTTAAAGTGTTCTATTAATAATAAGCATTTTTTCCTGTAAACTGATAGTTCTAGGAACTTGGTCTGATTCAGATTCTTTTTTTTTTCAAAAGTATTTTATCAGTGGTGTTGTATATTTCCATTAGAAGTATATAATATCTGGTTGTCTCTCTTTTTTGATTTAGCAGCCTATTGATGATGGTTGCCTAGATCCATTAGTTCATCAGGGTTTGCAAAATGATGTTATTTTAATTTTATCATTAAAATTTTTTTTAACAGTTCAAATATCTCTGTGAAAAGACACTTCCTCTCATCAACTTTTAGATTGTCTTGAGGTAGAGTTCATAAGGAAAGACTGGATAATATTAATACACAATTCCTCCCTTTTATTTCCCATAGTTTAAAACAATGTGTTGGACAGTGTTCCAAGTGACCAATGAGTTTTTTTAAAAATTCATGTCACTATGAACTCATAGAAATATATTTGACAGGTTTCAATCAATTGCAGTTATTATTCTTACGCTAATTGTAACTCTTTGGTGTAATTCTTCAACTGGCTTCGGTCTTTGGCATATCCTATGGTATTTGAATGCTTTTACTTTCTGAAAAACTTCCAGGCATATTGCTTATCCTGTCCTGACTTAAATAAAAACTGGTTTGCTTTAATGAATGGTTTTATAGACATAATTGGTGTAAGTCAATAATTTATAGCTGCATATATACACATATATTTGTCAATCATTTTCCATGATGGCAATGACTATTTCAACTTTTGCTACTTATCATACACATAGCTTAGCATACTGCAAGCCTCGTGTTAGCCATTGGGCAAAGGAAACAAGTACAAATTGGCTTTTCAGCATAGAGATGCTTATGATCCTCAGATATTTAACCATTGTATGGTAGGGGGGAGGTAAGGGAGGAACATAAGCAGTTTCATCAATCTTACTAGGGCAAGAATAGATTCTTCAATATGAATTATTCATTGTAGGACTGATAAAATAAGGTTTTCACTTCCACTATAAGATGACGTATTCTTCAGCCAAATCCTAAGCCTTTTCCAGACTCCATGTGTTTAGGAACAACTGGTCTGACAAGCTAGGACATTGCTACCTAAGTGAACCTTGCTCACTGGAGACCTTCATCAATTCGTGGCAGTGAAATCCGAAATATCTAAGGACCGAAAATTTCCTTTAATGGGATTTTGAGTCAAAGGAGATACACAAAAAAGGTAAGAAAACTAAAAAGATAATGGTAGTAAATTTCATGGAGGTTTTATTTGGTTTGGGACTGGAATTGAATGCAGTTGTAGGCAAAGTAGGGGTTTGATAGTGAGTGTTCCCAGGTGGCACTAGAAGATCATATAACTGCCTATTCTTGTCTGTGAATTTGTCATATTTGCATAAAGAAAGATGCTTTTGTGGTTAACTGTGACAATAAATGAGAAAAATGATGTTTTCCTGGAATGAAAGTAGTCTTTCTTTTCTTTGCAAAATACATTGTAAAAGCCACTGGTAATTGTATAATAATCCAGGAGGAAAGTGTTAAATAAACAAATAACATAATAATAAAAAGAAATAAAGAATAAACATTTTTTAAAAAACTATATTTCCAGGTCAGAGAAATTTGATGTATTTTTTTATTGAACAGGGTAGGGGCCCCACCCTCGCAGGTTCATGACTCATGGAAAGGACAGATGTGAAAAACGAGCAGCTACATTATCACGAGGTACATGATAAAGTGGAAAGTTGCTCTGGAAGTGTAGGAAAAGGAAAGCAACTAACTGGGACTAAGGAATATTTGAACTATGTCCCAAAAGATGAGCAGAAATTTGCTAAGTATAAGGCACACCTGTCAGCCCTCCCAAATCTCACTTGGACACGTTGCCCTGTGCTAGTGTGTAAACCCCCACAGTGTTAAACAAAAAGATAAATTGAAGTAATCAGGCTATGGTAACCCACAGTGCTCCCAGGTTTCTCTTGTTTTGTGTATATCTCTGTCGAGGGTATTAGAAAGAGGGTATTTTTGCTTATGTTAAGATGTCTTAAATTCAGACGAGCAGAATCTGGATAAGATAGTGATAGTATTCTTTTAAAAATAACAGAAATGTTTTGTGGATTAGCAAAATTTTCAAGATGCATTGGATAAAACCAATGGGTATAAAATTTTCATGACTACTTTTAGGTTTAATGGTCTTTATTCAATAAGGTAATTAAACCTTATATTTAGTTATATAATGACATAGGTAATCCAATTCCAGTCCATCCTTTTCCTATGAGCTACGTATGCGATGTCTAGGTGCAGAAATTGAGACTTAGCTAGTAAAAGATGGACTGTGGTTAGAACCAAGATGCATCTGCCCACAAAGGCCCTGTTCTTGGCTATGTGAATGTGAGGTCTGCGAGTTCTTTGCTCACGCGTGGAATGTACTTGTGGCCAACAGCAACCCATGGCACTGAGCTGAGGAAGTGCCTGGCCCATAATAGTTGATTCTGCCTCTGCTCAAGGAGGCTGGTGGCTCCCTTGTCTCTAGTCCACAATCTTGGGAGTTGACAGGATTTTGTCTAGGATGAAATACAAGTAGCTCTCAGGTAGTAGTAATGATTTCTATGCTTGAAAATGATAGTTTGCCCAAACTTTTTCCAGTGTTCTCTCCTGCTTTGTCAATCTTTTCTGATTGCCAAGGTACTTTTGAAGCATGATTGTTCTTTTAGGATGTTCAGTCATTTGGAAAACTGAAGTCTAAACTCCAGATTTCCTTTTTTGGTTGTTGTTTTTTGTTCTTTTTTTTTTTGTATTTTGACAGTTGAACTCAAGTATTTTGGACCCTAAGAAGGAAGGACAAAGAGAATTCTGGAGAATCCTCCTGCAGGGGGCCAGGTTTGAGTAGCATTGGAGGTAAGTGCTTGTTCTGTTACGATCTGGCTTCGTGGTGCTTTCCTTACTCCTCCTTGAATTTGGAAGGAGACTGGAAGACAGGCAGACAACTCTTGGGGGGAAGAGTTAGTACCAATGGGTTTACTCCCCCAGCCTAAGTAGTGGCACGAGAGCCTGGTGGTGGCTGCTAGCCTTTCTTTAGCCTACCCCTCTCCCATCCTGGTGGGGATGAAGCTCATTCTGCCAGCTGCATCAAGTTTCCTCTGAGGAAAATGCTATGACTCCAGCTGTGAAAGTGATGGATGTCCTTCTAGTCACCAGAGGCTTCTGCAGATATCCACTGTCATTTCACAGCAGGAAAAAACCGCAAGTGTGTGTGTGGAATTGTGTGAAAAAACCATTATTCATTTTTTTATCAAAATGGGGAGGAGGGAAAGGGAAAAAATGTAGGAATGAGTACTTGGCTTCTGTGATAAATAGACTGCTTAGGTTTTAACAGTGCAGGAACTCTTCCTTGAGAATGAAGTGTTTGGCCATTCATTCATTCACACACTCATCTAGCAGATATTGAGGCCCTATTATGCACTGGACCCCGTGTTGGCTTCAAGATAAGCAAAGACAAATAAAATTGAGTGCCCACTGGTGTGGTTCACAATCTTGTAGCAAATACATATGTTTAAACAAAAAATATTACAATGTCATTTGAAATGTAATGTAGAGGAGGTAGAAATACTACAGGAATAAATGATCCCTCCCTGGGCTGTTGAAAGGAGAAAGAGGGGGTTTATAAGGACAGTGACATTTGAGTCTTCAAAGGGGTATTTAACATCAGGGTAAAGAGTCCGTCCTGGAGGGAGGCTGTGTGGATCTGGAATCTTGTTGCACCACCTCCTAGCTCTATGACCTGGGGCCGTGCCCACACCTGTAAATGGGCACAATGGCACCATAGGGTTATTGTGAACTTTGGATGAGATGGTGTCCACAAACAAAGTGCTTATCCCAGAGCTGTGCACAAAACACATTATCTATAAAAGTATGATCTACCATCATGTTCCTGGCTATTGTTTACTGTTGTTGTTAAAGGATAATTAGGAATTTTTCAATCAGAGAGAAGGGGGGAGTGCAGATGAGAAACAAAGGAGTTTAATAGGATGATTTGGGGAACCACAGATAAATGCGGGGGGGGACTTCCTCTATAAATTAAAAGGAACTGATCCTCTTTGATTTTGGTTTGTATTTTATGGGTGGGAGGGCTAGGGAGGTGTTTAAAACCCCTGAGGACATAAAAAAAATAAAGAGAAGATGATTTGGTCCAAGTCACTTTAGTACCCATTCTCAGGAGGGATGTGTGCTGAAGTGCACATTAATTGTCGGTGTTCAGAATGGATTTGATTTTACAAATGCATTTTGTTTCCAGGATGAAAAGCAGGTGGGCTAGACGACAAATGAGTCCAAAGGTTTCAGGCATTGGCCAGGCTGGGACTGGGATGGCAGTGGAGCTGGGACACGTCACATGATTCTAATGAAATTGACTTGGAACTTCCTTTGCTTCTTTCTCCTTCAAATCAGGATTCTGTTGGGCCAATGGTTTTCAGCCTTGGTTGTACGTTAGAATCTCCTGGAAGATTTAGAAACCACCAATGCCTGCACCATACCCCCAGAGACTCTGGGCCCTAGAATTTTCCAAAAGCCCCCCAGGTTATCTCAACGAACAGCCGGGGTTTATAGTCACTGTCCTGGGAAGTCCAAGGCTTACCCATGTTGTGGTTTAGAATGCCCTTGACCATCCTTAAGGATGCTGTACCTTCCTTGCAGAGGTAAGGCTGCCTTTGTGGTAATGTGGTACATTCTTTCCTTCCTGGAGAGTATCTTTAATAGGGAAAAGGATGCTCTTAGTAAATATGTTATGTAGTGAAGACACTTCTGGCTTGCCTGGGCGGATTCTCTTCCCTTATTCAGTCTACCCCTTTGCACTCAGATGTGGCTGTCAGTAAGAATAGTTTCTGTGCCTTTGAGTCCTGCCGTTGGAGACTACCTAGGACCCTCTGTTTTGCTTTTAGTCTTTCTCTTTTCTTTCTACCAGGTTTGCCTGGCTTTTTGAGCCTTGTTCACTGAAGCCCTCCCAATGTTGACCCTTGGAGCTGTCTAGGATTCACCTTCTTCTGTTCTTACACTCTGGGCACTTTGAACAGGGCACCATGCACTTCACAGCCCTGTGGGTAGATATCAATCCCATCCCTGGAGTCAGCCCACACTCAGGTGTGATCATTGGCATCCAAACAGCACTAATTTTTCAGAAAATGCCTAAGGAAGTCAGCCGTGGAATTGGTTGAAACAAGTTCCTTTGAGGAGCATCAAATAGCACCTGCTCCCTAATAAAAATTTAAATTGATATGAATTACTTTTCTGCCATAAATGAGATTATTGGACTTGCAGAGGGGGAAGCTGGACCTTTTGATCCTTTGCTAAGTACCTTTTGGCAATTCTGACTTTTGGATTGTATTCTGGGCAGGTTCGCTCAGATTGTTTGAATTCAACGCCAGGGCCCTGAAGGTTACAAGTGGTGTTCCTGCAGACTGCCTGCCAATCCTTGGAAACTGGCACTTTATCAGATGGAAACGTTTGAATGGCCCAATGCGTAGTGATTGAAGGAAAAAAAAGATCAAAAATAGTAGGAGAGAGAATCCCAGGGTTAGAGGACTGCAGAAGTGTTCAAATCTACCCACCTATCACCTAGAAAGGAAAGAGTGTATTCTTATGTATTGGTTTTTGGTATTCCAGTAAGATTTCTTAGTTCTTTGACCATCCATAATGGGAAAATAAAGCCCTAAAAACATATGCTCTGATAACCACAATAATTATAGATTATCTTGCTATGCCTGGTAAAGTATTTAAGCAATTAAAAACCTAAGCATGACTAAAATGAAAAAATTTAAAAGTTACATAAAAAGTTCATGCACAGAGTTGGTGGTTATATATGTGAGAGAGGTTACTATTGAAACAGTGACATGATTAATTTCATTAAGTAAAAGGTGGTTGTGAGCCCAGCCTTCCTCCAACAAACGTTGGCTGTAAATGAAAGCTCACACGTTGGGGGCCATGGTAGAAAAGGTGCTGTACTTGTGGCCCCTTCTGCCAGTAACTGTTTAATAATGCAGGCCCATTAATCACGGAGTAAGATAGCATGGTGTTCCCTGCTCCCTATAGAAAAACCACACATGGCAAAACCACGCATGTTGTCACTTCAAAAAGTGTGCATAAATGTAATTCCACTGCAGAAGAATTGGGAATGTGAAAGGTATTTTTCTTTTTCTCTCTTTTGGAAACATGTATCTTCTGGAAGGGTTAGGATGGTTGAAAAGTGGTTAAATAAACAGCACTCTCTGACCATTGTCAGTAGACTGTCTTGGAGTATTAGCTGTTTATTTCGCTGACATCTTCTGAAGGGTCTATAGGGGACTCTTTCAGAAGTCAGGACCTCAATGTAATATACAAGCATTGATTCTGATATTTCCCTTGATAACAGTGCTCGACCATATTGGGGTCGTAAGTCAGTAAGGTTCATTGGCTGCTGTAATGCTCACTGTCACCAGTAATAAGTACAAAGGACTTGCTCTAAAAGCTGGCTTATAAAACTTTAAGGAAACTTGGATTGCTTAAGTGAACCTGCAAGGCTCTAGGGGGCCAAGCGGGCCTTAGTTGTCTACTTATATTAATTTCACAGAGTTTAAAGGGTCAAGAAAGGCGGTCGGCGATGCTTATTAATTTATGAAAGACAGACTCTTGTCTATCTTGCTATCTCACTTTGACCATTCTGCCTTTCCTTTTAGAAAATTTAATATAAATTAAACCTTACTAGACAAGAGTGCCCTGAAACATTAAGTCTAAAGTTCACAGCTGGACTAAAAGGATCCAAATATGCTTCGTCGTTTTGCTGGCACAATTTCATTTGATGTGATGTTCAAACAATAGAGCCACACAGTGGACATAAAACATGAGAAGAAAAAGCAATTAGAGGCATACCACAGTTAGTCAAGGATTAGGATATTTAAAAAATATGAGACATATTTGCTTCTAAGCCTTTTTTTTTTCTTCTTTCTCCAAGAAATAATGGCTTGTAACAGGAGCGTCTTCTTGGCCTTAAGTGGGGGCATGGTTCTTGTTAAGATGGGAGTGTTTGTGAGTCATAGCAATGTCTTAAAACATATCTGACTGCTGAGGCCAAACTCTGCTGAGGAGGAGTGAGAAGAGGAACATGGGATATTGCCATAGAAATAAAGCCAGTCTTACTAATGGGAATGTTCCTTCTTGGTTGATTTGCTTTTGAAAAAAGAGGGAAGGCCACAATCCTGTAAAAGCAGGTATTAAACATGCAATACCTACTTTAGTCCTCAAAAAAGGCTTTGAATGTTTTCCCCAATTTACAGATGTGGGTATTAAGGCTCAGAGAGATTAATACGTTTTCTGTCGTTGTATAACTAGTGATTGCCTGAAGAGTACTGGGAAATAAAGGGAGCCGCCACCCTCAACCCCAAACCAAGGGATCAGATTGAAGATTACCACTGCCATGCTAGACTCTTCTTCTAGGAAGCCTTGTTGAGCAGCACATCCAAGGGAGGGAATAGCATGTGTGCCAAGACCCTGAGTAAGGGCTGCAGTGCAGTGGGCATGGAGGGGTGCAGGGAATACAAAATTAGACTGGAAAGGTAGTGGGCAGACATGGAGGGTCAAGTAGGCTAGTGATTTGATTTTTAATCTAGGAGCAGCAGAAGACATTGGGAGGTCTGAAGCAAGGGGTTCTCGGATTTGTAGATCTCTGAGTTTAACAAGGTTATTTTGAGAGACCACCAATTCCTGTTTGGATGGAGTATCTGGTGGCAGATTATGCTCCTATAAAGGACAACTTAAAAAGCCAGATAGAGTGTAGAAATCATCTGTGTGAAGGTAGCAGAGAGGTGCTGAGGCAAAGAAGGTGAGGGTGAACAAAACTCTGAAAAAATGAGCTGACTTCTGCAGCCTCTTCTAGACTAGATTCATTTGCTGGTTCTAGGTAATGCAAGAGGCTGAATATTCAGCATTTGCACTAGTGGCAAGCAGGTACTGGGGAAAAGAGAAACCAGTAGAGCTTCTGGAAAAGAGTTTGGAGTCCTCAAGCGTGCAGCTAGTGTTTTCCTCAGGGCAATTGAATTCTGAGGCTACATGGAGTGGGAGGTGAAAAACCTAAACGAAAGTCCTCTGAAAAAAATACAGCAGAATTTTTACCAGTCATCATAGTCTTAAGAGGCAAAGATTAGAGTTTAGAACTCCCTATGGGGAAAGGATCCAGTGAGAACACCAGACTTTTAGGTAAAAATCTTGGAGGGCTGTACCTGAAATAAAGGAAAACAGAAAGTAGATTGAGCCTTACCTTGACTACAACACAGACTTGATACAGTGTAGTTTCTAATTATATTAAGATGATTAGCTATTAATCTCTCTGCTTAAAAGAGAGATGGATATATGGTCCGTGGAAGAAAACATTACCTAGAATTTCCAAGTTTTAGAAACAGTGTCCATTAAATCAATGATTACTAGACATGCCAAAACACAGAACTGCATGAGTGAAAACCAAGAGAAAAACAATCAAAGGGAATAGGCCCACAGGTGATACAGATATATGGGTTAGTTAATAAGACTTTAAAATAACCTAATATATATGTTTAAGGACATGGAGAAAAGAGCTCAAAATATACAGGATGTATCAGAAATGTCAATCTATAAAATAAACAGGCAATTCTAGAACTGAATAGTACAATATCAGTAACAGTAATGTGGATGTAACAGTAAGCAGAATTAGTGAGCTGGAAGACAAGTCAAAGAGTATATCTGTGATGAAGCACACAGAGAGAAAAGAATAGAAAAACCAGAAAAGAGCATTAGAGAAATGTGAGACTCAGTTGATAGTTCTAAAGTATTAATGGAATCCCAGAAGGAAATAATAGTAAATGAAGCAGAAGCAATATTTAAAGAGGTAATGGTGAATATTTTCCAAAACTAATGAATGATATTAATCTACAGGTTCATGGTAGCTCTGTGATGTTAAGAAGTATAAATATTATATCACTGTATTGTATTACAAGTAAATATTATAATAGGACTGCTAATAACCACAGACAAAAAGAAAAATAATTCACATTACCGTCAAGGGAACAGTAATAAGTTTGATACCTGACTTCTCAACAGAAACAATGGAAGCAAGAAGACAATGGAAGGATATATTCAAAGTACTGAGATCACTCTGGCTTCTAGAAAGAAGAATGGATTTGGGAGGTTAGAGTTGCCTAGAGAAGATATGGGAAGAACAATTAGTAGAATTTTAGAGTATTAAAATGTCTTGTAAGAGGTGATTGTGATCTATGCTAGGGTAATTATGATGGAGATTAAGAGAAGGGAACTGAGGCAATAGATATTTGAGGTCAAAACCCTCAAAATAAATAAAGCAGACCCACTGATTATCCCCCACCCCTCCAAATAATCTGTCTCGTCTCCATGATTATTTTCTTCTTTTCTTGGAGGTTTCCTTAGCCACCTCATGGACCATCTGGTTGGCTGACATAAAAACACATCTTTTGCACAAGTTAATCTCTTCAGTAACCCTATACCTTCTCACTCTTGTCTTCACATCTGATGCTTAGAAAGTGATTGATTGCATTTCTGATTCTCTGTGGAGAATTCCATGTGACATAATGATATCAGCTTCTATTCTAGTCCTGCCTTATCCAAACATATATAGTCAGAGTATGGGTTTATGGACAAATGGACACACCATAGGCCAAGGGCTGGGTTGAGTTGATGTGATACCTTCTTTGGAGTCCTTGAGTTTAGAGAAATATGGACAAAGGGAGGCTGACTTCAGGTCTGACTTCACTGGATCCAAAACACTACCTCTGTCAACTACTGCTTGTAAAACCTTGGGGCTCAGTTTCTTTCCTGTGAACATTAGGATTGCTGGTAATATCTACACAAGGCAGTGCCCAGTACTGAGCCCAGGGTCAGGTGCATGTTAATAAATGTCATGTTCCACCCCACTAGCCTGACTGGATTGAGGACAGTTCTCCTAGCGACTAACACAGCCCACGCACCAGGATGAGGCATTCAGAGCTGTGGACCATGCTAACTAGTTCTCTCAGCACATGCTGTAGGGATCTTTGAACAAATAATTGTATGTCTTTGGTCACGAAAGGATGGGGAAGATCTAAGAGGGGAGAAAAGCTAGATCTGTTTGAGAAAAGTATAGCTATAGAAATTGAGACAGGTAGCAAAACTAAATACTAACTACTTTTCTAAAAGTTCAGCTTGGCTCTCAATAAAATTGGGGCTCTGCTATTTTAGTATCTGCTCATGAGAGGTAGCAGAAATGAAGTGATGAATGTTTGAAGGGCAGGGGCTATTTAATTTAGGTATTAGTTTCCTATTGCTGGTGTAATAAATTACTGCAAACTTGATGGCCTAAAACAACATAAATTTATTCTCTTGTAGTTATGTAGGTCAGAAGTCTGAAATCAAGGTGTTGTGGGGCTATGCTCCTTCTGGAGTCTTCGGGGGAGAATCTGCTGCCTTACCTCTTTAAGTTCCTAGAGGCTACCTGTCCTGTATTCCTTGGGCTCACAAGCCCTTCCTTGCATCAGTACAACCTTTTATTATCTTTGTCACATCTCCTACAGTAGTAGGAGGAGTAGGCTGATTCTCCTGCCTCTCTTTTTTAAGAACCCTTGTGATTATGTCAGGACATAAAGATAGTTCAGAAAATCTCTCCATTTTACCTTCATTATGTCTGCAAAGTGGTTTTTTTTTTTTTGGTAAACCATGTAAGACAATGTATTAACAAGTTCCTGTGATTAGGCTGTAGACATCTTTGGTGGGGGCTCATTATTAAGCTTACTACAATTTGATTTTTTTTTTTATTGTGGTGAAATATACATAGACATAAAATTTACCATCTTAACCATTTTTTATGTACAGTTCTGTGGCATTAAGTACATTCATATTGTTGTGCAACCATCACCACCATTCATTTCCAGAACTTTTTCATCTTCCCAAACTAAAACTCTGTACCCATTAAACACTAACTCCCCACTCCCCCTCCCTAGCCCCTGGTGCCCACCATTCTACTTGTTTTCTCTATGCATTTGACTACTCTAGGGACCTCATATAAGTGGAATCATGTAGTATTATGTCCTTTGGTGACTCGATTATTTCACTTAACATAATGTCCTTGAAGTTCATCTATGTTGTAGCGCATGTCAGAATTGCCTTCTTTTTTAAGGCTGAAAATACTTCATTGTAGTATATAGCACATTTCTATTTAATCCATTCACCCATCAGTGGACTCTTGTGTTACTTCTATCTTTTGGCTGTTGTCAATAATGCTGCTATAAACATGAGTATACAAATATCAGTTGGAGTCCTTGCTCTTATTTCTTTTGGATACCTGCTCAGAAGTAGAATTCCTGAATCATATTTTCTTTAATTTGTTTGAGGAATTGCCATAGTGTTTTCCACAGTGGCTTTTCTATTTTACATTCCTACCAGCAATACATGAGGGTTCCAATGTCTCTCTACCCTCTCTGCTATGGTTTCAATACTTGTACCCTCTGAAACTCATGTTGAAACTTCATCTCCAGTGTGGCAGTATTGAGAGATTGGGCCTTTAAGAGGTGATTGGGTCATGAGGGCTCTGTCCTCATGAATGGATTAATCAATTCAAGGATTAATGAATTAATGATTTAATGGATTAATGAGCTATCAGGGAGTGGGACTAGTGGCTTTATAAGAAGAGGAAGAGAGTCCAGAGCTAGCACGCTCAGCTTCCTTGCCATGTGATGCCCTGCGCCACCTTAGAACTCTGCAGAGAGTCCTCACCAGCAAGAAGGTCCTTACAAGATGTAGCCCCTCTATCTTGAACCTCCCAGCCTCCAGAATTCTAAGAAATGAATTTCTTCTCTTTATAAATTACCCAGTCTCAGGTATTTAGCTATAGCAACAGAAAACAGACTAAGACCACCTCTAAAACTTATTTTCTGATAAGTAATAAGACCACCTCTAAAACTTATTTTCTGATAAGTCTTTTGATAGTAGCCATCCTAGTGGGTGTGAGGTGGTATCTCACTGTGATTTTGAGTTGCATTTCCCTAATGATTAGTGATGTTGAGTATCTTTCCATGTGTTTATTTGCCATATGTATATTTTCTTTGTAGGAATATCTATTCAAGTTCTTTGTTCATTTTTAAATCAGGTTGCTGAGGTTTATTTTAAAATTATTTTTAGCTGTAAGAGTTCTTTATTTATTATGGACATTAAGTCCATATCATATATGTGATTTGCAAATATTTTCTCCCATTCTGTGGGTTGCCTTTTAATTCTGTTGGTAGTGTTGTTTGATGCATAAAATTTTTTAATTTTGTTGAAGTTCAACTCATGTATTTTTTTGTTACCTGTTCTTTTGGTGTCATATTAAAGAAATCATCACTAGATACAATGTCATGAAGCTTTACCCCATGCTCTCTTTAAGAGTTTTATGGTTTTAACTCTTACACTTAAATCTTTGATCCATTGAGTTAATTTTTGTGTGTGGTGTTAGGCAAGAGTCCAATTTCATCCTTTTGCATGTGGATATACGGTTTTCCTGGAATGATTTGTTGAAAAGACTATCCTTTCCCATTGATTGTCTTGGCACCCATGTCAAAAATCATTTGACCATGTATACATGAGTTTAAGTCTGGGCTTAAACTCTATTTTATTCCACTGGTTTATATGTCTGTTTTTAGGTTAGTACCACATTGTTTTAGTTACTGTAGCTTTGTAATAAGTTTTGCAATCAGGAAGTGTGAGCCCTTTATTGCCATGACTAAGAGTGATTTCTGAGGCTATAAATTTGGAGTACTGCTGTGACGGCAGAGGATGAATAAATGTATGATCTTAAAAGAAAATGAATCTGTATAGTCATTGACAGCAAAATATGATGTCTCTCAGGTGTATGTCTTCTGCTTCTGCTAGAACCATAAAGATGAAGAAAGATTGTCAACATTAGAAAGATGAAGTATGGTTTTAGCTCCAGTTGAAATTGAATTGTTGGCTAAACAAAGACAAGGTCTCCGCTCTAGCGTACCCATGGGCTCTGGCCTTCATTTGTCATTTATAGTTTTCTTTATATGCAGGCAAATGGGAGGGTTGACAAGATATCTTTACTCAATTATAACTCATTTTTGTATTCTGTTCCTCCTCTCTGCTTTAATCCTGGCATACACTTTCAACCCTTGAATAAATTATCATTAGGTTAGGCTGCATATAATAGAAAATAGAATACAGCTAGAAGTTTATTTCTATCTCATGTAATGAAGTTCAGAGGTGGTCAATCCAGGGATGATGTATAGCCACACAAATTTTCAGGCATCCAGGTTACTTGCAGCTCTCTATTCCACATTTCCTGGATTGTGGCCCTCATCTTCCTATTCCAAGATGGAAGCTGGATTTCGACTTACATCACATAACATCATGTCACATTGCATTATCGTCTAATCACATCATATTAATGTTGCATTACAGCAGTAGGAGGGGAATAAACCCCAAACCCCTCATTTTTAATGAGATGCCCTTAAAGAATCATATAGCACTTCTGCTTACCAATCAATGGCTAGAACTTAGTCACATGACCACACCTGTCTTCAAGGGAGGCCAGGGAATCTAGTCTTTTGACTGAGTTGACCTGGGAGTTGTATTGGCATAGGGGAAAGAGAAAATTGTCACTGGAAGTCAACTTGAAGTCTCTTCCACACTTTTGAATACCTTCAGCATAAAAGTCTGTATACATGAACTCTTTTAACTCTTTATTCTATGTCTCATTGTTAGATACTGATGAATATAAAATTAATAAAGCAACAAATCTTGGATATTTATCACTGTGACAGAACAGAATGTAAGTCCTTAGGAGGCTTCATGGAATGAGTACAAGGGGCTCTGGTGGTGTCTGAGCTTCTTAATTCAACCCCACTCTAATCCCCCTGGGATGCCCAGTCCTCACACTGGCAGGTGGATGGGTGATTTTTATTTCTGCTTGCCAGCTTGCCTTTGTGGACACCTTGCCTTGTTAGGTAATTGTATGTGATTGCATGGCATGTGGCCCACAAAAAGGGGGCAAGCTTGGCCAAAGCATCAGATGGAATTTGATGCAGCCTGTCTGGCCTGCCCCTCTGGTCACCAGAATCCTGACTGCAGTGGTTCCTTGGAGTCCACTGGACCCAGGGATCTAACTGTAGAAAAATCTGAAGGGAATATTTAACCTGGATCTAAAAGATTCAGCAAAAGTGTTAAGAAGTGAAAATGAATACAAAGTTTACTACAGAGTTAAATGTAACAAAGACATATGTACCCACATGCATACATCATGGGTAATCTTTCTTCATGAAGAAATTATTGAAATTCTTGGTCAGGTGTGGCTAAGAAAACTCTCTTTGAGTTTTCTAAAGATTCTCTTCTTTATTACTCAAGTGTCTCTCCTTGTGTCTAGTTTGTTCATGTCTTTTGCTTTAAAACATTGTTTCTTTGATTAAGCACTTTTAAGTATCAATTGCAAAAGTTTCTCAGAGTTGCTGTCAGCAGTGTCTCAGATTTACTCTTTCCTCCAAAATTATCAGTTGTATTTTTTGGCTCCAGGGGTGTACAGGTCCATGCAATGCTGAAATTTAATAAGGCTTCCTCTCTTTCAAAATGAGAGCTGCCATATTAGCTTCTGGGGAACGCTGCCTGTTGTCTGCTGGTTTCATGTCCTCTGTTCTCCCTCACTGAGCCTATTATTGCTAAGCAATGATTCAGTTATTAAATAGTTATCATGCATATATTAGATAATATATGCACACAATAGAATGTGTGTCTACCATGAGGAATCCATAATCTGATTGGTAATAATGATGCCGGAACAATCTTGGAAGTTGGTCTTCCAAACTAGATCCAAGAATGTCTAGAAGTATTTTTTTCTCAAGTTGGGGAGTCAAATGTTTTAACTTTTTCTGAGTATTCCAGGTGGAAGGACTTGGAGAAAAAAAATTCAATCAAGGGATACTCAGTTCGGTCAGACATTTGCTGACTATTGGACGCTATGTGTGATCAATACCCGTTCATTCACCTATTTCCATCCCTCTCAACATTCTCTGCTCTCTTTAATTATAAAGTAAATTTGTTACTCTTTAATTTATTGGAACAGTTCTGAGAGTATTGGGAATGCTAATGATTAAAAAGTAGTCCAAATAGCCAAAAAAAATTTAAGACGAAGTCCCAGATTCAAGTCCTGAAATGTGTTTGTGATATGTGGATAATGAGAATATACTCACCCCATCCGGCTCCCAGAATTACAAGGAGAGCCGCCTGAGATAATAGATGTGAGGATACTTTGTAGACTATAAAATACTACAGAAATGTCAGCTGTTATTACAACTTTCATGCCAATATTTTCTTGTGCTTCTTTGCTCAAAGTAGTGAAAAGTTTCTAACATTTAATTTTTTTACAGTTTTTTTCCCTTGTCCTCAAGAAGCTTTGCTTTATTTTAGTTACAAGTGATGGAAATCCAAGTCAAAGTAACAAGCGAAAAAAGAGAATTTGTTGGCTCCTCTTGCTGGGAAGTCAAGTCTGTCTTCAGGCATAGTGAGATTAAGGAGCTCAAATAATGTCGTCAGGACTGTCTCAGTCTCTCAGTCTCTGGTTCTGCTTCCCTCTGGAGGCCGGGTTCCCTCCTTTGGGCTTAAGCTTATTCTGCGTATCCAGAGAGGAGGGCTGTTGACATTGCCCTGCAACTCACCAGAAAGAGAACTTCTTTCCCCTAGTGTCCATGTCAGTTCCAGGAAAACATACTTGGGATGGTCCTGTTTGGTGACTGCTGGGAGTGATAACTATCACAAGGGGGGTGGGTTTCCTTAACTGGGTGTCCTGCTTACTGTGCTGACTCCTGTGGTCCTGGGAGAGGAAAGAGCAGGATCCTGTGGCTGACCACCCAGTTAGAGGCACAGGGGTGGGAGAGCAGTGATTCTGCAAAGGCAGGTTTGTCGGGCAGAAGTGAATTCCACATTGTCTTTTGCCAAAATGAGATCAGACATTTCACAGAAGAGAAAACACAAACAGTGAATAAATATATGAAAACGTACTCAAACTCATCAATAGTGAGGGAAATTAAAAAGCACTATGAGATGTTATAATACACCAATTAGATGGGGAAATATTTTAAAAGATAATACAAATTTGGAGAGGCTGTAGAACAATGATCTCTCTAATATACTAGTCAAAGTATGATCTTTTATAACTGCTTTGGAAAATAATCTGCTATCATTATGAAGGTTGGATATTCATATATACCATGATCTAGCAATTCTATTCCTAAATATATCCTAGAAATTTTATGCATGGGGTACCAGGATATATGTGCAAGAATGATCATAACTAACTTATTTTTAGTGGAAAAAAAATTATAAGCAACTTAAATGTCCATCAGCAGGAGGATAAATAACTAAATTGTGAAGTAATCATGTAATGGAATACTATACACCAGTGAAAACAAATAGCAGTGGCACGAACCAGTATTGACTAAGCTTGAAAATACAGTGTTAAGTGAGAAAACAAGCTAAAAAAGACTAACTATAGTATGATACTATTTTTATAAAGCTCAAAACAAGAAAAATGCAATAATATATAGTTTTGTTGAATAACAAAAGCAAGAAAAAGTCATAAATACAAAATTAAAAGTAGTATGTAATTACTCCGGGGTAGTTTGACTGGTTGGGTAATGGCAACGGTACTGGTGTTTTCTTTGTCTTTCATGTGTAGGTGAGTTTTCAGGTATTTGTTTAATTATGCTTCATAACATATACACATGCACATATATATGTATATATCTTACATATATTACTTTATATACTAAAATATTAAATAATAGAAGCATGCAAAACCAAAACATATGTTCCCTGCAGGTTTTCCCAAACTAGCTAGATCAGAAATGCTAAACTCAGTAAACATTAATCTGCATGTAACTAAGGAAATTTAAGAGTCAAAGTATGATTCATAGGTGGTGGTGGTTATGTGTTAGGATGCCACTAAATGTTTAGTTTGGCCAAGTAACTAATGGAACATTTGATAAGTTACCAAATTTTAAAAGAGACAAAGAAAACAACAAAGGAAGGGCATGTCTTTATCAGTCCGACTAAATGGAAATTTGGATTAAGTAGGAAAATATGGGGGTGTGGCTTAAGGAATTATTTTGAATATTTAGAGCAATGTTTCCACCTCATAGAGATTAGACCATGGAATAGTTACCCAAGTGGGACTTTGAAAGGTTTATTTTTTTCATCAATAGTTGTTTGATTGGAGAATAAAAGTCAGCATTAGGTATTGACATGATTTTTAACTCATATGGGAATTTTTCACTCCTATGGGAATAGCTTGAATTTGTATCCCTGTTAGAGTTCTAGAACTGGATTTCTACATAGCCTGGCATTTTCCTCAAAGGAAGTGTGGTTAGGCAAGGAGCAAGGAGAATTATCTATAACAAAGAAAGATGTCAGAAAGAGGGATGGAAAATAAGGAAACAAAGAGGGAGAGGGAGGATAAGAGAGAGAGAGAATAGTTATTGTGGAGAGCAGGGTCTGGTGATACAGTGAGGTTCAAATCCTGGCTCTACCACTTATTAGCTGTGTAACTTGGACAAGTTCCTCAACCTCTCTGATGTCCACTGGGATCTTCCATACATGGCAATACCGGTCTCCACCTCCCCACACAATTGTGATCACAGACTTTGCAGGCAGATGGACTCTGTCTGACCTGCAAAGGACCAAAGAGGAGATGCAGAGAAGATGAGCCGTGTTCTTAATGGTCCTCATGTTAGTAATGCATAATATGCTATAAAAGAGTGTGATTACTGTGAACACGGCTATGTGTGAATGAACAATTTGGAAGTAGTATTTGGAAAGAGTGGAATTCACCCTCTGAAAGAGGTAAGGGAGAGGATGGCTAAGGTGCCCCAATATAAATAAAAATAACTATTTTTTTTTTTTTTTTTTGCTGGTGCTGGCCCTGTAGTTGAGCTAAGGACTGTCCTCCTCTGTTTAATGAAGGTGGTGTGTCTGGCATGCAGATGGAATGTTAATAAATGTATTTGTGCTGTGCATTCTACCATATTTGGTTGTTCTTTCCCAACATTAATTGATGCCAAGCCGGTGGCTATAAAGGAAAGTGAGGTGATGGTTGGGTCCATTGTTAGGGGTGGGATAAGCGTGCAAGGTTTCTGTCCTCAGACAATGGAAAATGGGGGGAAGCACCACCTCCAGGTATTTCTCTCTGTTTTTGGGAGCAGGGGTGATGGAACGAAGAACATAGGCTCTGGAGTCAGGCACACCTGGGGTTAAGGCCTGGTTCTTCCATTGCAGCTGTGTGACCTCAGAGAATTGACTTACCTCTCTGAAAAGTGGAATAACACTATGCTTCCTTTTTGCTGCCTCCTGATCTTTGCTTTTAACTCTTGACTTTTGATATTTCCCTATAGCCTTGACCATTGTGTTTGGCCTTCTTCCTTTGAGATGGGGTCTGACTCTGACAGACTGCACACTTCATCACCCCCCATCACCCTCTCCCTGTTATCTCCAACCCTGATGGAGTTCAAATGGGAGGGCCTGAGCTTTCTCCACAGCAGTTACTATCATCACTATTGATAAGTTCCTGTCATCTGGGGCGTGTCTTGATGACAGCCTTCTCCTGAGAGGTACTAATGTCGGCACAGTTGCTCAGCAATTCTGTGCAATGGCAATGATTCTTGCTCCCTCTACTCCAGGGATTTCCACCCTAGTGCCCTGTTTATCCTGCTCTAGAGAAGTGTCACCACTCCCACACATTTTTCCTGAGTGGGGCTTCAGTCCCCAATCCCAGCCTCCTCTCCAGCCCTGGCGGGGAAGCATGGAACAAAGTCCTGAGGTTTTCTTTCTGGCTGTCTTTGAAGCTGGAGCTGCAGAATCAGTGCCAAACTTAGATCCTTTTTCTTGAGGTTCTGCCCTGGTCTCTCTTGGTTCTTTCAAGGACAAGTCTCTTTCTACCCTGAAAATAGCCCAACTCCAAGAGTCTTGGTAGCCCAAATGCTACTTCCCCCCAAAGGACCCCAAATGGTTCCCCTTGCCCTTCACTCCTGTCACCAGTATCTTCCAGCACCAATCTCTGGTGTCATCCATGGAGAAGAGAGAAGGAGGGGTTTGGGTGCCTCCTTGGTGCCTCCTGCCTATGCACTTTGCTGTTGGCTTCTCCTTGTGAGCTGACTCTAGACAGGGGAGGTGGGGACCAGAGCTGGGACATCCAGATCACAGGGGCACAAGTGTCAGCCACAGGTGGCAGAGGATGCTGTGATTTTCATGGTCTTGTTTGCAGAGCAGCCCACTCAGCAGGACTTAGCTCACTTATTTAATAATAATGTTTGACACTGGGAAGGACCAATACTTGTTAAACACTGATGCCTGCCAGGGATTTTGTGTGTTACCTCCTTTAGTTCTTACAAAAACCCTTCATGTGAACTGTTATATCCTTATTTCAAATGGTCTTCTCCGGATCACACACTGAAGCTCTGTGTTTGCTTCAAGGACGTCTGGCTGCCCGCTAACTGGCACTATCTCCCATTTCACAAAATACTCACACAGATGATCCTGCTTGGATGTTGCCCTAAACCACAACCTCCAGAGGAAGTCATGGAAAGTATTTTACAGATGAGGAAGGTGAAGCTCCTTGGATGTGAGTGAGAAAACTGGACCAGGAAACTAGGTTGAAAGACTCCAAGTCCAGCCACCATAGTGTCACTTGGAGGGAAAGGAAGAAGGTTTCTTATGTTATCCTATAAGTAAAATAGAACCCTGAGAAAACTTGCAGGAAGGCAGATTTTTTGGGGGACAAGCAGAAGAATGAACTTCTAATAGGAACTGCTCTATGAAGTCTGCCACCACCCTGCCCTGAGAGACATAATGAGCCAGGTAAGTGGAGAGGCTGGACACCATCAGTCATGGTGGGAAGTTGGCCAGATTGAACTTCGAGGGCCCCTCTCAAGTCTAAGTGCTTAAGACTCTGTGGTTCCAGAAGCTTCCCGTTTCTTTTCATGGAATTATAGATCATCCTACACTAAAGCCAAAACCCACAATCCGTGCCTGAGCATTCCAAGAGCCTCACCATTGCAAGCTTGGAGGATGGAGGCCATAAATGATTCAACTACTACCCTCTAGTGTGAATCACCCAAGGATTCCAAGAGATTTGTCTATTGATTTTCTGCATTTGGCAGCAGTCTCTCTGCCCTGCATGGTATGATTTTGACTGCAATCCTTATGCTTATCACAGGGAATCCATTATTGTATTTTGTTTAAGAGGCTCGTCAATTTTCTAAACTTGAAAATTACTTTCCTGGAATGCACAACCCCAGAACTCCTAATAGCCTAAAGAAAAATGGATGTCACCATTAGCTGCTAATATGTTCCTTAACCTCCTTCTCAGCTCATATGCCTACAACTCAGTTCTCTGAGACCAGGCATGCTAATGGTACAAAATATTTACATTTATGCCCCAAATCCAAACAGCCACAAAAACTTTATTTCTCCTCCTTTAGTTTCAATATTTAATTAGTGATGAAGCACCAGAAACCTGTAGGGAAAAAACACCCCATTATTTTTTAAGTTATAGTATATTTACAACCCATTTCCACCTGCTCTCTGTGTCCCCACCTGTCTATGCTGTACACAGATTCGTCTCAGCCATCCCCTCAGGAATACAGCTGTGTCATCACATACAGTGGCATCCTAATATGTCATACTAAGCTTTAAACCAATTAGGAATGACTACTGACTGTGCTGACTCATGGGGAGAGAAAGGAATAATGTGTCCTTCAGGTAATGAACTTCTTTGGGGATTTGACACATATTTCATTTTTTAGCACCGTTGGTTTTCCCTTGTCGCATTTCAGGGGATGTGGCTTCATTTTGCTTCATTGTGCTAGGAAGATTATGCAGGGATTAATATTTGTAAAGTAACAAGGTTTATATTAATGATGACAGGAACTGGACCAATGTGTGATATGATTGTTGGGCCAATCTCTGAGGTCTCAGGGACATGCTGGAGAGTTCAGGTAGATCTGGCTCAAGTGAAATGTGTCCTTGGAGGGGAATGCTGGGTGCCTCGTGTGCTTTAGTTTTCCTCTCCTCCAGTGATTCTCAAACCTTAGCATATATCAGAATTACCTGATGGGCTTGTTAGAACACCCTACTTGGCCCTCAACTCCAGAGTTACCAATTCAGTAGGGCTGGGGAGGGGTCTGTGAAATTCCGAGGTGACACTGAGCTGCTGGTCTGGGGATGACACTTTGAGAACCACTGCTCTCAAGATAGGATGCCATGATTTTGCCAGATGTATGAAGATTCCTTGGATGAAAGTACAAGCCAAGGTCAAATATACCTTTGTGTGATCAAATCAGGGGTTAGAACTTCAAAGCTTACAGGGCCAGGTGGGTGTTGTAAACTACACAAGTGAATGAAGTGGGCCAGAAGGGATAGACGGTCAGTAGTGTTCGGAGCTCTGGGGACTTGGAGAGCTCAGGCCCCATCCCAAGGGCAGCCTCAACCAAGCTCTGGGAGACTGGTATATGGGGACTAGAACTTCCAGGTGTACAAGATGAGCTCCAAATCTGGATTTTTAAAATATGAAATTTCCCTATTTTAAAATTTTAAAGACTACACAAATGGAACAAACCACTGTGTAGGTGGAGCTACAGTTGGCCCTCAGCTTGCCAGTTTGCATTCTTTAGCTTAAACAAATCTACCCACCATTTTTTTTTTCCAGGGGGTAGACAGGTTTATTACCCATGCATAGACTGTCTTTAGGCTTTCCTCCAATGTTGCCACTTGCCCATTCTGGCCGAGTGGGTGATTTGGGTCCTGAGTCCCTGTCTGGGTCTATGTGATGAAAGTCTAAGGCAGGAGCTGGCCAGCTGGGGACATGCTGGGTCAATGCCCCAGTGGGAAACTAGAAGGAGGCCATGTGCAAATTACATGGGATGGGTCTGACTCTCTTAGACTAGACAGAAGGATTCTAGCCCAAGGTGGCAGTTGGGTCTGGAGCAATTTCTATACATATGTTGGGGCAGCAGTAGATTTCTATGGAGCAAGCAGCTCAACCCGAGGCAGAAGAGGAGCAGGGCCCAGGCAGCCTGGCCGCATCTCTTTTGAGGAGGACACTGGTCCTAGGAGCTTTCACATGCTGCATGTCATATAACCCATGAAACAACATGATGAGGTCATTATTGCCATTTTGCTGAAGATGAAACTGAAGGTCTGAGAGCTTTTGCAGTTAGTAAGTGGTTGAGCTGCAATCTGAACAAAGGTTGTCTGATAGGAAGGCAAGTGACCTACTTCCCTGGCCTCTGAGTACTGCACCCTTGCCTCCTTGCCTGGGAATGTAGCATGAAAAACAGTGAGAAAAACATAGCTTTCACTTATTTTTATGATTCAAAGTTTTATTATGGGAATTTGCACATTTTCCTACATAGCAAGAGCTTAATTTTCTTGAATAGCATAAAAAACGACCCCAGGAAAAGTTCATTCCCAGCTCAAGTAACCTGTGTTGAAATAGGATGTTAACAGAAACCTCATAGCCCATGCCTGAGTCATTAAAATCCTAGAGTTTGAATGGAGCAGGTCCTAATTCTTCAACTGAGATTTCCTTGCTCCACTAAGTTCAATCCATGCTGGGGCTATTAAAATGTCCTTTCAGTGCTTAGTCTGAAATTACCCACTTTTACAAAATTTCCCATTACATAGATGTATAGCCCTTTGGAAAATGAATTGCATTTGGTGGTGGTGGTGGTATGTCTGTGATTTTAATATTATTATACAATGTGTCTTGATTAATCAATGTTTGAGAACTATCTAGCTCTTAGCTAGATTACAAGTAAATAAAAATGGACTTTGTGCCTAACTTCTGCCCCCATAAAAAAAAATCCTCTGAAATAGAGTTGACAGAAACAAAGGAATCGCAGTGCCTGAGCCCAAGAATGTGGAAGGTTTAAGTGAGGTACTTAATATTCATCTGGTATTCATTGCAATAACATCAATCTTACCAAATTCTCCTGGTATTAATGTAGATGTTCTGCATTTAATATATACTTCCAGTGGAATTTCATTGTAATTGAGCACTAAATGATGTCCACTTATGGTAAAGTGGTTCCAGAATTTTTTGTAATAAATGGGTTTTAGTAGAATAGAAGATCCCAGATTCATCTCCG
This sequence comes from Daubentonia madagascariensis, assembly GCA_023783475.1. NCBI lineage: Eukaryota > Metazoa > Chordata > Mammalia > Primates > Daubentoniidae > Daubentonia > Daubentonia madagascariensis. Next base: position 24,239,094 of record JAKFHU010000144.1, on the reverse strand, counting down.
AGTCTATATTGGACTCTTTATGTCTAATTGTCATTGACGGTCTTTACTGTATTATTTCCAGACAGTTCATAATTTCCCAAGCTGAACAAATGATGATTTGTGAGTGGAGTAAGACACTGACTGGATTATGTGGTGCCATTGATTTTTTTTATTGCTCTTGTTTCACAAAATATCTTTTAAAATCACTTGAATCATCTCTGTTGGTGTCATTATTAATGGCTGTAGAATTATAAGGGGGTGTCTTATATAGTAACAATGATAGCAAAAATTTGTTGAGTGCTTACTATATACTAAATACCCTGATAAGGTAAATGCTTAACATTCATTAACTCATTACAGCCTCACAACACCACAGCAGGTTCGATTACCATTTGTATTTTAGCTGGGTGAGTTGGGTATGGGAGTTTAAGGAATTTGTATGAGGTTATACAACTAGAAAGAGGCAGAGCTGGGGATTGGATTCATATCAGCCTGGATTTAGGTTTCAAAATCTATATTCTTAACCACTGCTCCGGATGGCTTGTGTGTGGTTAATTGACATAATAGACATGGAATTCCCTGTAAGTAGATAGAGCAAATGATGAATTCTGGACAGGTGAGAATTTTCAGCATTTCTTTATCACCAACAGGATAGACTTGTTATGATAACCCAAGAAGTTGGTTAAGCTCCCCACCCCCTTAAGCTTGGGGATGGTGAGGAGCTGATGTTTAGGGAGAATATCTGTCTGAAAATGAGGCACACAATGATTCCATGAAGTGAATAACCAGTAAAACAAACAAATGGCACAGACTGTATTTGTCTGCATGGAAACAGTTTTACTAATTAACCCTGGGGTTGGAGCATATGGCTGTTAGAGCTGAGGTTGAAAGCTCTGTGTGGTTCACACTGCTCATGCTGCTGGGGCTGAAGTTCTGGGAGGCCCCGCAGGGAGGCTTGTCCTGGTGCTGATGGCCTTGCCAATGCATCTTGACTTCTCTCATGTGAAAAATGAAGGAACTGAGTTGAATTATAGACTTTCAAACCTATTTAGATTGGCATTGTGAGTCTTTCTTCCAAAGATATAGAACGCAGACTCCTAATATGCAAAACAGATGAAAGCAGAAAATCTCTGGTTGATGTAGGTGCTGTGCTCATTCTGTCCTAGTCTAGAGAATTCTTGGGCTTCCTTTTCCTGGCCCAGATCCCTTGATACCCTGGTAGATATCTCAGGACAAGTCTGGAAAACCTCTGGACTGCTGACTCACACTTCCATACCCGCTATATCCAGATACAGAGTATACCCAGAGAAATTGGTCTGTTTTAATTTTATAAGCACTAGGAATTGAGCCATTGATCAGTTTCTTTTGCCATGGGGTCTCCCAGATTGAAGGCTTACTTAGGGCAAGGGTATGAGAAACTAAGGCATACATTTTGGATTAACCATATTTTATCTTCCACTATTTCGTTTTTCTTTCTCCCTTATTTTTAATGCATGCAATTGTGTGTTTTATGCAATTCTGCAAGTCATTCTGTTTTTTTTTTTGGTCAAGCAAGGTGGATTAGGAAACCAACCAACTAACAAAAAACTCCCCCAAATCTTTTCTGATTCCAGACACAAAATGTGTTGTTCACTTCTATAAATTTTGCAGCTCAGAGCTCAGATATCACTTTCTCAGGGAAGTCACTCTAGTGGTCTCACCCTTGCACACATCAGTGCCCCGTTGCCACCCTCATTATACCTGTACTCTCCCTTTACTGCATTTAGCACAGCTTATGATTATGAACTTGTGTAATTATTTGATTCAGCCCTAAGCTGAATTTTTAAGAGAGAAAGCTGAAAAAGTTTGGGTTGGGGTCCAACTGGGTTGGAGCCATGCTAAAGTGTTTGAACTTTACCCTGTTAAGTTACAGAGTTACATAGACACACAGTAGGTCCTCAGCTAACCATGAATGGTTGCAGGAAACAAATGAATCCTTAGAAATTTAGCAGGAGGCTGCCTCTTGCCACTTCAGTCTCCACAATAGGAAAAAGCAGTTCTTTATTTTTAATGCCAACATCTCGGATAATATACTTTTTATCTCTGCTCATAATGGTAATGTAGATAAATTCCATAAATCAAATCTCAGCAGTAAAAAGGTTAATAAGTTTATGCTGTATAATTGAAAGCCATATTGGTGATTAAAAGGATTTTATATATCAGTTTTCTGGGTCACCAACTAATTATTTTCAATGGCCAGTAATAAAACATAGCACTATGCCTGGCTAGACACTGCAAACTGTCAGATGTTAAATCGTGTAGAAAGTACTTGAGCAGGTTACCTTAAGTTGGCTGGTCTTTCCCTTGGGATGTGAAGTCACTGAAATCTCTGCTGTTTGTTTTGTGCCAAGTTTTCATGATACTTTGGGACCTTCTTCTACCAAAAATAAGCAAGCTAGACAATCCTCCCAAATGGAAAGGACATGTTAAGCTCCAGGGACCCCAGGATAGCTGTAATCACTCATGTTTAATGCACTTGGCAATAATAATACTAAGCAGTTTCCTTTACAAGATTATGGCTGCAGTATGGCACATACTTGGCCATCCTTGCTCAGAAAAGAGGATTTGCAAAGGAAGGGAAAATTGTATGACCTGGAGTGGATTAACATTTATTGACCCCCTAAAATGTTCCAGGAATAGTGCTTTGTGATTTATATCCACTAGAGGCCACTAAGGTATGTATTATCAACTCCAGGTTAGCAATGGGAAAACTGAGGCTTAGAAAGGATGAGAATTGCCCAAGGTCATGGCTACTAAACCAGAGAGCCATTGTTTAAGTTTGGGTCTGTCTGACTTCACATTCAAGTGATTCCACTGTTGAGTTACATATATATTTACTTCTGGTTTTGTGGTATAATGTGGGAAGACATACACAGCAACAATAGCAAGAACAAAGTTAAAATGTTCATGGGTTGGCTGTGAACTTAATTTAGGATATCGGAGGTTTGTGCAGCCAGGGGTCGTGGGAACAAAGTTGTTGCATTGCGTGAAACACATGTTATATTCTAGGCAAGTGATGCCTCCTGGAGTATTGCAAGGCAGCAGAAGTGTATAGGTCAGTCTTCCAGTTCTGGAGGCTGCATGAAGGTAGATGGAAATCAGCAAGGAGGAGGCATTGGGGGGGTCATTTGTTTCCACTCCTGCTTTTATTCCTTATGAGTGGGCCTAACGTGTCACTTAGCCAACATGCAATCACCTCTGGAGTTTGTTCAAAAGGAATATGTTTACAGGGTTTATATCAGTAAAGAAACATAGCCATTGTATACTTAAGTATAAAGTAGTGGGCTTGGCTTAAACCCAGAGAAATTACTAGATACAGTGATCAATATCTTTTCTTTAACATTTGAATGTGTCTGACTTTGCCCCATTATGAAGGAGATAAAGTTGTAAACCTTCTGTAGCTGAATTCTTCCTTTTTTTCCCTCTAGTTCCTTTACAGGTTCTGGAATTGTCTTACAAAATAGGCACTGTGATGAGTGCAGCGCGTGCGTGCGTGTGTGTGTGTGTGTGCGTGTGTGCGTGTGTGCGTGTGTGTGTGTGTAAGAAGGAGGGGTTGGGAGGATTTGTAAAGTCATTCTCTTGGGGCTCTATAAAGTCTGTGAATAAGAGATGAATCAGAAATTTTGAACTACTTGGTTACTTTCTTCAAAGGCAAATTATTTGCAGATGAAATATAGAATGAAAATTGGAAGGTGAATGCCATTGTCTTGGCGAGGGGTGAGGAGGGGTGTAGTCCTTTAAAAGAATAGCCAAGAGTATGATGACTGGTTTAAAAAACACATTTGACAGATATGTTAATCAAACTACCAAATAAAGGAGACAGTCTGAAGGTGGCACCAAGCCTGGGCGCTCCCAGCCCCCTCCATGGGCTTGGGAATTAAACCGAGGTGCTTTCTTTTCTTGGCATCTCATGCTAGGAAGGACTGACGTATCAATGACTCAGCGTTCCCATCTGCCATCAGGTGGTATGTGAAGTGTACGAGCAGCCTCAGTTCCTTCCTAGAGGAAGAAGGAGAAGTGATTAACCCAATAACCCAAGGAGAAGACTCGGAAATACGCACAGAGAAAAGGTGAATGAGTCTCCTTTGGGTCAGAGTGGAGTGGTTCACATTGCAGGGAAAAGTTGGGAAGTTGGGCTTCTCATGTTACGGGGATTCTTCTTCGTGTCCATTTGTGACAAGAGCGTTCCAAAGATGAAAACTCCCTTAACTGCTCAGCCATATTTTAGAAAGAAATATTAGGGATAGGGTGGGGGGCGAGAGGTGAGGAGGGGTGCAGGTGGAGAAGAATGGAGGGGAAGACTTGAAAGTGCAGAGGAAAAGGGGAGAGAAGGACAAATTTACTTCCATTAATATGGAAACAAATGTGCTTCAGATGGCTTGAGGCACAAGTGACATTTATCTCTAAGGGGAAGCATATTTTGAATAAAACCAAGTGAGCATCATTCGGCATCTTTCCTTCTAACATGCCTTAACAACGTGCATCGGGGCATCTATGACTCATGCGGGGATTGTGGGCGAGAGCTAAGTCAGGAGGCAGGGCTTGTCTGGGCTCCGGGAGCACAGAGCTGGGCACCCAGGGAGGGACAGCCTTGCCCCCAGCACAGCAAGAGCGTGGTCGAGGGTGCAGGGAAGCTAACGCTACAATGCACCACCAATGGTTTCCATGACGGACTGCTTCTTCCAGGGAAAATCCATCTCTGTCAAAATCACGGCCATTGCTGATGGCTCGTTTTCACCCTAGTAGGGAGCTGGTGCAAAGGAAGGCAGAAGGAGAGCAGGGACTTGACTTACCCTGTAAAAGGCTGTAAAAATGGGGGACATTTGCTCTGGCCCATTCTCCTCCTCCAGGGCCCAGAGCTCCCTGACAGGCTCTTCCTAACTCTATGCTTTCCCTTATCAAAAGTTTTATGCCCTGTTTCTCTCTCTCAGCTCATCTGATTAACACAACCACTCTGGCAGGAGAATGTCTATCAATGGATCCAGCTGCTATCATCAGGTAATAGGCTAAGACTTCAACAAAGCCTGTTGGGAAATGATATCCTAGTCAAAAGGAGGCTTAGATGGAAGAATTTCAACCACCATGTAGACAGGGCAGGAACTACAATGAGGTGAGTGGGGCACATGCCTTGGGCACAAAAGTTAAAGGGAAGTGAAGAAAAAATCCCAATGATTAAGATAAATAATATTTTATGATAGTATTTTAAGAAAGAAAAATTAAAATGGTGAACTAATACCTCTTGTAATAACCTGGATAGAACTGGAGACCATTCTTCTAAGCGAAGTATCACCAGAATGGAAAAACAAATACCACATGTACTCACCATTAAATTGGAACTAATTAATCAACACTTATGTGCACATATGGAAATAACATTCATAGAAAATCCAGCAGGTGGGAGGGGGTAGAAAGGGACAGGCAAATTCACACCTAACAGGTATAATGTACAATATCTGGGTGATGGACACACTTACAACTTTGAATCAAATGGTACAAAAGCAATTTAGGTAACCAAAATGTTTGTACCCCCATAATATTCTGAAATATATATATATATATATATAAAAATTTAAAAAAGAAAAATTAATGAAAAAATACATGATGAACAAAATGGCAAAGTTTTAAATACAGAATCCATGGGCTGCAATTAGGGTGAGGAGATGAGGCACCCATTCTCAGGGTCTTGCAAGTGCCAGGTTGCATCTGGTCTTTATTTAAAACTTTGATAGTTTGTTCAAGTGGAGTTGGGGCTGGTGAGACCAGGATGGGCTGGCACCTGCTTCTCCAGCTTTAGGCCTGACCCCCTCCTGCACCCAGTAAGGTTATCTTGCTGAATTCAGTTTGTATCTTTACAATAAAGTCTCTTACGTAAGCTGAGTTGAGTGGGGTTCTGTTTCTGGTAACCAATAATCCTCAGCTAAGACAGAAATAAATATTTGTTTCTTTCCTTTCCAAATTCACAGAGCCCTGTCAGAGAATCGCAAAATCTTTTCTTCTGGATTCAATCTTCTGTTTCAAATTGTAAAGAGCAATCTTATGGCAATAATAAAGGATTTTCCTTTTAAATATATTACCTCTAATCCCATCTGTATAATACACTGGTTTTCATTTGGATATGTTCCTTTATAAGATTTGATCATAGTTTTATATAGTCATAGTCATAGTGAACACATAATTTTGTATTTTGCTTTTTCTGGTGAACTTTGTACACGAAAGATTTTCCACGTTGTTGCATGTGGATGGCTGTGGGCCATTCTGTTGAGTTTTTTGTTCCATATTTTACTTATTAAATCTCTTATTGTTAGACAACTTATAAATTGTCTCCAATTTTTCCATATAGTAGATAACATGAAAGAGAATGTATTTATCTCCATGGATTTTGTTTCTTCAGTTATTTCTTTAAATTATGGCCCCAGAAGTCTGATTTCTGAGCCAAAGTCCATTGTTATGCTTCTTAATGTATAATTTGTATTGCCATGTAATTTTTCAACAGCATTTAGATTTTATAGGGAAAACAATAGATTTTGAGCCAAAAGAATTGTTACACATAAACCACCTCATTTCAAATTTAAATGGGAGTGAGGAAATTATTAATCATTAAAATTTGATTTTTTTATGTTATTGTTCATTTTCAAAATTAAGCCACAGATAGATTTTTTTTCTTTTCAACCTACAGTAGAGCCCTGTGGTTACACCAACTACTTTTTCTCTCTCCACTTTATTTTGCAAGCCAAAGGAACAATCATATTTTATGTTTTCTTTAACCAAGAAAATATTTTTGGCACCTCTGATAATAATCAAATAATCATATAGAGTGCAAATTTAAATTGAAACTCTATATACACATAGCAGATATTTGACACCAAAACATTTATTTTTTTTTAAAAAAAGCAATATTGATATCATAACTCCAAGGAAGAGTTTCAAATGTGGACATGTGTAACAATGCACAACACCCTCTATATTGCTCAGGAATGAAACATATGCAAATTAAAATCCAAAGCCATATTTCACATATCTGCAATTTATATTCACTGAGGCATTTAGGGCCATCTTTAAACAAATATTAAAGACAAAAGAAGGACTTGAGGACTCCAAAGTCTGCCTTTTCCCAAACTGAGTTAATGACTGAACTAGTGATTAAACAAACATTCTTTCTACATGGGTCACTGTCTCTATATAAAAGAATTCTATCAACATTTTTTCACAAACCAACATTTGAAACATGAAACTCATTCTCAACTTAAATTAAAAAAATGAAGGTAGGAAGCCAAAATGTGACCATTGGGAGGCCGGCATCTTAAAAGCAAATCTTATTCTGGCTATATCCATTAGCAGAAATACTTTCATCAGACAGGGCAATAGGTCAACAGCTTTAAATCTCAAACTGCCTTTCAAAAGAAGGAGTTTCTGGGGTAGAAGTGGAAACCAGAAGCAAACGAAAGGAAGGCACTTGGCGCATCACAGAGATGAAGTCTCAACTAGCTGCAAGACCAGGGAAAAGCTAACTTTTAAAACAGAAAACACTGGAGATGAACAGTGCCTTGAAATTTGTCTGTAAAATAACCGCTTCATCGTATAGGTGAAGAATCAAAGGCTGGTCCATGGCTTGCCCAAAGTCAAATGGATAGATTGTTCCAGCACCAGGGTTGCAATTCAGCATTTTGGAGCACAGTGTACCATCACTTCATCTCACTGCCATATCACTGACAGTAGTGTGGTCTTCCTGGTGGCAGCCTCCATTCCTGTCCCCTTTCCTCCTATGATACCCCTCTCTCTGTTCTGGGAGCCAACTAGCAGAGCCCTCATTCCAGGTAGTGCCATGGCTATAAGCAACTAATACTGACTGATGTGGCAGGACTGTGCCCAAATTCTCTTCCTCTGTCCTATCAGGGTGGGACTCCCACCCTTATTCACCACCTCAGTCTCTGTTCCTCTTAGTTCACATTCTCCAGGAAATATTTGGTGGGCTCCATCTGGCCTATGAATCTTTTTTTTTGGGTTAGGTTTGCATGCTGGTCCCTTTTAAAGGAGTTCAAGAGCAGTCCTGAAGAAGAGGCAGTTGTCTGGACAGGTAGTCCAATGCCAGGTCTACATAGTGAGCATCACTGAGCATCATTTTGTGTGCCCTGTATTTTGATATGCACAGGGTCCTGGCAGGAAACAGAATTCAGTTAGATTTTTCAATGAAGAAATTTTCAAGAAGGAACTACCTGCAGAGGAATGGGCAATGATAAGTGACCAAACAAGGGATGCTGAGGCCCCCTGAGACTAGCAACAGTGGGGAGCTGTTGCTATTTGGGGCTGAAGTAGAAAATGGGAGAAATAATGTTAATTAGGCTCGTGAGGGCTGCAGTCCCAGTGGGAGGGGGGCGGTTGACAGAGCTGCGTCCATGGAGGATGCTATGCTGAAGCAGGGAGGACAAGAGGAGAGAAGGAACACCCCCGCCTTGCTCTTGCCTTTCTCGATTTCCCACCAGCCTCCCATTGGAAAAACCGAAAGGAAAGGCAGCCAACCAAGGAGCCGGGATGTGGTTTGCAAGCAGAGAAGGGCTCTTTGTAAGAAGAGCAAGCAGAGAGTGGATTTGGGGAGTAAAAGGGAAAATATCACCAACTATTTTTTTCTGCGTATCTTCTCATCTAATATTCAAAACAGTCCCATTTTATGGTTGAGGAAACTGAGGTAACTCGACCACTCATTTTGCATCCTTTCCAAAATAAGGTAGATTATCGGTCAGTAAACTTGCTCATGGTCACAGAGCTAGTGTATAACTGGGATGTGAGCATGTCTGTTTGATCCCAAAGATAATGACGATTGTAATCACTACGTGGTGCAGATAATATTCAGGCACTGTACTAAGACGTTCATGATCATTGGATCACTTAATCCTCACAACAGTGCCGGAGGATAAACAGCATTGCTTTCTTCATTTTTGTCTTGGGAATGGAGTTTTAGGGAACTTAAATATCTTGCTCCAGTTCATATCATGATGGGGCCAGAATTCAAATTCACTTCTCTCTGAATCCAGACTCTGAGCTCTTAACCACTTCACTATTCTGTGTCTTTTTCCAATGTCTCACTGGTCTCCTAAGAGACCTATGCAGAACAGAGCAACGCTCTTTCATGTGGGTGTCTAGTCACTGACCTGCAATCTACTGTCCTCCAAGGGTGCCGAGCTTGGGATGCCTGGTCCATCTTCGAGAGGCTCCTGGTAGGTATGAACAGTCCTGAGAGGCCTTCTTCTATGGAGCAACAATAGCTACAAATGACATTTTCCCCAATCTGCAGAATGAGCTTGTAAGCCGGGTGCTGTTCCCATTTTACAGGTGGCATAATTCAGGTCCTCATAGACATGTGGCTTAAGCAAGCTCACGTGGTGCTAAGTCACAGCCAGAATTGGCAACCAGCACAGATTGTAGTGCCTGACTCTTCTCTTTAATCCACGAGCCTCACTTTCTTATCCACCTCAAATCAATTCAACTCTTGAAAAGAAACCTAGTAATTTGTTCCTGAGAGTCAGCATGGATCCAAAATGTTGCCCCTTTGGCCATCCTGTCCCCTCTTCCACGTGGGAAGATTCAAAGCCTCCCCCTCCTTTCTGCTTTCTGTAGGAACTGGGTGGTTGGCAAAAGTGAATGAAAGAGTGAACAAATGAATGATTAAGTAAATTAGCATATACGTTCTCATTCTGACTCTGTGAAATCCATAACTTAAATTTTTCATTGTGCCATTAAAATCCTGGGATAGGTGGTTGCCCCCGTTTTACTGAGAATCAGGTTGCTGGAAGAGGGAAGCTGCGTGATTTCAAATTCTTTTTCCTTGTGCTTTGGAAGTTGCCTCCAGGAGCCTTTCAGAGGGTGGGGGCTGAAAGAGCCCACAGCAAATATTTCATAGACATATTGATTTGGTGTGCTGGATAGAATCTTTTGAGGCTTTATAATCTGAAAAATTGATATTATATCCTGTAAATTAATGGGGCCATGCAACTCATCCAGGATCAAATAGCCACTGAATGGCCTTTGAGATGCCTAGTCCAGCTTTTCTTCCTGACAGAAGACTGGTCCACATTTGGCAGGGAGGTTGTCCTCTTAATGAGCATGCAGATTTAGGAGGGTATGTATGGAGCTGTGACGGGGACATGGGAGACCTGCTCAGCCAACCACATCTGCTGATCCTGGGGTTCCTTTGTTAGTTGGGCAGGTATTATTACCAGCATAGCGCTTCTTGAACTTAATGTGCATGCAAATCACCTGCAGATCTTGTAAAAATGCAGATTTTGATTAACCAAATCTGGGTTGGGGCCTGAGATTCTTCATTCATAGCAAGTTCCCAGGCGGTGCTGACATTGCAGGTCCAAGGACCACACCTTGAGTAGTAAGGTCCCAGCATTTATCTTATTGCTGTAGGATCTCAGGATTGATTAGGCCAGTGATTTATCAGTAGCTTAATCTAGGGCAGGGCTGATCTTATACAAGAACATTTGATGTCAGGGAAGTCATTGTCATTGTTACCAGACTCATCTTGGAGTCAGCATTGTTATTGCTACTCTTTGTTGAGGATCTCAATCAGGGCAAAATATTTGCAAGCACCTAAAATGCATTCAAAAGAGGCTCTGATTAAAAAGAAAATTTGTTATGAGATATAGACAAAACCCTTAGGGGCTAATTTCAGCCCCACGGGGACTGGAGCTATAAAAAACAATTTCTATGCCTTTGCTTCCTGCTGCACATCTTCTCATTCCACCGCTTGCGTACAGCCCATCAAGGCTGCCCACCATTGGTGGCCTTTGCAACCGAGTCTAAAAACCTGCAAGCTCATCCACTCCCAGCTAACCGACTGTGCCTCTGAAGTCCCAATCCCAAATTCCCAGATGCCCATTGGTCTAGATTCAGTCTGGGGTTCAGCCTGGGTCCAATGGCAGAGAGGGGTGCAGGTAGAATTCCATGGCCCAGAGGCCGCCAAGACTGAGGGCTCAGAGATTTCTAGCTCCCACAGCACGTAAGTGGGTCAACGGGTATTCGTACCACATCTTTCTCATGTCCTACGCCAGCAACTTCCCATTTGGTTACACTTCCCTTCATGATTTGAGGGGTCTGAGGAATAGCCCCCTACAACCTGTCTTCTCCTCCCCCCTTAAGAAATGTCCTTTGTTTCATTACTTCTCTCCTCAGGAGAATCGCACTTGGGAAGGTGATCGTGGCGCCTTCTCTCAGGCTCCTCACGGCTAATCTCGTGCATGTCTGCCCTGCAGTTGCAGTTGCACATCCAATCCTGGAAGAGGCGAAACTTTAAGGCTGATCATTATCTGGATCCCAGGCCTAGACTGGTCTACCCATAACTTCACAGCTCCCACAAGAGCACCAAGCACCAGCTCTTGATGGCTTTCAAGGCACATCCTGAATATGTCCTTCTGTCCTCCTTCAGGGACTGTGACCTGCTTTGTTCTGCACCCTCCCCTGGCCTGGGCCTCTATAGACTGTGAGCAAATCTTGTAGCAACCGGTGCCTCCTTGCCACATGCTCTGTGTCCAGTCTACCTGGAGCCCATTGTAAGTTTCTATGGGACTGGAAATCCAGGGCTTGAAGTTGCCCATTAGCCATGACATAACAGACCCAGCATGTCTGGAGCTTCTGGATCCCCTCTGAGGCCCTTCCTGTGTCCCCAGTGTATGCTCCACTCTGGTGGGCCGGTTTGGAGGCCCACCTTCTCCGCTGGCTTCCTGCTGCCTGAGCAGGACATCGAGCTTTGGCTACAGTTAAATTTGCCTTTCAGTAACAAAATAGGCAACCTGGGTAAGAGATGAAAGGAGAGATGGTCAGTTCCAAAGACACAGTTCCCTGAACTGACAATGTTGCCTGAGGTCTTCTTGACCCAGGAGCATGCTCTGAGCCTCACGGCTTTTTCATGATCCCTACCCGAAAACCAAATGCTCTACCTCCAAGTTGATGGTGTTCTATCTGTTGAGGGGAGCAGGGTAGCAATATTGTCACCTGTCAGGAGAACAGTGTGCCGCCCCTGAGGTCAGGTGTGGAGGACACATGGAGGAGCGATTGCCCAGAGGAACAAGGATAGACTGTTGATGGGAGACCGATGTCAGCCCCAGTATGAGAGCCCCAGAAGACCACTGTCTGGGATGCTGGGTGGCCATGACTCTGACACCAGCTAGTCAGCTCCAGCCCGGGACAGGTGGCATGTCACAGTCAGGCCAGATGGAGAGTCAGCCGGGCAAGTTTCACTGTCAATACCAGACTCTCAGGAAGGGTCTTCAGCAAGGGGATTAGAGATGGTGGGACAGAGAGTGTCCAGGACAAGGAAGCTGGCAGCAGCCGTGACCATGGGGAGAAGTTCTCATGCTATTCTCACTGGGCAGGACACAGTCTTCAAAGAGATGGTGACATGTCTCCCTCTCTCTTGGCCTGGTCCATCAGATGAATAACAGGAACTTTTGCTAAGAGAGCCAGTTCTGGGACCTGGTCTGCCAGCACTGGCTTTCCTACCCACATTGTTTCTTTTCTATTGGTTTACCCTGCTCTTTTCCTTCATAAAACTCATCATAGTTTTAACTTGATATTTAGTTGTTGAGGTGTTTACTGTCTGTGTGTCCCACTAGATGGCAAGTCCACTAGGGTGGAATTGATTGGATCTGTCGGTACTCCCAGGACCTACCGCGTGCCCGGCACGCAGTAAATACCCAGTTAGTATTGATCAGGTGTATGGATGCCTGGACAGGAGTGGCTGCACATCTCAGATTGTGGGATTAGGGCGGCTTACTGAGGAATGGGGTGCTTGGCCAGCAGGTAGGTTTTGCCCCCAGTTGGAGGAAGGGTAAGAGGGTGATGCTCACAGGTATATTTTGACAAAAAGATGGGAAGTAAAAAAGATCTTGGAAATGTGCTGTCACCTGTGACCTGAGCCTGGTGGTCAAGAAGCCAGGCTCAGACCTTGGGTAGAGTTGGTCTGAATCCCCACCATGTTGCTTTCCCTCTCTCGCTCGTGGCAATGTCCCGTCTCTAATGGGGAGGTAGTAACACCTGCTTAATAGGCATGTTGTGGGATTAACTAAGGGAAGCACACTGCCTGCTACACAGAGAACTACTTTTATTATTTTATTACTAAATTAAAAAACTATAAAACAGTAAAATCATCATAGGAAGGCAGTGCATTATAGTAGAATAGAAAGGCTGTGGCTTTTGGAATCTGAATAGCATGGTTCTGGAGCCCCGCTACACACCTACAGCTGTAACAACCTGGGTGTATCTTGTAACTTCTCTGAACTGCATTTGAATGATCAGTTCTTGCTACATGGTGATAGGAAGGATTATATGAGATAATGCATGATAGTACATTGATTAAAAGTGAAAAACACCATTCCAGGGTAAGTTTTTCCTATTCTGTAATGGCTGGGAAGATGGAGGTAGTTCAGGCAAAAATTTAAGGGAAAAGATAGTTGAGGAATCAAAAGATTACAACCCTTCAGCAACATTGTTACATTAAATAAAGTAGAGATTTTTAAAACGAGAGGAAGTAAAATTTTGGCTAACAATGGTCCCAGTTTGCTTAGCGATTATCTTCATAAATGGGAATTCAGGTGCCTCCAGCAAAACATGGTACCCTTTGTTAATCGTAACTTCAGTGGTCTCCCGAGGGACTGCTCCTCTCCTGCACCCCATAAAACATTATGTATGCCTGTGGCTGTCTCTACCTCCTTTGAAAAAGACTGTAAAAAAGACCCACAAAGGGAAAATCAAGCACCTTCGACTCCCCCCCCTTTTGCTTTTTAAGTTTCATTGAACATTAAAAGTTTTTATGGGTATCAAGGAAAGGCATTCTGCCACTTGCAGTTAAGGTATGATTCAAATTACAGGATGGCAGAATCCATTTCCAAAGTGGTATTTAACGAGTTTCACAGATATCCTTCTTATAGGACATTTCTACTGGTGCATAGAGGTGGAAAAATGCCACACTTAGACACTCTCTGCACCTGCCTTTGTGCCCCAGCTCTGCTCAAGATGCAGCCTGGGCCATTCTTCACTTTGATCCTTTTTCCTTCACGCTCCTCTGAACAGCTGCAGTACACTTGTCTGTGGACAGGCGCCAAGACACATGTAGGGGTGATGGGGATTGGTGAGTGCCAGAAGGGCCTGCCTCAGTGGGCCAATACGATGTTTGTGTTCCAGTGTTTATGGGGCCAAGGGTGAGGTCTTGGAATTTATGCCATTATAATCTCAACATTATCTTAGCATTTTGCTCTTTGTTGAGTGAAGAGGAACCACGTACAGACTGAAATATAGACCACTGTCATTAATGCCTGCAAAGCTTTGGTCGTGAATGCTGCAGACAGCTTCTGTTTTTCAAAGGATAAGAACAAACAAATGAAGAAACCAAACAGAACCCCTTTATTACTTAGCAGAAAGGGTAAGAAATATTATTGACACTCAGGTTAAATAAAATTTTAAAAATCCCACAGAGGTAAGAACCACAAACTAATTAACACCTGCAGGTCGTGAGTGAAATCTTGTGAAGGTGCTCTCCCTTTCTTCTGGAAAGCAAAGTCTTCTTGCCCAGGGCATAACTATCTCATTAATCCGGTCAATAATTCAAAAGATTTTTTTTTTTTTTATGGGAGGGCTGATTTATCTTGTTTGATTTTTTTATCATTTGTCAAATTAGCCGGGTAATCACATAATTGATACATTTCACTTCACAAGTAGATCCAACTTCAATGTAGAACAAATTAAAACTGTCTTCCCCTGCCAATTAGAAAAGAAGGCAGTCCTTACCCGTCTACTGCTGAATCTATTACCTACAGGCCATAAACCGTGATCTAGAAACAGGGGATGGGGGAAAACCCGATGGGAAAGTTTCTCCGTTTTTTTTCTTAGCCTAAAACCATCTCCACGGAGTCCAACTAGCTTGTTTGGTTCAACCAGTATTGAAATACTTTAAAGGATTAATAATAAAATCCCCCAAAGTCTATTTACACATATTTCCAACTGAACTAAAAGACATGGGAGGCAGATTATTTTTTAAATTCACAAGAGAAACCTCTTCTCCCCTTCCAGTCAAGCAAATCTGAGTCGACTTCTCCCATAAATTCAAGAAAAAAAAGTTATAAATTGAACATATGAAGGACATTGCCTTTTTTCGAGTGATGTTTCCTTGCCTTAATGGATTTAGCTATGGCAGGGAGTCAGAGAAAAGCTGTCTTAACTAAATCTTTGACTGATTATGCATTTTTTCCCTATTCATACAAGATAGATTCATCATCCCAATTTGTCAAGCTGGCGAAGTTCCAATTAATTACACCCGGCAAACCTCGGCTTGTGTTATGCCCGTGTCAGGCCTAATCTAGTGCCTCATTTGCGGATGGCCTGATCAGGAGGTATGAGAGGTGGTGTTCCGCATGGTACTTACTGTGATGGATGCCCCCGCGGCACGGCCAGTGCAGAGGCACAGCCTGGATGGTCTCTCCTCCGAGCCCGAGGACTCGCGGCTCCTGTACTAATTTAAAGACTCATCTGTGTAGTGGATGTTGTTGCAAAGTCTATCCTTCATAGCTGGCTGAAGGCTTTCCCCATCGCCTGGGCTGTTTAAATATCTACACAGGTCCTACATTTCTGTCAGCTTTGTCCTTGCAAAACAGAAAACCAAGGTAACTTATCCTGAGCTGACTTGTTGAGCTCTTTAGAGGCTATGGTGTGCTATAGGGGAGAATCATAGCTACTAGCTAGGTACATACCAAGGCATTTATGAACGTATCTGTATACACTCATAGGTATATGTTTCTATATTGTTTGTAGGTAGTGCTGCCCTCTTTTGACTATGGTGACTTTGCTTTCATGTTTTTAGCTTATTAGGCAATGACATGATGAGAAATATTATTTATTAAGCAACGTGAGGCTCCCTGGATTTTGATATGCATTCCCTGGTGCATGCATGAGCTAATGTTTGATTGAGTGACTTGAGTCACATGTTATGCCAAGTGCTATATTGGCATAATGCCCCTTTAGACCAATTGTTATTAACCCCACTTAAGGTGGAGGAACTTAACTTGGAGAAGTTAAGTGACTTGCCCAAAGTTGTACAACTAATGAGTTGTGGAGGTGGGATTTATATCATCAAAGGGTTTGAGCTCTTTCCAGGACCTCAGGTTATTTCTCTCAAGTACCTATTCCTTCTTATTCCTCTGTCCACACTCCATCCTGATCTACATGCTAACCTGCTGCAGTGAGAGCCTGCAGCACCTTGCCTTATAAACCAGGTTTGCAGAGTTGCAGAGCTCCACGATGCCCTGTGGTTGCTGGGGCTGTGTCTTCACCGCACCATGGGACCAGCAGGCATGGGGGTGTATTGGAGCTAGAGCTTGGGCATGTTCCTGGATTGCCTTGACTGCATCCTTCTTTCCTTCTCTCTGGGAGTCTCTCTCTTATGTCTGTCACCTCTCCATTCTCAGCACTGGGTAAAACACATCCTGAAGAACATGGAGTCTGGATCCCAGAGTGGTTACTGGAGGGTCAGATGATGTACCCTAGATAGGCTGGACAGTTGGCAAACCTTGACCCTCAAGAAATGGGAGGTGGGAGGGGGCCAAGCCTATACAGAACCCCTCCCTTCTTGCATTCATGGACTTCCCTGAGGTGTGGTGTGGGTCCTCCTTGTTTCCCTGGCAGAGATATCCCACTTGCTATGTGAACACATCTGCTGAGTGCCACCCTGTGTCTCTGTGGCTCACGGTGACTCAGTGGCCAGCCCGAAACACACTGCCTTGCACTTCCCTGCGTCTTGGCCTCGCTTCTTTTTTAACCTACCTCACTTTCAAAACAAAGTGTTGCCCTCTTCATCGTTGCCTCTGGACTAGAGACGGGGATACAGGAGCACTAAGGAGAAGAACTGACTTCTCACCCTTGCAGGCGTCTGCAGAAGAGACCCTGCAAGGGCTTGTCATGTTTTGGAGAGAATTAAGTCGCATCAAAAATCAACTTTTAATTTAAATAAGACTTTAAGTGCATTAATATTCAGCATTTACGTTCCTTCCTGGTTCTTAAATATAATGTGTTTTACAGTTATCAAAAACATATGCTGCTTTTCAGCAGCATTTTATATACAAGTTGTTCAACAGAAGGTGCTGGCATCCCAATATGTTGTGCTTAGTTTTGGCTTTAACTATTGTGATGAAAGAACTCAAGTGTAACGGTGTCATCTTTCTGAATGTAGCTAGAGATGTTGCCGAAGGGTGTCTCCCGAACTAAGAGAAAAATAAAGGAATTATTTATTCTTTCTTCTACTGAATTAATTTTTAGATATTTCTATTATGGAGAAGCCTCTGCACAAAGCTTGGTGAGAACTACATGGATGAATCAATCCTAGATCTCATTTTCAAGGAACTTTCAGTCTCATAAAATCCCTTCTTGTTAAAGCTGGTTGTGGCATTCTCCTTATTAAAGGAGTCAGTACTAATTTTCTACTTCTATACCTGTGCAACAATATTGACTGTTAAAATATTGAAATGCCTTCATACCTGTTGAGAAATATGAATTGTCCTAAGCCTCCCACACCTGGCCTACCTCACCCCACGCCTATGGTCCAGCCACTGAAGAAATAATGCTTGGCAAGGCAAAGAACTCCAAAACCTTCATCCTATGGCCAGTGTCTGATCTGACTGCTCAGAGCCCATGCCTCACCTGTTGTTAAATGTTTGGAATGTCTTTCCTGAAAGGAGTGATGCTGTGATGGTTATATTAGGATAATCTGTATCTATGATGGTTAATTTTATGTGTCAACTTGATTGGGCTAAGAGATGCCCAGATAGCTGATAAAACATGATTTCTAGATGTGTCTGTGAGAGTGTTTCTGAGAGATTAGCATTTGAATCAGTAGGCTGAGTAAAGAAGATCTGCCCTCACCAAGGTGGGCAAGCACCATACAATCCGTTGAGGTCTTGAATAGAACAAAAAGGTAGAGGACGGGCAAATTCACTCTTTCTGCTTGAGCTGGACCACCCATCTTCTCCTGCCCTCAGACATAGGTGCTCCTGGTTCTTAGGTCTTTAGACTTGGGCTGAAACTTACACCATTGATCCTCTGGTTCTTAGGCCTTTGAGTTTGGACTGGAACTATACCAGCCCCCAGGCCCCAGCTTTCCTGGGCCTCAGCTTGCAGACAGCAGATAGTAGGACTTCTCAGACTCCATATTTGCAGGAGCCAATCCCTCATAAAGAATTTTACTATATATCTCTATATTTTATTGGTTCTGTTTCTCTGGAGAATCATGACTAATACTATATCCTTACTGTTATGATCTCCAACCAGGATTGTGGATCTGTTTCTGCCTTCCTTTAGTTCTGTCAATTTTTCTTCATGTGTTTTGTGACTCTGTTACTAAGTGCATACTCATTTAGGATTATTATATTTTCTAGATGAATGGACTCATTTATCATTATGAAATGCACATCTTTAACTCTTGGTAATACTCCTTATCTTGAAGTTTATTTTGTCTGATACTAGCATAGCCACACCTGATTTCTTATGCTGTGTTTGCAGGTTTTTAAATCTTTTTACTTTAAACCTGTGTCTTTACATTTGAAGTTCTTCTCTTGAAGATAGCATGTTGGTGGGTGTTGGTTTATTTTATTTTATTTTTTTTTAATCCAGCCAGTCAATCTCTGCTTTTTAATAGGAACTATTAGTCTCTATATATTTAATGTAATTTTTGACATGGTTGGGTTTAGTCAGAATTTTACTGTGTGTTTTCAACTTATACATCTGTTTTTCATTCCTTGTTTCTTCTTTCTTGCCTTCTTTAGGTTACCAACTGTGTTTTAGTATTTTACTTTAATTTCTCTATTGTACTTTAGCTATGACTCATTATTTTTTTTTAGTTGTTGCACTAGGGATTATATTATGAATAATTAGCTTATCACAATCTATTTAGTGTCATTATTGTACCACTTTATTTAAAATATAAGGCCCTTGCAATGGTATGATTTTATTTATCTTCCTCCCTCACCATTTGTGCTGTTATTTTCACATATTTTTACATCTGCATACATTATGTTTATATTCTATACATAATATATATAAATCATATATTATGTATTTTTAAATATATATCTGTTTGACATATTCATAATAATAAATAAATGTATGTTAAAATTAATATTTTAAATAGTATATAAATATTTGCCTTAAATAGTCAGTTGCCTTTTAAAGAAATTAATAGGAAAAAATAGTCTTTGGTATTTTTCTACATTTACCATCTCCAGTGTTCATTCTTTCTTGTGGATCTAAGTTTCCATCTAGTGTCATTTCATCCTGGCTTGAAGAACTTCCCTGGCATTTCTGGTAAAGTAACTGTACATATGTGGATTTTACCCACTGTGACTGCAGTTTCCACCTGCTTTTGCCTCTCTCTAGTGCCTTCAAATAGAAATAAATTGTGAATTAAAAATACTCGAGATGACTGAACTTATATCTCAGGTGACAAGTCATGTGTAAGAAGGAGCTCAGCCTTTTTGCCAAAGCAATGGGGGTGGGATCATAAAACGGGGGCCTGTAGGCTGGCTTCTGCCAGAAGATATATTTTCTGACTTATACAGGGTATAACATTTAAAACTTATTTTTGGATTTGGAATATTTCACATAAAATTATGGATTTCTGTTTTCTCTTGAAAAATTAGAAACCCTGTAAATGTGAGGCCCTGGATTTCAAGATGCCATTTGGTTTGGCACGACTGGCCAGAGATGAATAGTGTCCCCCCTCCCAGAGGAGAATCCTGTTGTTTAGTTTGTCTAGTCTTCTTATCCTGATTCATTTATCAACATTGTCATGCTGGGTCCCAAAATTAAGAATGAGAAACTAGAACTTCTCATGCAATACATCATTCAAAGCTGTGTCCTGCGGTGAAGTAGAAAGTGAACTGAGGTAATTTACACATTTGCAGCCTACATCAGGTAAGAGGTTCGGAATGCCCTGTGCTTGTGCCTCTTTAAGGCCAAATTGAACCTTCTCTGAAGAGAATGTGAATATGGAGAACTCTGTCATAGTGGGGAAAAAAGCTTTTGAATTCCTAGATGAAGACTTCAAGACAGAATAAAAGGCATTTAAGTTTCTGTGGGTAGATAATTTTAGGCATATTGGATAGAGGACTTCCACTGCCAAATCATAGCAGAGGCCACATTTTCTGAAGTTAAATCTTCATCATAAAGGACTGGCTCAAGAATACAATTTTTCAGAGATGGCAAGGCTCCAGATTGTGCTGGAAAATATACAGATGAAATGCAAATTAATCATGTGGTAACAGTGGTCAGACATGCTGGGAAATGCTTTTGTCTTTTTGCCCTCTTGGAATTACTCTTTTTTTGATCATTACATTGAAGTTGGGTGACTCCAGGAACTTTGCCTTTGCAACCTGGATTCTGGGGCCCTGTCCAGAGACCAGCCCTGTGGTGCTGGGGAGAAGTGTAGGAATCACAAAGAACACACAGAGAAGGAGAACGTTTCCTAAACAAGGAACATGCTGGTGGTCAGTGGTGAGGGAGGGGGGTTCACGATCTAGCGTGAGAAGAAGGTGAACTTGGGCTGTGCACTTTGCAAGAAGAATCCGAGAAGAAACTTCAAATCCAGCTGGGGTGGCACAAATACCAATCTGCCAATGCGGACAGACAGACCAACACTCTTTGGCTCATTTTATCCATTTTGGAACTTCGTAGGGGAAAAAAGTAAACCTCCTCTGATGGTAGAAAATTAGAAAAGACATGAGGAATGGGATCTCTGCCCCAAATCCATCCTTTTAGAGTAATGCTCACTAATGGATATTAAAGCAGGGTAGATTAATGAAAGCCCAATAGACCAGGCAGCTGAAAAAACACACTTTCTTTTGACAGCCAGGCAGTCAAGAGATGCCCAGGGATTAAAGAGCAATTCAGATTAAATTACCCTCTCCATTAGGATGTCCTTTTGTTGGTAATTCGTGAGCTGGAGGAGGGGGGCAAAGAGTTGTCATGATCATCAGAGGTCATTCATTTGAAGTGTGCTTTGTGACCATAGAAATGAAGGATGCATTCAGATTTTATATGCTGGCAGGTTACCCAAACACAGGTCAACAGAAGGCAGGAGTGGGGGACGTTGGAGTTTGGGATATGCTGCTATTGGAAATCTTGAGGAACATGGTTGGAGAGAAATGAAGGAGCCTGACAGTTGTTGGCTGGTTAGTGTGCCAGTGAAGGACGTTTTCCTCATCGAATTCTGTTATTTGTACTCTATGGTGGTTTCGCACCTCGTGAATTTAGCTAAGCTATAACTACATTTTCCAGAATTCCCTTCCCTGTCTGGTCCCGGGTTAGGGTTGGCCAAAAGAGAAATTTGTGTGAGATTTGGAAGGTGGAAGTAAAGCAGCAGCTGATTTTGTGTTCCTAAGGTTGGGGCGGGAGAGGGGTGCCAAGCTTTGTGGCAGCACAGGCACGCTGTTGTCACCGAGATGTTGGCTTACCTTGCTGGAGAGGGACAGCACCTGAACCCACAGCAACTCACGCTCCCAGAGGTTTTCTCCTGTGTGCAGCTCTGTGGCAGAGGACGTCAGCTTTTTTGTGTCACCCGTGTATTTTAGGTTAGAGGTGGTGGGAGACAGATGTGGGGCCCAGGTTGTATTTGTAGATTCCAACTTATGCGTGTGGGGTCCGCTTTGTCATTACTCTCCCTGACTTCACATCCAGCTTTTCTTCCCGACTGCCTCCCCAGATGATCCTATAGTGGTGACCGCAGGCACAACACCAGACGCAGAGGAGATGGCCTTGCGTAGATTCACCTCCATCCTCCAGGTCTAATCTCGGAAACACATCGCTTATCCCAAATCACTCATAGTGGTTCTTCTTCTCGGGTCAAATCCTGACTGATACTCTGACTCTGCAGGTAGTATATGGTGGGTGGACTCCTAGGGATATCATTGCAAAGTTGCAGTTGGGGTCTCTGTCCCATATGATAGTTCCATTGTTAATTTTTTGAGGAACCTCCATACTGGCTGTACTAATTTACATTCTCACCAACAGTGTGCAAGATTTCTCTTTTCTTCACATCCTTGTCAACACTTGTTATCTTTTGTCTTTTTGATAATAGCCATTCTAGCATGTATGAGATGATATTTCATTATGATTTTAATTTGCATTTATCTGATGATTAGTGATGTTGAGCATTTTCTCATACACCTGTTGGCCATTTGTGTGTCTTGTTTGGAGAAATGTCTGTTCAGGACCTTTGCCCATTTTAAAAAGTGAGTTATTTGTTTTTTTGCTATTGAGTTGAGCTCTTTATATATTTTGGGTATTAAACCCTTATCAGATGTATGGTTAGCAAATATTTTCTCGCATTCTGCAGGTTGTCTTTTCATTCTGTTGATTTTCTTTGTTGTGTGGAATATTTTTATTTTGATGTAATCCCATTTGTCTATTTTGTCTTGTGTTGCCTGTGCTTTTGGGGTCATATCCAAGAAATTATTGCCCAGACCAGTGTCATGGAGCTTTCCCTCTATGTTTTTTCTAGTATTCTTATAGTTTCAGGTCTTGTGTTTAAGTCTCTAATTCGTTTTGAGTTGATTCATTTTGAGTACATGGTGTAAGATAAGGGTCTAACTTCATTCTTTGCCATGTGCATATCCAGTTTTCCCAACACTATTTATTAAAGAGATTGTCCTTTTCCCATTGTGGGTTCTTGGTACCTTTGTCAAAAATCAATTGACCGTAAATGCATGGGTTTATTTGCAGGTTCTCTATCCTGTTCCATTGATCTATGTGTCTGTTTTTATGCCGGTACCATGCTGTTTTGATTACTATAGCTTTGTAGTATAATTTGGAGTCAGGTATTGTGATGTCTCCAGTCTTTTGTGGTTCATACAAATTTTAGGATTTTTTTTTTCTACTTCTGTGAAAAATGTCATTGGAATTTTGATAGGAATTGCATTAAATCTGTAGATTGCTTTGGGCTGTATGGACATTTTAACAAGATTAGTTTTTGCATCCCATAAACACAGGATATTTTCCCATTTATTTGTGTCTTCTTGAAGTTATTTTTAAATAAGTGTTTTTGAATTATGGGACTGTGAGCCACATATCACTACATCAGAGATCTTAGGGGTCCAAGGAAAAGAACTAGCATTTGTTGAGTACTTGTTATGCACCCCATGCACCTTGTGCATTATCTGTGTTATCTCATTTAATTCTTAAAATGATGCAATGAAATGGGTATTATTATTCTTACCTCACAGGTGAGACATGGAGCCTTGGAAAGGTTAAATTACTTGGCTAGGTTCAGTTATTCTGTGCATAGTTGGGGTTTGAATCCAAATCTTTCCAGTTCAAAAGCTCTTGATTTTCTAATAATGACTCATAGGGAATTTCATTTTGCTTATTTCTTCCACAAATATTTATTGAACATACAATGTAAACAAATTTTTCCTTAAATAATCTGAAGTGTGCGTGTATACAACTCAAGTAGGGCTAGTCAGATGATGGAATTTCCCCTGGAAATGGACCCAAGGCTCCCCCTACCCTGCCCCTTGCCAGAGGCTTCCTGTTTACCACTTGCTTTCTCCAGGCTCTGGGCAGGGAAATGTTTTTTCTCATGAGCAGTGCTGTGGTTCTCTTGTAAAGGTTGCTACCATCCTTTTTTAGCTAGAATCTGAGACAGCCATCACTGTCATGCAATTACTTTTTCCAGAACGTGTGTTATCTATATCGCCTGACCACTAAGTTTGGAAGAAACTTGATTTATTTGCTTATTTTAAACTTTTAAATAACTGCATGCCATAAACAATTCTGATCAAATTCTGATCAAAGATGAGGATTTGCTAATTTAGTCTCATTGCTCTTATCTAGTCGGGCTTGATTACAGCCTCTCCTTGTCAAATTACATAATGAAGAGTTAAGTTGGATGAGAAGTCCACAGCATTGATACTTATTCCACAATAAGTTAGTTTCATAATATGCGTTTCAAATATTGTGTTATTAGGGTATTCTTTTCAGTCCACATTCAACTCAATTTCTCTGTCTCATTGTCACTCTTACCATCACTACCAAAAGTACTGATCAAGTAGTGTGAGTGATTATGAGGCATACCTATGTGATAAGAAACATTTAAAGTGAGACTGTGTGGTCCATTGGAAAGAGAAATTGCTGAGAGTCAGGGACTCAAATTCTTATCCCAACTTTCTAACTTAGCCAGCTCTGTGTCCTGGAACACCCACAAAATGGGAACAAGGATGCCTTCATTCTTCTTATTTCCCAAGATTAATAACCTTAAACTTCGTACTCAATGAGTGTGAGACCACGTTAGACAACTAAAATAGAAAGGAAACAATGAGCAAATTAAATCTTTACTTTCATCTGATCCCTGCTCTTCCACAGTCTCTCTTAGGACAGTGGTTTTCAAACTATGTGTGCGGTATGTCTTTCAGATGGCAACACAATTGTGGTGGGTTTCAGCCACACTCTCACCAGATAAGCTTTTTTTAAAATCCATTTTTCATAATGAGATTTTTGTATTGGAATAACAGTTATGAGGAAGTTTGACTAGAAATAAAAAACAAGAACAAGCTTCTAGCACTAAGGTTTGAAAGCCACTGATGTTGGATAAAGTTCTTGGCATTATGGTTAGAATAAACATGAATTGGACAGGACGGCGTCTATGTCAGGTACCAAAGTTGGTGAATCGAGAAGGCGGCAATTATTGGTATATCTTAGGTATAGGTTATGGAAAGTAGTTATGGGGATTCTAAATTCAGATTATGCATATTTGGTGGGGGTTGTAAATGAATGTGCAGCTCTTATCTGACGTTGGGACTGAGCCTGGGGTGGTTCGTCTAACTAGGAATCCAAATACAAGTGATACAGGTCCTAGAAAGAACAATGGGTGGGAAGAGAGGAGACACGGCCCAGTAAACAATTGCACCCATCTGTGATGATTATCAGTTCACTGCCCTGTGAAGATGCTCATTTCAGCATTCACATATGTTTATTAAGTGTCTTCTTGTACAGGTACTAAGGTTAATGTAACGATACCTTGGATCTCTGAAAATATTCTAATATTTTATGCTCACTTGCTGCTGTGTAGATGCAGGTACAGATGGGTGGAGGGAATGGGGGGGGGTTGTCCAGGAGGTGGGAGGAGAATGGTGAAGGAGGTGTGTAGTTGAAAAAGGGACTAATGTCTGATTTTTTCCCTCTTACTATTGCTTACTTTCTTCTTTCCCCAGTGGTCAGATAGATGGTGGGGATTTTCACTTGGTCCCTTGCTTGAGAGTATTCAGACTCCATAACCTAAACATCCAAATGGCTCCATGCTTCACTCTGAGTGATTCCAGGAGCCAATGGAAGCCATCAACAGACTCTAAGTGTTCTGCCGCGATTACCTCTTTTCCAAAGAAGAAAGTGGGACCTTTGGTTTTGCCAACAAAGGGCATCAGAGCTGGCCAGCTGACTTGTGGAGAGCCATTTTTGGCAGCAATCTTAAAGACAGCACTCTTGGAGAGATTTTTATGAGGATGCAGGGCATCCACAGATATAAAAAGCAGGAGAAACGCTTGTTAGTTATGGGGAAGGTGAAAGGCTTAGAAAACTGATTAGCGTAGCAGTGTGGTCAGATGGAAATGAAAGCTCAGAAGCATAATCGCTAATTGGGTGCTTACCTACTAATTTGAGCTTGGATGTCAGCAGTACTGCACTTCATTTCAAACCCAGGGTCAGATTTTAATGCTACATCATAAATTACGTAAAGGCACAACACTAACAATTAGATAATTATGGAGACCCATGCTGTTGCAATTTAACTGGGCAAGTTCGGGGCAAACATGACAGGAATACTGCTTAACCCTCAAACTGCTGGCAGGACTTTTTCCACAGAGACAAATGAATACATAAGATGATATCCTTGGCTGGTTTTCAAAGCCTATGGGTTAAATAATTTCTTTCCAGGAGCTGGATTCATCAGATGACCTAAGCAGATGCAGAAGTATTACAGAAGTGTTAATTATATTTTAGAAAAATCCAGTCTTTAAATCCACACCAGCTAAAGCACCTGAGGGTGGGCTAAGTTTCAGCTAAAGTTAAAGCTGAATCTTAAAATCAAAGCTAATTTTTACAATTATGAGACTTTCTGTGTATGGCATGTGCGGTTGTCTAATCCCACTTTCCTGATGTTGATATATGAATCAAAATAGAAGATTCAGGGCCATTATTTCATTCTCATTGCATTCTTGCTGGCAGACTAGTGGCTGACTCAATTGATGAAGGTGTTTTCATGATCATTGTCAATTGTCAAGGCTGTGCTAGTGTTCTGTGATGGGCATAATTCATTTAGTCATTCATTGAATTGCTTACCAACATATCTTGAGCACCTCTGTGTGCTAGGTGTCAGGGATACAGATGTCATTAGCTAGGTGTTTAAACATCATTCTGATCCCCGGTGGAGAAAGAAGAATTGTGGAGGCTCAGCCCACGTACATGTACTATGTGCTATTTCCGGAAGGGGGAAGGGTTTGTCCTCATTGTCAGAATGTGACCTTGAGAAAGTCTAGAGCTGTACCTTGTTTTCCCTCTATCCTTACACCCCCAGCACAGGAAGAGGTACATTTGAAGAAATAGATAAGTCTAAGAGCCTAGCTGAAAGAATGAATAGTTTTTGTCTGGGGGGAAAAAAAAAAAGAAAAATGATGGATAGTTTAAGCGAAGGTTAGGTTTTGGAAACTCAGGTTGTATGATAAATGAAGTCATATTTTAGCTTCCCTGAAATAAAACTGAATTCTGACATGTAAATAGCTGTCTGTTAAATACAGATCAGCTTCATTTTTCTCCTCTTATTCCAAAAATGACATAGTGTGACAAGCCTAGGTGTATACAGTTGAGATTACAAAGATCATAGAATCAGGGATGATGAAATTTAAGAGTACTGAATTCATGGAGAACTCAATATTGAAATTTTTTTTTTTTAATGTGTAAGAGAGTGGATTTTCCCCCAAGAGCTTGGGGTACTGGGAGGGATGTTGCTCAGGGCTGCAACACAAATGTGAAGAAAGAAGTAAGGTTGAGACCAAAAACCTGCCTGGTCTCACCCGGCATCAAGGACATGGCATGGGGGACCTTTGGTTTTGCCAACAACGGTTTCAGAGTGAGTGTGTGTGTGTGTGTGTGTGTGTACCAACAGAGTTGCATAATTCCCAAGCTGTACGAGGGTAGAGCAAATTAGACCAAGCCTACTCCTGGGGAAGAGTGATG
This sequence comes from Daubentonia madagascariensis, assembly GCA_023783475.1. NCBI lineage: Eukaryota > Metazoa > Chordata > Mammalia > Primates > Daubentoniidae > Daubentonia > Daubentonia madagascariensis. The sequence goes on along the minus strand of JAKFHU010000144.1, from coordinate 24,211,818 downwards.
TCTTCTTCTACCTTGATTTCACCTCTGCTGGGTGAGTAATAGTGCTCACGGTCCTCCGCGTGGGTGCTCCAGGTCGCAGGGAGTATGAGCAGAGTTTGGTGGCGGCACATAATTGATCATTGCGGAGCGTCCGGAGGGCACCACCAACAGCAGAGACCGGGACTCCCTGATAGTAGGAGTGCTCTCTTCTTCAGGAACGTAGCTAGGACTTACCTTGCAAACCCAGAAAACACTTCCGGATTCTCTGAGATTTGACACAGGAGTGAGATTCTGGGGAGCGGAGAAAGATGCTATCTTCCTGCTAGGTGGTAGGGTCTGGTGATCATTTCATTTGAATATTGAAAGGATCCCGTTATTTTATACCCTGAACTACTTAAGTGGAAGTATTGATTACATGCAGACACAGAAACTGAGACCTGGAGTGCATAGAGAGAACAAGGATGTTGCAGAAGCTAAACTGAACCATCTCCTCAGCAAATGGCGGTAATGTTTTTGTGTGGGTGGGTAGTAATACACAAAATGAGAAAGAACAGTGTTCTGCTAAAACAATTCTGATGCAGAAAAAGTGACATCTCAGAATATCACCTCGTCATTTACCTCAACCAAAGTCCTTTTTGCTGCTCATCTTTTTGTCCTGTCAATTTCCCCAAGTGTATGGCCCCAGTCAGGATCAAAATTCAGTAAGTGCAACACATTTCATAAACTGTCTTCAGCTCCAAATGCCTTTGAGGTCTCCTCAGTGGGTATTGATGCTGATAGATGTGCCTTGTTGACAATAGGTCTCTCCAAATAGGAACCATTGGGAATTCTGCTAGTGGTTGGGATTTGGTTTGATTTTTCTCAGGTACACAAGGATATCTGGTGGTCCAACTTTGAAAACATCTTTAATGCATATTACTTAAAATAATAATTGCTATTAATAAGTCACATTTTGAGACTCAAAATACACCTGACCTCTCATTATTTCCTTGGCAGGAAAGTAGGCTTTTGTCATCATTGTTGTTGCTGTAAGGAAAATATTTAAAGTTTAAGTGATGATCCATTTTCAAGGGTGAGTTGGTGTTGGGAAACTTACTTTTTTAGCCAATGTTATGTAGAAATAAATAATAATACTACACAGAATATTCTCTTAATTCTTAAAAACCTTACCAAAAAGCTAGTTAAAATGAGCAGAATTTGGCTTTTTCGAACCACCTAGGAAAGAGACGTGTGAACAGTCCATTGAATGTAAGTTTTGCTGTGCGTTGGTGGTTGGCTCTTAATCAGTTGCAAGACTTAATTATCTTTGGCAAGTCAAGTCACGGGAAAGATCACTACTTTAAATCAAGGAAGTAATCTTTTTCTAGAGAAGTACTGTACATTATTTGAATAAATTCACAACTCCTTTATTTTATGTAACCCCACTCCACTCCTCAAGTGGGTTTAGCTGTGTTAACTCAGCTAATTAGATCACATTTAATTAACAAAAAAAGAGGCTAGTATTGGGCCCAGGAAAGTCGCAATTTTTGAAGGAGAACCAAATGGCTCTCTGTAATATGGTGGTTCTTCCCTGATGGTTAAGGTGACATTTAAGTTACTTGCTTATGTTCCCTGGTCTTATTTTGATGCAAATTAGGGTGAAAGGAAGACTAGAAAAAGGAATCAGGATAGTGCATTTTCTTCATTGTAGCATCTCTCGCTTTCTCTTTTTCTTCTCCTCTCCATCCCTGTTGCATACCCTGGGAAGTACAACAAAGCATATTGTTCTGAAGTTTGGGTTTCGCATGTAATGACATACCTTGCAGTATGTCCCACTTCAGCATGTTGAGGGGCGCCTCATTCTTTCTAGCAGTGGCCTGGCATTCTATTATGTGGATGGGCCATTGTTGATGAAACTGTTGTCTAAAGATGGACACTTTGGAACGTTCCAATCTTTTGCCTTTGAAAATAGCACTACAAAGTTAACATTGTTGTTTACTTGTCTTTGAGTACATGAGCGTAAATTATTGGAAATGTACATTATTGCATCAAAGGGCATGTGCATTGTCAATTTCAGTAGATATTGCCACATTACCCTTTAAAGATTTGGTAGGAATTTGGGAGGCTAACTAGCTACAGGAGACCAACCACTGTTCCAAAGTCATCTTGAGACAAAACATGACCAGATGGAGCTGGTTCAGACAAGAATCAGAAAAAGAGAAACACTGGACAAGAGGCTATGGGAGGAAGACCAGGCGAAGCTGAATGTCTGTCTGTCAAGTAGAAGAAAGAGGGGTTTGGCTTGTCTGGAATGACCCAAAGGTGCTGGAACCACAAGTGGATTAAGAGCTTCAGAAGGACACATTAGGGCTTAGTATATAAAAAATACTTCCTAAAAAGTTTGCCAAATATGGAACTGACTGTTTCAAAGGAGGTAAGTCCCCTGTTACTAGGTGTGTTCAAGTTAAGGCTGGTTGTCGTAGGCTCTGTGTATGTGTGCCTGTGTGTGTGCATGTGTGGTTGTGTGTGCATGTATGTGTACATGTGTACACAGGTGTGCTTGTGTGCATATGTATGTATGCACATATGTGTGGGCATGTATGTGTGTGTATTCATGTGTGTGTGAGTGCACATATACAGGGAAGTTGGGTAAAGGAGACAGGGGCATCAGATGGGAAGTTGCAGTTGATGACTTTAAAGCCCTTTCCAAGTGTCTGGGACACAGATTTAATGAATAAGTCAAAATATAAAAAAATTATTTGTTTAAGATACAAGGTTTTGTTTGACTGAGTTGCCTAAATATAAATGCCCTCAGAGACCAACTCTAGTGTAATATGTTATTGTGCATTAACTATTTCAGTGAACATGCATCAAGTGCCTTACTGCAAGGCAAACACAAGATAGAGCCACAGAGGACAGATAGACAAAGTATCCTACCCACAGGGAGCATGAATGGGGCTCAGTGGTAACACATGGTCAAGGAAAGGGATGGTACAAAAGCCTGTGCCATGGCAGGGCCTAGGCCATGCCCAGTATAGGAGATTAGTCTAGGCTGAAATCTGAAGGTTAAGAGTTTGCTTAGTATGGGTGAACTCGGTGAGCTTGAGTGGAGAATTTTAGACAGAGGCCCAGGAAGTTTAAGGAAGTAAAAGAATCTGGATATTTGGATTGTGGTGTCTGTGGGGAAGACTGGTGAGAGCAATTCCAGTTGGGGCTGAAAAGGCAGGCAATGGGCAGATGGTGAAGGGCCTTGGGGAGCATGCCAAAGATTGGGGGCTTTGTTCTAACAGCAATGGCATTTGGAGAGTATCTCAGTGTGTTTTCTGTTGCTTATAACAGCATACCCAAAACTGGATAATTTATAAAAAAAATTTTATTTCTTACAGTTATGGAGGCTGAGAAGTCCAAGGTGAGAGTCTGTATCTGGTAAGGGCCTTCTTGCTGGTGAGGACTCTGCAGTCTTTAAGTGGCACAGGGCATCACATGGTGAGGGGCTGACTGTGCTCACGTGCTAGCTCAGGTGTCTCTTCCTGTTCTTGTAAAGCCACCAGTCCCACTCCCATGATAACCCATTAATCCACTAGCCCATTAATCCATGAATGAATTAATCCATTCCTGAGGGCAAATCCCTCATGACTCCATCACCAATTAAAGGTTCCACCTCTTAACGTTACCATATCGGAGATTAAATTTCAATATGAATTTTGGAGGGGACAAATATGCAAACCATAGCAAACGGTTTTGAGTAGGAAAGTTACATATAAAGATTTTATCAAGCTGGTCCTGGCACTTTAGCAGGGAGATGATTTAGGTCAAGGTTTCTTAAGTTTGGTGCTACTGACATTTTGGACTCATAATTCTTCATGGCGGGGGCTTTCCTGCACATTGCAGGATGTTTAGAAGCATCCCTGGCCCCTACTCACTAGCTGTCAGCAGCACATCCTCAAGCCCCTAGTTGTGACAACAAAAATGTCTCCAGACATTGCCAAATGTCTCTTGGTGGGGTAGGGGGTGTGTGAAAATTACCCTTGGTTGAGAACCCTTATTTTAGGGAATGAGCTAAAATGATAACCTGAACTGGGTAGAAGATTATGGCGGAAGTGTGGGTCAGAAGGAAACAGGTAGAATTGATAGATTTCGGGTACAATGTGAGTATGGAGGGAGAGGGAAGAATCAAGGATGAAGCTGAGGTTCTGGGATTTTGCAAATTGAGTTGTGGGACCTAAGAGTGGTTTCCCTGAGAACATGATCAATTCCATTTTGGAAAAGTTGAGTTTTAAGTACCAAGGGGGGTGGGATCCAAATGGAGATATCCAATGGGAATGAGTCTAGGGTTCAGGTGAGTCAGGGGTTGGCATTTGAGGGCTGCTGTCCTACAGCTGGTGGCTGGAATAATGCCCTTTCTGGCCCCACTAATATTATGATGGAATTGTGCATCTTGGATGCCCAAGTGTTCATGGCACTGGTACAACGGAATGTGTGGTCAGTTCCAAATGCTTAAAGTTCCTTGGCCATTTACCAGGGCCACCCCACTGGAAAAAGATCCACATGGATTCCCAGCTAAGGAGAGTCAGCCTCCGCAAGGTTGACCTTTCCTGCTCTAGGCTGCTGAAATGCTTCTTAAGTGATGGCTGAATGGTCGAAGCTATTACTCTAACTGTAATTTGTAATGACTCTCTAACACTTTAGAGAGGGCTGGGGTTCCTTGGGATGAAAGGTGACTTTTAAAAGTCAGTAATTATACTTCCAATGAAAATGTGTCTCCTGCACAGTGCATAACTATAGCGCACAGGGCATCCAAGAATTCACTCCTGGACAGGGCTTATATTAATCATAGTTTCAATGCCCAGAGAACATGTTCTCAGTAGTTAACCATCCTCTTCCCCCGTCCTTAAAATGTGGACCTTGTAATCAAAAGAAAGGCACACCCTCAACTATAGCAGGGCTGCTGTACTAAATAAAAAATTATAGTTATTATACACGGACTTCATACTGAGTGGGGTCAAGTTATAACACATCTGGTAACTTCCATTAAAGGACTGAGTTATGTTCGGCTTGTGTTTTAATTAGCCTGTGATAAACAAAGAATCAAAGGCCATTCCGCTCTGGTGGTTTTTATATTTACGACTGCCTTCACCTGCACTTACATACAGGTTTATGAAGTGTAAAAAAGCGAAGAGTTCTAGTCACACTGTCTAGACCATTTACTGTAATAGCTCAGCTAGGAGGCTGTATTTCTGAACCAGCCAGATGTTTACAACAGCCTGCAGAGCTGGTGGGCTGCTTGACTTACAGAAATGTTGGGACAAAGTCTGATCTCCCAAGAAAGGATTTGGTAGCAACACTTCCAGATCACTCAGGTTCCTTTGTAGTTTGTGAAAATGTATCAGAACAATGGAGTTTAGAAGAAAGAATGCGTTATCTTCTGAGTTGAGACCTAAATAAAACCTTGCCTTCCTCAAGGATGAGAAAGGTTACAGGATCCAGTGAGAAAACATTTTTATAGGGGAGGAAATTGAGCCAAGGAAGACATCTGCCCCTGGCCCACCTCACCAAGCTCCCAGCAGAGACAAATACTGAACTGGTTTATGTGAAAGACGCTAAGAAATTTTGCTAATAAAATCTTCTTCTGAACTTTTATGATCTCCTAGGTGTGTTCCAGCTCTATGATTCTCATGTAAAACATTAATTTAGATATTATACTTTTAAGGTGATCTGATTGTTTCACTTGCTGGGCCTGCGGAATTGGCCTGGAATAAGCTTTCTGGAGTGATCCCTGTCCCTCTCTGCCTCCTTGGAAAAGCTCACCACCACCCTCTTGCTGTTCTGAGAGGGGATTCTGTGCCAGCTCCCAGCACAGGGAATTGACTCACAGATTTAGCTCCACTTCTGTTTTTTCCCTTCAACCACTTTTGTTTTCCCCCCTTTGGCCTTTTTTCTTTTTTAAATCTGTGTCTTAAAATATAACATACAGGCAGAAAAGTGCAAAAATATCACCGTAAGCATTGTAACCCCAATTCAAATCAAGTGGTAGAATATCACAGCACCCCAGAAATTTCCCTCATTTCCCTTTCCGATTATTTTGCTTCCATGTTCCCCCAAAGTAGGAAAGATTCGTTTTGCCTCTCTTTAAAGTTTGTATAAATAGACTTACACGGAATGTACTCTTCTGTGTCTGAATTCTTTCCTTCCACCTTTGTGAGATTCGCTGATGTTTCTGTGTCTTTTTTTTTAAAAAAGTTGCTGTGTTACATTCCTTTGTGTAAATATATACCTCACTTTATTTATTAATTTTACTGTTGGTGGAAATTTGGTTGTAGCTAGTTTGGGCCTATGATGAATAAAGATGGGGACATTTTTGTACATGTCATTTGGTGCACACGGGCAAGCATTTCTCTTGTAAGTACAGCACACTCATGATTTGACCTCTGAAAACTCATTCAGCTTCTTAAGATTTCCTTCTCTTTAAAAGATGTTAATGAAGTCAAGCTCGATATGTCCTCTATTTATTGTGTCCACTTCACTGTTTGTGGAATTTTAAAAATAAGCTTGTTATTATCTGCCAGTCATACTTTTTTCTTTCTTCCTCCTTGTTTCTTCTGTGTAAGCATCTGTTCGAAGTAAGCTCCCCGACATTAGGGGAGCCACACCAAGTCCTTCATTTAGACCAGCAGTTCTCATAGTATGGTTTCTGCATCTGCACGATCAGCATCCCCTGAGCATCCCCGGTGTGAAATGCTCATTGTCAGGCTTCCTCCCAGACCTACAGAATCAGAGACGGTGTTTGGATCCTGGAAGTCTGCATTTTCACAAGTCCTCCAGGGAACCCTGATGCACATGCCAGTCTGAGAACCACTGCTTTTGTGTCTTCCCCGCCCCATCACCTCTCTCAGCATGCACACAGCAGGAGGCACTTGGTAGGAAATTTATTTATTTATTATCCACTCATTCAACCAGGACTTGCTGGACACTTGCTAAGGACGGAGCTATACTCTGCTAGGGGGATATGAGATGAAGATGCATTAGAGATGGTCCTTGCTCTTAGGGAGCTCAAGGTCAGCAAATGGATATAATACAAGGTGATGGACGCCTCTCCTGGGGAGGCCAGGGAATGGTCCATTCAGGAAGTGAGCCTTGCACTCAAATAAGTGTTGAACTAAATCATTGAATGGCATGCCCCCTAGCAAGAACTCATTAATGTTTGCACATTGCTAGTAGCTGCTTAGATATAAAGTGCACAATGCTATCATCACTTCTGAAACCCAGGTGCATGGAACATAGCAGACAGCCATTAAATATGTGTTGAATTTCTGAATGAATGGCTAGCTTTTTCTATGCTTTTTTTGGACCCTGCATGTCATTCATTCAACATGCATTTATTGAGCACCTGTTAATATGATAAGAACTCTGCTATATGCTGAGTTAATAAGGTAAGTGGAAATAGACACAATTTCTGCATGTCCCAAGGCTAGCAGTTGAAGCCACCAACGTGAAGTGTGTGAACGGTGGCAGTCTGTGGTCGTGTTTACTTAGCTGTATTAACTAGTTCTCAGCAAGCAGTTTGAATGCTTCTAATTGGTCAGGGCAGCCCAATGGCTGTGAGGCCAGAAAAGGCCTGTGTATTTGATCTTGATCCGGGAGAGGACTGTGTGAAAAAGTGGATCTACTCAGTTCTTCAGGGTGTTCTATACAATTTAAAATGTGCTTTTGACGGTGGGACACAACACACTGACACTCAGATAGATGAAAAGCAGAACTCTTTGCTACTTACTGCTGGGAGTAAGAGAAGGCTGCCAGTCAGAGTCGCACAGGGGGCTGCCCCGAGGGACAGGCTAACAGCAAGCTGGAGCTGTAGGGGTGGCTTCTGTGCGGCAAGGGGGTTGGGGTTGGCGAGGTCTCATGGGCTCCATGTGGATGGGTTAATTTGAATAATTTTGTGGGCACCGGGGTATAGTGGCTGTGGCTAGATGTCTGATGTCTGGCTGTGGGGTACACAGGACAGGTGCATAGTGGCCCTAGAATGTGGGAATCTGGTAAGGGAAGTGGTTGAGTTGTGGACTTAATCAGTTGCTGAGGGGGAATTGGCCAGCTTCCAGCAAGGGCCTCACATCTGGATCAAGACAGCATTTTAAGAAAAAATTATACTACATGGGGAAAGGTTCACAGAATGACAAAATTCTGTTTTGCTGCAATAAAACATTTATGTAGGCTTTGTGTGGCTATCTCTTTCCCACTGTCCCCAACTTTTCCATCTATGTAGTGGGCAGTTTTTTGTTTTTCGTGTGGTAGTAGAAGCAGGAATACTGCAACAGCATAAGTGAGCATATGCTGTGATATAAAATATATGCAGTATTTCTAGCCCAGTGAGGGTAATGATATGTTAAAGATGACCCCCTTAGACCTCATTTAGAGCCTCACGTTGAAGTCACCTGTGATGGAAGATACCCCCCATAATAAGGGGTGACCAAACACTCCTTGCTCACATTGTTGGAAATCAAGCAAATGCATAAGGGTGCCTATGTTACATAATGGAGCTTCTGCACAGGGCTGGCAGGCCCTTTCTGGAAAATAGATATTAAGTGGTGAGTAACCACTTAAACTGTCTAAAAGATTCCAGTTAATGTTACTGTGGCCTGTCAAGTGGTATATTGTTTCTGGGGTAAGCCAGAATAAAATCTAGTGAGGCATGAGAAAGGAGTAATGCCAGAAATGAACTTCTGCTATTTTGGAGCCCATTTTTTACTGGAAGTTGTATGCATGGATTAAGGGGGGGGTGGGGTGGGCGTTGGTCTCATTAGGAAGCCCCTGTTGTGAACTTTGTCAATTGGATGCAATTTTTTCGCTTGAACTCTTTATATGCCATGGCAATCCCTGACTCTGTTGCCCTCGTAGCTGGCTGTGCATTGGAATGTACACAAATGAAGCAGGACTGTTGCACTAGACACTTGGAAAGAGCAATTAGGTCCATCCAAGCCTCCAGACAACCTCTTTTCCCAGTAAAGCGTATGCCCTGCTGGAACTGCCCAGAGATGCAGATATGAAATTCATTAAGAGGGACTGAACTGCATCTATATTTAAAGCATTTGCTGTCCCAGGATACAAAAGTAAAGTGGTGGTATTTTATTCTTGGTGGATTTGCTGTCTGAAAGCTCAAACACTTCCATCCTTTTCATATAATCCTGATCCTGTAATTCATTGTCTATTTAAAAAAAAGTCAACGTGCTTCTGCATTAAAAACAAAGCAAAACAAAACCATCACCACTGTGCTTATTTTAGCAAGTTTATTTTTTAAAAAAGATAAAAATCAATATTCTCCCTTGCAAGGCTGATGTCCTGGGGGGATGAACTACAGGAATCATAGTTAAATTGCTGCTAGTCTGTCTGTGTGATAGAAAAGGTCAATATTTTTCTAGAAAGAAAGCATTCTGCTTTCCTCTTGGGAGACAAGAGAATGCAACAGTGGTAAATTACTGGATTTTGTGCCCAAGCGATTGCAAGGGATAATTCCACTCCTTGAATGGAAACACTCCTCCCCTGTTACGGTTGTTTCTTCTCACCTCTCGCAGCCTTGACTTAGAAAGGTTTTCGTTTGGTCTGTGTCACTAGCTTATCCTTTTACAGAACTGCTCAGCAAGGACTGCCCTACCCCCTAAACTCAGTTATGTAGGATGTCAACTCTAGAGGTTGTCTCTGAAGAATTCAGATCTAAAAATGCCGCTATATAGTCAGGATAGGCTGGGTTGTGCTGAGGTCAATCTCAGTTACTTAAAACAACCAAAGTTTAATTCCTACTTGCACTACATGTTCACGGCAGGTCAGCAGGGACCTCCGCTCATTGGGATTATTCGGAGACCCAGGCTGAAGGACACCCCACCCCCACATCTGCCTTCATGACCACCAAAGCAGTGGAGAGGGAACGAGGGGAATTGTGCCTCACTCTTGAAGTTCTGCCCTTAAGTGACACATGTCACTTCTGCTTACATTTCACTGGACAGAGCAAGACACACGACATACCTAACTTCCGCATGCCCAGAAGGAGGACAGAACCAGAATGTCTGTGAACAGCCCCAGTGATCACTATGGCTGTTACTCCAACGAATTGGAAAGTTTGAAAGGATCTGAGAGGCCACTTCCTCTGGATTTCCTCCTAAGGGAGACATCTTTTCTGCAATATGCTGTCCCTGCTCAGCCTCTGCTGCAGCTCTCCTGGTGAGGGGACCCCACTCCTTCTCAAGGTGGCCATTGTGGTTTTGGGTAGCCCTTGTATAGTGAAAGCCTCTTAGGGCCTGAATGTCTGGAGTGTGGTCTCCTCCTCTGTCCCCTGGCTGTGTGGCCCTGGCTAGGGAGCTCACCTTGCTGAGTTTCTGTTTCCCCATTTGTAAAATGGAAATCATATTACCCTTAGGCACAGTTGAATTGAGGGTCAAATGAAATGCAATAAAGTCTGTTACAGGGCTGGCACATAATTGAAAACAAACAAAGGCTGGTACCCTTGCTTTTGCTTCAACGTAGGCTGCTGTGAGGTTGAATGTGAAAATGTGTATAAATTAGTATATTTGTATGTATGTATACAAGTAGTGTGTATAAATATGTGTACACAATTATTGCTCTGCTAACTGTAGATGGAAAAAATGTTGAGTGACTGTGAGCACAATTTAAAACTTACACCAATCAATACTTGGACCAAAATGGCTATGGAAGTTCTTGGAAGTCCAGTGTCATAGATGAATATTTACAAATTGTCCAATCATGTAAGATATTCATTTATTTAAAAATAGATGCATTTTTATTTTTATCTTTTCTCTACTTCCAGTTTGTTGCCTGGAATGCTACCTCCCCATCCTTTGCTTACTTTGAATCATTATTCATGTCTCAGTTTCTCTCCAGATTTCACTGCCAAAAGTGGTCTGTATTTACCCCAGACCCAGATCATATCCGTTATCATATGGTTGCCTACAACTGTAAGTACCTTGGGACTATTTTTGAGTGCCACTGTACCCACCCTCACCTTTTTGAATGGTGAACGGATGACATGTACGCAGTATCTATCATGGTATCAAGCACTTAGTAAGTCCTCCACATATGGCAGTCCATCTTCCTTCCTCTTGGGTAATCTTGGAGGACAATTGGACTTCCAGTCCTCACTGTTTAAGCTCAGTATGCTAGATGGAATTCAGAAACATGTTGCTTGTTATTACCCTTCATAAAATATTACCTTCCTTTTGGACAAATGGCTCAGAGGTCATGTGGCTATTTTCTGTGAGTCATGATGATCTAGTAAAGCAATGGCTATTTGAAGAATGGCTCCAGGCATTCAAGAGCAGTGGATAAGCAGAAACCACAGTGGGGTCAAGATACTGCCAGAGAGGAAGGGGGCAAATATCTTTCTGACTTCTTTTTGCATATATAAGTTGATTTAAATAGTGCTTTCCTTCAGAAATGCTTTGTTGAGTGAATGCAAGATTTTAATTTTACTAGTTAATTAGACAATGAATCTGGAGAGCTACTCTGAATTACCATTTTGGAAAAAAACAGAAGATAAAACTCAGTTCAGTGAACCTTACTCTATATTGTTAGCACTGGGCTGACCTTATACCTTAAGCATTGTTGAGTCTGACCCTCTCATTTTCTAGATCAAGGGACTGAAGGCCAGAGAGGCCACAAAAATTCAAATTTGGAAATAGTGATTTAGGCATCAATTCAGATTCTCTCAATTCTTAATATTCGTTCTGAAGTGGGGTGAAGATCCTGGGGCCAGCTTTGTAGTACCCCTAAGAGTGACTGTCCCTGGGCTGACTCTGGGCTGGCCAGGCTTCCTTCCATCTGGTTGTTGGGTCAGGAATGGGGGTAGGGCTCCAAAAGTCCTCTCCTCAGGAGAGGAAGGCAAGAGAGAGACAGCACCCTCCCAAGACTGCCTCTAGCCCTTCTAGCTCACCTTTGTGGTTTGCTGTAGCTCCAAGCTGCCATGTTCCATTCAGATTTACAAACGTATAGATCTGGGATTTTGATGAGGAGGCACAGGCAGGAAACATTCAGGCTGAGTATTGTTGTATGAGACCAAAGCTGTAACAATTGAATATGTTTACGCAGAAGTTGTCATAATCTGGGCTGACGTCCTCATTGTCGAAGGACAAAAACAAATATCTCTGGGTTCCTCTGTTGTCCATTTGCTTCCCCCTCTTTTTTAAATGGTCTTCTTTCCCTCCCCGTGGGAACTTGCCACTGGCTTCAGGCGAGAGTCTTCCCTGACTCCCCTGGCCTGCCAAGTGTAAGCAATGTTTTACTCTGTTACATTTGTCCACATTCCACCAGTGTTTGCCTTTGGGAGATTGTCACGTTTTATTTTGCATAATAGGTGACTGTGTCCGTGCCACATTTCCCATTGTAGAGGATGAACCTCTCAAGGGTGTGTCTTTGATTGATTTACCCTTGAATCTCCCACAGTCCAGTGTGTCCACACAGCAGTGGCTGAACAAAGTGTATCTGGAAAGCATTTAGGCATATAGTATTGTTGGATTGCCTGAAATAAATTGATGGGCTGTGCTGAAACCCACTCAAATCTCATTATACAGCCTTCACCCCATGGTGGCAAGGATGATGCATGCATTGGAGACTTTATTTATGAATCCCTTCCTAGGACATTAGGCCCTTCCATGGTGGTTATGATTACTATGATTGCTGCTCAGTTGATCAACATCTGGTGCACAGCAAGGCATATAGTAAGTACTCAGCTAACTTGGGCTGAGTGACAAGCTTGGGGGATAAAATGTACAAGAAACTAGTATCTCAGAATGAACCAGAATGAGGCACAGCAAACTCATTCAGGTTTTATTGGGCCATGTTAAAAATTACCAAGGCTATGAATTAAAACTAGTGGTCTGCTGGCAAGTGTCTAACAATCAGTTTTCTGGATAAAACAGATGTAATTTGTAGCATTTGCTGATTCTATTGGCATAAATACTCCCACCGTGGCTGATTTCAACCTGCCAATGTGATGTCACAGGCCTCAGGGTCGGGAGGGGAGGCATGTGATATGGGCTGTCGTCCAGCACACCACTGACTGAACTTGTTTTTCAGGGCTCATAGGCCCAGCAGGGTGGTGCTACTGCAATGACAGTAACCACAGTTGGGTGCAGTCTGGGAGTTTGGATGGTCTAGTCTTCCATGGCTGCATCAAGACATCCTACCAGCAGGTTGGGTCAGTGTTTCCAAGTTCTTGATCCTTCCAGCCATGGAACATTATTTTGGTCATGTTTAATTCTGCTTGCATTACCCAGACACAGTAGATATGTTGCCTTGGACCTAAGAAGTAATAGCTGAACACTTAGTAATAAAAGCTTCTTAAACTCTGCATTCAAATCACTTGTTGAAATGCAAGGGAAAAGAAATCAGTTAAATCAGGTTTTGTATATCATATAGGAAACCAACAGTTGCTTTGCTGAATTTGAATAGATTTGAATATATATATATATATATATATTTTTTTTTTTTTTTAAATGGAGTCAAAGTTGCCCAGGCTGGAGTGCAGTGGCACAATCATAGCTCACTGTAGCCTGGAACTCCTGGGCTCAAACAGTCCTCCTGCTTCACCCTCCTGAGTAGCTGGGACTACAGGTACATGCCATCACGCCCAGATAATTTTTTAAAAAATTAAAAAAAATTTTAGAGACAAGGTCTCCCTATGTTGCTCATGCTGGTCTTGAACTCCTGGCCTCCAAGTCATCTTCCTGAGTTGTTGGGATTACAGGTGTAAGCCACTGTGCCTGGCTCCCGAATAGATATACTTTTTAAAACTAAACTAAGTTCCACTGGTTTGGGGACATGATGACAGCCATATGGGTATCATTTAAACTGTGGAAATCTCCACCTAGAACTGCTGTTTGTCTTCATTCACTTTCATGCACACTGCCAGGATGAACAAAAATGCTTAGGAGTATTCAGTGTACTAAGGGTTAATTTCAGAGCATGGAATTTGGGGTAAGACAGTCCTGGATTCAAGACCCGGCATTGTGAACTTTTGTCTGTCTAACCTCAGTGTGCTAACCTATAAAGTGGGTTTCATAATAATAATAACAAACTCCTAGAGCAATTATGAGGCTTAAATGTGCAAATGCTTCCAAATCTCTTAGCACATAGAAAGTCCTGATTGCTGAATTGGCAATGACTAAGGACACTGCGATGCCTCAGTAACTCAAGAAGCCTCATGATACTTTCCTGGCTAGCTCTGCTTTGATAGTTTATTGTTAATCTGAATATATTCATGTTTATGAAGCAAATTATATTATCTGAATTGATGCTTTCAAAAATCCTGTGATATAGAGACTTACCTGACTTATTGTCATCCAGTAAGTCAAGGTGATCCCTGCATGAGTTTGAACTGTGAAGTGGGGGTTCTTTATTTAGTGCTGTCTCTTTGCCCCCTCTTTATGCCCAGGACTGACCTGTGCTGCCCCAGGAGGTGGGAACTGTCACAGAACAGAGACCGCGTAGGCTGAACTCTTCTAGAAACAAAACAGAAGCTCTTCAAGGAAGGGACCACATTTTTCAGACATGGATTGTCATCAGAGGGTGTTTGGGAGGTGGAACAAGTACAGGTTGCCTCAGAGGGTCAATTAATAGTTATCAGTGGTGGCTGAGAATTTGTTAATGTTATTTTCCCCTTGAATTGTACTTTTCTTTCAATTGTCCCAAATTGTTCACAGCCTACCATTGTGGGCTTGTTTACAATTCCAATACCTATTTTGATTACTGTGTTATTTAATCCTATATGGGGAAGTCTTTATTGATATCTACTGACCCACAGGAAAAGCAAATCACCTAAAAGCCTGATTAAAAGGCAACTCAAGCTGCACATAGTAGCTTCCTTCAAAAGAGATGAAAAGAGGGAAAAAATAACTTTACAGTGGAGAAACCTGAAAACGCTACCTCAAGGTCAACCTCAACATCAACATGAACAGTGATAAAGCATGTTGGTAGTATATACCCTGGATATGATGGGATGACAATGGCACTTTACCTCTGTGGCCTTCCTCCCCAAAACCGATAACTTCCATCTAATCATGAGGAAAACAGCAGACAGACCCCAACTGAGGGACATTCTACAAAATCCCAGACGAGTATTCCTCAAAACTGTCAAGGTCATCAGAAATAAGGAAAGTGTTGAGAAACTGTCCTAACTCAAGAGGATCCTAAGGAGAGAGAACAACTAAATGAAATATAGTGTCCTGGATGGGATCCTGGGCCAGAAAATGGACAGCAGGTAAAAACTAAGAAAATTGGGATGAAGTATTGACCTTAATTCATAATAACACATCAGTATTGGTTAATTAATCAAGACAAAAGTGCCCTAGTAACAGAAGAGGTTAACAATAGGGGAAACTGGGTATGGGGTATATGAGAACTTTTTGTACTATCTGCAATTTTTTCATAAATCTAAAGCTATTCTAGCATTTAAAAATTATTAAAAATAGGCAACTCAGCCTAGAAGCTTGCTTTATTGATTGATTTTTGAAAATAAAATTAAAAGTTATAATTGTGAATATAAAACTATCAACAAAGAAAGAACTTAAAATAGAACTTGATTGTATACTATTGACAATCCAGGGGGAAGCATAAAATGTAGGGAAAATGAAAAGACATACAGAGATGGCAGGAGTAGGAGACCGAGACCAATACAAGGGCACAGGGAAAGACACACTGATTGTAGATGGAAAGTCTTAACTGGCCGTGGAACAGAGGCTCAGGTAGCAATTCCAACATGTAAAAGAGAAACATAAAAAGCTATAGAAAACGCGACTTGGAGGCAGCACTGTTTCCATCTTGTGCCTACTCTGGTCTTGCCGCTCAAGCCCAGTCACCCTCTGACTTTTTACAACCTTAGTTAAAAGCCTTACTGGCCTTGAGGCTGAAGGTTGTTTGCCAGAGTTGCCAGAAGTTTCATATTCCTGCATCCCATTAAGCCCTTTAAAAATAATGCTTTATAGAATAATTTAAACATTCACTTGAATAAACACTACTTGCAACAACTTTGCAAGGAAAATAATAATCAACTGGAATCTCAGCTGTTGCCTAACAAAATGAAAAGGAAATGAACATGAACACTCTAGTGTTACCAGAACGGCCCACTTAAAATGTAAGCTTTGAAAGCCAGAAGGGACCTTCGCCATAGTGTTTAGCTCGCATTCCTGGTGGTGTCAGGAACATATGCTAAACTGGCACGCCGTGTGCATGGGTTGTTCAGTGCTCTGAGCTCCCCTCACTTTTCATTCAGAAGCAAGATACCACACTGTTCATTGTCCGCCAGGGCCTCCGCCTGACTGCAAGTGTTAGTGGACAGACAAAAATGCCAACAGACTTCCATCCCAATTTGTTTCTCTAGGCAGTGGTTTTATATATTAATCATTGAAAATGACTCTTGCTTATTGATGATGTGTGCTCTCAAAATATTTTGTATTTGAAAGCACTTCCTCCCATGTATCATTTTTAGTTTACTGCAGTGTCTCATTCTTTTCATTTTTTCTTACTGAGAAAAGAAACATATGCGCTTTCTGCTACATTTCTATTAACTTTTAGCTGGTGAGTCATATTGTTGAATGGAATCATTTTGGTTCTTTATGTTTTTCCAAGTGCGCTATGACTTCCTTTCTCTTTGGACTAATTCTGGGAGGCTTGTTACATAGTATAGATGCTGGGCATTCGTTTTATTTTATCCTAAGTTAGTTACTCTATTTTTTGGATCCTATGTTTTCTTTCATTCTGTGTGTGTGTGTGTGGGGGGGGTGTTTCATTTTCTTTCAGTTTACTGTATTTTGAAGTAATTTTAAAAGTTTTCGTGTTTTCTGCATGCCTAAAAAAATACTTCATTTTACCCACTTCTGACTGATAGCTTGGATGGCAATAGAATTCAAGGTTTAAAATAATTTCCTTTGATAACTCTTAAGACACATTCATTATTTCATAGCAGTTCATTTTTTTGATGGGAAGTCTGATGTCAATATGATTCTTGTTTCTTTGTAGATATGTTTTTGCATCTCTCAAATAGACTGAAAACAGTTTCTGCGATTTCTTTACATTTTTTCATTTATCCTGCTTAGCATTCAATAGTCTCTTTCAATCAGAAGGTTCATGTTTCTTTGATAATTCTGTATTAAGTTTTGATAATTTTTTTATTTCTGTTTTTAAAATAGGTGACTATTGAGCTTCATGGATTGACCCTCTATTTTGCTTACTTTCCTTTTATTTAACTTTTAGAGCTATTTTATGGAGATCTCTTTGACTTTATATTCCAATTCTTCTGTTGTTTTGTTAAATTCAGTCAGGATATTCTTAATTTCTAAGAACTCACTTGATCCCTGAATATTCCTGCTTTTGTTTTATGAATTCAGTAAATTTATTTCTTTTTTTCTCCTGGGGATACTGACAGCCCTCTTCTGTTTCCTGACATGTTCTTCCTCTTGGGGTTAAACATTGCTGTATTTGTTCATCTTGGGTTTTCTCTTTCATGCTACTTGTTTTGTTTATGTACCCACTGATTCTTGGCTGTCTGTTGCTACTTATAAATGGAAAATATGTTTTTGAGTGTAGTTAACTGTCTTGGCTTTCCTGTAATATTGAGCATTTCTATTTCTGTACACAGGTGTCTTAGTCTGTTCAGGCTGCTACAACAAAATGCTTTAGACTAGGTAATTTATAAATGACAGGATTTATTGCTCACAGTTCTGGAGGCTGGGAAGTCCAAGATCAGGGTGCCAGCTGATTCAGTGTCTGGTGAGAGCCCAGTCATCATAGATGGCACCTTTCTGCTGTATCCATGCACGGTGGAAGATGGCAAACAGCCTCCCTCAAGCTTCTTTTATAGGTAAGAGCCCTCATGACCTAGCACCTCCCAAAGGCCTGACCTCTTAATACTATTGCATTGGTGATTAGGCTTCAACATATTAATGTTGGAGGGACACAAACATTCAGGCCATAGCAGCAGGCCCAGTGTGACAAAAGGCAAACTTATCTTTGGGATATGTGGGTTTGGAGGTGGACATTCCCTCCTCCATGTACCCTCCATGCTGCAGTTTTGGGAGCTTTGCAATGGATGTGCGTCATCCACCCTAGGAGCCCTCATTCTCTCCTGGCCACTCATTCACTTGCTATTAGGGTACAGTCCCCTGGCTTCAACCTGGAGGTCATGAACCCTGATTCCAGAGACCTAGAAACTGAGCAGGAAAGTCTCAATGTTTGAGGGAGAACACTGACCCATCAAACCCTCTTCAATGCCCCTCTCCTTCCTGTTCCTTGAGTTTTTCCGTCTCAGGAAAACTGGCTCTAATCCCTCTTCCAATCTTTCCAGGTGCCTATTATGACAGTAGCACTTTCCACTCTAAATTTTTTTTTATCAATGTCTCATTTAACCAATTTAATTTCTGTCCTCTAGGTTTTTTTTTAAATTTAAATTATCTATGTTGTGCTGACAACATAAGGGTCCCACCATTCCACCCTTATTTTCTTAACAAAGTCCTGGATGAATTTCCTTTCATACATCTATACTCTACTTTCAATGGGAATTTTTGAGGAATAGAATGTAAGTGAGTGTGTTCAGTCCACAGACGGGAACCAGTAACCCTTTCAATTCATTCTGAATAATACAGTTAGCACTAAGGCCTATGACTGGGAAAATGAAAAAATGGGTTCACTGGATACTTTAGTTAAGAGAAAATTCTCGTCGTACAATGGTTAAAAGAGTAGGTTTAGTTCCAGGCCCACCACTCCCTAAGCTAAGGGGACTGGGGCACATTTCTTAAAAGCTTCCTGCCTCTTTTTCCTCACCCATGTAATTGGGGATAGTACTAGTACCTCCATTAAGGGGTGGCATGAAGTTTGAAAGATGGCTGAGAACCCGGCACAAAGTAAACCCTCAACAAATGTTTACTCTATAAAGTATCTTCTCCACTGAGATTCTGTGGTAGTTTTTGAAAATGTGCAGGGTTTTCTGATATAAAGGTTGTTTTTCAACAAAGAATCATACACACCTGATCTGAAAAATGGTACAATAAGTGAGTGACATGCAGGTTAAGCAAAGACAAAGCTGGAAGGGACCTTAGAGCCTGTCATATGCAACCACCTCATTTCACCCATGAGAAAACCACAGCCCAACAGGTAGGAGTTGGTGGCATGGTGACAGAGTCCTGATCCATATCCAGGTCTCCTGATTCTGCCAGGGCACCTAGTGTTTGCCAGGCATTGTTCAGGTCCCCTCATTTAATCCTCACAATAGGAAGATACTTCTGCTATCTCTGTCTTATGGAGAGAAAGCTTAGGCTCAGAGAGATTGAGTGCAGTGGAGAAACCCCTTATGTGGGGCTGGGTTCCAAAGTCAACATGAAAAACAAAAACTCCATATGGCCTCGTCACCCTAAATTCCTTCGTGGAATTGCTACTTTGGAGACCAACATATAAGATGTCCATAAATCCAACACAACCTGTTTTCTCTCCTTCCTCGAAACCATTATTTTTTCAACTGAGGTCCAGATAAAGCAATCGACTTGCAATTAGCAGGCGTCATGTATGAGAAACCTGAGATCCAAGCTGGGAATGATGGGGTCCCGCAGGCTTTCTCCTTCTTCCTCCGGGACAGTTGCTTCCTGAGGGAATTGGTGGGCACCACCCCCTCTCATTTTTAAATTCTCTTTCCCTTTTACAGATTCCTGGAGCTGAACTTGGGAAGTTCAGCTAGCACAGGCTACAACCCCGGCGCTATTTGAAGGAGCCACACGACTGTTGGGTGGGAGCCTTGGGTATGTGTGCCCCGTTCCAAGGCCAGTCCCTTCCACAGGCTCTTTCCTGCTGTCCCAACAAGGCCCACAGTCCTCCAGTTCATCACGCCAGGCTGAGTTAGCTCAGCTTGACACTTAACACAAAAGACTTCTGTTTTCTAGTATAAACCTCTGGACATTTTATGAACTGATAATGTCCAAAGTGGACATGGGCTCTCTTGCTGCTTGGTAATTACCACTGACCTCTTTCTTGGACCCTTTTCCATAAAGAGGCCACCTCTTTGGGGGCAGGCTCTGCCCTCTCCTTTTCTCCAAAGCTGTAGGTGGCGCAACCAAGTTCCTAATTAGCCAGCCTGCTTGGGGTCAGATTTTTAGGTCAGCGTTTGATGGAGGGGTAATCGGGGGAGGTGACGCATTGACTTTGATTGAAGAACTATGATGAATCAAGATAAAATTGACATTTAATTTATTTCAGACTAAACCAATCTTGAAGACAAAACTTAAAGGTGAATTGTCTTCTTTTTTGGTTTGTGGGGTGAGGGAGTTACCCATGGAAATGGTAAATCTGACAAAAATTTGCTATAATTTCATTCTAAATTTGCTGCTATTTAATCAAATAAGAACTCACATAATGAATCAGTGGAGATGCAAGGTCTCCCACTTTTTCCCACCAAACCTGAAATATTATTGCAGCATTTAAGTCCACTCCCCACTGCTCTCAGCTGGGGAACCACCGCCAAGAAGGATCCTGATCACTTCTTCATCATTTCGTGTACTGCCATGCTCACCTCCTTCCTAAGCCAGTGGGAAGATGATTCTTGGGGCTTAAAAAGAAAAAAAGAAAAAAAACCCCACCTGTTCAAATAGCAACACATTTAGAATAACAATGTGCTTTGAACATTACCAGAAAATGTGTGATCTTCTTCCCTAATTCAACTGACACCCCTCTTTGGGCGGGGGAGGAAGAAGAGGGAACAGCTTCAAGTAATAATTGTCTTTTCTTTGATCGTCACAAGTGAAATAAACAATAGGAAAACAGGAACTCACTGGTCAGTACACTAGACTATTGTTAACTATTCTCAGAATATACATCATATTGACCTGAACATCTCCAAGATGAAGCGATTCACAACAGCAGTGGATACTCACGTTGCAGTCTGAATGGGCCGGGGACAGGGCTCGCTCCGCGGAGAGGGCTGACAGAGAGCCTACCCGGAGAAGTAGCAACCTTTTATCAGTAGATGGGAAGTAGAGCAACACAGATAGAACCTGGCAGCGCAGCCGGTCCTGAAAGTTTGTCCCCAGACCTAAGCGTGCAGTCTCCACCGGGCATTACAGCAGGGAGGAAAGGAAAGATACTGAGGGTGACTTTCAAATCCGTGTCACACTGGGGCAATGAGATCACAGGCAAATTCAGGAAACAGTTTCCTGCCAAGCTGTATATTTCGTTTTGCACTTCTTTAATTTGGTTAGGAAATGACAAAATTATCATTTTTAGTTTTATTTCTCACTATTCTATTAATATTTTGAATTTTCTCCTTTTCCATTCTTTCTCTTGTTCTATTGTTTTCCTCTCTTCCGTGTAGCTACAATTCCTTTAGTAGCCATCACGTCCCTTTTGGAGTGGGGTGAAGTGTAACTAAATACATTTTTTAAAAACTTGTAAATATTCTTGTGGAGTGTGTGATTATGATAATTGTTCCCTAAAATAGGAAGGAAAGAAAGTCATAGACTTTCTCGTACAACTTGTCTATTTTCTTTGGACAAAAATCAGGTACATTTAATGTATTGGTTTGCTGGTTAAAATATATCCTAGTATTGATTTGATATTTAAAATATATCCTGGCATAGATATTGCATAATAGAAGCAATAATAGAATACATAATAAAGTCAGACATAGAGGCTTGATCATGCAACCTCAGCTCCTGGCATATATTTGTCAACATCGAGAGTTAAAAGATTTATTCATTGATTTATCATTTATTTATTTATCCCCGTTCCTCACTTCCATTGCCTCCTCCCACCTGTCCCTTACAGCCACCATGCTAAGGTATTTTCTGTATATCTGTTTATTAGCGTGTGCTGCTGTAAAATATGTATTGTTGTTTGTGGGCATGCTTTCTAATTTACATAAATGGTAGGCAGTTCCTCTCTTTCTGTTTCTTTCCTTTTTTTCCCCACTCAGTATTGTGCTTTAAAGATCTATTCATGTCGTTGTGTGTAGCTGCCGGCTCTGGCTTCCAGTGGCTGCAGGGTATTCCATCCAGCACATGATGTTTTCTGCACCCCCACCTCCCAGGAGTGGACGCACAGACTGATCCCACACAGTGCGGTGATAAGCATTCTTGCCCAGTTTTCCTTGTGGACTTGCGTGAAGTTCTCTTGCCTGAGAGCAAGATTTCTGTGTCATAGGACACAGGTATGGTTAATCTGATGGCCCTCCAAAATGGCCACACAACTTTATTTTACTACCAGCAGGGCTTGATTCTGTGTCTCTATGTCCCCAACTTGGCCTTGTCCAAAGAACAAAGACATTATCTCCTTTAATTCAGATCTTCTTTTATATACCTTGTTTGAGTTTAAAAATATTATTTCTATTTTTAAAACAGAAATTTTATGTATTCCTTAAGTTAATTTCCAGATATATTATAATTTTTGTGGCTATTGTGACTTTTTATTCAAATTATATTTTCTAGTTGTGTATTGCTTGTGTGGAAAAGTGCTATTAATGTTTTTTGTATGTGATTTTGTACTTCGAAAGCTTCCTGAACATTGTTAGTGGTTTTAATAGCTTATCTATTGATTCTGTTGTATTTTATTGGTAAGGAACATGTTGCCTGCAAATAACAGCATTTTACCTCTTAATCTTTATGCTTCTTATTTATATATCATTTCTTAAAACATTGGCCAGGACCTCTAGTGCTATTTTAAGCAATAATAGTAATAATGGTAGTTTTTATCTTATTTCTAGTTGAAATAAAATGTCCAGTTTTCCCATTAATTATAATGTTTGCTATAGGTTTTTGTTACATACTTTTTGTCAGTTTAAGAAAGTTCCTTTCTTTTCTCTTTCTAGTGTGCTAAGATGTTTTTTCTGTATCTATGAGATTATCACACAATTTTTCTCCTTTATTAATATGATGTATTGCATTGATAGATTTCTCAGATGTTGACCTATCCTTACATTCCCAGAAGGGATATTGTTTTGGTGACAGCAAAGCCGAAAGACTCTGAGAAGAGGCCCTCAGCATTAAATTCCTCTGACATATTGTGCTGGTATATTTTGCAAATTATATATATCTTATATATTTATGTCTTTATTCAATTAATATTTTTTTTTCATCTACTCTGTGTTAGGCCCCGGGTCAACTGGGGATATGTTTTTCAATTCACCAATATTGAGTCTTTGCAGTGAAAAATTTGGTGGTCTCTACTGGCAATCAAGTTCACAGCATGGCCAATGGCCTTTAAATGAGATGAAAATGAAGCAACAAGGCCACTGTTGACTTTTGTCTTTGTCCTAAAAGGTCAATTGTCACTTCCGTCTGCCACTGGGGGCTGTTTGGCACACAGGTAGAAGGAGCCACGAAAACCACTGTGCATGTGAGTTGGGTTTCCATCCAGCATCACAACCGATGTATGCAGATTTGTTTGATTCATTAAGATTTTTAAAATACTGGCTTTACTTGTTTATTGCTCAGTTACTTTGGTCATATTGACACAGTTACAGACCAATTAGAACGATAAACAAGCACTTGGCAAAATAAGTGTTTTTAAATCCCACCTGAAAATTATCAAACTAATGAAAATATAACTCATTCTCCAACAACTTTTGTCTGAGGAAATAGCTGAACTTAATACATATTATGTACTTGAAGGAAAAACGGACACATCCTGAAGAAGACTCCAACTTGGAATACAAGCAATGAGTTGTAGATGCAAATTGAAAAATAACTAAGTGCACACACAGCAGTATTGGATTGCATATTGTCAAGGTGGTCTTCATCTTGAAAATAGGTTTGGGATGAAATAAAAACTTAGGATACCTAGGATAAGTAATTGGATTTTCTGATTTTCTTCTCTCACCTAATTGGATGTGCAAATGATCTGTCTGCACAATGAGCTCATGCCTGTGGCTCTACTTTTCTACATTTGTATGCAGTGAGTGTGTGCATGTGTATGAACTGACACCAAATCATACAAGCTTTATTTTCCTACAGTGAGATCTCAGCACCCCCAGAGCAAAAAAATGGCTTCTTAATCATGATGGTCTTTGTAACATTACCATGTAGTTTTCTGGTAGTTTTATTTGACTTGTCATAAAAGCAGGGACAGAGATGAGGCAGTGCCTTTTACAGTGGGAGTGTCAAAGGGGCTTTTGCTGTGCATTGGTGTATGTGTTGCTCTCAGCAGGGGAAACTTCCTTATATATAACTGTAGTATTTTGCCTGTGCGTGTTTCCCACATCCAGCATTTCATACATTGATTTGTTTCAGCCATTCCCCCATTGAGAGACTGCTAAGTACAGGCTAGACTCTGATCCTATAGGAGAATCTCTCTGTGGTTCAGAATCCCTTAAGGGATTAGCATCTCAACAAATACCATTTCAGATTTCCATATGAGTTGAACTAAACTACTGGAAAAATTTGTCTTAATGATCTGTGCTTATTCTTTCCTTTTCTACTTTACAAAGGCTGCAGCTTTGGGAAGCCCTGACCTAGCCTGGAGGACAAAGATGGGCGAATCAGCAAAGGTTTCTTGGAGAGGCAACTTTATACCTGAGTCTTAGAGCAGGAACGAGGGTTGAGCTGTTTGGTCTACTGAAGAAGGGGTAAAGGTGCTCCAGGTAGAGGGGATAGCAAGGTCAAAGTTCCAAAGATATGAGAGCAGGTGGCTCACGGGGAAATGAAAGTAACAGAGCATAGGAGAAGGATGTGAGGCAGAAGAGTGTGGGGAAATGGGGCAGGCAGATCATGACCTCAAGTTAAACTTTTATCCTCATTGCTTTGGGAAGCCATGGCAGTGTCTTAAGCCCTACGTTCATATGCCCTTTTGCTCTTGCAGCTTATTTGCCATGTGGATCTTCCAATTGGCTTCTTCCTAGAAAGTTAGCATAAGGTGTTTCTCCATTTAAAAATGCATCTTCACTTGAGGCATTTTTTGTACTTTAGGTTAGAATCTTTCCTCTCTCCATCTCCTTTTACTTAAGCACTCTATTGCAATAGTACTCATAAATGAAATTATTAAAGAAATAAATACCTCTGTCATGCTCAGGCTAATAATTTGCTAAAGGCAAAGGATTCTGTAATCCTCAGGCTGCCGGTTTTCAGTTGCATTCCTGATACTTGCAGTCACGGTGATGGTGTCACACTATGAGACAGTCACTAAAAGAGTTAATCCTGATGGGAAAGGAGGAAGATTTTACCCTTGAACTTTATGCTAATTTAATTTTTCTACCCAAACATGCAGAGTATACAGACTCATGGTGATGGGACCACATTTTGGCCTATCTAACTTTTTATGGTTTATAAAGTGTGGTAATATAATGGCAAGAACATTGGTTTACAAATAGCATTGGGTTCTTGGGAAAGAGAGCACAAAGAAAGAGGAACCAACATTTATTGAACACCTACTATGTGCCAGATGCTGTAAGGGGTACTTCCTACACATTATCTCATTCAGTTCTGACTGTGGTCATGTAAGGAATGGGTTATCTTTCTTCATTTCTAGCTAAGGAAACAGAATTAAGGGACTTGCTTAAAGTTAAACAATGATGAAGGGCCATATAATATGATTCCAAAGTGCACACTTTTTCTCTCATACTGAGTTGAGTGATACTGGTGTGCTTTTTTTCTTCTCTTTCTTATTTGTTCCAGACCAATTTTGAAAATGATATGCATGGAATAAAACATTAAATGCTCATTGAAGGCCAGGATCCCGTCTTGCTTATCTTTGTCTTCCTAGAATCTAGCCTGGAACCTGTCACCTAGTGGCTGGGAATGTTTATTGGATGTTTGAAAGGAAGCAGGAGAGAGGAAAGGAGAAAGAGAAAACATGGGGAAAAAGGAACAGAAAGAGAAAAGGAGCAAAGTAGGAAAAGGGAGGAGAGAAAGAAAGTAAAAGTGCAAGACCCAAGAAAGAAAGATGAGAGGGAGAAAATTAAAACCAAAAACCCCCGCAGACTATAAGAGGAACACTCCAGCTGAGCACGGAGCTTGATGAGGCACTTCTTTCTGGCTGGTGGAATTGAAATCAGATATCCGACTTCATCCATGAGTCAAGACCAGGACATCAGGATTTCCACTTCTGGATAAGATAGAATAACATGGGCTGGATTTGGATTTACCCTCTCACCTGAAATAACTGGAAAAAAAGACAAAATGTACAAAATAATGGTTTTCAAGATATTGGACATTAGGCAATGAAGAGTAGTAGTCCCTGGGGGAAAGGAAACAAACTAGGTGAATTGTACAATTTCCCCTATGCTAGCTTACTGCCTGAATAGAGTATCCAGGCTGCAGTGCAGGGAGGGGATATCCAAGTCGTGCCCAGAGGTATCCTTTGGTTGAGGAGATGGAGATGGGAATCCAGAAAGGCCACAGGACAGAGTACTAGAGAGGAGAGAGATTTTCACACACACACACATAGTGCACTCTGGACATTTATAGTAAGTCTTCCCTGAGACTTCAGTTCTGATTTGTCAGCACATGTGTGTGAAGAAAGTACCTGGGGCTTTGGAGAAAGAGACCCAAAAAGATTAAAGCAAAAAATCCCCAGGATTCCACAGAGCCAAGAACCGTTTCTGTCACTACAACCATGGTGGAAAACCTCATAAAACCTCATAAATCAGTGGGCATTTATAGTATTCAAAAGTGTTTTGTCTTACAAGTGGGGAAAATTTAGCCCTAAACCAAATGTTGTTCTGAACGAACAAAGTTGAAAAGCAAGACATGAAAGGATCAAACTATTTTTAAGTAACTTAAGTGCACAACAGAACAGAGACCAAGAATATTTATAAAAAACAAAAAATATCCAGTACTCAACATAGTAAAATTTATAATGTTTGACATCCACTAAAAAATTACCAGTCATGCAAAACAGCAAAAAAATATGATTCATAATGAGGAAGAAAAAGAATCAATCAAAACTGATACAGAAATAGCACAGGTGATAGAATTACTAGGCAAGGATATTTAAACAGTTATTTTAGCTATATCCCATATATTCAACAAGCTAGAAGAAAGACTGAACATATTAAATACAGATATAGAATATATAAAAAGACCTACAATGTTTGAGGTGAAAATACAATGGATGGGATAACCAACAGATTAGACATCAGAGAAGAAAAGATTCATGAACTTGAAGACATAGGAATAATAACTATCTAAAATGAAACAGAGAGAAAAAAAGACTGGAAGAAATTAGTTAATTGTGGGACAACTTCAACTGGTGCAATATTCATGTAATTGGAGAGGAAGAAGGAGAAAAGACAGCAATCCACAGACCCAAGCAGCTCAGCAAACTGTAAGTGAAAGAGACATGAAGAAAATTAAAGCAAAGTGCATCATAATCAAATTGTTCAAAACCAGTGATAAAGAAAGAATTCTAAAAGAAGCCAGTGATACAAAACACAGTGGGGACAGAGAAACAAAGATAAGAATGACAATAGATTTCTCATCAGAAACAATGCATGTCAGAGGACAGTGGAAAACATTTTTAAAATACTGAAAGAAAAACCTGTCAAGCTAGCAAAATATCTTTCAAAAACAAAGATAAAATGAAAAAAAAAACTATTTTAGACATAAAAACACTACAAGGATTCATCACTAGCAGAACTTCATTACAAGAAATATTAAAGAATAACATTGAGGCAGAAGAAAAATAATACCCAATGAAAATAGGGATCTACACGAAGAATGAAGAAGCTTCAGAGGTGGTAGCTGTGTGGGTAAATAGAAAAGACTTTTGGGATATTGAAAAGACTTTAAAGGATATTGAAATATCCTTAAAAGATATTCTACTGTTTAAAGAAAAAATAATAACAATCTATTGTGGGGTTTATAACATATAGAAGTAAAATGTCTGACAATAGTACAAATGGAGAAATGAAAGTATACTATTTTAATGTTGTTATACTATTAGTGAAGCAAAAGGATAGAAAAAATATACCATGCTAACACTAATTTAAAAAAAGGTGGAGTGGCTATAATAATATCAGAGTAGATTTCAGATCAAAAATATATTATGACAGATAAAGGGTTGTTTCATAAGGATGAAGTGGTTAATTCATCAAAAGGACAACATTCCTAAATATCTAAATACCTAATGACAGAGTGTCAAAATACCATGATGCATCACTTAATCACAGGGATAGGTTCTGAGAAATGCGTCATAAGGTGATTTGGCGATTTCCTTGTTGTGTGAACATCATAGAGTGTACTTACAGAAACCTAGATGGTATGGCCTACTACGCACCTAGGCTATATGGTATGGCCTAGTGCTCCTAGGCTACAAACCTGTACAGCACATTACTGTACTGAATACTATAGGAAATTGTAATGCAATGGTAGGTATTTGTGTATCTAAACATATCTTAACATAGAAAAGGTACAGTAAAAATATGATATAAAAGATTTAAAAAATGCTACACCTGTGTAGGGCACTTACCATGAGTGCAGTTTTTAGGACTGGAAGTTGCTCTGGGTAAGTCAGTGAGTGAGTGGTGAGTGAGTGAAGGCCTAGAACATTATTGTGCACTGCTGTAGACTTTGTAAACACTGTGCGCTTAGGCTACACTCAATTTATTTTAAAAATTTCCTTTTTTAATAATAAATTAAATTTAGCTCACTGTAACTTTTTTACTTTATAAACTTATTTAGATTTTTTTTGAACTTGGTAACTCTTATAATAATACTTAGCTCAAAACACAAGCACGTTGTGCAACTGTACAAAAATATTTTCTTTCTTTATATTCTTAGTCTATCAGTTTTTTCTGTTTTTGAAATTTTTATTTATTTTTCACTTAATTTTTTTTTTGTTAAAAACTAAGACACAAACACACACATTAGCCTAGGCCTACACAGGGTCAGGATCATCAATATCACTGTCTTCCACCTCCACATCTTGTCCCGCTGGAAGGCCTTCAGGGGCAATAACAAGCATGGAGCTATCGTCTCCTACAATAACAGTGCCTTCTTCTAGATACCTCCTGAAGGACCTGCCTGAGGCCGTTTTACAGTTAGCTTTTTTTTTTATAAGTAGCAGGAATACACTCTAAAATAACAATAAAAGTATGGTATAGTAAATGCATAAACCAGTAACATAGCCTTTTTTTTTTTTTATCATTATCAAGTATTAGTACTGCATGTAATTGTATGTTCTAGACTTTATAGGACTGGTAGCACAGTAGGTTTGTTTATACCAGTATCACCACAAAAACATGAGTAATAAATTGTGCCATGGCATTACGGTGGCCATAGCATCACTAGGTGATAAGAAATTTTTAGCCCCGTGATAATCTTAGGGGACCACCATTGTGCATGTGGTCTGTCATTGGCCAATACATCCTTACGTGGCTTGTGACTATACGTAAAGACAAGGCCATGAGAGGGCTGCTTCCTTGGGCCATGGGCAAAATTGTATGGAAGTGGACCTGGTACAGCAGACCTTGGCCTTTTCTGAAGGCACCATGAGAACTCCTTGAACCTTGCTGCTTGATTTCCTGTAAGGATGTTGTTCAGAACTTTGTTCATTATCTAACACATGGTTGATCCTTATGGAGAGGATCTGAAGGGTAATTTCTGTCTGGCCTCAGTATTGAGAAATCCATGTGCTTTTTACAATAGTAGCCAACATTTATTAAACATATACTATTTATGTAGTTAAAAGAACCATCTTTAGTGCTTTACATGTATTGTCTCATTTAATCCTTGAAAGTTTTGAGAAGTAGATGCTATAGTTTTACCCATTTGATGGGCAGGTTGTTTTTTTTTCTTTTTTCACACCATGATTCTCATGAATTTTGAGGCTCACCCATTTCAAGTATATGGAATTTTATTGTGTATACTCTGCAAACTAGACATACTCTTGGCCCCAACTTTTTTCATTGTTGTTATTCATTTAAAATTATTTGTATCTATTTATACTGTATGCATCACTGTAAGCTTACCTGAAGTCTTTTTAAACATCGAGGCAGAATATGGATCAATATACAATAAACAATGTTTTTTTAAGTTCATTAAAAGAAGACACCAACCTCATCAGTGAGAGACCAACATTCTCTCCTGTGGGCTGTTTATGTATTTACTAATGGCGGGTGTTTGTAATAATTTGAAAGCCATATTTCTGATCTCACTTCTCTGCCCTTGATATATGCTGAGGGAATAAGGCTAAAGTGGACTTCTGGAAGGCGCCTCTGTTCTCTTGGAGAAAGCTGACATCTGATGCGAGTTGCAGCCACTGGGGCTGTGGGGGCAAGCCACATTCACTGGGGTTGCTCAGCTCAGACTGCCTGGATGGCAACTTCATCTCTAGACTGAGTGGTGTAGAAGATCATCAAACCATTACCACTAAGATAGATCAAGGTCAGAGTAAGAGGATCCAGGGCTCAGAGCTCCAGGGTAAGAATGTGAGTCCTGAGACAAGGGAAGAGGTGGGAATTTTTGGAAACAAATGTTGGGCGCAAGTCAGGAAAAATAACTAGAGGTGGGATGGGGAAAAAATGAGTTCAGGGCATGGGCTATAGGCCACATAAAGATGCTGGTAGCTTGTTTTTCATGGGGGGTAGAGGCTGTGCCTTGGGAGAAGGTGTAGGGCTGGGAGGGTGTGTGTGTGAAGATTTACTTATTTAAAGTACAGAGCCAGGCAATGTGAGGCAACCCTGACACGCAGCTTTCTGGGCCCCAAGCTGGCCCTGAGTGACAGATGGGAGAGTCAGGGCAATGTGCAGAAGCTCCAGGCAGGGTCTCTGCACCCTATTCTCTTCTCCTGTGGCGTGGAAACAGGGATGCCAGCTCTCTTTTCCTCACAACCCGTTAGGAGACACTGAGGCTCACATGAGAGGATGCTTCTGAAATACTCTGAATACTGAGGAGGCTTTATTGGCAGACAGCTGGTTTTAGGGGTACATAAGGGAGGATCTGGAATTCTTAGGTGGTAGAAAGATTAGTTCAGTTTCAATGATGTTTTCTGATTTGCTACAATCAGGCATCCTGAGTAGAAGTACTTGGAAAGCCACTGAGAATGGATGAGAAAGCTCAGGGCATACAACTGTAAATGGAGGAGACACAGGAGCAAATCTCACAAGGGCTGCTTTTCTAAGCCTGCTGAGGCTACATAGGTTAGGGGCAGGTGGACAGAGAAAGGGGAAGGAGGGAGGGGAGATGGAGTATATTGCTTACAGCCCCTAATACTTTTTTTCTGCAGAGCCATTGCAGCTTGTATCTGTTTTACATACTGAGTTTCATTTAAAGATTTCACTTGACTGTAATCCCAGCACTCTGGGAGACCAAGGCGGGAGGATCGCTTGAGGCCAGGAGTTCAAGACCAGCCTGGGCAGCATAGCGAGACCTGACCTCTACAAAAAATAAAAAATTGGCTGGCTGTGGTGGCATGCCTGTAGTCCCAGCTACTTGGGAGGCTGAGGTAGGGGGATTGCTTGAGCCCAGGAATTTGAGGTCTCAGTGACCTATGATGACACCACTGCACTCTAGCCCAGGCAACAGGGCAAGACCCTGTCTGTTAAAATAAAAAATAAAAAAGATTTCACTTGAATGAAAAGTTCCAAAGCTTATTTTTTTTAAACAAAAAACCAAAAACAATACTGCTAGAGAGAGTGATTCTGAGGTACAGCAGGGCACAGTGGGAGTATGGAATGAATGCCCCACGTTCATTCAGGAGCCAGTTGAGTGCCCAGGTAAGAAGGGTGAAGAAACTTGTAGCTTTTGGATAAACTACGAAGTCCATTTGCACAGAGTATTAAGGGTATTGTTTGGACAATCAATCAATCAAAATGTAGGACTAAGTGCTGTCAGTATAATTTACCTTTCAGTTAATGTAAGCCAGTTAAGCAATAAGAACTGTAATCAGACACAATGCAGTTCTGGCCTCAGATCCCAAACCCCCTTCTCTAGAAACTAGGGAAACACTTCACCAGGACACATGTCCCTTTGAGTCCTGTCTGGATTCTCTTGTTTCATCATTTAGGTGTCCCACCACAGTCATTCCCTTTATCAGTCCCTGGATTACAAATTGCAGGGATTGCCCAGCCTCTTAGCCAGCAAATGCTCACAGTTTGGGCTTTAACTAGAGCATCCTCATCAACATTTCCTCTGCCCGTCTCTGCCCTTCACTGTGGAGCATTCAGGAAGTCACGTCTGCCTCCCATGCACTCTGGAAAAACCATGGCAAGTGCCTGTTGTATTTATCACCTGGGTTAGGCATCGGGTCCTCTCTGACCAAGTGCTGTACTTTCAGCCCAGCCTCCTGCTGGCCCAAGGCTGTCACTGACGCCCACCTTGGCAATGGAGAGTCTTTCTTATCCCTGGAGTTTTGGCAAGAAGAGTAGCTCCAAGAATGTGCTGAAAAGGGAAAGGCATTGATTGTACCGAAGTTTTTTATTCATTAATTCAACATGTAATTATTGAGTCTCTTGTAGGTCCCAGACATTGTGCTAGGCGTAAAGGGATGAACTCAAAGCAGAGTCACCCCTCCAACAGAGAGGCTGGAGTGAGTGGGAGTTTGGGTGCTCTAGACTATTTCTCGTGGATACCTCTTGGTAATTTCTCTTTTGGGTGCAGCCTCCTAAGAAGTACCTGTTAAAGTACTTCCCTTGTAATCTTTAGAGAGCCTCCCATTATTTGGGAGGGTTAGACATTAACTAGTAGCCAACACATTATTTCCCCGTAGATCCAACATTGGAGTTCTACTAGGACACACAGGAAGATCCCTTGTGGTTTACTGATGCTCTGTTGAGTTCCTCATGCATTAACATTGTCCCGGCCACACTGACACTGTGAGGTTGTCATCCTCACTTCACAGATGCAGAACATGAAGGTCAAAGGGATGAATAGACAGCCTGAAGCCACAGAACAGGTACAAGGTTGGAGCTGGGACTCATACTCAGATGGTGATTGCAAGTCTAGCCATCTAGTCTTTACTCCATTAGACGGTGGCTGCCCTCTGTGGTGAGGTCAAGGATTTCAGAGTTGATCAAGGAAGAAACAGGACCCTGAGAGGCAGGAACACATACCAAGATTTACTGGTTGGTGCTCAGACAGGGTTGTGTGAGGGGAGGAATTATCTTCCAGCAGGAGATCTTCCAGAGACAGTGGTGTGAAGCCTCCACTTAAAGGGGGATAGGGCAGAGGATCTCCCAGGGGAGAGGGCAAAGCAGAGAGGGGCTACCTGTTCAGGCGTGTTGCCAAGAGAGGGGGAGTCCCTGGGCCTGAGAGCTCCAGAGGGCAGTGGCAGTCTGGGGTCTTTTGCAGCTGTAGGGCTTGTCTCATCGATGGTTGGCAGATGCGGGATGCAGTTTTGTGAGGTATGTAAAGTAGGTAGGCACTAAGTGGCTAAAGATATGTTTGTTTGGATTTTCAAAAAGATTGTGTATTTCTAGGTTTAAATATAAATTTAAAGATATTTGGATTTTATTTGCAATATTTAAAGCAATTGGATGTGTAAGAATTTGAGTTTGGTGTTGACAGGCTTTGGGCTCACGGTGCTAATCTGCTGTGAAGAAGTAAACAACATGGGGGAAATTCTAGGACAATATACAGAAGCCGTCTCTGGCCCGTTCATGTACCACCCTCCAATACAGTAAGATCACTACGTGTGGCTCAACTTTTACGTCGTATCTCTCGTTTTTGAAAACAGGAGATTTCATTTTCGTCACTATTCTTTCTTTTTATGAGTAATTCTCCTCGCGGGTTGGCCTCCCATCTACCTCTTTAAGAACTTTCTAATACAGTAAAGATTGGATTACACCACTTTGTAGGCAACTCTTATAGAACATGTCTCACTTTCGGATTTGAATTAAGGATCATTTTCTTATAGCTTGTATTTCTGTTTCTGAACTTGTTGAGGACAGATACGGTATTTCTGATTTCCTGCAGGGCCAGTGTCAATGCTGTTTGAAGATGTTTAAAGAAGGAGGCTGCTGGTATCCAAAACTTCCCTTCCACACCTATACAGGTAGGTGGCAAGACTGCCCCAGGAGCCCTGCTCTTTCTCTCCCGGTGATTGAGGGCTGGATACTGGATTCAGCAAAGGATTAACTGTGGTAACTTATGTGGTCTAGTAACCTGTCCACATACTTTGATCATCTTCAGCACCCTCCTCACATACAGTCTTATTGTTTAACCTGATTCATGTGAGTTGTGTCACTTAGACCTGATTTCAATGAAAAAATCTATGCCCTTGATGGTCGTTCAACACATGCCAGCACCTTATAAAACACTTGCACCTAAGTTGCCTCATTTTAACCCTAGGAGGTACATTATTTTGCTCATTTTTTAAGAAAGAGAAACTGAGATCAGAGGGCTAGTGAGTGGTAGAACAAGGACACAAATTCAGGATTCTTGACTTTGAATATTCTGTAAATATCCTTTAAGTATCCAAAAACAGTATTCTGTTTCTGCCTCCAGTGAACACAGTTGTCATTTTTTTCATGTGTAAATTCAGGGGCGTAGGCTGGCTGGTATTTAAGCTTCTCTTTTGTTTAGAGACTATTTGTAGTATTAAAGTCATGTGCTGCATAATGGTGTTTCTGTCAATGACAACCACGTCTACACGGGTGGCCCAATCAAATTTAATACTGTATTTTTACTGTACCTTGTCTATGTTTAGATATGTTTAGCTACATAAATACTCACCATTGCATTACAACTGCCTGCAGTATTCAGCGCAGTAACATGCTGTACAGGTGTGTAGCCTGGGAGCAACAGGCCATACCACACAGCCCAGGTGTGTAGTGGGCCATACCATCCAGGTTTGTGTAAGTGCACACTGTGATGTTCGCACAGTGATGAAATCGCCTAACGACGCATTTCTCAGAACGTATCCCCATTGTTAAGCGACGCATATACTAGTGCCTCTCCCCACTGCAGTGTAACCACTCTCTGCATATCAAATTGACATTTTTCTTTACTATCGGGCTTCTTTTTGTGATCTCAATTGTGTGATCTCCATATTGGCTATTTCTGTAAGAGCAGCAGTTAAAAATCTGTGAGTGTGGCACTATTTCAGTGAGTCTCAGTGATGAGAGATTTATATTTCAAATGAATCTCCCATTCCATTAAGGAAAAAAAAAAAGGTGTCAGTTATCCCCACGTAAAAATAATGATGAGTCGAATTAACTGTCTAAAAGTGCCTCACAAACTCATTCCCGTGTAACCATGAAGCAAAGAGTGAAACCGCTGTAGCATTTACAAAGCAGGAGCTGACACGAGGCGTATTTGAACACCGTGAGATATGGTATCGCTGGGGACAGGGAGTGAGTTTAGTTAATAATGAATGGCATATCCCATAAAATACCATTACACAGTGTTCAGGGCCCAAGAATGATGACATAATTATTAGGAGACTGGGAGATTAAGATATAATTTAAAAAAACATGACAGGGGAGGGTGTAATTGGGGAGACAAAATACACAGGAAGTTTGTAATTTACATGTCAAAATACCTTTTTCATGTTTTGATTGGATTAGACGCTGCCTTTCCACTCCATTTATCCTGGCTTCAATTAGAGGCAGCGAAAATGACATCTCACGTTCATATTCTTGACACACGCTGCTCATGGGCACTTTCTAATGCTAACCGACAGAAGGGGAAAGGGAAACTCAGTTTTGCCTTCATCCTGCACTTTTTACTTAACCCCTAATTTGTTTCTAAATGAGCCTGTCACTGCGGTTCACGGGGCTTTGTGCACAGGCTGCTGGCGCCTGGTCTTGGTGGAAGCTCTCTGTCATAACTTGATGTGCTTTGGCCCACCCCTGCAGGCTTGCTGGAAGACTCTAAACCTGAGCAGAACTGTGGATTCCTTTTGGAACAGGATGGTATGAGGACACACGTTGAGGAGCCATGCTACCTAATCAGCATCATGTATTCACGGTGTCAGTGACCATGGAGCACAACTCTCCAAACCTGAGGACATGGAGTGGTGAGCACTTCCTCTGATGGTTAATTTTAGGTGTCAACTTGACTGGGCTAAGTGATGCCAGATAGCTGGTAAAACATTATTCCTGGATGTGTCTGTGAAGGTGTTTCTAGGAAAGACTAGCTTTTGAATCAGTAGACTGAGTAAAGAAGATCATCTTTACCAATGTGGGTAGGTTTCGTTTAATCCTTTGAGGGCACTAATAGGTGAAAAGGCAGAGGAAGGACAAATTTGCACTCTCTGCTTGAGCTGGGACATCCGTTTTCTCCTGCCTTCGGACATCAGAGCTCCTGGTTCTTGGGCCTTCAGACCCTTCCCCACTTACCAGGCATTTGGACTCAGACTGAATTATACCATTGGCTCTCCTGGGTCTCCAGCTTACAGACAGTAGATCGTGGGACTTCTTGGTGTCCATAATTGCGTGAGTCAATTCCCATAATAAATCTCCTCATATAGATGTATCTATATCTCCTACTGGTTCTGTTTCTCTGGAGAACCCTGACCAATATACTCCCCTTATTTTCCTTTGTTCCTTTCCTACTAGAATTTACCTCAAGGCATCCTGCATACATTCAGCGGGGGTAAGTCCTAAGGTTTTCCTTTGCCTTGGATTCCTGGTGCCTCCTTCTGTCAGAGACCTGACGGTCCAAGGCCCATATGAAAACCATCAGTGAAATATTTAGCTTAATTCTCTTTTACTTCTGAGAGTCACATATCTACCAACATGAAGGCTTTAAGTACCCAGCTGGCAATTACAATTATGTGCAGGATGAAAGATATGATTATACTCTCATCTACTTGCTGTAAGAGCTTGTGCTTTGCTTTTATCATCTTGACACTTCTTTGCATTGGATGCAATGATACTGCTACATCTGGACACATTTCAGATTATATTGGTAACAAGTATTCATTTAAGACCTTATACATTATAAGTGACTGGTGAATACAGGCCTGTCGACTACTTTTCAAGTATTTGGCTGCAGTTTTAAAGAGCAAGACTTGGTTTAAACCTCAGGCCAAATACGTGCCACCTGGTTGAAGTGATTGGTTCTTCCTTCTGTCTCTGTGATCTGCAACCCCTGGGCTGTGGACCAGTACTGGCCCATGGCTTGTTAGGAACCAGCCTGTACAGCAGTAGGTAAGCATCAGGTGAGCAAGTGAAGCTTCATCTGTATTTACAGCCGCTCCCCATTGCTCTTTTCACTGCCTGAGCTCTGCCTCCTGTCAGATCAGCGGCATTAGATTCTCATGTGAGCATAAACCCCACTATAAACTGTGCATGTGAGGGATCTAGGTTGTATGTTCCTTATCAGAATCTAATGCCTGATGATCTGAGGTGAAGCTGAGGTAGTGATGCTAGCACTGAGGAGGAGCTGCAAATACAGATTATCATTAGCAGAGAGGTTTGACTGCACAGAGACCATAATGAATCAATTGCTTGCAGACTCATATCAAAACCCTGTCAGTGAGTGCCAAGTGACAATTAAGCTACATCTGGTGGCAGGCTTTATAGTGGCAAGTGAATTGATGTACTTCAATTGTACAGCTGCATCTGGTGGCAGGCTTTAAGTCAGAATTTGACACTTATTTTAGTCCACATGTGGTCTACCCATTATTTTACTTACCACTTCCGTCCACACCTCTTTCCCGCATGGCGCACTTGTCTCAGCCACAGTTTTGGTAAGCCCATGAGCTAACCCTAGCACAAATGAGTAAGAAACAAACATCACTAGAGAGCTTGTTTGAAAAGGGGCAAGGATCCAATGATGAGACAGCAGAAGACTCTAACATTGCCAACAAAATGAAAGCCGCATTTGAAAGAAAATACCAAGAGTCCTACTTAAATTATGGGTCCATTACAACAGGTGATTCACATTCCCCAAGCCACTTTGTGTAATATGTGGTGACTGGCTATCCAATGAAGCCATGAAAACTTCAAAGCTGCTTCACCACATGGAGACCAAGCACTCTGAATTGAAAGGCAAGCCTTTGGAGTCTTGCAAAAGAAAAAAAAGAACATGAACATGAAGAGCAGAAGCAATTACTGAAGGCCACCACTTCACCAAATGTGTCTGCACTGACAGCATCATTCTTAGTGGTTAACTGAATTGCTAAGGCTAAGAAGCCCTTTACTATTGGTGAAGAGTTGATCCTGCCTGCTGTTAAGGACATTTGCCTTGAACTTCTAGGAGAGGCTGCAGTTCAAAAGGTGGCACATGTTCCTCTTTTGGCTAGCACCACAACTAGACAAATTGATGAACTAGCAGAGGATATTAAGGCACAATTGTTAGAGAGGATTAATGAGTCACCATGGTATGCAACCCACGTTGACGAGTCTACTGATGTTGACAACAAGGCAACAATGCCTGTTTTTGTGCAATGTATTTTTCAGGAGAATGTGCATGAGGACATGTTATGTGCACTTTTGTTGTCAACCAACACCACAGCTGCAGAACTATTCAAGTCATTGAATGATTACATATCAGGAAAACTGAATTGGTCATTTTGTGTCAGTAGGTGCATGGACAGAGCGTCTGCTATGACTGGATGGCTTTCTGGTTTCACTACTTGGGTCGAGGAAGTGGCTTCTGAATGTGAGTCTGTGCACCGTGTCATCCACAGAGAAATGCTGGCTAGCCAAAATATGTCACGTGAACTAAACATCGGTTTGCAGGATGTGATTAAAATTATCAA
Organism: Daubentonia madagascariensis; assembly: GCA_023783475.1. Classification (NCBI taxonomy): domain Eukaryota; kingdom Metazoa; phylum Chordata; class Mammalia; order Primates; family Daubentoniidae; genus Daubentonia; species Daubentonia madagascariensis. The sequence goes on along the minus strand of JAKFHU010000144.1, from coordinate 24,173,247 downwards.
CCACATTAAAGTACATGCCTTTAACTCACATCTGTTTGCACAGCTCTGTGAGGAGATGGATGCAGAGCACACATGTCTTCTCTTATACCCGGAAGTGAGATGGCTTTCTAAAGGTAGCTCACTGGCCAGAGTTTTTGAGTTATGAGAACTGCTCCAGAGATTTTTTTAGAAAAACAGTCATCACTGGCATCACATTTCAGTGACACAGAATGGGTTGCAAAACTTGCTTACTTGTGTGACATATTCAACCTGCTCAAAGAACTCAATCTGTCACTTCAGGGAGAATGACACCTGTGTTCAAGTCAGCAGATAAAGTGGCTGCATTCAAAGCCAACCTGGAATTACGGGGGCGATGAGTGAACATTGGGGTTTTTGACATGTTTCAAACATTAGCAGAGATTTTGAAAGAGACTGAGCCAGGGCCTTCTCTCTCCCAGCTGGTGCATGATCACGTATCTCAGCTTTCCAAAGAGTTGGAGCATTACTTCCCAACCACAGAAGACCCCTGAACTGGGAAGGAATGGGTCTGCAACCCGTGTGTGAATAAGCCAGGTGAATCGACTTTGTCCATGCTAGGAGAGGATCAACTGCTTGAGATCACAGATGATGGTGGCCTTAAAAGTGTGTTTGAGACAACTTCAAATCTCCATACGTTCTGGATTAAAGTCAAGGCGGAATATCCTGAGATTGCCACACAAGCAAGAAAATCCTGCTTCCATTTCCAACATCCTATCTTTGTGAAGCAGGGTTTGCTGCAGTGACAGCAACCAAAATGAGACTACAGAGTAGATTGGACATAGCAACATGCTTTGGGTGTCACTGTCTCCCATCACCCCCAGATGGATCTGTCTAGTTGCAGGAAAACAAGCTCAGGGCTCCCACTGATTCTGCATTATGGTGAGTTGCATAATTATTTCTATATATATTATAATGTAATAATAAGAGAAATAAAGTGCACAATAAATGTAATGCGCTTGAATCACCAGGAAACCATCTCCCCTGCACCCCCACCCATGGAAAAATTGTCTTCCATGAAACTGGTTCCTGTTGCCAAAAAGGTTGGAGACCACTATTCTAGCTGTTCCATCGGTTCTTTTACCTCTCCTGTCTCCTAGTCTTTGATCATCAGTTTTAAATTGGACATTATTCATTTGGGTCACTGAGTGGTGGATTTGAGAAAGCTCTTAAAATGATCAATATAAATGGACTTTATAGTAGGGAAGTTGTTCAATACCCTGGGAATGCAGTAGAGCCAAGAGGTTTGGACAGCCTGGTTTTGAATCCTCCTCTGCCATTTACTAATTGTGCTACCTTCGATTAGGCACATCCTTTCTGAGCCTTGGTTTCCGCATCTGTCCATTGGAGACAATAGCAGTACCTATGTTACATTGTTGGAATGATTAAATGAAATAAAACATGTTAAATGCTTGTCAGGGAACTTGGTATAGCAAAGTACTTGGTAAAGGTTACCTGTCACAGCCACGTCTAGACTGGCATTTGACAAAACAACTGGGCATCATGGCCTGGCCAAGTTGACACATGAAATTAACCATCACAGGGAGATTTGAAGTCAGCCTATGAAGGACCTTAGCAGTACTTCTGCCACCCAACTATTCTCCCCCACTTTTGGCAGCAGAGAAAACAGAAGGAAAAGACAAACTAAGGGGAATGGGAGTTAAACTGGATTATGATTGTCCATGGAAGAGTGCAGTACTTTCCTTCTTTCTTTCTTCAATTTGAAGCCCAAGCACTAGGGAAATACATACATCATTAACTGCTGGAAGCTGCCCACTCAAACTCCACCCAAATTTCAATTGGTCTTTGTTGACACCAGAGAAATTAAATTAGAGCAGATAATACACACGGGCAGCATTCCCTATGGACCCATAGTCCTGTCAATGATCTTCTGTGTGTTCAATTTCACTTTGGCTCAAAATATTGATAACAGTAAATGTCGCACAACTAAAATGACCTGGGTGGCTCATCATCCATGGCAGAGGTGGTTAGACTCCTTCTCCATATGCAGGAGATGACCCAGGCTGCCAGTCTGCTAGAATACATTGCTGGGATATTTGCTTAGATAAGTTTATTTTGTTTTAAAATTATTAACAAAAGTAATTTTTCAGAGAACAAAGAATCAAACTTCTATGAATCTAAACTCTATTTCTGACTTTATTCAATTCACTAGAAATTGGAGCCCCTACTTCTCGGTCCCCAGTCCTCTTTATATACATTCTCTCCCTATGGGATCTCTTTCAATCCCATTGTTTAAATATCTCAGTGCTGGTGACTCACGTGATTTTATCTCCAAGGCCTGCATTCTCCTGGGAGCTCCAAACTTTCATCTGCCTACTTGAAATCTCTGTTGGGTCTAAGTTTATAGTCACCTTAGATGAAGCAGTCCCCAAAGAACTCTCTTCTCCTTCCCTTGACCTGTTTCTCCTCTGTCTTCCTAGCCCAGTAAACGGCCATTCCATCCATCCTTTTGCTCAATTAAAAACTCGAGAGTCATCATTTTGTTCCTCTTTTTACCTCACTTGCTACCATCGATCCATCAGCAAGCTCTGTTTTTTCTATCTGCAAAACATGTGATTCCACTTTATTCTGTTCCTATCCCCCTGGCCGGCTGCCCTCCTCCCTCTCCTGGCCACCCCAAGGTGGCCTTTCTCATTGCTTGCTCATCTTCTAGAGCCTCCTCTCCATAGCGGGAGGGCTGGGGAGCTTTGTAATACACAAATCCAATCACATCATCCCCTGCTTAGAACACCTGGAGGGGCTCCCACCAACCCATAATAACATAACATCCAAGAGCTTATGGGGGCCTGATGAGGAAGTCATCAGCGGCCCTTGATGACTGACATTCCTGAGCTCATTGTTGACCATTCTCTCCACTCATGGTGCTACTGCCCAGGTGGCGGCTCTGTACCTTCTGCAGTTCCTTAAACCCATGTGGGTGCTCTTGCCTCCGGGTGTTTGCATTTGCAATTCTCCTCTGCCTGGAACATTCCATCTCCAAGTCTTTTGCTAGGCTGGTTCCCTGTCATTCAGAGCTCAGCTCAAATGTCGCCTCTTGAGAAAGACTTTCCCTGAACACCCCATATAAAAAAATCTCGCAGTCATTGTACTACGTGTTACATTTCTTTTTATCACACTTGACACAATCCAAAATTTCTTATTTTTTTATTTTGTTTTCCTTTCACTGTCTTTTACCTAAAATTAGAATGTGAACTCTTTGGGCTCAGGAACTATATCTACCCTGTTCACACTTGAATCCTTTATGCCTAAAACAGCGACTGGCACACTTGTTAAAAGTATAAGTAAGTGAACAGACGATAGACTATCTGGTACCTCTAAGTTCTGCCTGGGCCTAGAACCAGGGACATGAGATGGAAGAAGGTATAGCTTCTTCCCTCCAGGGATCATATTTTTTTTCCTTCCCCCCCTCCCCCATATATCAGAAATATGGTAAATCTCTTTATGATTCAATCTGCTGAACTATGAGATCATCATAGTATAAGGAGCTCATATTTAACTGAAATTTTATAGGCATGTGGAAATATATTTATAATCAGTATGGATCTACTATTTTTGCTCTGCATTTTTAAATTTAAAACTTATAATTATTCATACATACAACCAGTATTTTAATAGTTCATGTTATTTTAAATCATTTAATAGTTTTAAGTTTCAAAATAAGTTACCCATCTCATCAGGTTCTCCAAATCAGCAGCAATTGCTCCAAAAATGACAGTCTTTTCTTTGATCTCCATTGTTTTGTGTGTGATTAAGGACCCCTAAGAGTTACTAAAGTTTGGTGTTCATAAGTTAAAATCAGCATGTTACTTGAGGTTTCTGAAGATCTTAATTCACTAAGACGTCTGGGTGTTGTTACAAAGGATGTGGTGGATACGTATGAACCACCATGGAAAGGTTTAGGAGGCAAAGGATGTTGCTGATCAGTATGTAAAGTATAACATTATTTAGGAAAAAACTCAAACCTCTCCTATGAGTGTATTCTCAGATAGTTAAAATTTCCCCAATTTGGGAAAAACTTGCATTATACGTTTCAGTAAGTTGTTCTCATTTTTCAGTTGATGCTACTTTTTACTTTTAATTGTAATTTGCTATAAATTAGGTTGGCTCTATCAATTTAGTTTGTTGTGTGTTCTGTTTAACTCCATGATGTACAGTGGTGCGTTTGTTTTTTTGGGATATAATTTTCCAATAACTGGACTTCAAGACTTGTACTGTGGTTTGACTGTGAAGAACCTGTATACAAATTGCTTAAGCAGGTATTGTATTATGTTATATTATATAAAGTTATGACATTCTACTTCTCCAGTGCATTTTCCACTGGGAGTGGGATGGACAATGTCAGGAGGGTAGATGGGTTATTGGTGTTTTGCCCACTGAGTGGGCCTCAGCATCTTTAGTCACTGCTCAGTGATCCTCCACGTGTGGGGGAGTTGTTGTTTTTAAGGTTTTTTTATTTTTACTTATAGATTTAGAACTGGAATTCTAATCAGAGTGCCAGGATGCTGTATCACTGTAGCTTTAAAACATTTCTGAAGAGCTTTCCTTTTTATAAATTAAAATTATTGGCCTAATTTTATCACAAAGTTATGTGTTTAATAAAATAAGACTGTCTACAAATGCATACTTCTGTTCAAAGTTCTCCTCTTGGCTTCATTTATATACATACGTGTATATATACATACATACACACAATTATTGCAACATTAAAAAAATTAGTATATAATGTATCTCAAGAGACTTGTTTGGATGCCAGTCCTCCCCTGTTCTCTCCCTGGTCTCAGGGAAGCCTCCCAATTACTCTTTCACCTTCATCTCCATAATTATGCTTACTCCATACATTTCTTTAAATATTTGTTTAAATATTTAATTAAATACTAAATTTAAATATTACAACTTTTTTGGATATGTATTGGCCATTCATATTTCTTTTTCATGAAATGTGCTCGTATTCTTTAAGTGTTTTTATATTAGGTTGTTCTTTTTCTCATTTAAAGCTAAGAGCTACTTTTGATTAATATTAGAAACCCTTTGTTATCAGACATATTACACATATTGTTGCTCATTTTATTTGAGGCAATATTTTAAAATTTTTCCTTATGAAATATATAGAAAGTATAGAAGTGAAGAGAATGATGTAGCATGTCCTCACGTACCCGTCACCAGCTTGCACAGTTGTTTGCGGGTGGCCAGTCTTGTTCCATCTTGAACCCACTTCCGCCCACTTCCACCTCTCTGAGTTATCATGAAGCAAGTCCTAGATAGCAGCTTAGTTCATCTGTAGTCTTTGAACACGTACCTCTAAAAGGTAAATCTTTTTTATAAGCATAGCTATAATACCATTACCTTACCCAAATCCTCACAATATTATTAACCATTCAGTCAGTGGTCAGATATCCCAGATGGCCTCATAGTTTTTTTACTGTCTTTGTTTGAATTATGATTGGAATTACACCCTCACTGCAATTGTTTTTATGCTATTAATTCTTTTTCACTCCATGGCGTGCACTCTCTCTTTCTCACTGCAGTAATTTAACGAAGAAACTACATTGTTTGTCCTGTAGAATTTTCCACAGTCTGGATTGGTCTGATTGCATCCTCAAAGTATCCTTTTTATGCTGTCCTGGCTGTATTTCCTGCAAACTGTAGTTAACAATTTAAGCAATTAAGACTCAGGTTTTATTTGTTTGTTTTTTGCCAGATTGATTCACAGTTCACGTTGGTCCTTCTATCAGGAGGCACCTGTTTCTGGCTGGCTCTCTTTCTGGAATGTTAGCTGCCCATGGCTGGTCATTGTCTTTGTCCTTTATTACTTTGGGTATTAAAACGCTGATATTTTCATCCTGTCATCCATCCTCATTTATTAGCTGGAATGCTTCTATACAGAGAAATTTCCCCTTATTAGTTACTAGTTTACCCAGTGGTACAGTTTTATAGCAAAGGCCAGATAAGTGTGTGATTCTTTCTCTTCACTTGCCTGTTTTAAAAATCATAATGTGGCTACTTCTCATTCTCAAAAGGTGACCCAGTGAGTTAAAAAAAAAACAAAACTTGATATTAACTCATGAACTTGAACATATTTTAAATATTTCAGTTTATTGTAATTATTGTTCTTATTGATGTACAAACATGATAATTTATCTGGCAATCATCCGATCTGTAAATTGAGGCCATTTATGGCATTCGCTGCATGTGACTACAAGGTGATACTCGAGACGTGCTTCAAATAACAACTTAAATTCTTCTTTCCTAACTCATCATTTAAAATCAAAATCAAAAATAGTGGGAAAATACAGTTGATTTTTTGAAAGAACTCCATATATCAGGATATTTAAACTTTCTTTAAAAAAATCTATTTTGATGCTACAACATAAATCTAAATGCTAGTATTCATTTGACTTCTAAACCAAATGGTATATAATTTGGCATTTGTTTGATTTTTTTAAGTTGACAAATCTTGCTTTAAAAATGCAGCTCTACACCCTTCCTATTTCTCAGAATCTTTGAAATGAATCTTTTGTTCTTTCTACTTCACATTCTACAATAATGAATGCCATGAGATCCTGAAAAATATTATTGTGGAATATATACAGAGAAGTGTAGAAAAGTATATGTATGCTTGAAAGAATAATAAAAGAATGAACACCTGTGGGTCCACCATTAAGGTAAAGAACTAGAACTTGACCAGTGCCTTGGGAGCCTTTGAATACCTCCTTTCTCAAGCAATTCACTCTACTCTCCCCATCCGTAACTTTTGTGTCAGTCATTTTATATTTCTTTATATTTTAACCACCTGTTTTTGATATATATCAAAAAACAATATAGTGTTTTGTATTGAACAGCTATGTAGCAAGCACAAACCAAGTTCTGCAAGGACAAGGCATCGTTTCTGTTCTTAGAAGCTTCTTTTTCCTTCACAATGTCATGGACAGAAGATTATTTCCTACTATACCTCTTAGCAACCTCAGCATAAGACTTCTTTTTTTCCCTTATTGAGTCAAGAACTTTCACCTTTCCACTTAAACGAAGCACTTTACAGCTTCTCTTTGGCATATCCAAATTGCCAGCATCACTACTCTTGTGTTTTGGGGTTATTACTAAGTAAAATAAGGGTTACTTGAACACAAGCACTGCGATGCTGCAACAGTGGATCTGTTCTACTAGTCAGATGGCTCCTAAGTGACTAAGGGGTGTAACATTGGTGGTTTACATTACAGTTGTGGAATACCGAGGCTAGCTCATGAAGGAACTAGAGGATGAATGGACATTACCCCAAGATACTGGTTTCTCACAGATGGACAACATAACTGCGATCCTTTGGGTTGTCCACCTTTGGGGTGAGTATGATTTTGGACGTATGTTGGAGAGTTGCACTGTTTTCAGCAGTAAGTGTTTTTGACCTTTGGAAATTTAAGTTTAGTAAGGAGAGTACATATTGATGTAGGAAAGTCAGAGAGTTGGACTCCAGGGAATATTATCAGTATTTTTGTCCACTCAACATCTGAATGCCCTTTCTATGTTTGGGAAGTTTTCTGCTTTATGAGTCAAGATGACAGGCAGCAACCCATTCCAGGTATTGGAACTTGTTTTCCTACCCTCTTTTTCAGGGAGGGTGGTGTACTTGTATGTGACTTTGACTCTGTCAGTCAGACACATCCATGCCAGACATCAACTCAGGAATGAGCGATGCAAAGAAGCAGGGTCTTCTTTGGATTAATTTTAGTGAGAATGGTGACTGCTGAAGTAGCTAGACCAGTTTCCAGAAGAAGCAACAGTAGCTGTTTCATCAGAGGGACCCAGAGTTCACCTTCCGAGAGGTTACCAGTGCAGGTGATGTGGTCTGATTCTGAATGAGACATGTTCTGTGGTTTGAGTTTGGACATTGCTACTGGCCATGTAGCCTCCTACCATGGGTCCCCAGACCATTCCAAATATTTTGACAGATTTATTTATTGTTTTGCCTAAATTAGATAAAATTCATTTGTCTTGCTTGCAGCTAAGAACCTGCTTGATAGATGACAATGGGCAGCACTTGATAGCCCTCAGCTATATTATAGGAAACTAGCATCACTGCTAGAGAATTAATTTCTATGTGTTTTTACCAAGTAAGTTAGCAAACGATTCTCATGAAAAAGCACAGAACTTTCTTATTAGTTTGGAAATTAGAAATCTGGTCTCCTAGTGTCTCACATTTGGCTATTGGCTTTTTTTTTTTTTTCAAATGCCAATGCTTTCTAAGTAGAAGAGAGTGTCTGCAACTGGAGCAACCATGAGTATAGTGCTCAGTGGTTGTACAAGAAACAGCATCCTTGTAGTCTCAGGGAATAGTGCTTGGACCACCAGATTGCAGATGTCTCTTGAAAGTCTTGGCCATGCTTTCCAGCAGGGCCAAAACAGAAGTAAATGGGCTGCCATTACATGTAATTTCACATGTGTGCGCATGTTGGGGAAGGAGAAAAGAGAAGGCAACATTGTCTGAGTGTATTTGTGATACTAAATGGAAGGGCAACTGGGATTTTAGAATAACAACTGGGATTTAAAAAAATGGGATTTTTCAATCCATTTGCCACAACTGTTTGAGATTCTGAGATAAGGGCGTGAACACACTTATCAGTAGACAGCCCAGTGCTTGGGCTGCAGTATTTTGTTCCACTCTTACCCTTTACTTAATTTTAACTGATTTGAGCATTGCCATTAGGACTTCTTTTTAGACCTTTTTAAATTTCTTGTTGAAGTTTCCATAATCCCACTTCAAAAGAATGCACTTCATCCTCTAGTTGTTTGATTCCTAATTTACAGGTATTCTATTAATAATAAGAAAGTGCTGGGCTGACTCATTTGTAGGGTGTTTTGCTTTCTTGATTGGAAGAGAAATTAAAAAGCCATCTGCACACCCACCATATTTTACCCAAGGACTTTTAGGTAGGGGTGAAAGGTCAGTACATGCTGATAATTTTTCTCTGCGCCTGTGGAAAGGTGTGTGAGCTAAAAACTTACAGGGATGATCAGGTTCTGCGTCCTACAGGCCTAACGAAGCTGAAGCTCCAAGTTACTGTGTTTAGTGTTTTCACTAAATGCAGTCTATGCTTCTTGAGAAACTGCTATTTCCTGCCTCAGTCCTGCTGAATTAACTCTTCAATGCCCAACTAATAAAGCAACTCAGCATGCAGGGTCCCCTACATCTGGTGACAAATGCCCTTTGGGTATTTGTTCCCACCACTATCCAAATGCCACTCATTATGTTGCTGAAGAATCCAACCCTTGACCTTGGCCTTGAACAAAACCCACATTTTCTTCCATGTCTGCTTAAGTTTCCACCTCTGCCACCACATTGGCTCCACAGCCAGAAACCCTACCCCAAAGAACAGAGAGGTCATCACTCTGATGACCTGATCAGATGACACTGTTGGCACTGCCTATACGTCCATACTGGAAACATGGACACTGTTGCCTCTGAAAACTGGATGTCAACTGCTGCCACCAAAACCACCTCGACACCTTGGTTGTGCAATTCCCAGATGCTCTGTGGCACTCCCTCCCTGGTCAAAGTCCACAGAGGGCATGTGATTGGCAGGGCCTAGGTCCTGGGCCAGCACCCTCATGCCAGGGAGGCTGGGGAGTGAGTGTCGGCCACTTCTATGGCGGGGGCTGGGCTCTGCTTGCTTGATGAGGGAGGAGAAGCATGAACACACTTCTGAACAAGAAGCATGGTCAGAGTCTGGTTGGCTAAAGAGAATGCCAAAGGTAGACACAAATGCTTTAAAGAACAATGGTGGCCGTTTAGAGAGGAGTGATTTGCAACTGACACCATGCTAAACTCACATTAAGTCTGTCTTATCATTCAGTCTTTACAACATCCTATAAGCTCTGCTTAAATAACCTCCAATGTGTGTAAAATGGAATATCGCCTGTAATAAAAAAAACACTTCTATTGAAAACCTAGTGCTGACTCTTTCTGCCTACACCATAACTTAAAACGTCTGATGAATTTCAAAACCCCGTTGTGTGCGGCATTATGGCATAGGTGAAGGAGTACAGGGCAAGGAATTTGAGTCCTGGGCTTTGGTTCTGTTATCAAATTGGTGAGATAGTGAAAAAGTTACTCTTCTAGTCAGTTTTCTTGCCTGTGAAATAAAAGCAGTGTGTGCGTAAAAACAGATGAGAGAAGTAGAAAGAAGTGTATAGACCTTCCAGATACCCACCCCCAACCCCTGCTTGGCCTATACATTTTTTCAAGTTCAAGTGTCTCCTCCTCAGGGGAAGCTTTCCTGACTCCCGCAGACTAAGTTGTCTCTTACCTGCTCCAGCAGAGGCAGGTGCTGAGGGTTGGGAGATCTCTAAGTAAAGAGAGACTCTTTGATGTGGGGCTGGGAGTGGAGAGGGAGGGGTATATGAGCTAGAGAAGACTTCACTGAGGGGCTCACACTTGACCTTCTCTCTTCTCTACCAGCCATCCAGGGCCCTAAGTGGCAATTCCTTATTCCTGGGCCTGTTAGATGGTGGCAGGAGGGATTCTGGAGCACCTTTCTAAGTGATCCAGGGATCACAGCCCTAGCCAGAGAAAAGCCAGATGAAGACTCTTGCCCTCTGGAGCTGACCTCCCTGTTCATGCTGTGACCTCTCAGGCTCTTGTTGTAGCAGATGTTACCGCATCCTCCAACGCTTAGTTCAAGAGTAACTTCTCCAGGAAGGCTTTGCTCATGGGTGCCCCATGACTCAGCCCCTTGGTTGGATTTGGTGCCTGTATCAGCCAGCCTAGGCTAGGTTATGCTGTGATAACAAACATTCCCAGTGGCTTCAAACCCCAGGAGCTTGCCCTTGTTTTCTTGAGAGGATAGTAGGGGAACTGAGAACCCAAACTATTTGTGCAATGCAGGATCTCCAGGTGTTACATACCCATAAACCTGTCACATCTGGGCCTCAGGACGTTGGTGTCTACCTCCTACTCCCAGAATCCACCCTGTGCCCCCAAACCTCCTAGCTGCCTGATTACAAACAAAATTTTATCACTGTGGGAATGAAACTGTCCCAGAGCTTGGTCTCATTGAGGTCTCTGCCCCTTCTGCACGGGAAATACCTGGAAGTCTGTGCCAGGCAGGAGCATGCCAGGCAGGAGCATCAGCTCAGCTAGGGGAGCGCTCCCAACCTGTCAGCTCTTCCCCCCCAACAGCCCAGAGGATGGATGAGGCCAGCTGGCTGCCTTCTCCTCCGAGCCTGTGAACTTGGCCCAGGAGCTTCTCCAGCAGATGTTTTTCCTTAGGCAGAGCTGTTTCCTGGATGCTTCTCTTCTTTGCCTCTCAAGGGCAAATGCCAGGACCACAGTGAGCCCCTGGCCACTGCCAGGTGCCAGGAAGTGCTGACCTCAACACTGGGTTCTGCCTGTTAACTAGGGCCCCTAAAGAACAAAATAAAAACAAAAAAGAGAAAGGCCCAAAAGAAAGAAAATGAAATGGGCCAGAGAAATTTCAGTAGGCAGATTGCTTCAAGATGAAGACCATCCAGGGAAAATATTCCCGGGAGTTAAAATACACAGCACAACGTTTCTGATGCCAATGATGGTGATTTGATTTCTCCTTATTTCTGTCTTCGTATTGCTGGCAATTCCCCTCATTGTCTTAAATATGGGTTGCCGGAGTCAATTAAATATGCAAGAGGAACAGTGTACATTTTGGAGGAAAGTAATTATTGTTACATCTTAGAGCAGCTTAATGAATACATTAATAAACGATCCTTCGCCATGTTTTTCTTTTAATAGCCATCAAAATCTTTATAAACCTACAGCACAATACATAACATCTCGTTACAAGATTTGCTTTAAAAAATTCAATGCATACCTAAGTTATTTGTGTCAAAACTCATTTATTTTCACAATAACACAGACTGTCAAACCTGACATCCTGCTAATAACATCCAGTTCATTTGCATATTATTCAAATATTTCCTTTTATGAAGGGGGGACTTTTACTCACACCGCTCTGCTCACCCGTGCAGCATGCATTTGCACATTAACTCAGTTCACACAGCCAGAGAAGGGTTACCTGTGGCAACTAATTATGCCATCCTTTATGCATATTAATGAGTCTTGTGAGCAGCCATTCTCTGTTCCGCAGAGAGGAAGAACAATTCCAACCTAAATGAGAAACTGATTACAGGCAGACTACCAGAGAGTTGGAGAGCAATATTTGATAATTTCCCATTTTTGATGTCCCTGGGTGTATTCGTTTTTCTTTTGCTGCTGTAACAAATTACCACATGCTTAGTGGCCTAAAAGAACACAAATTTATTCTCTTACAGTTCTGGAGGACAGAAGTCCTGCCTGGGTCACACTGGGCTAAAATTAAGGTGTTGGCAGAGCTGCATTCCTTTCTGGAGGCTCAAGGGGAGAATGTTTCCTTGCCTTTTGCAGCTTATTGAGCCCTCTCTCTGGTCCTTGCACCTACTCCCGCATGTCTGAACCAGCAAGAGGTTGTTGAATCCTTCTCAGACTGCCATCTCTCTCTCTCACCACAGCCAAAAAATGTTTTTGACTTTTATTCCCACATGATTAGCTCTAGATCGGGTCTACCAGGATAATTCCCCGCACTCTTTCCATCTCAAGGTCCTTAACCTCAATCACATCTGCAAAATCCCTTTGCCATGTAAGGGGACATATTGACAAATTCCTGGATTAGGAGGTGGACACCTTTTGGAGGGGGGCATTATTTTGCCTGTCACTGTAGATCTTTTACATCCAACTCTGCTTGAAAAGGCCACAGAAAATGCTGAGTGTGCTCTCGATTTCCCCGTGGGTTCCCCACTCATTTCTTCTTCTACTTCCCTTCCTTGATGTTCATCTACTTTCTTTTCTTTTACTTGCAGATCCTCTCCTTTATTTTCTTGGGCCCCCACCTACTTCCTCTCTCTCTTTCAATCTGTTTCTCCTTTTGAGTTTTCTTTATTATCCCAAAGAACCCACAGCACCCTGCTTGAGCCAACAGCCCTGGCTGCGTGTCCTCTCTGTCCCTGGTTCTGTGCTTCTGTTAGCTGCGTCTCCTTTTTAAAGTTGTCCTTCACAGTGTCAGTGGCCCCACTTCAGTCTTTTCTTTTTTTAAAATAAAATTCTTAGAGTGTATATTTAAATATTTGAAATACTTCAAAACTCATACTTCTAAAGTAATATTATCAGTATGTATAATCTACAAAACATATCTAAAAATATAAAAATTTTCTTAAAATGTGAATGAGCCTCAACTTTACAGATTCATGTATTTTTCTTCCCACAGCACAGGTGACTTCTCTGTCTTCATTCTTGGGCCCAAACTTTAAAAATACTCTGTGATGAAATGACATATGACTTCCGGAAGGGCTCCTAGGCCAGAGGAGGCATCAGAGGAGCTTGCTGGAGAGAGGCAGCGCTACCAGAAATGGCTGTTTGTGCAGTTGGACTTTTAAGAAACCAGGAGTTGTGAAACGCACCCAACACGACTGACTGTGAAGTTCAGGGGTATGAGCTGGTTCTCAGGGGGCAACATAGTGGAGAACCCCCAGGCAGGGAGCACGTGTCTTCTGGATGGTGTGATAATGCTGTCTTGCTGCTCACCCTGTGGAGGGGCAGGAGTCTGAAGTACAAACACGGCCAGGCCACCCAGGCACATGGAGGCTTTTCATTCATTTCCTGTTTGTTGCGTGCACTGGGAGCCTTTGAGCTGGGAGAACGAAGCCCAGCTTCACAGTGCAGGCATGGCGGCCTCCATCAGCTTTTCCGCATCTTCCCATTCTTCAATTTTTCAACCTAAATGTATTAATTACTCTATGTGCCAGAACCCTGCAAAGGCAAAGCAGGGGAACTACAAAGACACAAGGAATGGAACAGGCACATTCATGTCCTGCCCATCTGTCCTTGAAACACCCCAGGTCCCTGCAGACACTTCTCTTACAGACCACCATGGCTTTCTGCATCTATTAGCCTGAGCACTTTCTCAGGCTTGATGGAGGGGAGGGTGTAGTGCCAGTGCCAGGGAACCAACACACCAGGAGCAACTGCCAAATGGCAAGGGATAGAAGTTGGTGAGTGAACAGCGCGGCTTTCTCAGCCCTCCTGGGACAGTTCAGGGGCCTGTCTACACCAGCTCTAGGGGGTCAAGAGTAGGTTGAACCCTGCTTGCCTACAGTGGTAATCCCCTCTGCTCCCTTCCCTGCCTCATTCTCTTCTCCCCCACAGTGTTTCCTGGGGTCACCTCCCTAAAAAGCACTTGCACCCACATTCTTATATCAGGGTCTGTGTGATGGTTAATTTTATGTTTTAACTTGCCTGGGCTAAGGGATGCCCAGATAGCTGGGAAAACTTATTTCTGGATGTGTCTGTGAGGGTGTTTCTGGAAGAGATGAGCATTTGGATCAGTATACTGAGTAAAGAAGTCCCACCCTCACCAGTGTGGGTGGGCATCATCCAATCTGTTGAGGGCTCGAATATAACAAGAAGGTAGAAGAAGGATGAATTCTCTCTCTCTTCTGGAGCCAGGACATCCGTCTTCTCCTGTCCTTGCACATTGGATCTCCTGATTCCCTGGTCTTCAGACTTACACCAGCGACCTTCCTGGTTCTCAGGTCTGAGTCACACCACTGGCTTTCCTGAGTCTCCAGTTTGCAGATGGTGAGGGAAAAATGCAAGTTCCCCACCACTGGCTTTTAATGTTTAGCAGAACTCATGCAGCTTCCTTTTGAGCTTAAAGGTACAGATCACAACAAAACAGCTGAAAGAAATACAAAACACAAAGGGTATTATTAAGTAGCTCCTTTTGCATAGATGATCATTAAGTCTTGAGACCAGTTTGAACTGTTTTAAGCTGCTTTAGTAGCTTTAGGACCCATTAGCTAATTGCAATACTAAAGTCCCTGCCTAATGGGAAGTACTGTGCATGCTTAACCTGTGTCATATGTAAGTATACAATGATGGAGAGAGAGAGAGAGAGAGAGAGAGACGCTCTGCATCACTTGCCAGAAAGAAATTTGAGGCTCCACGAACAACCTGGCAGTGTGGATCTTACTGTCCAAAGAACTCCTGCTGCTGCCCAGGCGTGAGTGCCTGGAGGATTCCTATCTTGCCTAGGAATGAGAGCCCTATGTAAGTAACGTCTAATAAACTCATCTAACTCACCAAGCTGGGTTGGTCTAGGTAATTTCTTTGGTCTCTTGGAGTTTGGAGGGTGGTTTTTCTATACCTAGGATTTTCCTGAAACAGACAGAAGATCTTGGGAATTCTCAGCTTCTATAATCACGTGAGCCAATTCCCATAATAAATCTCTTCTTCTGTGTCTCTGTATATCCTATTGGTTTTGCTTCTCTGGAGAACCCTGACTAACACAATCTGCTTTTGGGAGAATGCTACATCCAAGAGGAGACCTGATTTCTGTGTTGAAGAGAATCAGGGACAGAGGCACATTAACACAAGGGTGGAGGGTGGAGGGTGGTGTGAATAGTGTTGTGGGCCCCAGAAAAGGGAGACCCTACACACATGTGTCCCCTCCTGGGTCCTCTATCCCTTTCAGTAAACCTTTCCCCTTGCTATTAAAAAACTTCCCATTTCAGAACTGCTAGCATGGAACTGGCTTCCCCATGTGGCAGAGGCCAGAGGCCTTGCTCCTCACCTCCAGGGGACAGAAGGTAAGAGAGGAAGGTGAGAAGGTCTGGTCAGTAGCTGGCCTCATTCTCACACCAGGGGGAAAGGCTGGATGGGAAAAGCAAAGCCAGGCATTTTTGCAAGAAAAATGAGTGATGAGTATCCAAGGCAGAAATCCTTTATCTTCACATGCTGGCAATCTGCCCCCCTTCTCCTGGGGCTGGTTCCAGTTGTCCTGCTCTAGGTATAGATTCTAGCTGTGACATTGACTCTCTGGCCTGGTGGAAGAAATCCAGACTGCTTGCTGTCCCCCAGGGGTGCATTCCTGAGCTTCGTGGAGCATGCCCACAAGAAATGCCTACAGCAAAGAGCCTTTATTTTATGAAACTACAGTTGCCTCTGAAACAATCCTCACCACATCAAATTGGGAAGCTAATCTGATTCCAGAAACGTGGATAAACCTCTGCTAAAAATTCCATCGTAATTGTCAGGTACTTGAATCTACAGCAATAATCTCAAACCAAAGGAAAAGCTATGACCTAGAAAGTCATAAATACAGGCATACCTCACTTTATTGAGCCTCGCAGATACGTACATCTTCTCCGTGCTGGCATGGATGCCTGACTTGGCCAGATCACGGAGGTGACCACCTTGCTTTGAGTGGATGCACAGGGAAGGTCACTGGGAGGAGCCCATGCTTTCAGGAGGAAATGCAAAATCAACACATTTGGGTGGACATCAAATCTTTTTAGAGCACTGCTGTCCCTTACAATCTTGCTAGGTCAGGAAAAGACCTAACCTGGGCTGTTGCTGAAAACGGCCACAAGAAAGAAGGTTAAAGCAGGGATTCTCCATGTTGGTAGGAGGGAAGGGAGGGGGGCATGCTTCTTCCGCGAGACACATGTCAGAATGGGGGGGGTGTGTGTACAGCGTAGAAAAATATATTCATATTTATGTTATTGATAATATTAGTGTAAATTTTAAGCTTCTTAGCTGATGGGATATAAAGGGCATTTGAGCATCTTGGAGGTAGAGTATTGAGTTTTTATATTTATAAAAAGGGTTAAGGGTTTAAAAAGAGATTGTAAACACCTTTGGGGGTGGTGGGAAGGTCAATACCTTGTCTGATGACTTCCAAAGTTAGGAAAAGAAAGTGAGTGGACGGGAGACACCTCCAGGGTAAGCAGGCAGTAGAAGGAGTGAGCTGCTAGGTGAGCCGATAATGAAATACTTTAACACTCAGGAGGAGAGAGAGCTGTACCTCACCCCACTCCTACTCCCACTCCCAAGGAACTGAAGATGTTTGTGAAAGGAGGTCTCTTGCTTAGGTGGAGTTACAGGTGAGGTGGGGAGGCCATTTTATCCATAACTATTCAGCTTTTGTTCATTAATTCACTCACTCATTCAACAAAAATCACTGAGAACCTCCTGTGCTCCAGACATTGTGCCTGGCACGGAGAGTGTGCTGATTAGCAAGGCAGACGGGCAGTGACATGTCTGCTGGGAAAGACGGATCCTTGTCGACTGTTACGGTGTGGCGCACAATGCCAGCAGAAGCACAGGGCCTGGGGGGAAGAAAAGCAAGAGAAGGTCACAGATAAGATGAGGCCTGAAGGATGGGAAGAAGTTGCCCGGGTTAAGGGGGTGGGAGATGTTCCAGGCAGAATGAAAAGCCTGTGCAAAGGTCCAGATGAGGGAACAGAGAATATTCAGAGAATTATTAATACAATCAGTGTGGCTGTGGCTCAGACAGCAACAGGGACAGTGGCAGGGGGTGGGTGGGAGACAAACAGGGTCTCGGAGGCCATGTGGAGCAGTTTAGACTTGATTCTCAGAGCAGCTGGAGCCCAGCAGGCAGAGAAGTAACAGGTTAACAAGAGTTAACATTTGCTGAGTGCTTGCAACCCACCAAGCTCTTTACTGGGCACTTCTACTATTATTAGCCTACTTGTCCTCAAACCACTACATGATTGGAACAATGACCTTGGTTTGGAAGATGAATAATCTGGTTCCCCTAGGTTGGAACAATGATTATTCCAATTTTACAGATAATGAAATGACTTAAAGAAGTTTTGTGGTTTGCCCAAGTTAACATGACTAGTAAACGGTAGAGACAGGATTTGGTTGCCCCAGAAGCCTCTGGGTAAAAGCCTTCTGTCTATGTGCCCCCTGGAAGATGACTTTGCAGAGGAGCAGGGCGAAGCTGAAGCAGAAAGAACAGTGAGTGGCGTGCACGGCAGTGCTGCTAGGAGCTGTTGATGGCGGGCCAGATTAGTGAGCACGCAGAAAAGGAGATGGACGGAGTGAGACCTCTTCGGAAGCAGAAAGAACAAGAGGGTGGGGTGTTTGAGAGGGAGATGCTTTTCTTTCACAATATATTTTTGAGGTTTATTCATCATTTTTATAGTAATAATATGTTATATAAATATACCCATATGTATATCCATTATGCTGCTGCTGATCATTTAGGTCGTTTTGCTATTATGAAATATGCTCTCAGCATACCAAAAGCAGATCCAAAATTGCACATTCTTTCTCCAGTTCCCTTCATGGAGTTATGCACAGTTTTATAGATTTTAATGTTTATATGTGACTAAAGGCCATTTACTAGTAATCCTATGAATTTCTTATTGGGTTTTGAAATTTGGTCTTTTTCTCTAAGTATTTTTTCTCATTGAGCTATTTTTTCTATTGGTATAATTGAGGGTTTTTTTTTTCCCCCATTGGAATTTCCATTGGTAATGGGGGGAATGGATGGGCCACAGAATCCATGGTCAAAAAGTATTTGAATAACTTAAAAGAAAAGGTATGGAATTCGGACTTGGAAAAAACATGGGCAAAAGATACATAGGTGAAACATGATTAGTGTATTCCTCATCTGTGAAATGGGTAGAATGATACTTACCACCAAGGATTTATGTAATCATTACATGAAGTAATGTAGACAAAAGTTTCTTTAAAATTATCAAGTGCTGTGTAAATGCTGTGTGTTTAATATGTATTTCTTTTAGAACCCCAAAGATTTAAATTTCTGTTTAAGTAGATTATTGTACTATATGGAAAGTTAATGCTAGCCTTCAAAAATATTTTACTGAAAAGTAAAACACAGATTTGGAAACCACATACCACCAATGTATTGCTTAATGAATTATTACAAAGTGAACATCCTTGTAATACTGCGGTCCCCAGCCCCTGGGCCACAGACCAGTACCAATCTGTGGCCGGTCAGGAACCAGGCTGCAAAGCAGGAGGTGAGTGGCAGGCAACCGAGCAAAGCTTCATCTGTATTTACAGCCGCTCCCCATCACTCACATCACCACCTGAGCTCCACCTCCTGTCAGATTAGCCGCGACATTAGATTCTCATAGAAGCACAAGTCCTACTATAAACTGCCCACGCGAGGGATCCAGGTTGCACGCTCCTTATGAGAATCTAATGCCTGATGGTCTGAGGTGGAGCCGAGGTGGTGATGCTAGCGCTGGGGAGCAGCTGCAAATACACATTATCATTAGCAGAGAGGTTTGACTGCACAGAGACCATAATAAATCAATTGCTTGCAGACTCATATCAAAACCCTATCAGTAAGTGGCAAGTGACAATTAAGCTGCATATGGTGGCAGGCTTTAAGTCAGAATCTGACACTTATTTCAGTCTGTGCGTGGCCCACCCATTATTTTATTTACCACTTTCATCCGCGCCTCCTTCCTGCACTGCGCACTTGTCTCAGCCACAGTTTTGGTAAGCCCATGAGCTGACCCTAGCAAAAATGAGTAAAAAAAAACATTGCTGAAGAGCTTCTTTGAAAAGGGGGAAAGACCCAATGATGAGACAGCAGAAGACTCTAAGACTGCCAACAAAATGAAAGCTGCATTTAAAAGAAAATACCAAGAGTCCTACTTAAATTACAGGTTCATTGCAACAGGTGATTCACATTCCCCAGGCCACTTTTTGTAATATATGCCGACTTCAAAACTACTTCACCACAGGGAGACCAAGCACCCTGCATTAAAAGACAATCCTCTGGAGTGTTTCCAAAGAAAAAAACATGAACATGAAGAACAGAAGCAATTACTGAAGGCCACCACCTCATCAAATGTGTCTGCACTGAGAGCATCATTCTTAGTGGCTAAGCACATTGCTAATGCGGAGAAGACCTTTACTATTGGTGAAGAGTTGATCCTTCCTGCTGCTAAGGACATTTGCTGTGAAATTTTAGGAGAGGTTGAAGTTCAAAAGGTGCACATGTTCCTCTTTTCGGCTAGCACCATAACTAGATGAACTGATGAAATAGCAGAGGATATCGAGGCATAGTTGTTAGAGAGCATTAACGAGTCACCGTGGTACGCAATCCAGGTTGATGATTCTACCTATGTTGACAACAAGGCAACAATGCCTGTTTTTGTGCAATGTATTTTTCAGGAGGATGTGCGTGAGGATATGTTATGTGCACTTTTGTTGCCAACCAACACCACAGCTGCAGAACTATTCAAGTCACTGAATGATTATATATCAGGAAAACTGAATTGGTCATTTTGTGTCAGCTATGCATGGACAGAGTGGCTGCCATGAGTGGACGGCTTTCTGGTTTCACTACTCGGGTCAAGGAAGTGGCTTCTAAATGTGAGTCTGTGCACTGTGTCATCCACAGAGAAATGCTGGCTAGCTGAAATGTGTCACATAAACTAAAACGTTTGGCAGGATGTTACTAAAATTATCAACCACATTAAAGTACATATCCTTAACTTACATCTGTTCATGCAGCTCTGTGAGGAGATGGATGCAGAGCATACATGTCTTCTCTTCTTCACAGAAGTGAGATGGCTTTCTAAAGGTAGATCACTGGCCAGAGTTTTTGAGTTATGAGAGCCACTCCAGAGATTTTTTTAAGAAAAACAGTCATCACTGGCAGCACATTTCAGTGACACAGAATGGGTCGCAAAACTTGCTTACTTGTGTGACATATTCAACCTGCTCAACGAACTCAATCTGTCACTTCAGGGAGAACGACACCTGTGTTCAAGTCGGCAGATAAAGTGGCTGCATTCAAAGCCAACCTGGAATTACGGGGGCGATGAGTGAACATTGGGATTTTTGACATGTTTCAAACATTAGCAGAGATTTTGAGAGAGACTGCGCCAGAGCCTTCTTTCTCCCAGTTGGTGCATGGTCACCTATCTCAGCTTTCGAAAGAGTTGGAGCATTACTTCCCAGTCATAAAAGACCCCTAACTGAGAAGGAATGGATCCGTGACCCATTTGTGAATAAGCCAGGTGAATCGACTTTGTCCATGCTAGGAGAGGATCAACTGCTTGAGATCACAGATGATGGTGGTCTTAAAAGTGTGTTTGAGACAACTTCAAATCTCCATACGTTCTGGATTAAAGTCAAGGCGGAATATCCTGAGATTGCCACACAAGCAAGAAAATCCTGCTTCCATTTCCAACATCCTATCTTTGTGAAACAGGGTATGCTGCAGTGACAGCAACCAAAATGAGATTATGGAGAAGACTGGACATAAGTAACACACTTCGGGTGTCATTGTCTCCCATCACCCCCAGATGGATCTGTCTAGTTGCAGGAAAACAAGCTCAGGGCTCCCACTGATTCTGCATTATGGTGAGTTGTATAATTATTTCATTATATATTACAATGTGATAGTAATAGAAGTAAAGTGCACAAGAAATGTAATGTGCTTGAATCATCCTGAAACCATCTCCCCCTCCTTGTCCATGGAAAAATTGTCTTCCATGAAACTGGTCCCTGGTGCCAAAAAGGTTGGGGACTGCTGCTCTAACCATTATGCCAGGTAAGAAATAGAACTTTGCCGTCCACTCTGGAAGCCCAATCCCTCATTCACTCCATCCCTATTACTAACCCCACTCTCCCCACAAAAGTCCCCTGTCTTTTGTAGAAATTATTTCCTTGTGCTTTCTTTTATTTTATTGCCCAGATGTGCATCCCCAAACATTATGATACAGTCTTGCCTTCAAAAAAGTTATATGTCTTTTAAGACTCTTTTAATCTACCCTTTCTTTTCTTTGCAATTTATCTGGTAAAGGACCCAGCTCCTTTGTCCTGCAGTCTTCCACAGCCAGGAGTTTATGGATTGCACATGCATGGCATGACTCAACATGCTCCTCTACGCCCTGCATTGCCTGCACATCGGCAGTGGATCCCAAGGCCCGCTCAGACTCGGGTTAGACTCTTTGGCCAAACTAATAGGCCATGCTGTGTGCTCTCATAGGCGAAACATGACTTTTGGTTGTCTCCTTTTTATGATGTGAACAGTCACTGCTGTGCAATGTCCAAGTTTACTGCTTGATAGGGAGCTGCAAACAAGTGGTATTCTAACTTTATAATTTCCTTACCATTTATTGGTTGGACTTGTTTTATAAAGAGATGCTGCCCTTCTTCTGCCACTTGGTAACTCACTTGTCTAGTTCATGTAAAAAAGGCAAGATAAATACTTGATCGTTTCCTTTTATTTACCGGTTTTCAAGATAATAAATTGGTTCCCTGCCAGCCTCTCTGAAAGTTTTTTGTTTTTGCCTTCAAATCATTATGAACTCACAGATGTAAAAATACTTCATGGGTTGAATCCTTGTGATGGTTCTCTCCAATGTTAGCTTTCAAGGTAAATAGTTTTTGTCATCAAACAGATTGACATTCCTGCTCTACTTGTTCACTGCCGCTGCCTTATTTTTGATCTAGATAATGATGACGACTTTCTAATCCCAATATCGCTGCTCCTGCAATACTTTAAAAAAATCTTTTATTTTATTTTTACACTTAACACATACAAAAAAGGCACAAAGAATAATGTACAGCTCCATGAAGTATCACCAAGCAAACACTCAGGTCTGCAAAGAGAACCTTGCCAGACCTCAGGATCCCCCTCTGCATACACCTCTTCCAATACTCTGAATTTTGACACTATGGTTGGATTTTGCCTTTTTATTTAACTCCATATAATGGAATCATACAGTTTGCATTCTTTTGTGTTTGGCACCTTTCGCTCAATGCCATGTTCAAGCACTTTATCCATGTTTTGCATGTACTGCGGTTTAGAATTCCATTGCACAAATATATTAAAATTTTATTTATCCATTCTTCTGTGGATGGACATGTAGATTGTTTCTGGTTTGGGGCCATTTCGAATAATGCTGCTACAAACATTCTCGTACAAGTTTCTTGGTGCACATGTGCACAGATTTTTGTTGGGTCTGTTTCTCGGATTGGAATTTATGATTTGTACGGTGTTCATATCTTTAATCATTGTAGCTAAATTCCAGTTTTCCAAACTTCTTGTGCCAATTTGTAATCCCACTGGTGGCATATGACAGTTCCCATTACTTCATATCCTTGTCAGCACTTGGTTTTGTCAGTCTTTTCAATTTTAGTCATTCTGGTGATGTGAGTGATATTTTACTGTAGTTTTAATTTGCAGTTCCCTGATTACTCATGAAGTTGAGCACATTTTATTTGTTTACTGTCCATTTGGATATCCTTTCTTTTGGAGTTCCTGTTATACATTTTTTTCTATTGATTTGACTGTTTTTTTTTTTTTTTTTTGATTGATTTGCTAAGATTCTTTATTTATTCCGGATACAAGCCCTCTGTCAGTTACCTGTGTTGCAAATGTCTCTTCACTGTCTTCCCTCTTCTTAATGGTGTCTTTTGATGAACAGAAGTTCTCGATTTTAATGCAGTCAAATAACAACCTTCTTCTTAATGGTTAGTGCCTTTTCTGTCTTTTTAAGAAACATTTCCCTACCCTGAAGTCATTAAGATTAATTACTGTGTTGCTTTTCACATTTAGATCTATAATTCATGTGGAATTTTTGTATTTGTTATGAAGCAGGGGTCCAATTTCTTTTTTTCCCACATGAATGGCTAATTTTCAGCCTCCCAGCCTTGGCTGAAGTCAGTAGATGCCTCCTTACAGGCCTCCTCCAGCCCCAGGATAAAGTGCTTCCGAATATTGCCCTACCTCCCTGGGTTTCAAGTCTGGTCTGTGATTCATTACTACCTGGGTAGCTCTCTAATGTTTTCAAGAAGATATCTTGTTATCGTTTTATTTTGTCCACTTTTTCCTACATATCTTTAGTGATAAGCTTGATCAGGATCACACAGTGCACCATCACCAGGAGATACCCTTCCAATTCATCCTTCTCAATTGTTGCCAATGATCATTTCTAAAATATAAATAATGAAAAATCAGCCCACTCATTTGCTTAAAACATTTCAATCACACCTGGATACCTTTGGGGAACATTTTCCAATGTGTATTCAGGGCCCCTCTATAAGGGTAGCAGGGAAAATACTGCATAAGTTGTCTGTGGTCAGATGCCTTCCTCCTGAGTTTGGACTGTGCAGTGCAGACAGCGTCACAGGGGCTTCTTCAACACAGGACACTCCTCGGGGCCTCTGGAGTGTAATGTGCATTGTAGGGAGGGGATTAGAACATTCTGTTTCCCAAATCTGTTTGAGCACAGAGACTCTCCTTGCCAAGCATCTCAAAACACGAGTCTTCCAGAGAACTCACTAAGAAGTACTGCTTTAGGTAAAAAGAACTTTCTGTGTAGGCCACAACAAGGTCTGTTGTGATATGGCTTCTCTGTATGCCACTAGCCTCATCCCTGGCTTTTCTCTTTCACACATTGTGCTGTAGCCTGTATGAGCCACTTGAATTTTTCTGTGCTCTCTGTAATCTATTTTGCTTCTTTGCTGCTGCCTGGAATGTCTTCCCCTACTTCTTGGCCTAGCTGACTTATACCTCTTATACTTATACCCTCTAAGGTGGAACCTCATCTTTTCCAGAAACTTTTTTGACTTCCTGGGCCTGTGGGGGTCCTTTCTCTGTTCTTTCAAAGCCACCCCCTCGGATGACTTCTTCTTATAGAACCGATATGACAGCAAAAGAATTGCCTGCTTCTCTTCCAGATTATCCCCCCTTGACTGGGTGTTCAAGGAGAATAGGGATAGGCCTGCCTTGCAACTCAATCATGTCTATATCCTTGATGCTCCAGCACATGGCAGCACTCAATAATGGTTCCAATTTACTCATTCCACCAGTATTCACTGAGTGCCAGCCATAGGCCAGGCTCCATGTTAGCTTCTAGGAGCAGAGGAAATATGGCAAAGTCTTCTTGGGTCTCACATTCTCATAGACATGGATGTTTCCCAGATGAAATTCAGCACTGAAAATGCCTGACAAGGCACCGTTGGCTTATGCTAGCCCACCCCAATCTGCAGGCAGTGCAGGGCTAGCTCTGTATGCTGTCAGATAAATCATCTTCAGCCAGTGAGCCTGTGGCTTGTCTGCAGTCAAGGGAGGTTAGAAACCGGAGCCTCTGGGGGCCTATAATGTTGTATAACTTGTAGAGCCTTAACTAAAGCTCATATCTACAATAGTGATCACTCACACATGTGGTCCCGTAACTGCAGGATCATGGCTCACAGTTTCACTCGTAAAAAATAATCTTGTGTATCTTTGCAGGAGAGATGTTCCAACAGGGCTTATCCCTGGGGCAGCCATTCAAGGTGAGGTCATCTTTCCTGTTATCTTATTCTTCATTGGTGGGAAATGAGTTTTAATTAAGTTCTGGAAGCTTGAGTACATTTACATAACTCAGCATAATTGGTCATAATATTATTGTTATTAAGATTGTATAAAACAACAGTGACTGTGATGGCTGTCACTTATTGAATGCACACCATCTCCCAGTTGACAGTCAATAAATGCACTGTTCAGAAGGGAGTCCTGTCCCAAATGCTAACTGATCTGTTTAGCATTTGGGAGACAACTTGGTGCAGTGGAAACGTTGTGCCCTGGAGTCAGACCTGGGTTTGACTCCCAGAGTCATTACTCATTAGCTGTGTGACTTAGGCAAGCTCCTCACTTCTCTGAACTTTGGGTTCCTCCCTGTAAAATGATAAACTCAGATTCACAGGGTGGTTAAGGAGAATGAAATGTAATGTAATGTGTGTATTACACCTTGCCCAGTGCCTGGCACATAGTTAGTACTCAAAGCTTAGTTGCTTTTCCTCATGGCACATTGGACACCTCTCTCTGGGTCTCTCATGCTAGTGGGCAAGGGGTAGGCTTGAGCCTTAGATCCTATCTGCCCAGGACTGTGAACACTGTTGTGTTGCCCACCTTGGGTTTGTGAGAATTTCTTCTGCCTGGAATCCTCTCCTGCTGAGTCCCCCTGAACCCCTCATTGAATGCCTTCATTGAACTCTGACCTCAAGCAACCATGAGCGTGTAAAATGTTGAGATCCAATTCTTCTGATTGACGTCTCTTCTGATGTATAGGAGACTACCTGCTGGGATTGGTTCTAATCCTCAGTACATTATCTCTAGTCCCCATACAAATATCCTTTGAGACCTGAGTAGGTATTGAAGCTTGTGAGGATTAAAGAACTGGTGTGCAAAGACCCAGCACCATTTTATAGGCCCCCAATAGATGGATGCTGGTATTCAGAAGCTGAGGTTTAAGGAGGTTAAATGATTTACCTGAGGACTTGATTTCATGTCTTAAATTACTCCAAAGTCTGTCTCTTAGTTTTTCCACCAAGCCTTCCCTATAATTAGAGACAATAGAGATGTTATAGGAGGATTTAACGGCACTGGAGATATAAATATTTTTTGAATAAGCTCATAAGTGAGTGAATGAATGAATGAAATATAAGGCTGCTTTTCTTCTGCAGAAATCACCTATTATAGAGCCTTCCAGAAGGACTGGCCCTAAATCCCTTTCCCCATCTCCACCAGCCCATCCTACTCCTGGCTCTAAACACTCTGCAGCTCAGTCATGAGGTAAATTGTGGGCACTGGAGTAGTTTAATCCTGAGGCCTTTGGAAGGATCAATCAAAGTTCCTAAACAAAACAAATTTTCATCTCATTCTCTTGGATGCAGCCAACATCTTCACATATTTATATAGTCATCTACACATTTATTCAATGTGTATTTAGACATTAACCATGTACCAGGTACTATTCTATGTACTGGGAATAGAAAGATAATTAAGAAGGAGCAGGAAAGGACTCCAAAACTGTTCATATTCCAGTCATCAATCATATACCATAGTTCTGCAGGAACACAGAAAATCTGTATTAAAGGATCAGGACAAGTTTGCTAGCCAGATGAATAGCACACGCAAAGGTGCAGAGGCCTGGGAGGCCATTGCACTTGCGGAAGCTTCTAGTTCAGTTACGGTGAGAGGGGCCATGTAGCAGACTCATGAGCATGAGTGTTAATTCCTGTTCTGACACTTACCAGCTCTGCAATTTTGGTCAAATTACTTAATTCTCTATGTATCAGTTTCCTTCTTTTTAAACATGGGATATTGTTGATGATGATGATGATGATGATAAAAAATGAAAGAGGGCCGGGTGTGGTGGCTCACACCTATAATCCTGGCACTCTGGGAGGCCGAGGCGGGAGGATCGCTTGAGGTTAGGAGTTCGAGACCAACCTGAGCAAGAGCGAGACCTTGTCTCTACTAAAAATAGAAAAACTAGCCAGGCGTTGTGACACCTGCCTGTAGTCCCAGCTACTTGGGAGGCTGAGGCAGCAGGATCACTTAAGCCCAGGAGTTGGAGGTTGCAGTGAGCTATGAAGATGCCACTGCATTCTAGTCAGGGTGACAAGAGTGAGACGCTGTCTCAAAATAAATAAATAAATAAAAATTTAAAAAATAATAAAAAAAAGAGGTAAGCTATAATCCTATTGCCTGATGTTCTAAATGTTTTACATGTTTTAGTTCATTTCATCTTCAAAATACTCCAATGAGATGAGTACTACTTTTTTCCCCATGTCAGAGGCAAGGAAACTGAAGCAAGTAGCTTGCTAAGTTATCATGATGATTTAGTGAGAAATGTGTATGTGTGACTGCACGTGTGCGCACACGCATGCAAAATATGCAGTCAGGATTCTCTGTTCAGAGCCATGATTCTCAGATTCTGGAGTTAGAAAAAAAGAAACAAGACTTGCCTCATTACAAAGGCTTCATGTATTTTTGTTGATATTGTCAAGTCTGCCACATGCTAGGAGCAAGGGATGGATCCTTCCTACCATGTTTTTAAAGAAATCATAGGGGGAAAGACCCTCACCCATCAAAGCATTTTACAACTCTTTCCCTAAGGTCATTTTTCTCCTGCTACCATGACCTCGGTAAACATTATCAGAGGAGTCCTGACAGCCTGCCACTGTGAACTTTGACCCCTGTTGAGAAATGCTTGTCTGATGATGTCCCTTCCATGGGGACGCTCAGCATCTTGCATCGTTCAGCTGGACATTTTGGAGCTGAACCCTCCCCTAGATTTAGCACCAAAAGACCAAACAAATGCTCAAATTCCATGAAACCTACATAGCCACAGGAGAAAGGCAAAGCTTTCCAAAACAATGCAGGAGGGCAGGACTCCATGGATCGGGCCAGTGGGATCATGAGAAAGCATGAACAGGGGAGAGGGCTCAGCAGAGGCAATGTGACTCCAAACCTCTGTATATGGGATTATAATGGCCTGGACGTGGAGGATGTGGCCAAATCAAGGAGGGTCTTATAGGCTGTAGGGTCTCAAAGTCTTCAATAGTCAATGGGACAATTTGAAAGATTGAACCAGTGAAATGACAAGATGTGAAATTTATAGAAATCACTCTGGCAACAGCAGGGTAGATAAATGGGAAGGGGCCATAGAAGAGGAGAGGAAGATGAGTTAAGGAGGCATTGCTGTCACAGTGCAAAGGGGTGAGGTTCTAAACTCAGAAACAGTGGATTGGTAGAGAAGAGGACACATTTGTGAGATATTTAGGAAGCAAAAATTATAGGCAGGAAATGATCTGAAGTCAATGAAAAATGCTTCATAGCTCTAGTCTTTGTTTGGTTTACCCTGAAGAAGACCTTGAGACAAGGGTTTGGACATAAGTTGTTCATTTAGGAAGAGAGCTCAGGAAGCACAAGGTATTTCCTTGGGACAGGAGCTCAAAGTCCTCCCCTAACTGTAGGCAAGACAGGGAAGGGAAGGAAGCCAATGCAGGATGCTTTAATAAGCAAATTGCCACTGTGGGCAACTGGGGTTCATCGTACTGTCCCACCCAAGGGTGAGGAAGCTGGGCTATTTTTTCTTCAACTCCCATCCAGGATTGTTGAGAGCTGCTACAGGGATGGACATTAACTTCCTGGCATTTCCATTCAGCCCTAGAGCTAGACATATTTTCCCCCTCCACCCCACCCCACCACCGCCAAAACAAGTTCTGTTAATAAGAAGGAGACAGAGCAATCAGGTAACAAGGTCCTGTGGCCAGGGAGAGCCCTAAGTAGAGAATCAAAGGTGCTCATAGTAAGAATCCCTGTGCATATACCAGGTGGTGAGTGCTGAGAGGATATGGGTGGATACCAATAACATATGCTATAGCTCTTTTGGTCTTTTCTTCTAAGAAGAGACCATGGGGGTAAAATCCTGACATTAAGCTATATCTCAGATCCGTAAGGTCACCTGGGATGGCAGATGAGTGTCGCCTCCATATGGGGCTTGACTATGACTGTTTGGGTGACCAGCAAGAGATGAACATGGGGCACTCTGCCCTGCCTGGCACCTGTCCTGCCCGGATATGCACTGCCCCTAGATCCCCAGCCTCCTGGATCTGCCCGTGCCTACTGCCTTAAAGAAACATGAGGGCTCTGTCAGCCAAGGGGCTTTATTACCATTGGCAGAACTTTTGTGAAATGGTAGAAATGAGCTGTATCTTACAGAAAGCTGCTAAACAATGATATATGCAGGCTGATGGACTTAGAGTAGCCCATTAATGCATAGGAGGTGGGGAGCATGATCTTGTTGGCTATAATGAATGCTAACGAACTGACCCCACTAATGGTCTGATGGGACTCCTTTCTCCATTCTGTCATTACACTCATCAGTTACGCAGCATTGGTTACCGCCTGCCTCGTGCATCTCCAGGCTGAGAAATGGGTGACCTAATAGAGACGTCTCACCCCACAAAGCAGTGATTAGGTCACGAAAACTGGAAACTGGAGAAGAGAGTTAGTTACGTTATAATCTGATTTAATGCATCAAAAGATAGAATTTTTTTTTGCAAGTTTTATCCAGGCTGAGTTGCAGAAATGGCATAATGTCTTAATGTTTTTGACATGTGTACAGAAATATGCTTATGGCTTCTTCAAAGGGTGAGCCACAAATTAGGTCATGATTGAAGTCTTTGTGAGAGTCACAGGTCATCCTCTGCCTTCACTGATTCTAAATTCTAGGGAGCTGTGGAATCTGTCCCTTGTTCTCTTCTGCCCTGGTTGAGACATCATCATTTCTTACCTAGATGTCTCAACAGCCCCTTCTTCGTCCAGCTCTTCCTCCCTTTAACCACATCCTATTCTGCCTCCACCCTAGAAACCCTGCCAGATGATCTTCCCCAAACCCAATGTGATCATATGATTCCACGGTTTCAAACTCTTCTGGCATTCTCATCACCTAAACTGGTGACCTACAGGTAGAATCTAACCAGTAGACGTCTGCTATTTCACAAGGCCAATATTAATTGGTGATATTAATTCTGGAAGTCTTTTCATTGAGACAAGAACAGTACATTGGGTACATATTTTAGCACTTTTTCCTATTTTCTACACAGTTGTTCATGACATGCCTTATTCTTATTGGCACTGAAGGTTGCAACCCCTACCTCCCATAAAAGAATTCCTTTTTTCTGGCTTCTGCCAATTTTCCTGTGTCATCGTTGCCATTCCCACCTGCCTATTAAACCACAGAAAGTTTTGGAATGTGCCATGCTTTCTCATGCCTGCAAACCTTTCCAAATACTGTTCTTGCTGCCTGAAGTGTTCTCCACCTGTGCTTTCAGGCTCATTCAAATGTCGTGTACTTGCAAATGTTTCTCTGCCCTCCCCGGATTGAATTGGCTACTTTTGCCTTTGGGTCCTCAGTGTATCATACATTCATTCATCTGTATATCCATTCTATAATGTGTTATGCATCTATGAGGTATCTGGTACTGAGAAAGGTATCGTGAATATAAAGATAGCCAAGGCATAAACTTTGTCCAAAAGGCCATCATAATCAGGTACACTCCAGTAGTTTGGCTTGGCTAGAATGAAGGGCATGAACAGATTGGGGAGGGGATAAAATAGGAAAAGACAGCAGGGACCAAATCCCAGAGGGCCTTGTCAGTTATGCGAAGCATGGAGTTTACCATGAACTTTGCATGAAGGATTTTCACAAAAGAGTGAAATGATCAGACTTGTGTTTTCTAGATATTTCTCTTCTGGAAGCAGAGAGGTTGGATTAGAGTCTGGTAGACAAGCTAGGATTCTGTTGCCATGATTCTGGGATGGATGCCAAGGAGCTGAACCAGGGCAGCTGCAGTGGGGAAGAACAGGAAAGCACGGGCTGCAGGGCTCTGGAGGAGGAGGAACTACTGTCCAATGAATAACTGATTGGCTCTTGAGGTGAAGGGAAGGGACAAATGCCAGTTTTCTGGGCTGGTGACTGGTGAAGGTGCAACCACTGAAATGAGAAATACAGGAGGGAAGTGGAAGTGTCAGGCAGAGACTGGAAGCTTAGTTTCGGAGTTGTTGATTTGTGGAGTTGCAGATTTGATATGCTTATGGGACAGTCAAGGGCATCAGAGGGCTGGGGCTCAGGGACGGGGCATGCTGCAGGACGTGGGCATCACCAGCTGGGCAGTGGCTGAAGCCGTGGTGGGTGAGCACGGGAGAAAATAAGGAGGATCGGGCTCAGGACAGAACTTTGGAGAACAGCAACAAAGGCAAAGAGAGAGGTGAAAGGAAAGCCAGAGGCGGCATGACACTGCAGAACCCACTTCCCGTATGAGAACAGATCTCTGCCAAAGACCCCAACATGGTGATAGTTTTTGGTGGCTGCATCCCACTGTCGAGCTTATTTTCTGACTATCTTATAAGTTGTTGTGCACAGGCTGATGTTAAGCCACCTTTCTTCCTTCTGTGGTTATTTTCTGGGAGCAGGGGTTTTTACGTGCGGGATTTAACCCTGATGATTTTCATCAGAAGAGGCCGGTGTCATTGTTTGAGCGTGTTCACGTCTGTGGGCATCTGTGAGCGGTTGTCCCCCACCCTCCCCAGTTCCTTTCAGCTTTAGTCGTCACACGTATGAAGAACATATGTCATAAGCAAAATAAAAATAAAATTAATAAAATAAGAAAGAGTAAAAATAAAAGTATCTCAGAAGCCCCGTAGTGGCCCACTTTGAGAAGGCACAGACTCGGTCATTCCTGCGTGGGTGTGGCTGCTCATCTAGTTATCAATCCACCCATCCACCCTTGTTTCCAGCCTTGTCTTCTCCAGTGCAAGCTCCAGGAGGACGGAGGTGCTTGCTTCATTACCTCCATATTTTCAGTGTCTAGCACAGGGCCCAGCACACAGTAGGTACTTTCAATCTTTGTAGAATGAATGAGTGAATAAAGGCTTTCCTTCCTCTTCTCCTGCCCCCCAGACAAACCTTGCTCAATCTCTGATGCAACAGGAATATTATCCTGTCAAAAAGGTATGATGTTTATCCACAAACAATTTTCCTACCAAATATCAAGAAAATGGCAAGGTTGGGTTCAGAGACTTCTAAGACCTCTTGAGTTCTGCAGTTGGGGAGATAACTTGAAATCAAAGAGTTGTTCATGAATTCATACATTTCACCCATGATGAGACAAGCTCTACCTTGCAGTCAGATGTCTAGGATTGATAACTGCATTAGGGTTCTCTAGAGAAGCAGAACCAATAGGATATTTGTGTGTGTGTGCATGTGTGTGTATACACATACATTATATGTGTACATACATTATATAGCATATCTGTATATATACACATTAAATGTACATTATGTGTGCATATTGCTCATGAAATTATGGCACCTGCAAAATTTGCAGGGCAGGCCAGCAGGCTGAAAACCAAAGGAGGAGCTGATGCTGTAGTTCAAGTCTGAAAGCCGTCTGCTGACAGAATTCCTCCTTGCTTGGGGGTGGTCAGCCTTTGTTCTATAAAAGCCTTCAGATGATTAGATGACACCCACCCATGTTATGGAGGGCAATCTGCTTTCCTCAAAGTCCACCAATTTAAATGTTAATCTCATCTAATAAACAGAAACATAAAGAATAATGTTTGACCAAATATCTGGGCACCATGGCCAAGCCAAATTAACACATAAAATTAATCATCACAATAAAAAGTATTATGGGGTTTGAAGTCATAGATAATGACATTTCATACATGTTGTCACCCTCTGCATCTCCTGTATCTCTATAATTGTTGCCACAGACCCTAAATCACACAGTGGATGTCATTTTCCAGCTGAGAATGGATGGCTTTTATAAGCAGAGTGATCTTCCTGGGCAGCCTAACCTGGGCTGGTGCTCAGCATTGCAGGAGACACTCATGAACAACTCTCTTGGTTTCAAGTCAGCTCCCGAGGATATAAGAGGCATTACTAGCCATCACTAAAAGCTCCTAATTAGGAGCTTAATGCGTAGCTGCCTAGAATAACTTTTTTTCTAATGAAAAGGGACCAATGTTAAATCATCGTTCATCCTATACTAAGCACTGGATAGCTCTTTAGGGGACATTGTTTTATTTAATCCACGTGAGATAGGTAATACAGGTAATATAGGTGCTATCCTTGGCCCCGTTTTATAGATGAGGAAATGGAGGCTCAGAAAGGTTGAGGATTTGCCCAGTGCACCTTTTTCTGATTATCTACTGCAGCAAAACTTATGCCCCAAACTTAACTGCGTAAAACCGCAAACTTTCTGTTGTGCTCAGGAGTCTGTGGGTCAGGAATTCAGGCAGAGCCCAGTGGGGTGGCTGGTCTCTGCTCCACAGTGACAGAGACCTCAGCTAGTTTGACTCAAACAACTGGAGGTGGCTGAGACAACTCATCTAGTAGCTTCGTTCTGGCTGCCTGCTAGATTCCTTGGTTATTCTTCACAGCACATTTGCTGGGGTTGGAATGTCCAAGTTCACTTTTCTCACTCACATGCACTTGGGCGGGCCTGACCTCACTGTGTCTCCCTGCAGCCTGTGCTCCCTGACAGTATGGTGCTCTTAAGGTAATCAGACTTCTTGCATGACAGCTGGCTTCCCCTAGGGTGGAAGTTTGCAAAAGTTGCAAAAAGGCCTCAGAAGTTTCATATTGTCACATCTGCTGTATCCTGTTGACCAAGGAAATCACTCAAGCCAGCCTACATCTGATGGGAGGGGAACTGGACTCAATCTCTTAAATGGAGGAGTAGTAAAGAATTTCAATTGTCTTTGATCTACCATACCCATAATTACTAAGAGGCAGAACCGAGACTGGGAGCCCAGATTTGCTTGACTTCAAAATCCTTGCTTTTTTCCTAAATTGCTTTGTCTCTGCCAACATCCTGTGAATGATGGCCACAGGGTTCCTAATTATGAGCAGGTCCCCGGGTCACCATGTAAATAGATAGGCAGCTGCAAGAGTGTTGTGAAATGACACCCCACGACGTGTCAGGCCGAGGCAATGAGAAGGGCCAGTGCCAACGTCCTGCTGGGTAAAAGGGACACCAATGTCATCGCTCATGCTGCAGGGGGCCTTGGGCTTGAGAGGAGAGCAGTATTTCAGAACTGAAGGGAAAATGCTAATGACCGATGCTAATGAGAAAGAGGAAACAAGGGGAGATGGAGAGAGTTCTGTAAGGAAGAAAAGCGAAGGAATAAAGTACACGCGAGAAGAGGTGGGGAGGCCAAGTCTTCTGCTGCAATCGCCTCCAGGAAGGATGGAGCCACTCTAGAAGCCAGCCCTTCAAACACAGGAAAGCGAGGACCTAGTTCTCTGGAGCTATTCCTTCACTAGCCAGACAGGTAGATGACAGTGAGTCTGGTCCCAGAGGAATTAAGAAACCCCACGGGAAGGACAGTGTAGAAGGAGGCAAGAGAGCTCCTCTTGAGCCCATTTATGCTGGTCTCTCCTGCCTTTCATCCTTGTCTTTGGGGACAGTTATTGGAACTCATGGGAGAATTGAATATTATTTTTTAAAAAACTGACTAAAGCATCCAATTCATAGCCCTTCTATGAGCAACTCTTTATAGCATGTTAGGGATTCCTGTCTGGATTCCAGAAGGGAGCTTCTTTTCTAATTTCTGACAGCAGTATCTTCATCCAATTGAAAACTCTGCTTTTAAAATAGGGCATTGAGTTTCCACACATAATTTCTCTTCTCACACTTCCGCAACCAGAGGAGGGGGTGTAATACAGTGTGAGCTGCGCCTTGTTGGCTGCCTCCTGCCAGCTGATTCTTTTCTTTCTTACTAATAGACCTCTGCTTTTGTTGGGACTAAATATGCCCATGGCCCAGCCTGAATCATGGTTAGTGTCACCCAGCCATGGCAAGGCCACACCCTTGGCCAGTGATCAGTGTAAAGGTGAGCTTGTGACCTCCCAATCACTGCTAATGAGATGTCACGGGGAGTCAGTTGGAGTTTTCTGGGTAAAATTCCTCCTCCTAAAGAAAGAGAGCAGCACAAAAAGAAGGCACTCTTTGCTCCTATCCTGTCTGTTTTGAGTGATATTATGTGAAGATCTAATGGCCTGAGTTCCTGCAGCCATCTTGTGACCATGAGGAGAAAGGCTAAGAAAAAAAAAAATTACTCAGTGCCCTGATATTGTTGAGTCACAGAATCAGCCCTGCTGGCAGCTTTGCACCAGCTTTGACTTGGGCATCCAGGTGAACTTCCCCATCATCCAGTCAGCTGCAACCATCCCTTCTCCTATGAGGCCTGAACCCCAGTCGTGGAGAGATTTGCCCTTCCTTGGGTGCCCTTAGAGTTCTCATTTCATATTTGTAGCTACTCTTGTATTATAGCTTAATAATTCTTTATATGAAACTGTTCCTCATCCTGTGCTGGGCAGCTGATTCTCTCACTATCTTCCCATCACTCCAAAGCTTACCAGGTTTGTGTCTCCTGATTGAACCCAGATTGATGCATTGAGTTTCAGAGTTAAGTGATAGTTAGGGTAAGACTTTAATGATAAAGGTTGGTAGCAAAATCATCCACATGACTGGGAAAAGGCTGTCACTTGTAAGTAAAGCTGCGTTTACTGAGCT
This sequence comes from Daubentonia madagascariensis, assembly GCA_023783475.1. NCBI lineage: Eukaryota > Metazoa > Chordata > Mammalia > Primates > Daubentoniidae > Daubentonia > Daubentonia madagascariensis. The sequence continues at coordinate 24,137,492 of JAKFHU010000144.1, read as the reverse complement.
GGCAGTGGGAGGGTGGGGGAAAGGCTGAGGGGCATGTGGGGATGGTGGCTGCCGATTTCTCCAAGAGCAAATGAAGGCACTGCCAAGAGTGGGCCACACAGAGGGTCATTTCTCTAAGTGTAGTTTCCTGGTCACTTTCCTTGGAACCACCAATACAGCTGGATAAAATGCTAAAAATGCTCCAAACCTTCTACATCAGCATCACTGGGGGTGTTCCCCAGGAATCTTTCTTTAAAAATCCTCTAGGGGGTCCTTAGGCACTTGAAAAGCATGCAACTCCTTGCTTCAAGGAATGTCTCCCACGAAGTCCCTTTCAGAGGGTAAGACAGCACCTGGAGAAGTTTCTGAATTGCCAGCTCCCGGCCCCATGAGGTCCTTTGCCCTGGGAATATGATTTTACAAGTGGGGAGGGGGCTTCCTATGCCAGAGATTGAAGACCCTGCTGTGATCACTGGATTTAGGGACTGAGCAAGGAAAGATTTATTTGGGAAGCAAAAAGGAGGAGGAAAGGACCATTTCTGGCTGGGGCTGCAAGACTTCCTTTGAGCAGGCTAAGGTGAAGCATCCTTGCATGATATTTAAGGAGGAAATAGCCCAGAGTCAGCAGAACTCTCAGGCTGAAGCAGGTTGGCAGATTGTTAGATATGGTTGGCACAGGTGTAGGGGAGTGTCAACCCATCAGAACAGGTACAGGCTTTAGAACAACATGAGGAGAGCCTTAGGGGAAGGATGTGCCAGCGACCCCCACGGTGACACCTAGCTGTGATGGAGCACTGTCCAGCACTGTCCTGAGACACTGTGCCAGATGCTCCCTTAGGCACTTGTAATCGATGCTGCTGGTGCCTTGCCACATCCCTTTGGTTTCCCCCTACCCACCCAGGGCTGCTCCCTGAGAATGCCAGAGCCCTGCTCAGGGCTCAGGGCACTTCTGTCTGCCTCCTGGAGCAGGTCTAGACTTGCCCACAGGGTGAGCTGCGTGCCAGAGGGTTAAGAGCCCTGGGCATACCCCACAATTAGCCTTTCCAAATTCCTGACAGATACTAATCTTAGGGATTCTGGGATGAGGAATCAGAATTTCCGGGAATGCCTAAAATCATTAATTATTATGTACTATAATTTTATTTACAAAGGGAAAGTAGTATTTAGTGTTTTAATAGGATTTTTAAAAAGTATTTGAATTGTATTTACAAAGAATTGTAGCCTACAGCAAATATTCAAATGCTGGAAAACACCAATGAATATTATGACGTAATATTTATGTAACGTAACAGTCAACATTCTAGCAGGGTTAACAACATTACACAGACACACATGTCAAAGTGGCCAGTTTAAGAACTCATTTAATTGCTTCCTAAACTTGTTATTTCTTGGAACACCAACAACACTAATAGGATTGAATAAGGTACACTCAGCATATAAACTTTGTAATATTTGTTGTATTTGCAAGAATGATATTAGCAGCAGACAGTACCAGAAATGCACCCTTGTCACATGGCCATGCTACGAGCAAGACTGACTGACTAGATTGTGACATTTCTCTGATGCACGCTCCTGTCCTGGTTCCTGAAAATGTGACCTTGACCTTGCACTCTGCATGTCAACCTTTCCTGCTCTTGCTCTCAGCTGACTCAGTGGGTTTGTTTGAACCAGTGATGGCTCTTTGTTGATTGTTAAAATTCAAAATGCTTTCTTCTGTTTTCCTGAATTCTCACATTTTTCTTGGGATTTTAGATTTAGGATATATAAACTTCCTCAGAAATTCTGAAAAGAAATTCCCACATGGAAACACTACCCTCAACCAGTGAGGGACAGAGAGTCAACATAATTCTTAGGCATATTATGGACTTGTTGTCTCTAAGAATTCTCCAGTGGGATTGAGTTCCAGTTGATGACATCAGTAACTGACTCCATAGTACACACTTTAGTGTCTACCTTCTCTTCCTTGTCTATTTCAACACTCTCTATGACTGCTTTTTTGGGGGGGAGGAGTTGGGGAGCTGTTATGGGCTGAATTGTGTCCCCCCAAATTTATATGTTGAAGTCCTAACCCCCAGTACTCCAAAATGTGACTGTGTTTGGAGGTAGGCTCTTTGCAGTGGAAATTAAGTTAAAATGAGGCCATTGGGTGAGCCCTAATCCACTACAACTGGTGTACTCATAAGAAGAGGAAATTTGGGCATAGAAACGTACAGAGGGACGACCATATGAAAACACAGAGAGAAGATGGCCATCTGCAAGCTAAGGAGAGAGGCATCAGAAGAAACCAACTCTATGGACACCTTGATCTTGGACTTCTAGCTTCTAGAACTGCAAGACTGTAGATTTCTGTGTATAAGGCACCCTGTCTGTGGTACATTGCTACGGCAGCCCTAGAAAACCAGTGCAGATTTATCTCCAAATAAACTACTTGCACTTGAATCTCTGTTTCTGTTGTCTACGGTTTGCTAAAGTAAGAATCAAACCAAGAAGACAGGTTTCTGTGAATTCTCACAAAAAAGTTGAAGGGTAAGATTTAGTATTTTTGTTGACAGATTAGAAAAGTGAAGACCGGAAAGACAAAGATAAGAGAGACTTTGAAATCAGTTTTGTCTAAATCCAAGCCCCATGATCTTTCCCACACTGTGCGTCTCTCCCCCCGTAATGCCTGCAGATGATCTCTGGGCTGTCCCATTCAACAGCACGTTGCAGTCCGTTTGGATTCCTAAGTGTGGCGGCCAGGGCAGGACTTCAGCCTGGGGACAGTTCTTCTGTTGACTTAAGTGGAACCAGTAGGCCTTGGTCTTGCCTCCCAGAGAGCACATGGGAGTGGCAAGGCCCCGGCTAGTCTCTGGAGTGCAGTTTATGTGACACCACTTTAAGGTGGGAGGGCAGATGAGTGGATGAGTGTCACCATTTATGCTTGGACTCATGGGGGAGGTCAGAGTCCTTCAAAAGCAGGAAAATATGAATTTGGAAAGCAGCAAAATATTGGGAGAATAATGCCTGAGGAGAAGGGGCTTGATCTCCTCCAGCTGGAAAGGACTGTAGGGATGTTCATATCCTGAGGGAAGAGTAGATGCAAGCAAGTGAGCTCTGAAGAATTTCAAGGAGAAAGAGGAACAGAGGTCATGAGATGCTGGGGCGGCGAGAGTGCCTGAGACCAAGGTGAGTGTCTCCAGGAGGCCGGGGAAGCTGGAAATGCAGGCTGTTTGGGGGAGGAGGCTCAGAAGCTGGGCGTTGTAATGTTTCTGGGGCAGGAAGATTTATCCTGGGTAAGTGGCTCAAGGTACTTGGAGACAGATGTGGCCCTCCTTCTGCATTGCGGCCAGATCATCTGTTTTGCTTTTTCCATAAATATGTCTCTCTGAATGTCAACAGGGAGAGATTTGGAAATAAAACAAAGAAACATTTTCTATGGGCATGAAAGGCTTAATTTATCACCAGCCTTACAAACAAATGAAAATGATTTGGTTTTTTAAAGGACTGTTTGCTGAACAAATGTTTCAAAAATGCAATAGATTATTGCAATTATTGTACCTGCTTTTTAAAAATTTACCAACGGATAGGCAGGTGTTCTGAGAATGTTTTCATACATTTCTCTCTGTGAAAGTGGAACTTAAGATGAAATTGCCTGGGAAGAGTTTCAGGTACAGTAAGGCTGTTTGAGGAAAGCCATGGACTTTTCAGCTTGCTTAGCTGCTGTTCTTTGGTGCTGTGCCTGAGCTGAGATTCTAGGCGTGTTCTAAGAAGTTGCCATGACATCCTCACTATCCTGTTGACCACAGGGATGCTGCTGCTGTTCTTGTCCACTTCACAAGGCCCACACTGTATCAGGAACCAGAGAATAAACACCTGTCAGACCTCGGTGTCAAGAAAAACAGTCATACTCTTGGAGGGTAGGATGTTTTTGTCTTGTGGATTCTGTGACTCTTGGAAATGATCACATTTCCCTCTTGTCATGGGGAATCTTAGAATCATGTTTGTGGCTCATGTTTAATAGATGTGTAGCACCTGTGTGGTAAATTCTTTGTGCTAAATGTGATTTTATTGTATTCTTCTTTCCTCATCTCCCCGTAGCTCTAATCTGCTTCTTTTCTTATTTTCATTTCACGGCGTGGGATTTTGTAAGCTTCATTGGATTCTTTTAGATTTAGATGCTGTAGTGGATGCTATCATGTGTTGCCTGAAGGACCACTCACACGTGTGCCTGAGGACCACTCACAGAGTGTGCCTCTGCAGGAGCTGTCTTGTCCTTGTCCAAAGGGAGCTGTCTCACCCAAGGCAGGCCACAGTGCCTCCCTGGGGGCAGTTTGCATCCAAAGGCTGGTTGATGGAGGGGTGCAAAGGCCTGGCAACTTTTCCTCAGTTGAGGGCAACTAGGTTTCAGAGCCCCTTCAGCCTCACAACTCCCTGAGATCCTCTGAGGACTTTGGTGCAACTGCCCCATATTCCCTCTGCCCCAGATCCTCTGTACCTGCCTCTCCATCTCAAAGTCGGTTTCCTGGGGAATGTGACCCATAGCACTTGGTGCCAGCAGTGGGCTAAGGAAGCAGATTCTAAAATGAGGTTTTGGAGCTGGAGCCCCACTATCCAGCTGGTAGTGACCCTGATCCCTGGTAGCAGGTAGAGTCCTGAATGACGCAGGCATGGGGTAGGTTGTACTGGCAGAACTGTCACAGATGGGGGCAGGGCAGGGCTGCCAGAGGAAGGGAATGCGTGGTGGGCACAAAGTCTAAGGCATTTAAAAGTTTGGACGGTCTCTCAGCATTAGTAATCATAAGGACTGAGGGATGGGCTGGCTATGGATGGGACTATTGATGCACTGGAGTAAAACAAGGAAAGGCTGAGGATGATTAATCATCAATTTAAGGCTAAGTGTGGAAACCAGAGGGCCTCCTTGGCAGCTATTGAAGAGATTTACTTGCTCCAACCAGAGGGAAGAAAAAGCCCAGAGTTAGACCTGGAACTTATTTATGAGAGCAGGGGCGCCACTGAGAAAACAGGTGTGGTATGCAAAAGTCAGGGTCCCAGTTCGGTTAGGGGTGGAAACCTGAGACTTGGGATGGGACATCTGGGTTGATGTACTCAAAAATCCTAAATTTCCAGATTCCTCTGAACCCTCGGGACTTGCAGAACAGGCCCACTCTTCCCTGTTTTAGTCTCACTTAAAGATGATGCAGAGGCCTCTGCCTTGTAGTATAAAGTGTCCCCTCCATGCCACCACCCCTGGATCTACCTCCACCCCCTTCCCTGGCCTCCAGACCAATAACTAGGGTTCACTGACAGCTTAAGCTGGCTGGCTAAGGTCTGGGCCTGCAAAGGGAGGAAAGAGACTATACTATGAAGGAGCTGCATGGTCCAGTCAACTAGAACCGGCAGGACTCAGGAGAGTACATGTGGGGCTGGATCCTCAGATGCTGGATGGAGGCAGAACATAAAATTGGCTAAGGAATGATTTAATGATGGGGAAGCACTCACCCATGATGTAGGATTAGCATTCTGGCTAGGAACTCAGGAGATGGTGTTAATACATTGCTAGCATGTTTTTTGGAAGCTTGGAGAAAGCAAAGGCATATACTAAGTGAAGTACTATAGAAATCCTAGAACTGCCAAGATAGGTGAAGACAGTAGGGATGAAAAGGCTCAGAGAAGCGGGAATCCTAGAGTGGATATACTTTGTATATAATATGTGGCCCAGATGGCCCACCACCCTACAATGTTCCACAAAAGGACCTGGAGGACTAAGGAGTGCCCTGGTGAGAGGGCAGAAGCATTTTTGGTAACCCTCATAGTAGCTGTCTTCTGTAGGCTCTGGCTGATGATAGATACTGTTCCAGAAATGCGCTTCCTAATAGCACTGGGCCAGGTGGTGGTGCTTCACCATCAGAGCAAGATGCACCCAACTCTTCTAATGACCAGCAAGGTCAGAGTGGAGTCAGGGGTGGCTGAACACGCAGAGGGCTGAGGAGGTGGTTAATAGAACAGGGTGTCCCATAAGGTAAGATAGAGGAAAAACCTGCAGGGGCCCTGCTTAATATATACAATAGAAGGAAGTAATGTATGGATTACCAGAAGGCTGAGAGCAGCAGCCCCAATAAAACTCAGGATGCCTTGCCCATTTTCTATCAATAGATGTGAACCAGTTGTCTGACTGGAACCTTAGTGACTGCAGGAAGGGCTGGGTCTCTAGGACGAAGGACCTCATAACAGTGCAGCAGGTGCAGGGGGTGATGCTTCCCACAGAGCTCCCCAAAGGGCTCTATAGCCACTTACTCAGGAACTAGATACCAGAGAAGGGGAAAAACCCAGACATTCCAATGGCTGTTGAACACAGGGTCTAATTGACATTGACACTGAGAACTTGAAGTGTCATTATGACCCTATGTATGAATGTGGGCCAGGTCATAAATGTACTCTGTGCCTGATCTGGGTCAAAATGGATCCACTAGACCCCTGGGACCACCAGATGGTTATTTCCCCAGTCCCTGGATATATCACTGGACTGAACATACTTGATAATGGGCAGAACCCCCACAGTGGTCCCTTGATCTGTGGAGTAAGAGCTATCACATGGGAGATAAGTGGACCTTTGAAACCCCACCCCTTGCCAACATAGTAAGTCAAAAACAACACTCACATTTCAGGGGGAATGGCAGAAATTATGGCTATGCAAGCGTGGTCGTCTCCTACCATACATCCATGTGATTCACCCCTCTGACCCTTATAATCCTATAGATTGCCACAAACTCAATCAAACAGCCCCTATTGCCCCTGCTGTGCCAGATATAGTATCTTTGCTAAAGTAGATTAACATGGCCTCAAGTACATGGTATGAGGCCTTTGATCTGGTGAATGGATTCTTTTCCATTCCTATAAGGAAGGAGGACCAGAAGCAGCCCAGGATAGCAGTCTTGCCTCAGAACTATGTTAACTTTCCCATCCTCTGTCATGATGTATTCTGAAAGCACCCGAACCACAGAACATCACATTGGTCCACAACACCAATGGCATGGTATTAATTGGACAGGATAAGAAAGAAGGTACATGGAAGGCCTGGTAAGACACATGAACTCCAGAGGGTAGAAACAAACCTATACAAATTTAGGAGCTTGCCGAATCAGTAAGTTTTTTAGGGGTCCAGTGAGCATAGGCATAATGTGACAGCCTCTCCAAAGTAAAGGACAAATTATCACATCTTGTACTTCCTGCCACCAAGAAAAGGGCACAATCCTTGCTAGGCCTCTTTGGGTCCTGGAGGCAGCATATCCCACACTTGGAAATACTGCTATATTCCACTTACTGAGTGACTTGGAAGGCTGTCAGCTTTGAGTGGGGCTTAGGGCAAGAAAGGGCTGTAGCAGGTTGAGGCTATGATTCAAGCCACTGCACAGCCCCTATGGTAACTGTGGTGGGAATAGATACCATACAGAGTTGACGTAAGCCCCAGAAGGAGAATCATAATGTAGACACTTAGGTTTCTGGAGCAAGGCCATGGCATCTGCCTCAGAGATTTAGTGACCATTTGAAAAGAGCTCCTGACACGCTATTGGCCCTATTTCAGAGGGAATAGCTACCATTGGGCATCCAAGTGGCCATGTAACCAGAGCTCCCCACAAGGAACTGGATTCTGTCCAATCCACTGAGTTATAAGTTAGAAGTGGTACACCTGGGACTGTGCACATGCAAGCCCAGGCAGCACAAGTCAGCTGCATACGCAGCTGGCCCAGGCTCCCATGTCACACACCACTGTCACAGGCCTGAATATCCTTGAGTTCACACCCATGGATGCATGGGGTTTCTCTGGGAACAGACATCAAATAAGGCAGAATTCTAACTCAGTTTTCAGATGGGTTGGTTTGCAGTGTAGGTGCCAGGTGAAAATGGACTGCTGCTGTATTAGGCTCCACTCAGGGGTGACCTTGATAGACAGTGGTGAGGAAAGTCCCTCCAGTGGGCAAGTCTTGTGCGGTGCACTTGGAGTTGCCCTCTGAATTGGAGGATTTTTTCCTAAGTCTCATTGGTAAAAAGTGGATCACATAGGTACCTCTAATTACAAGGGAGGTTGTGCATGGCCCTGACACAAAGTCAGGGTTATGTCATCAAGGAAAAAGGGGGTGGCTATGAGGCAGGCAAACACAAAGGCTTGTTGCGGAGGCACTCGTGGGATGCTCTAGAAATGGACGAGAATTATTCTGCAGGGAAGGTTTTTCCTCCTTTTCTGCTGCTTTCAAATTTCCTGACTCCACTTCCAAAGTCAATAGCATTATCCCCAATGTTGTAGTAGTGTGTTATTAACATCCTTTAATTTGAACATTGAATTATTGGGTTCTTACCATCTCTCAGTGACAGCAAGCCCAGGAGAGTGCAGCTGTGCATGCATGTGTGAGGAAGTGTTTTATCAGTCTCATGCAGCTTTCATCATGGCTGCTACTCGAAAGGCATCTATTGATGGTCCTGGTGACTAACTCTAATATGTGTGGGGCAGGAGGGAAAGATTTTCACGGATGAGATTGTCTTGCTTCCTTACCTATGGTGTTCCCCAGCTCAGTGTAATAATTTTTCCTCTCCACCTCTGGTTTTTCCTGTCCCAGAGCCACCATGCCTTCTCTAAATAGAAACTCTCATGAGTGCCACCCTCACTGGGTTCCTGCCATCTGTGTGCTGGCTACTGCAGAGAGCCCTGGACTTGGAGTCAAAGGCACACCTGGAGCCCAAGCACCTCCCTCGGTAGCTCTGGTATGGGCTGGGTCATTTCGCCTCTTTGGGCGCCAGATGGACTCTGCAAAACAGGGTGCAGGGGAGGAGGTAGGTGATGTGAATCTCTGTGATGCCTCAGGACCACGAGTGTCCATGACTATCCCTCCATGTCTGATCCTCCTGCAGGGATCCCAATCACTTGGGGTCACAGGTCCTAATTTCCTCAGGTTTCATGGTTTCACACAAGGTTGGTTTTTAGTAAGTGCTCTCTGGTTGGTTCCTATGACCTTAGTTTCTCTTTATGTAGCTAAGAGGGGATGATGCATTAAATGGATAAAATGGGATATTTTCAGAACTGCTTTCTCAAATTCTTCCTGGCTGTGTTGCTGTGGAACATGGCCCTGGAGCTGGCATTTCACTCCCTATTGACAATGCAACCTGAGGCAAGGGACTCAACCTCAAAGAACTAAGGGTTAGGAGGCAAACACCTCATTGGACCAAATGAGAGAATCCCTGCACAGGAGTCGGATGCTGCTCATCTTCATGCCTTCAGCACGGTGCCTCGGGCTCCATCCTGACACTTCTCACTCCATGTGCTCGAGCTCACTTGGAACCCCCTGTGGACAGCACCACGACTTACGCATCCATGGGGGCCAAGCCCACCTGAGACAGCTCACAACCACAGGTCACCCTCAAAACGTCCAGCCTCTTCACCTTTCTTCTGCTGCTTTTTTCTTGAACCCCCTCTGAGGCCTGTTCTCTGAGCTATCTGGGAATTCAGATGTCTCTTTCATGCCCTTTTTATTGAAAATTTTAGACTCAACAAGTCCCTTTGTTCATTTCAATTGATGAAAAATCCCACACCGTGGCCAACACATGGTGGAGACGTCTTTCCGGAGGCAAATGTCTGAGCTTGATTTAAACTCAGGATGGGTTAGCACAACACCAGCTGGATGAAACAATTTTAAAAAGCTTTAAAAGATACTATTTCCAAATGCCTAGACATTTGGTTTCATTGCATGCAGCCGCGGTGTGGAGTGAGTTTTCCGGGGTTCGGGTGATTCCGACCTTTGTTCAGGCGAAGGCTGTGGTCAGAGTCACTTGTGGCCTTGTCTTCTCCAGTCTCTAATTCTCCACTCACCTTTTCTAAGACCTATTTCCCTGCCCTTTAATCATTTTTATTGCTTTTGCCTGGACCATCTCCAGGTCCTGACATCTCTCTTAAAATGTAGAGGCCACAAACTGGGTAAAGAACCCTAATGAGGAAGGGAACAATATGCAGTCCATTAGGAGGATTAATACCCGGCCCCTGCATATGCTGCTAATTCATCGCAGCTTTTAAAGTCACGTCCAGGAGGCTCCCTTGCTTTGAGACTGTGGTCCTTGATGACATGCGGTGCTTTCACTGCAGCACTGCTCATGGGCTTGCCATTCTGCAGCTCAGATCTCTTTGGTATGGTTTGACTTCAGATCAGGCTGCTTTGTCTCGTATGCATCTGCTTTGGGTGAAGTTCTTTTATTTTTAAAGTTTTGCCTGGAATTTAGGCTCACTTAACAATCTGCAAACTTCCTATTGCTTCATCAAGCTCAGCAGCAAAAATGTTCAATGCACCTCCACGCCTGGTATGCTGGCTGGAGGAGCCACACAGAGGGGCTGAGGGGTCTCTTGTTCTGTCCAGACTGTGCAGTCATTGGGCTGATCAGGTCTTGTACCAGCAAGCAGATGCACCCCACACATTCTGAAGTGTTGCTACAGGAATTATGTTCACTGGTCCAGGCTGCAAAACACAGCAGTCTTCATGACCTTGGTGGCTGGTAAGGAAGTGGCCGCTGTGGATTTGTAAAAAACAAATGGTGCAGAGGCTGCACTTGGTACCTTTTTATTCTAACATTCAATGAAATCAGAAAGCATGGCTTTATACTATGACTCAGGGGAGGCCTGTGTGTGTCAAGAGGGGGCAGGTGTGGGGGGGATTGCTTTATTTAATATTGTGTGTGCATCTCTGCTAAGTAAACCCAAGGATGCTGCTTGGAGAATCCAAGCACTAGTTGAGGTGGGGGATTTCCTGAGTAGATTGTCTCAAGAGCTGTGGAACAGTCATGTCACGGATGAGCCTTGCCAACTTAGGGCTGTTGTATGCAGAGATTGAGTGTGGGCTCCAGGCTAGAAGTCCTAGTCCTCACCAACCCCCCTGGCCTAGTGCCAGCTGTGAGCCTTACAGCCTTTTCATCTGCTGCTAAAAAAAGGATTTTGCATGCATATATCTCAAGGTCATTGTGATGATCAAACAAGACAGTGGATGTTATAGGCCTTTGTACATGCTAAAAGGACTGTGCAGTAGGAGGCAAAGATTATATATTTAATATACATCAGTTTAAATTAGATTTGGTGGCACATAGAACAAAAACCCTATATCAAAAGGGCTTAAACACAATGCATACGTTTCTCTCACATACAGGTGCAGCAGGTCCATAAAGTCAACAGCTTCCCAGGCTGCTTCCAGCTTTTCTGCATGTGGTCTCGTCCTCATGGCCCAAGATGGCTCCTATGGCTCCAGCCATCACATCCTGGTACCAGGAAGCAAGATGACAGAAGGGAAAAAAAGAGGGCATATGCCTTTCTTGGGAGGAGACTTACCAGAAGTTGCACAATACACCTCTGTTTTCATCTTGTTGACTAGAACTTAGTCACCTGCCACACCTACTGTGGAGGGTGACTGAAGAGTGGGGAGTTTTGTCTGAATAGCATCGCATCCAACCAGACATTGCAGTTGAGTAGCTGGGGGGAAGGGAAAGACAGACATTGTGGGGGAAGCTAGCAGTGTCTGCTCCAGATTATATCCTGTTAATAAAAGTAAAACCTAATTTGTGCTGTGTGCCTGGGCTTTACAGGGCCATTCTACCTCCATGGAGTAAAGTTCTTGGTCCAACTCTGATTTGGTTTTCTCATCTTTGGTTTACTTCAACAATGTTTCCCAAACTTCATTCATTCATATAACACTCTGCAATTTAGCCATATCCACAACCACGGTGTATGCTCCCTCCCCAATGCCAGTGTCTGCATTACCACCCATGTGATTTACTCAGTACAATTTCTTCCAGTTAATTCTCCCTGTAAGCTTCTGTTTATTTATACCACACCCATAATTAGATAACTATTATTATTTGCCATAAACAGAAGGTTAAAAACACCCAAGTAAAATAAAAACAAGAAAATATTCTTAAATTCTGGTCAGATGGAGTTACTTGCTAAAAGCTCAGAGCCTGAGGCCCTGTCTCTATTTGTTGAAGAGCAAGATTAGAGTGTGGTGCAGGAGTGTTTGAGAAATAGCATCACCAAAATGGAACCTTCTTCTTGTCCTAATGAGCAAGATCGGAAACACTTCTCACTATGTAATTTAATTTCTTTTCAGTTTAAAGTTAAATTGTTTTAATTTTATGTCACATCAGTCTGCTGAAGTGATCTCACTTTCCATAGTGATATAGGCTCCACCCTTTGGGAGTCATTCTATTACATGATTTCTAAGTTTCTTTCTCTTGCACCAAGTTTTAAAGACATGATGATTTTTCTCCAGGGATGTGCCTGTATGTGAATTGGGTCTAACTACTGCTGTGCAGCCTCAGGCATTTTCTAAAGGGAACCCAGGCTTTGGGGTTGTCGTGAGATGCAGAGGCCTGGGCGGTGCCTTGAGGTTGCCCTGACCCAGCATTTGATGTTGTAGGAGGGCCAGGGACAGCCTGAGCTCAGACCAAGGGCAGGAGGCAGCCAGGTGTGGACAGTGGGATGGTTTGTTTCCATCAGAGTTGCCGGCTAAAGAGAAGGAAGAGGTTCCAGTTCAAAGCTGTGGGGGTTCCTCCTAAAGGCTGAAGACCCCCCTGGACTGCTGTTGCTGCAGCATGGCTCCCTGCAGCCCCTACACGATGGCCTCCCACCCTCAGCGACTGCCCCTCATGGACTCTTACAGGCCAAACAAATCTGAGTAAGAATGGGAGGTGCCGGGAGGCACCTAGTTCTGTTTATCTCATGGCACATTTTAAAGAGCCCCAGGAGCTGGAGACAGATCCTATGAAGCATCTATTGGGACATCATTTTCTTGATTTTCATCTGTTGTGACTTATTCTTCTAAATTAGGCAAGGGGGAAAATGGCTTGATCTTTTCCGGTAGTAAAAAACAGCCGTTGGTCTCCTTGTCACATCCAGTAAGGAGTCCCAAGGCACTCGGGTAAGGCTGTCCACTGTTGGGTTGAAACCTGAGCCAATAATAAACTCACTCAGACACAGATCCACAAGTATTTCAAACGTGGGGATGGTGTAACTGGCTTAACTGGGCCAATGCTGATTGGCAGGGCCATAGGGGAAGAATCTCCCCGGGGTTCCACCTCTGTGTGTGCGGGGGTAGGTGGGCCTTAGGGGAAAGTGGTATCACGTGTTGGGAGCATGGGTTGTGGGTGTGCTGTTGGATCCATCGTGACACTGTGTCCACGGGGGGCAGGAGGGAGAGGGACATGTGGGTAACAGGATGGATGGGTGAGAGGTGGAGCTTCATAGCCGAGGACACTGGCACAGGTGTGTGGGACGAGACGTTCCTGTGCGGCGAGGCAGGTCTGGATTGGGCGTGTGCACGTGGTGCATGCTGCACTGCAGACGGGGAGGAAGAGCGTGAGAGGGGAGGTGCTGGGTGGGGAGAAGAACGAGGCAGAGGCCAGCAGCAGCCCCTCCGGTCTGCCTCGTCTGGGAGAAACGTGTGCGCCGCTGTGAGAGCAGGGGCTGGGGCCAACGCACCACACGGGCTTCTTGCCTGCTGCCCTTTTCTGGCATCACCTGCTTATTTGCTTCCCGGATCCCCAAGGAATCCAGTACGTGGCCTCAACCACAGGATCTGACCTGCTTTGTTCTGGGGTACCTGACAGTCGAACGCGATCGGGATAAAGCATTCGCTTACCCCTGAAAGACCCCATTTGTCATTCACTGGTTCACTCAAGCATCTGCTCAGCATCAACTCTGTCAGCACTAGGGATAAAACAAAAGAGAAAATTGTCATCTTTTCCCTCAAAAGCTTCTATTTTAACAGGACAAATCGACTCTTAAACCCATGCCTAAAGCCAAGTGAATAAGTGAATGGGAGAACCAATAGAAGTCCAAGGGCGTCCCAGGGCAGTTCAGAGGGGGCAGGGCAGCTCTGTCTGGGGGGACCTGCAAGGAGTGGGCGTGGGGATTCCTCTGGGAGAAGGGGGGGAGGTCGACATAAGGGCAAGGGCACGCCGCTGGGCCAGGTGGGCAGGGGCAAATGGCCTTGAAGGAGCATGGAGTCACACCGTGTGGCAGGAGATGATGCTGTGTGACTACCTGGAACCAGCTTCTAGTGGTGTCCAGTGCCATGAAGGGAAGTTGGGCATTACCACGCAGGTCGGCTGTTCCCGGTGTAGTCCGCACCAGCACCTAGGGGTGTACAAATGATATCTGAGGGGAAAAAGGCTCCTGTGGTCAAATGCACTTGAGAAAAATCAGGGGTCAATGAGGTCAGGCAGGCTTTTTTCCTGGAGAACAGTCAGCTCTGTGAATGGTAGATGCGGGCTTTGGGTCTCTGGGGGCTGCGTCATGCAGTGCCAGCCAAGAGCTCATTGTCTGTGGATTGCCTGGTGTTGGGACACTTTGTGGGAAATGCAGCTGAGGGCTGTGGAGAGCAATGAAGGGTTCTCAGCAGCAGAGTGGTCCAATCAGATTCTAGAAGGATCACTTCAGTATCTATTGGGAAGGATGCACAAGAGGAGGCTGAAATAGGTTCCTCCACGGCCTGACCCATGTTCCTGTCTCCAGTCGACACTTCCCATGGCTCCCTCCGGGAGGAAACTTCTGTCCTGCATGTGAACTTCGGGGAAATTTATTGAAATGATTTTCATGGATAGTTATGTTACCTCCCCTATTACAGAATAAAATAATAGAGAGCAGATCTTTGCCCAGTAGACACATTATCAGCTCAATCTACCAGGATACTCTTTACATAGGGGGTTTCATTCATTTTTTTGAATAAGTAGTGACCAACACATTGCAAGGTAAAGCTACATGTGTGATAAGAGTTCAGGAAGAACACACAGCCATGAGTAGCCTACTTACCAAGGATTTTACGAAACAGGTTACACTTGAACTGGACTTGGAGGAAATGTAGGTTTTAGATGGAAAGAAGGGAGGGGGCAAATATCCTGAGCAACACTGGGGGTTGGAATGATCCCCATATTCTCCTGGAACCAGCTTAACCAGAGCAGTGGCAAGCTGATAGGCACTAGGGAAAACAGGGCCGTCTGAGCCGGCTGGGGCTAGATTATGAAGGGTCTTGAAGGTGAGACAGAGGAGTTGATTTCTTATCTCCAGTTGTACTCTTGCAGAATGACTAGTGACTCACAGACTGATCTTCCGAGGTATTTTGCCTGAAAAATTCAATATGGAGATCGGGCAAAAAGAGATACCTGTCTTCCAAAATCTATTATATTTTCTCTTGATACTAGGCACATGGCTAGACTATATTTCTGAGCCTCCCTCCAAAGTAGGCATCGTTTGACAAAGGTCTCTTGTGTTCTATGCTACTTCCAGGCCTTGATCATGACAGAGTTTTGACCAAGCAGACAAGGACAATGCCCTAGGGCTTGGCAGGGGAAAAAGGAAAGAATCTGGACCCTTGAATGACCATGAGGATAAGTCATTACGCCCACCTTGCATATAGGGCAAGAATATGAAGATCAGGTCAGAAACTATACCAAGCAGAACTTTGGAAGCTGCAGATCACTACATAATGTAAAAGATTGATTTGATTTTAGGAACTGATTTTTACAATTGAGATATAATTCACATGCCATAAAATTCACCATTATGAAGTGCACAATTCAATGGTTTTTAGTATTTCCACTACATCGTTCAACCATCACTATTATCTAGTTCCAGAATATTTTCTTTACCCCAAAAAGAAAGTCACTCTGTATTTGCTCCTTCCCCCAGCCCCTGGCAACCACTAATCTATTTTCTCTCTCTGTGGATTTTCCTATTCTGGACTTTTCCAATAAATGGAATTGGATAATACATGGCCTTTTATGTCTGACTTCCTTCAAGTAGCAAAATGTTTTCAAAGTTTATCCATGCCATAGCATATATAGTATAATAATTCACTCCTTTTTATGGCTGAAAATATTTCATTATATGGATATACCACATTTTGTTTATCCATTTATCTGTTAATGGATATTGAGTTATTATGGCTATTATGAATAATGTTATGAACATTCATGTATAAGTTTTTGCATTATATTTTTACAACACGTGTTATATTTTTGTGTCATGTTTTCACAAGTTATGTTTTCATTCTCTTGTGTATATCCCTAGAAGTGGAATTGCTGGGTCATAGGGTAAATCTATGTTTAACATTTTGAGGAACTACCAGAGTGTTTTCCAAAGTGGCTGCATGATTTTACATTCCCACAGAAATGAGTGAGGATTCAAATTACTCTACATCCTCACCAACATTAGCTAGTGTCCATATTTATTTTAAAAGTTATTATAGATATCCTAGTAGATATGAAATGGTATCTCCTTCTGGTTTTGATTTGCATTATCCTAACTTAATGATATTGAGCATATTTTCACGTGCTTATTGGTAATTTGCATATCTCTTTTGGATAAATATCTATTCAAATCCTTTGCCTATTTTTAATTGGATCATTTGTCTTATTATTGATGAGGTATGAGTTTTTAGAAATATATATATTCTATATACTAGATCTTTACCAGATATTTGCAAATATTTTCTCCCATTCTGTAGGTTCTCTTTTCTTTTTCTTGATGTCTTTTAACTCAAAAGTTTTAAATTTTGGTGAAGTCCAATTTATCTATTGCCTAATCCAAGGTTACAGAGATTTACAGCTACATTTTCTTCTAAGATTTTTATAGTTTTAGCTATTACATTTAGAGATTTGAACCATTTTGAGTTAGTTTTTGAATATGGTGTGACATAGGGATCCAAGTTCATTCTTTTGGGTATAGATATCCAGTTGTCTAACCACAACTTGTTGAAAAGACTATTTATTCCTCATTGTGTGGTCTTGACATCCTTATCAAAAATCAATTGACCATAGATACATGGGTTTATTTCTGGACTTTCAATTCTGTTCTATTGACTTATATATCTGTCCTTATGACAATCCAATGCTGTTTTGATTTCTGTAGCTTTATAGGTTTGAAATTGGGGAGTGTGTCCTCCAGCTGTTTTTTTCCCCCAATATTATTTTGGCTATTCTGAGTCTGTTCCATTTCCATGTGAATTTTAGGATCATCTTGTCAATTTCTCCAAAAAAAAAAATTTTGATAGAGATTTTGATAGAAATTGCATTTAAACTGTAGATCAATTTGAGGAGCAATTGCCACCCTAACAATAATTAGTCCTCCAATCAATGAATATGGGATATCTTTACATTATTTAGATCTTTAATTTTTTTCAACAATGCTTTGTAGTTTTCAGCATACAAGTCTTTTACTTCTTTTGTTTAATTCGTAAGTATTTTTCTCCTTTCAATGCTATTGTCGAGTTGTTCTCTTAATTGCATTTAGGATTGTCCTTGGCTAGTGTGTAGAAATACAATTAATTTTTGCATTTCGATCTTGTATCTTGCAACCACATTGAGTATGTTTATTAGCTCTAATAGGTTTTTGTGGGTTTCTTAGGATTTGCTATATTGACGATAATGCCATCTGTTAATGAAAATAGTTATATGTCTTCCTTTCCAATCTGGATTCCTTTTATTTCTTTTTCTTTCATAAATAGACCTGGCTAGAATCTCCATTATAATGCTGAATAAGAGGGGTAAGAGCAGACATCCTTGTCTTGTTCTTAATCTTAGGGGAAAATTTTTCAGTCCTTATCATTTTGTAATATTAGTAATTGGCTTATCATGTATCAGGTTGAGAAAGTTCACTTCCATTCCTAGTTTGTTGAATGAAAGTTTGTTATATTTTGTCAAATTCCACCCCCTGCATCTATTGAGATGATCATATGGCATTTGTCCTTTGTTCTATTAAAGTGGCATATTACATTGAGTGAATTTCATATGTTGGTCCACCCTTGCATTCATAAACTATATCCCACTTGTTCATAGCATATAATCCTTTTTATATGTCACTGGATTTGGTTTGCTATATTTTGTTGAGGATTTTTGCATCCATATTTATAAGAGGTATTGGTCTGTAATTTTCTTGTGATGTCTGTTTGGTTTTGGCATCAGGGTAGTACTGATATCATAGGATAAGTTGGGAAATGTTCCCTTCTCTTTTTTGGAAGACTTTGTGAAGGATTAGTGTTAATTCTTTTAAAAATATTCGGTAGAATTCACCATTACAGTTGTCTGGTTCTTGGCTTTTCTTTGTGGGAAGTTTTTTCATTAGTAATTCACTCTCTTTACTTGTCATAAGCCTATTCAAATTTTCTACTTCTTCTTCGGTCAGTTTTTGTAGTATGTCTTCCTAGGAATTTGTCCCTTTCATCTAGGTTGTCTAATTTGTTGATGTACAATTTTTCATAGTATTTCCTATTATTTCTGGAAGCTTTGTAGTAGCAGCCTCTCTTTCCTGATTTTATAATTTGAATCTTCTCTCTTTTTTTCTCCTTGGTCAGCCTAACTAAAGTTTTGTCAATTTTTCAAATGTTTTCAAAGAACCACATTTTGATTTTGTTGATTTTTTTTCTGTTATTTTCCCATTCTCTATTTATTCCTGTCCTATTATTTATTATTTCCTTCCTTCTTCTTGCTTTGGTTTTGTATGCTCTTTGAGTTCTTGTTTTTCAAAGTAGTTGTTTAGATTATTGACCAGGATCATGTACTTTTTAAAATCCATTCTGTCAAGCTCTGTCTTTTAATTGGTGAGTTTATTTTACATTCATATCTGATATGTAGGATTTACATCTGTGGTTTTACTATTAATATTTATATTCTATATATCCTATGCCTTTTTGTTTCCTATCTTCTTTTTAGTTAAATAAGTATTTTGTAGCATTTTATTTTAATTCTTTAGCATTCCTTTTACTATATATTTTTGAGTTATTTTCTTAGTGATTGCCCTATTGATTATAACTAATATATTAACTTACTACAATCTACTTTGTATCAATATCAACTTAATTACAATAGTATACACTTTGTAAATATATATTTATAGCTTTACTCCATCCCCACCCACTTTGTGCTGTTATTACCATGGAAATTACATCTTTTTATTATAGTTGACACATATTAATTATATGTGTTTATGGGGTACACAGTGATATTTTGATACATATATACAACGTGTAATGATTAAATCATGGTAATTAGCACATCTGTCACCTCTACATCTTTATACATTGTGTGCCCATCAACACAGATTTATAATTATTCCTTGATGCAATTTCCTTTTAAATCAGATAGGATAAACAAATAATTATAAACAAGACTCTTAAACTCTATTTATATTCTATATAATACTCTATTTTATGTTTACCTTTTTGTCACCTTTACTAGGGTGCTTTATTTTTTCATCTGGATTTGAGCTATTGTCCTTTCATTTCAATCTAAATGACTTCTTAGCCAGGTGTGGTGGCTCCTGCCTGCAATCCCAGTACTTTGGGAGGCCCAAATGGGAGGATCACTTGAGACCAGGAGTTTGAGACTAGCCTGGGCAACACAGCGAAGCCCTGTCTCTACAGAAAGTTTAAAAATGAGCCGGGTGAGGTGGTGCGCACCTTTGGTCCTAGCTACTTGGGAGGCTGAGGTGGGTGAATTGCTTGAGCCCTGGAGTTCGAGGTTGCAGTGAGCCACGATGATGCCACTGCACTCCAGCCTGAGCAAGAGAGTGAGATCTGTCTTTAAAAATTAAAAA
The DNA here is from genome assembly GCA_023783475.1 of Daubentonia madagascariensis. Classification (NCBI taxonomy): domain Eukaryota; kingdom Metazoa; phylum Chordata; class Mammalia; order Primates; family Daubentoniidae; genus Daubentonia; species Daubentonia madagascariensis. The sequence continues at coordinate 24,117,922 of JAKFHU010000144.1, read as the reverse complement.
TAAATAAATATAAAAGACTCTTTGTAGGGCAGGTCTAGCAATAGATTCTTTTAGTTTTTGTCTCTCTGGAAATGTTCTAATTTCTCCTTCATTTTTGAAGGATAATATTGCTGGATACAAATTATTTGTTGACAGTTTTTTTCTTCTTTTCTGTCAGTACTTGGAATATGTCATCCAATATCTTCTGATCTGTATGGATTCTGATCAGAAATAAGCTCTTAATCTTACTGAGGATCCTTGTATGTAACTTGCCTCTCTCTTGTCCTTTGTAGATTCTCTCTCTGTCTTTATCTTTCAGCAGATACACAGTGTCTGGCTGTGCATCTCCTTGGGTTTATCCCACTTGGACTTTGTTGAGTTTCTTGGATGTGTAGATTAATGCCTTCCATTGAATTCGGGAAGTTTTGGGCCATTATTTCTTTGAATATTCTTTCTGTCCCTTTCTTTCTCTCCTCTCTTTCTGAGAGTCTCCTTATGCACATGCCGCTTTGTTGATGGTCTCCCAAAGGCTTCTGAGGCCGTGTTCATTTTCTTCATTCTACTGTCTTTCTGTTCTTCAAACGGGACAACATCAATTGAACAGTTTGCTGGAATTCACTTCTGCTTCTTCAAATTTGCAGCTCAGCCCCTACAGTGAATTTTTCATTTTAATTATTGTCCTTTTCAGCTCCAGAATTTCTATTAGTTTTTCAAAAACATATAATTTCCATCTCTTTGTGAATGTCTCTGTTTGGTCAAACATAGTTTTCATATTTTCCTTTAGTTCTTTAGACATGGTTTCCTTTAGCTCTTGGAGCACATTTAAAATGCCTGGTAAAAAGGGTTTTTTTCCTAGTAAGTCCAAAGTCTGTGCTTCCTCAGGGAATGCTTTCTACTGCTGGCTTAATTTCCTATTATAGAGCCACATTTTCTTGTTTCTTCACATGCATTGTAACTTCTATTGATAACTGGCTATTTAAAATAATATAATGTAGCCCCTTGAAATCAGATTCTCTCCCCTCACCAGAGTATATTGTTGCTGCTATTTGTGATTTTTTTTGTATATTTAGTAACTTTTCTGAACTAGTACTATAAAGTCTGCACTCTTTGTCATTTGTGGCTGTTGAAGTCTCTACTTGGTTAGCTTAGTTGTCAGCTAATGATTACACAGAAATTTCCTCAAATGCCTGGAACCAATAAATCTTCAAGTCAGGTGAAATACAGACAGCCTTGCAAGTGGAGTTTTCCAGGGAACTACCAGACATGTCCAACCAGACAGTTCAGATAAGGACAAATCTTTGGGAAGGAAGCTTTAAAAGAGCTCCATTTTGCTCCCTCTGGTGGCTCCAAGGCTACACTAGGAATGTGGGTTGTTATTTTCGAGGCTATTGCCGGGCAGGAGAGTGAGAGGTGGGACTAAGGCACGGTAAAATACCACAAAACTTACTGTTATTACTGAGATTTGGATGTTTTTCTTAAATACATGCTTCCTGAGTTGCTGCAAGCTTTTGGTTAATTTCTAGAGTTCTAAAGAAAGTTGATTCTGACCATTTTTGCCAAATTTCTCATTGCTTCTATGGAGAAGAGAAATTTTTGGCAGTCTTTACTCCATCATTTATGCTGACTTCACTCCTTGATGTTTTTTAAAAATCAATCATCCAAATAATAGTCACATCTGTCTGTCAAGAGAACACAGTGTTCTGTCATGTGACTTCTAGTGTTCACATCCTGGCTTTGCCACTTACTAGTTGGTGGCCTTTGGCAAGTTGCTTAACTTGTCTGGGTGTCAGCTTTGTTTTAATGAACTGGGCATATTAATAATACTCATCTTGTAGGTTAGTTGTGACTCTGTAAAATGAGTCATAAGGAATTCTCATAAGGATGCTTAACACAGAATAAGCATTTGGTGACTCTTACCTATTGCTATGGTTACTGTGAATTTTCATTACAATCCTGCGTAGTTGATGGGCCAACTTCTAAACTGAGGTTGATAGAATTATTTCCTGAAGTCACAGAGGTAATTAATGATGGATTCAACCAACCTCGAAGAGTTGTTGCAAGGATTAGAGATAATATATGTAAAATTTTCAGCTTATACTTAGAAGGTGATCCTTAAATGGGAACTGCTCCTACAAATTACGGCTCTAGTATTTTCTCCATTTTGGGTGAACAGTACATAGTTCCTTGACTATTTTTACAATTTTTAGATGGGTATGTATATTTGGATTTAAGTGTATCTTGCAGCTGCATAAGGGTTTTGGTGAAACTTTTCTTCCATCTGATATCCAGGTTTGGGCAAAGTTCAAAGACTCAGGAGCAAGGATTGGCCTGGGCATGGTTATGGCTACATGGATGAGCAAGGGTAGCCCAGTGTGAGGGCTCAGCACATTCTGCAACTTGTCATCAGTTCCAAAGACCTTTAGAGGAGAAGGAGGCAAGTGAAAGGTCTTTCAAAGCACAGCAAATGGGGTAAAAGCAGTTGATCAGGAGTAGCTAAAAATGGAACAGGTGGCCTCCATAAATACCAGCTGTGCATTATGGCCAATTTTATTGCCAGTTTATAATGTTGTCCATGGCTATTTTATAACGGTTTTCTTTATTCCTGACATTGTTGTAAATCTTGCTATAAAATTGCTCTAATGCGGTAGAAAGGCTATGAAATGAAATGGGGAACTTCAATTGTAGTGGAATGAAAAGGAGGCCGAGGGTGCCCAGAGAGAAAATAAAGGAAAGCCACGGGGAAAAATTAGTGGGCCGAATGTGTCATTGTGTACCAGAATGTGTCCTCTCAAGTCAGTTTGGGAGCAAGAGCAGAGTGCACTTTTAGCATGAATCCACCAGGTGGCACCACCAAAAACATTTGTTAGAAGGCCCCTTTCTTAGTTTCTTAGAATTTAGTAAACTTGACATTTTTAGAAGTGGAAACAATATTTGTTCATTTGTGGAGGTGAATTTCATGGGTGCTTCTTATATTATCCTCTGTAATTTTGTATTCGTGTGTGTTCGTTGTAGTTTTCAACAATGAAAGACCTTTTTCCCAAGAGGTACAATGTCAACTTGGCTAGGTTTTGTCAGGGGCATGAGCTACGCCTCCCAGATTCAGGAATATCTTCCGATTAATATTAATATACTTTGTATTTTCTCATCTTTTCTTAGCTTGGGACTATCTAAGCCTTTATAGCTTTAATTTTCCTTTCTATCATCCCTGCCAAGAGGCGGGGAGACTGCTAAATAGTCCCCCCATTTCCCCTTCCCAGCAGCCAGCTGCTGGCTGTGCTCCCATCTGGTCTGCCCAGGGTGTACTTCTGAGGTCTGGAGCCCCTGGAAAGTCTTTTGTGGGGAGGTTCCTGCGATTCTTAAAATTATGCACCAAGAACAGCACAGAATTGAAATCTGAGAAAAATGGATCTCTGGCCCCTTCTGCCTCTTTCTTACTAGCTCTCTACTTAATTCAAGGGTTATTGCAAGGGTCAAAGAAAATAGTGTGTGCAGAGTGGTCAGTATATGGCCTGGCGCATGGTAGGTGCTCAATGCATGTGAGAAAAGAAAGGTTTGTAAAAAACTTATGTGTATTAAAAGAATATCTTTTCAACAGAAGCCCAGAGAAACTTCTTGTCTATCTCAGCTTTTTTTCTCACTAAGTTATTTAGGAATCAGGAAAGATGTGAAGAACTAGGAATTTAGATTTAGCATTAATCTTTGTTCTTGGTGCCCGAGGTGGGCCTTGCCTATCAGCGACAAGACAGGCTGGCGGTTTTGACATTGAGGTTTTTTGTTTTTTTTTAAAATAGTGTCCAGCATTCTCTGAGGTGAGAGGTGAGGCTAAAGACTTGCATGTTGGAAGGATTTAGCAGGAAACAGAGGCAGGCTCTGTTCCTTTTTCCCACCAGGAAGTGCAGGAGCAGCCTGTAGACATAGCACCTCTGAGGGCAAAAGACCCTGAATGCTTCAAGTGAAAACTGCAACAGGGGATTAGAGATGCCCAGGGCAGTTGTCATTTTCACTGTCAATTTATCTATAATCATTTCTGTAAGGAAGATTGATGGATGCAAGGGGGTGGGGGAGGGGGCAGAAAGCAGCACCTCTGAATAGTGATGCACAGACATTGATATCGTATCAGAACCGAGCTTTTGCTGGTTGTTTTCCCGGCAAGCTAGCTATCATGGACAGACTTTACTCACCAAGTTGTTTAGCCCTTCTGCCAGGTACATAGTCCTGCAGGGGCTGCTTAACGAGCCAAAGGTCCCGCCTCCTGAGTACCTCACCAAATCTAATGTGTGTGTGTCACCTTGATGTGAATTGGAGCAGGGGTTGGTGGACACTGTCCGGAGGCGTGCCAGCAATGAGCTCCTTGCACAGCCTGCCACTGGAGCCTCCAGTTCAACTTCTACAGGGCCTGCAGGGCAGCTCTGCTGGGTACCTTTAGGGCAGAGGGTCCTGGAAACAAAAGCAAATGGTCTGAAAGCCTGAGGGCGAGGGCAGGGTGGGGGTAATGTGTTTGTGTCCTCCCTGGCTGCAGCACACCTCCTCCTTGAGGTCCATTTGCAATTTCAAATGCTTTCTGGGTCCTGGCTGATAACATGAACACTCATAGTGGCCCAGGGTCAGGAATATAGAGTGGTGACTACTCAGCTGAACTGGAGCTTGCGCATATGAAAAGATAAAAACTGTTCTGGTCAAACAAAACTAAGTGTAGGGCCCAGACTTTATTTCCATCTTGTGTGTGGCTTTCACAAGCATTCATTCACAGCCTTCCAGAAACACCACTCTCGTCTCTCCTGTCTCCTGCTGTCCTCCCCACTCCAGGGGAGAAATCTTCTCCCTGTTGCATTTGAGAACTTCTTTTCAGAGGCAGGTAGGATTCCCAGACCCTCTGGAACCCTTGCCAGAGGTGTGCTGTAAGGCTGCAGAAGAGAAGGATGGAGGATTGTTTGCAGAGCTCCTGCCCAAGGCCTTTTAGATGGGCCCTGCTGGCTCAGTGTGTGTGTGTGTGTGCGCGCGCGCGTGTGTGGTGTCTTGTCTATTACTTGCCCAAAATGAGGCAGGAAAGCAATGTCTGGGTGTCTCCCGGGCCCATTGTATCTGGACTCATGGAGACAATAGACTTGGTCAGATCAAGCCCAAACTCACCCGATGGCTTGCTTGTATCTCCTAAGATTGACTGTTGACTGCATGGTGGCTACCCCTCTGCTGTCCCCTCCACTTCCCTGTGAGTGATGTCCACTCCAGGGCCAAAGGCCATTCAGGAAACTGAAGATTTTCATGTTCAGGTACAGGCAGAGGGCAGATCCTGGCTGTGTGGGGCCCTGATCTTGTACAATTAAATGTACTTCTTTAAGAATATATATTGTGAACTAATAAAATTAAACAGGAAAGAGAATACGTAGAATAGAAAATAAATTACAAGCTACAAAATTTTAAATTTGACAAAAACTACAAACTTCACAAAATAACATAATGTTTTTTATTAATTATCTGCCTGGTACACTCTGTAATTTTTTTTTTTTTTTATCTTTTGGCTGCATTGTCTTTGATGGCAATTTCTAGATATTACTTTTTATAGAGAAAATTGCAAGATAATTTAGTCTTTACTCTGTCATGGTTAATTAAACATTTTTCAATATTATTCATCATTTGAGAAGTTTCTTTTAGCTTCCCAACCTACTACTCTTAGGACACAGATAAAAATTACTGACAATGTCAGGTAAATGTTGAAGATTGTTGCCAAATTTTGGGATGCCTCTATCAAGTTTCTTTTAGGTGTCATATAAGAGTTGTGAGATTTGGAAGAATATTCCACAGACTAGTTTCTGTACATATTTTTTTCTCCTCTACTAATCACATGCTTCTGGGGTTGGGGACAGTAGCACATGACCATACTAGGACAAGATCTCTGGCCCTGCATCTTGGAGTCACAACACTGAGTGAGTCCACATGGTGGGTGATATAAGTGTTCCTAAAAATCGTTCCTACACCAGGACAGCCATCAATAACTCAACTCTACAAGGAAGTCACTATGAACTACATGCACATACTCTACTGAGGTCAAACTAAATGTATCCCCAGCTCAACTTGACCTTAGCTGGACCCCAAAGGTCTCATGGCCACTCTCCTGCCACCTGACATGATGGAAAGTGTGATGAAGGGGACCTCAGTAGGAAGAGACCCAGTCTCTTATTTTTAGTCTTAACTGATTGTAGTTAAAATATCTTACTTTTGAAAATTGGACAAAAACATATGACCATGTGCATATACTACTAGAACCCCTCCCCAGGCCATGGAAAGGGAATTTGTCGTTCAACTGAGGTGCCCTGAAGCTTATGTTTCATCAGCTTCTTGGTAGCTCTGCCTCTGGGCTCAGAGAAGGGCCGGGTACTTCCTGGCATCACTTTCAAAGGGAATAAAAAGACGGTCAAGGGCTCTGGGCTGTTCTCTGTGTCTCAGTGCTCTGTATTTTCCATTCCATATGATGCAAAAGTAGATTTAAATCATGTTCTAGCACAGAGATGAAAAGAATTTCTACTTTTGGCAGGCCCTGGAACATCATTTAATCAATATTTGTTAATTGAACTGGATGAATCACTGGAAAGCTGGTAGAAGGAGAAGTTTGTTCAAGAAGGGCCCTTGGTGACCCCTGATGACTCATTTTGCAGATAGAAAAGACAGGAAGAGAATGAATGACTGAAGATTACAGTGAATGAAAGAGATGAGGCCCACAGCCAAGATACACTAGAACATTCTGCCTTCCCATGACTGTAAGCAATTAAATTGCACCATAAGCCATTGTGAGTTAATGCATGGAACGAGACAGGTGCCGATGTCTAGAAGCACCAGCGGTGTTTACATTGAAGGTTGACATTGAGGGGTTATTGTAAAATGTTGTGCTGAATACTTTATATGCGCCTATCTTGATTAATCGTTATTGCTATTTTCTCTAGTCTGGGGATACACGCCCCGTGCTGAACCACAATACCATACTGCTAAGAAGGCCACCTGCTGGCCATGCTTGCATCTGGCAAAGGTCTGCTCTGGGTAGGCTCAGCTGAGAATGGGCCATGTGAGCCCTGGATGGGTTGCAAGGTCTGTGGATTGGAAGACTGGGCCAGTGGGCTGAACAGGAAAGGGAGACCGTTTCTACCAGGTGTTCTGAAGGGGGATCCAAGGCCAGGCTCTAGAGTGTGTCCATCCTGAAGGGAAAGGCCTGGGTCTGAACAAGAAGCACAGGCTTCATGTCCATAGGACCCCATAGGGCACAGGTGCTGTAGATGTTTGGTCAGGGTGGAGAGACCAGTGGACAGTGTCCCATGGCGGGATTGTCCATGGCATGGAGGAAAACACTGCTACTGGCGATGAGATGGTGTAAAGACAGGAGTGGCCCAGCAAGAGGGACAACAGTGGGAGTGGAGCCTTGGCAGAGGAAGACTGCTCACCTTTCATCCTGCCTCTACCACTTGGTGCCCACGTGACCCTGCATAAGGAACCCACTTGGCTTTTCTGAGCCTCTGTGTTTTGGGCTGTCAAATGTGTAAAAATACCTATCACTAATCTTAGCTGGAGGCTACCTTGACTTTGCTAAGTGGTTTTACAACAAAGAGCCTTTTTATTCTTTATTTATTATTGCCTGTGTCCATCATGATCCTTAATATTATTACTAATCACTGTCCGTGGCTTTGGATTGGGGTGGGATGGTATGGGACTGTTGGCCCTGCCCGCCCATTCACCTCCTCTGTGTCCAGGGGCCCAGGCCCTGCAGGTGTGTGCAACCCACACTCCCATGAGAACTGCAGGGCATCCAGCCGAGGGTGGGGCCTCTGGGAACCTCCCTTTTCTAACAGGGGCTGGACCTTTGGACTCAGGAAATCCTTATCGCCCTATAATTCTGGGGAGGCCGGTGAGGGCAAAGGAAGTGTAAGGAAGAAAGCAGTCTGCATTAACTATGTGCTACTGACTCTGCAGGGTTTTATATATGTTATCTTGCTTAATAAAGCTATAATTAGGCATTCCTATCTCCAATACAAACAAGAAAATGGACACTTTGAAAAGTACTTTACTCAAGTGCAGAGCTGGTGACCACAGGACCTGCATCCATGTGACTCTGCAGCCCATGCTTGCTCCACCACTGCATGTGGGCGAAAGGCTGCTTATTCCATTCCATGCTCATTTTTGCACAGAATAATCACTGACTCAACTAGGAAGGTGAATTATAAGGTAACATATGTCGAAAAAACAGGTGGGATTTTTACTAGAAGTGAACTGAATCTATGGATTGCTTTGGGTAGAATTGATGTCTTTATGATATTGAGACTTTATTACCTTGAATATAGATTTATCCTCTCAGTTATTAAATGTTTTTTTATAAAACACTATAAAAAAGGAAAAGACAAATTCAAAACTCAAGTCACTATAACATGTACTCCATGAAAAAGATTATTATACAGCATATATTAAAAAATCTACTATAAATCCATAAAAACAATCAACCCAATAGAAAAGATGGATAAAAGACACAAATAGGTTGGGAGGCTGAGGCAAGAGGTCCCTTGAGACCAGGAGTTCTAACCAGCCTGGGCAAAGAGCAAGACCTCATCTCAAAAAAAAAAAAAAAAAGATACAAATAGGTATTTCACATAGGTGGAAACACAAATAGTCAATCTGTGAGGATAAGCTCAATCTTATGGGTTGAGCTTATTTTCTTGACTACCTTTATTGAAAATTTCTTGACTGCCTTTAATTGAAAATATTGATTTTTAAGAAAATGAAAATTAAGATAACCACAGGATACTTTTTAAATATCCTTTGATTTATAAAAATTAAGGAATGTGAGAAGATCAGGTATTCATATTCAAAAATATAAAGAACAAGGAGAACACATACACTGTTGGTACAAGTGTGAATTGATATAAGTACTTTGAAAAACATTATCTTATGAACTTGAACATAAGTAAATCCTATGACCCATTGATTATCTGAATACCTTAACAGCAGTACCCAACCTTTTCGGCACCAAGGACCGGTTTCATGGAAGACAATTTTTCCACGGATGGGGGGAGGGTGGCAGGAGGAGCTCAGGCAGTGATGCGAGCGATGGGGAGTGGCTGTAAATACAGATGAAGCTTCGCTCACTTGCCCGCCACTCACCTCTTGCCGTGTGGCCCAGTTCCTAACAGGCCATGGACCAGTACTGCTCTGAGGCTTGGGGGTTGGGGACCGCAGCCCTAGAGAAACTCCTGCCAATGGGTACTAAGAAAGCATGTACAAGAGAATGTTTTTAGCAGCCTTTGTAGTAGCCAAAATGAGAATAACCTAAACGTCCAGACGTAGCAAAGTGGATTAATAAAAGTTGAGTATATTCACTCAGTGGGATATTATACAACTGTGGAAATGAATGATCCAAAGCTGCCACCAACATGTAATGATGAGCAACAATGAGTCCCAGAACTTCAGAGTCAGTAATGTAAGATGATACTACTTTTATCAAGGTGAAAAACTGGGAATAGTGGTCCCCTCTGGGGCAAGGGCAGAAGGGTGCAATCAGGGGGACCCACGGGGGTTCCACCTATATTGGTCATGATCTTTTTCTGAAGTTGGGGGTCCCAGAGGCATTTGCTTTACAATCATGCTTCATAACCCTGACATCCACTGTATCTGTTTTATTGTCTCTGTCACATATTTCATAATCTAGACAGCCTTGTCCTCTAGGCAGCCCCGCTCCTGACACATGATGACACTTTTCATAAATGTTAACCAAATTTAAAAAAAAAGTTAAATACTGCAAAGCCTTGTGGAGGAGGGAATCCCACGTGTCTTTGCTCTTGCCTGTCTGCACATGTGCAGTGGCATATAGGTGGGACACAGCGACTTGTTGGGCGGGAAATGATCACCCTTCCCTGATCCCTGTTTGCAGTGCTCTGCCTTACACTGCTGTGTCCATTTCCCTGAGCCCAAGGGCCCTTTGTTTTAGTTTCTCCAGAATGATCACTCGGGGCCTGCAGGTGTTGGAGGGCAGCAGGCACTGGGTGACGGGTGGGATCCCAGGGTCCACATCCCTTCCGTTTCAGGCTCCAATGCACACCTCCTGTTTACAGGCCCTTTTACCCACCCATGCACTGTATCTTTAGGCCCTGAGCCCTCAGGAAGGGTCGGAGGGGAAAAGAACTGCAGTGCTTCCACCCCCACCCCCAAACTGGGTGCCTGCATTTCTGTCCAAGGTCCCAGGGCTCTGCTAGGCCACATTGCCCCCTCCATCCACCTTCCAGATTCCAAAATTTTATTGCACTCTCTTCTCTGCTATTGCTTCCTTCCTTCTTCTTTCTGTCCTTGCCAATTTCTTTTCTGTCATTTCAGTGCTATTTTAGGAAGTCAGCCTTCTGGCTTCAATTCACCCATCCCGGGAGCTCAGGGTAACTTGCTTTGTTGTAGTTTGTCTTTTCTTTTATAAATGGAGTAAAGGAAAGATATTCTAGTTACCCTGATGGTCCAGGAGGTTTAAGGGGGGACTAGAACATAGGCCCCTTGGCCTGCTGCGGTTCCCAGTCTGGCAGGCACAACTGCGCCCTTGGCTGTTTCTTGGAAGAATGCTGTGTTCTGAGGAAGCCTTTCTGAAATAGCCATGACATCGTGATTTTCATCACCACCACCAACTTCCTTTTTTTTTTTTTTTTAACAACTTTAAGATGTTAATAATCAGTGTTAAACTTGCTCTCTGATTTCACAGCCATGAGGCAGATATAGCATGCTTATCAAAGGGATTACTTTTTGTACTTTATGTACTAATTTATCTGTTTCAGGGTAGAATGAATTCATTTAATCTGTCTTAAAAGATTAAATAATTTTATTCCTTTACATTACGAGGGTTGACACCTGGCTTCTCATGACAACGGCACCTACCCAAGCGGAACCTTCGGCTAGTGCCTGCCACCTCCTCAGGTACCAACCATATGGACTCAACCTTGTAGGCTTGTAGACAAATGCAGAGCTTGAGTTAATTTAGAAAATACCATGCGTAACCTGCCCATTCTTTTCCTAACCCCAAACAGTCAAGACAGACGCAAGCCACGAACATGTTATTTCAGCTGTCAGAGTAATGAAACCAATAGTCAAGAGCTGCTAGTAATTCAGGATTATTGGAGACATAGCAACTTAGCAGGGTGTCTGAATAGGTTTGTGTTTTTTCAAGCTCATATTTTAAAATAGAACGTCATTCAAATGGACTGTTTTTGTAATATATTATGAATATACTGAAAAGTCAAAATAGAAATACCCACTGAGAGCGTAATTGTCAATGCAATGGACAGGGTTACAAAAGTGTACCTGTCATGTCCTTTTTAGGTTCTATATCTACTCTAATGCTGTTTTCCCAGTGATTGACTTTAATCAAATTCTTCCATCTCCTTCTGACCTCGGTGAAACTGTCTTCATAACCGGGTTGGAAAGAGAAACATCTAATTAAGATCACATTTATACTTGAAATCTCTCTGCCCAGTGGGGAAAGATAATATTGTCACTTAGCATTTGGGGTGGATAATGATATTAAATGCTTTTCCCCATAGGCAACATAGTCGAACCAGGGCCCCGTGTGAATTTGTAGAGACTTTTGCATCTTTGAAGGGAGACAGCCAGGCATGTTCCCAGGGGGTCAACGACAGAGGTGTCTGAGTTTTTCATTATCCTCTCCTCTCTCTTCAGAGCTTACACAGTCAGCCATGCTTCCTACAGTAAACTTGAGATATCAGGTTTATTGAGGACTCATTTACATACAGTAAAATTATCTCTTTTTTGGTGTTTGTTTTTGTGCACTTTGACAAATGTGTACAGTCGTGTAACAATCACTGCATCACTCTAAAAAGTTTCCTCTTGTCTCCTTGTAGTCATTTCCCTTCTTCCCTCCCCAGCCTCTGGTTACCACTGATCTGTTTTCTGCCCCTGTAGTCTTTCCTTTCCCAGAATGCTGTATAAGTGGCATTAGACAGTGTGAAGCCTTTTCTTTCTGGCTGCTTTCACTTAGTAGAATGCCTTTGAGATTCATTCGTGTTGTTTCAGGATCGTTAGTTCTTTTCCGTTTGTTTTAAAGTAACATTTTATTGCATGACTACACCAAAGTTTGTTTGTTCATTCACCAGTTGAGGGACATTTACATTGTTTGTAATTTTTGGATAATTCCAAGTCAAGCTTCTGTGAACATGAGCATACAGGTCTGTGTGTGGATGTATGTTTTCATTTCTCTAGAGTAAATACCTAGGTGTGGGATTGCTGGGTCATATGGCAGGTAGAGGTTTACTTTTATAAGAAATACCAAGCTGTTTTCTAAAGTAGCTGTGCCATTTTGTATCCCTACCAGTACTAAGTAATGTCTACGAAAGTTCCAGTTGCCCCAGGTACTAACCAGCTGTAAATATTCTCATTTAGAAAAATTAGCCATTCTAATGGTGTACAGTGGTATCTTATTATGGTTTTAATTTGTATTTCCTTCATGATACCAAGTATCTTTTTATATGTGTATTTGCCATATATAGCTCTTCCTTGGAGAGTCTGTTCATATAGCATTTTTTTGGCCAGTTTAAAACGGGTTTTGCTTTATTTTCCTATTATTGAGTGTTAAAAGGCTTTTTATATATTTTGGATCTGAGTCTTTTGTCAGATACGTGCTTTTCAAATATTTTCTCCCAGTCTATGCCTTGTTGGGTACATTTTTAAGATTATTTTAATGAGGGTCCAGAGTCAGATTTAATTTGATTTATGGAAACAAAGTAATAAGACTTTCATTACACTTGAATCTCACAGTGATTACAGATTCAAACTGTACCCCAGGAATAACACCAACAAAACACTCTTTGGAACTTGTTTTCTGCATATGACTCACTAGGAAATGCTTATGAGGATTGATTTTGCACTTTTCCCAAGTTCTTTACCTCCTTTCCTTCTCAGTATAAATAAGTTGATGAAAGAGGTTGTTCTAGTAACCAAATAAATATGATCTCAAATAGAGCAGAATATCACCATCCTGCCAAACATCTGGACAAAAGGTAAAAACTTCATTTGACTTCTCTTCATTTCATATTTTGAAATACCTAGATATTTGATCTCACATCTAGACAGCCAGATTTTTCTCTCATTAATTTCTTCACTGTTTTTATCCAAAGTGAAAATTTTAAATACACTCACCCAAGTTTTGTGATGGTAAATTACCACATGAATTGAGCTTTTAAAATAATTTAGGATTATTTAATGTCCTAGAAAAATTCCTATGATGCATTGATAAGCAAAATGCAAGTCACCAAACAGAATGCTCCACATACATGGTTGAATCTCATTATGTGCGGAGTTATGTTCTATAAACATAGGAAAATTAAGCACAATTATTCAAGGGTCATTGTCCTCTTACCCACCCACCCACCATGGGAAGGTCGCAGGGAACTCACATATGTTGGGAAACTAGAGGAGGGCTCTTTGCAATTGGTGTACACTGAATTTCACTGCTATGCTCAGTTTCCAAGCTGGCATGACCTCTTGTGGTCGTGGGGTGTGTGTGTGGGAGGAGGGGGATGGCTTTCCTGTCTCCATCCAGCTTGCCCATTTGATTCTGCCCGGAGCTCAGCTGCAGATGCACAGGACCCTTCCCTGTACAGGCACCAGCTCCTCACTGAGAGCCCACCTGTTTTCAGGACAGCAACTCCAAACCACACGTCTCTCCCAGTTTGGACAATCTCTTTTCCTTAGGGCCTGCTGCTCTAAACCCTAGAGACCCATTCCACTTCTTGGGCCAATTAATTTTTTTAAATACAAAAACATTTGAACTTGACCTTAGACAAAGGTCTGCAACACCAAAGCCTAGGATGGGGACAGACCACTCTTTTATTTGACCCTTCCACAACCACAGAAATGTACCCCACTTTCAATAAGTTATCTCATCCTTCCTCTGCATAATAGACGAGGGGGTGCTCAAGTCCAAAAAAGACTGCAAAAGGAGGGAATTTATGTACTTTGTGACTTCTCAGAGCCTTTACAATGCTTGTATGCACTGTGAATCTCTGGGAGAAGGTTGAACTTGGGAGTGGATCTTGAATGAATTGAGCCACAGAGCCTTTTGGAAGTGGAGCACCTCTTGAGGTTGGTGCTTGTTTGGGTACACTTGGGTACCCAAGCTGGTAGATGGCTTCTGAAGGGCCTGAAGTTGGCTGGTGACTGGTTTCCTCCCCTTGAACATAGCTCCTTAACAGAAGATCAAGTAATTTTTCCCAGGTCTTCCTTCATAGGTTTGGTTTAAAGAAATAGCATCTTCTTTGGCATGTTCTGTTGGTCTTCATTCAGGAAGCCTGAGACATCCCATGACTTTAGGCTCCAGGTGAAGTTTACAAGGGGTGAGAGACTTGGGGACAGGCTTAGAGCTCAGGGCTGCAGAGGAAGGAAGATTTGGTACTTGCATGACATTGGCCTTGAGTCACCATCCTCTGTGACCTTACATTCTGCCCTTTAGGACTGTTGGAAATTTAGAGACTCCCTTTATGAGACCACAGGTACAATATAGCATTTGTCTCCATACAGATCCGTTCCTTGACCAGAGCATAATGGTGCTGCCCTTCACAGTGAATGCTTGGGGACAGGGCTCCTGGGAGGTTTCAGGGAGGGACTGTGACTTCTATCGAGAAACGAGAGGTATTGGGTGGGTTGGGGAAATCCATGTCTTCACACTAGCCACACCCAAAGAAGATGGTATGTCTTGCAAGAAGACGCTTCATTTAGGTAACTCAGTGATCCCCAGTGTCAGGTTGAAGAGCAAAGAAGTGTGATGTCTCGTGGAAGCTTTCACCAGCATCTCCAGGATTAGTGCATTAACCACCCTGGGTGCAGCAGGCTCTGTTGTCAAGGGCGGAGATCCAAACCAGCCTCTCATTCCAAGGCTGAGTTGAGATGTGTTGTATCATCCTCCAGGGATTTCGAGGTGCACTGGAGCTAATGCAGAGACATCCCTTGGTCAAGTGGGTTTGTGTCTTTAGTATGTAGAGTGCAGTGAATCCCTTTCCCTTCCTATCAACCACCTGTTCCCCCCACTTCACATTCAGCAGCTTTTCTTTCATAAGTTATTTCGCCCTGAGACATGAGGCAATGAATGTAATTTTGATCATTTGAAGAGTGTGAGTAATGCTTGGTACTTACTCTGTGCTGTACCTGCTGCACTTTACTTCCTATTATGCTGAATGCAACGGTTGTATTACAGCTGTCATCTTGCGCTTCCTCTGCAGGTTCTGAGGCGGTTGCTGCTGCATGCTCTACCTACAGATTATTTTGAGAGATTAAAATCAACTTCTGAAGGCCTTGTCTGTAAAACAAAACTTAGCATATATTGGATTAAAAACATCCAAGAAAAAATTCAGCTCAGTGGGAAGTCTGACCTCCCAACTCTGCATATTTTTACCTATTGTCCATCCTTAAAACTCCTTGTTGTCCAGGCCCTAAACATATGATATTTACTGGTAATAGACTTTCCCAAACTAGCAGGTAGACTCACATTTTTCTTCTTTGAAACACCCCACTTAACATATTGTGTCACCTTGTCTATTTTGGGGATCTGAAAAGCCTATAAAGGACATAGGCTTGTGTTCCATCCAGGGGTCTCTGGGAGGCTTGGGGATGAGGCTTTGGTGTTTGGTGGCTTGTAGACACAACTCTGAACCTGGTGCCAAAAGAACTGAGTGTGGGATCCAATCTTGCTACTGCCTGGCTTAATGACCTTGGGCACACATATCACCTCTCCAGACCTCCAAGATTTTCCTCTTCAAGGTGGGTGCCATAGGACTGTTGTGAGGATTAAAAGGTTATTCATGAAAATGGACACAGCATAATGTCTTCCCTGTAGGGAACACTGAATGAATGACATCTGGTAACCTATTTATGTAAACTCCCTGAGCCTTGGTTTTTTCATGTATTAATTGGGGGTAATTATTTCTGCTCAACAAGCTTATCAGAAGCATTATTAGAATCCAGAAAAAAAAAAAGAAAGAAAACAAAAACCCTCCACTCATGGAAATGCTTTTAGGAAGTCCAGACATCACTGGCATTCTGTGTGGCTCTTAATTTCTGGAATCCCACACAGCTAACAGTGCTTTGGCCTAACAAGTGCCCAGTTGCTCCTGTTTTGTGGCTGTTGAAGTGTGTTGCTGCCTTGCGATTCTTTCTGAATTCCTCTTGGTGGTTGTTAAAAGAGAAACTGAGGTGCATTAAAATTTTAAAGAATTTATTTAAGCAGACTGATTCATAAATTGGGCAGCTCCAGACCACATGCAGTTGGAAGTTCTACCAAAAGCAAATGAGGAGAAGGGTTTTTATAGGGTGAACGTGGAAGTTAGGCACATAAAATAGTTGCTTGGTTAAAGTGGAGCCATAGCCTTATTTGATTGATTCCAGTGAAAAGTCCCTAGGTAGAGGTTGGTTGGAAGTTTCTGACTGGTTAAGCTTAGGGTTAGTTTTACTATTTACACTGAGTTGGGTTTTGGTTTGCTTATGCAGGGACCCAGGGTGCTGGAGCTGCCTCTGTCTAATGGCCTCCTAATTAATTATTTTAACCAAGAAGCTGTTGTCTACACAGTCTGGATGCTGATAGCCCTGTTCAAGATAAAGACCCCTTTGGTTTGTGGCTCCAAGCCTCTCCTTTTCAAGTCAAACAAGAAGTTAAAGAAGGTAGGAAAGCCCTGAATCCACATGAAATGCTATAAATAAACTACACTTTGTTTAGTCTTGGTGCTGTCTCCACATGTAGAGATGTTCATTCTCCTTTCTTTGGTGCTCTGTAATTTTCAGAGACTTGGGCAGAAAGGGAGACAGGATGGGGCCTTCGGTGCCCTCTGGACCTGCTTTGGGAAGTTGTGGGGTGTGGAATGAATGCATGAACACTCCTACTCACGTCATCCTGGGGGAGTTTGCGAAGACTCTGTCTTCACACCCTATTGGCTGTGAATCTTGAGAAAATTACTCTTTGAGCCTTGGTTTCCCATATTTCAAATGGGGATAGCTGTATCTACTTAGTGTGCATGTTGTTAGAATTAAATCTGAAAATGTGTACTGATGAGGTTCAAATCCATTTTTGTAAACTCCAGTGTGAGGGCCCTGTTAACATGATTGATTCATCCATCTCGTTATCATCCCCACAGGCAGGTGCTGCTAGCAAATTAGTCCCCGCCTTGCCCCTTGCCTGGGTGAAATGCAGAGATATTTGCGGGTCAGGAGAGCCAGGCAGTGAGGGCCAGCCCTCGGAAAGTAAGCTGCCGGTAGCTGATGAGTCACCGGGGAGGAAAACAAAGCTTCGTGATGCTGTGCAGCCATACAGCAGGGTCTGAGGTCCTGTTGTCAGGGAGGCAGAGCCTGGTGCGTCTCTGGAGCCTGCAGGGTCCAGCAAACTTCTCCTGAACCGGTGTCCTGGGCACCTGGGGAAGCCGCCTTCTGCGCCTGCGCAAGTCAGCAGACTCCTGTGTGAGCAACTTTGGCCAAGTTCTTCCTGCACCTTGTGCCTATGCTTTTATCTCAACCTACAGAGAAAGAGCGGAGTCCCAGTGCCTGCAAAATGGTTCTGTAAACTGTGAAATCAAATTACAGCTGATATCGGAAAGTGACACAAAACAGGAAAACATGAGAAATTAAGTTGCAGGGTATAGGTTTTGTCTGACTAAATCGGAGGTAAGCAATACCTGCTTCTCTCTTAGACCCCATGCTTAAAATAAAACAAATGCTTGCTGGGGTGTGTGGTTTCTTGTCGCCACACTCTGATGTGTGAGGTATGGGAGGCCAGAGGGTGAGCATCAGAATGGAAATAATAATTATTTTTTATAGCAATGTCTTCTTGAGTTTCAAAGAAAGGGACCTCTCTCCTTGCACATGCAAACATCAATTTGGGAGCTGAGGAAGGTAATTTTCACATGCAAATGCGTATGAGTTGAAATGAGCAGAGGCAATGAGCAGATTGTTAAAGGGACACCATCCCTCTTCTCCTCCAGTACAAAGGAGCAGGGGCGCGAGAGAAGCAGCTATTTCTATTTCTTGAAGGTGGAAAGGTAGACTCCCAGTGAATTTTTTCACTCATGTCCCTTGGGCATGTCTCTGCATTCGTGGAGCTCTCCAAGAAGTAATGCTTTACATTGGCAGAAAATAAGGGTTGTTTAATAAGGGCCACTGTGGTGGAATGAAATGTGTAGGTCGAAGTCCGATTTGGCTACAGGTCCTGCTCTTCTGCCCACGGGCCATGGGACCTCAGGGCAATCACGTAGCTTCTGTGAATCTGACTTTCCTCATCACAGGATACTGTTAGGATCAATGTGACTACACTGCAAAGTCCCCGGTGGTATGAGTCACAGGCCACAAACCCAGGGGAGAAGTAACAAATACCACTGCATTTTCTCAAATAACAATTTTTATGCTAACCTCTTATCCAACCATCCTTTTTAGGGCTACCCCTTCCAAAATGGCACTAGGACTCTAGAATAAGCAGATTACACATAGCTGTCTGCTGTCCAGTTCTGTGAAGTGCCTTCTGGCTCAGAGTCTCTGTTATTCCATGTTTGGAACACTGGGATGTTTCCAAGGTGCCTGGGGCCCTGTGTGCCCAGACAAACCCTCAGTCATCCTTTCTCTTGCCTACACATTTAGGAAACAAATGGGGCTCTGCTCCTCACTTCCCCCACCCCTGCCCCTACCCACTCTGTTTCTGGACAAGCTTCATGGAAATCCACTTTTTATGGATTTCCATAAAAAGCCAAGATCAAGACATTGCTATTTCTGAATCTCTCCCCATTCTCCCTTGGGGAGCACCATAGAAGGGCTCTGTCTTTTCCCTGTCCATTTCCTCCCTGGGGACTGTGGGCACAGGCTGGTTATCTGCTGGACTAAGGGAGGGACAGGAGAGGCAAGAAGAAATTAACACCTCACCATAGCTGGGTGGAGTCACTGCACATGTAATAAGGGTAATGGCTCCTGCCCCTTCCTCACACCCAGTTTGGGAGTTGAAAGCTTCCCCCGACCCTCCCAACTCTGTGGTTCTCTGTGTCTGTAAAGAAGGAACAACCGATCTTTGCATCTTTCTTTGGTCCTCTAAAACCCCTACTTTGGGGGACAGCAAAGGTGCATCTTTAAAAGTTTTGGCATTGCTGTTTTGTTTGGATTAATGCAGAAATAATTTTAAATGCTCACTCCAACAAGATGTCATGCTCATTTTAGGGAAGGCTATTAAGAAATCTATCCCTGCAACATTTCCCAAGTCTTGTATGGTTTAGGCTGTGGTTAGCATAAAAACAGCCAAGAGGATTTCTCTAGAATATTGAAAACTCTGACCACAGCAAAAAGAACATAAATTGAAAGAGAAAAACATTGTCTAACCTCTCCCTAGGGCCAGACAGGTATCTCTGATTTTCTGCCTCTGCCATTCATGACCACTAAAGTGATCACTGACTACCAGACTCTTAAAACTGGTGGAGACACAGGGCATGTTGAAGCTATTTTTCTCTTGTTCTGAGAAATAAACAGTTAATTCCTTTTTTCCCCTCCAAAGTTCTTCCAACCCAAAACTCTCCCCAGTAACATCTAAGGCTGAGCACAGACAGACTGCTGCTTGGTTTGGCTGCTTAGAACTTGGTACCAGGAAGTCAGTTCACCTTGTTCTGACCTCATAGGAGTTGCTGAGGTCAGCACAGAGGTTTTGTTCACATCACAAACTTGTCTGGTGGTGAAGGGACCCCTCAGGGTATGATTTAATGGTAATAGAATTCTGGCTAAACATAAGGTCACCTGGCTTCTAGTTACAGCTCCAGCAATAACCAGCTGTGTTACTAGGATAAACCTTCAGTCTCTGTAGCCCATTTCTTCATGTGTAAAACAAAGGGAGTTCACATTGATGTTAAAACCTCCTCAAGTCTCCCTTTCAATGATAATCCAGTCAAAAGAACATGATACAGGAGAAAATGAAGTACATGTACTTTTCCTATTCCTCCAATAAGTATACTAAATAACTTGGATATTATATATAAAACAAACATAAGATGATTCTGAAAAGTGGAGAAAAAAGTAGACCAGCTAAGAACTTCAACATCTGAGGAATGGCATGGGGGTGAGTTTCCTGGATTTTCTTCTTGCCTTATATATTCTTTAATTGGAACTGAAGATGTCAGTAACCCAGAAATGCTAATGGGCACGGACAAAAACAGCCCCAAGAAAAGCCTTCTCTCTCTAGCCAAAGGACTAGGAGCGGGGCAGCCTATCAGGACAGAAAACTTTTAGACAGCAACCACTCCACTCCACCCAAACACCACAGAAAACACTATGGCTTCACTCTTAACCACACAAGCAAACGTTGGGTGCATTTTTCAGTGCTGTAGTATTCATTTGATTGTTCTTTAAGTGTTCTATTTCTTTGCCAAGACTTTCTCTTTTTTTTTTAATTTGTTCCAAGCATGTTCATAATTGCTCATTGAAATTATGGTTACTTAAAAATCTTTGTTAGAAAAAGAAATATTTGTTAGATAATTCCAACATTTCTGTCATCTTGATGTTGGCATCTATTGATTGCTTTTTTCATCTGGTTCAATATTCTTCTTGTTTTTGGCATGACTAGTAAATTTTTATTGAAAGCTGGGTGTTTTGGATTATGTTCTAAAATGAATTTTATTGAAATCTTCTACTTTATATGGCTTTCTATGACACCACTGTGGCAGGAAAGGGTTTGTGCCACCTTGTTACTGTCAGGTAGGAGTAAAAGTACAGGTTCTCCAGTTGGTCTCCGTGACACCCAAGGTAGAAAGTGCTCCTCACTACTGATGAGTGGAGGTGGAAGTTCTGTCTCTCCCCACGGTCTTCGCTAATGCTGTGGTGGGATGAGAGCTCACAACTAGTGGGAATAAAAATTCTGGCTGTCTGTCTGGCCT
The DNA here is from genome assembly GCA_023783475.1 of Daubentonia madagascariensis. NCBI lineage: Eukaryota > Metazoa > Chordata > Mammalia > Primates > Daubentoniidae > Daubentonia > Daubentonia madagascariensis. Next base: position 24,097,043 of record JAKFHU010000144.1, on the reverse strand, counting down.
TTTCTGATGCCACCATGTTGGGGCTGCTGGGGTACCTCATTATAGCCTCATGAGGGTGAAAGTCTAAGCTCTGCATTTGTAACAAAAGACCAAACATTTGGTTGCAGAAGGCCAGGAAGGAGCAGAGAAAGATGGCAGAGTTTCAAAATGATTCCAAGAAACAATGGCTGAAAGCTCTTCAAATTTGGCAAGAGAGGTAAATCTACAGATCCAAAAAGCTGAAAAAAGGCCCAGGAAATTGTAACCCCCTCCACATCAAATCCACACCAATACACATAATAATTAAATATCTGAAAAAGGCAAAGAAAAATATTGAAAGCAGCCAAAGAAAAACAACACCTTGCCTATAGAGGAAGGCAATTAAAATGACAGTGGATTTCTCATCAGAAACTATGGAGGCCAGAAAGAAGCACAATATTTTTCAGATGCTGAAGAAAACAATTGTGAACCCATAATCCTACACTCAGTTGAACTCTCCTTTGGGAATGAAAGGAAAATTAAAACATTCTCAGAAAGAAAAGAAAGAGAATTTATCACCAGCAGACCTACTCTAAAGGAATGCCTAAAATAAATTCTCTAAACAGAATGGAAATAATAAAAGAAGGAAAGTTGGAATATCAGAAAGAAAGAAAAAATATAATAAGCAAAAATATGAGTAAATACTATAATCTTTCCTCCTCTTGAGTTTTCTAAATTATGTCTTCTGGTTAAAACAAAAATTATAATTGTCTGATATGGCTCTAAATGTAGGTAGAAAAAATACTTAAGACAATTATATTATATATAGAGGAAGGCAAAAAGACATAAAGGAATGTGTTCTACACTTCCCTGGAGCTGATAAAATGACTGTGTTAAGTTATTCATACATAATATAACACCTAGAGCAATGATTTTAAAAGCTATACAAAAAGATATACTAAAAATGGCATAGGTAAATCAAAGTTGAATTATAAAGAATATTCAAGTAATCCACAGCAATTCAGAAAAAAAAAAAACCAGAAAAAATGAAGAGCGAAGGTAACAAAGAGAACACAAAAAATAAAGCTGGTGGATTTAATCTTGAACATATCAGTAATTACAGTAAATATAAATGGTGTAAATACACCAACTAAAAGACAGAGATTGGAAGAATGAATTAGAAAACATGGCCCAACTATATGCTGTCTGTGAGAAAGTCACCTCAAATATAATGACATAGGCAAGCTGAAGGTAAAAAGATTAAAAAGATATATCATGCAAACATTAGTCAAATGAGAGAATAAATGGCTATATTAATATTATACAAAGTAGACCTCAGTAAAAGGAAAAGTACCAGAGAAGAGAAGAACATTATGGAATGGTAAAAGTGTTAAGCCACTAAGAAGACATAGCAATCTTAAATGCATATTCACAAAACAATAGAGCTGCAATATATGTAAAACAAAAACCGATGAAGAGCTCAACACATTCTTTTCAAGAGCCCACAGAACATGTTACAAGTTTGAACATATCCTGGGTCATAAAACCTCAATAAATTTAAAAGACATGAAATCATACAGAGTGTGTTCTTTGACCACTATGGAATCTACCTCAAAATCAATAGCAGAAAAATAGAAAAATATCCAAACAATTAGATACTAAATAATACAGTTATAAGTAACCCATGGTGCAAGCAGTAAGTCTTAAGGGAAATTAAAAAATGTGATGGAAGAAAAATGAAAATACAAAAATTACAATTTGTGGAACACAGATAAAGCACTGTGAAAAGGAAATTTATGGCATTAAATGCATACATTAGAAAACAGAAAAAGTTTTAAGTTAATATTTTTTTAATTCCTACCTTAAGAAGTTAGAAATGGTAGATCAAAATAAACCCAAAGCAACCATAAACAATAAGCATAATAGCAAACATAATAATGATAGGAATAGAAATTAATGAAATTGAAAACAAAAAGAAATAGAGAAATTCAGTGAAACAAAGAGTTGAATCTTTGAAATGATCAATAAAATTGACCAAGTCTCAAACAAGACTGATAAAAATAAAAAGAAAAGAAATCATTTACCAATATTACAAGTGAAATAGGGTCTATCACCACAGACCCTTCAAAAGGGTATAGCCTTATATCCTTTTGGATAATAAGAGGATATTACAAACAACTCTGCATATGTAAATTTGAAAACTTAGAAGACTTCTCAAGTCTAGCAAGAGATTTAGACATCCAAGTACAGGAAACTCAGAGACTTCCAAATAGATACAACCCTAAGAGGTCTTATCCATGGCACATTATAGTCTAATTGTCAAAATTCAAAGACAAAGATATATTAATAATTCTAAAAACAGCAAGAGAATAGTATCTATCTAGTCACATATGAGAGAAGCTCCATTAGAATAATGGCAGATTTCTCAGGAAAATCCTTACAGGCCAGGAAGAATGAGATGACATAGTCAAAGCACTGAAAGAAAAAAATCTGCTAACCAAGAATACTACACCCAGCAAAGTTATCCTTCTTAAGTGAAGGAGAAATAAATTCTTTCCCAAGCAAGCAAAAGCTGAAGGCATTCATCACCACTAGACCAGCCTTTCAAGAAATAACTTAAGGGCGACCTACACCTGGAAGCAATAGGACAATATTTACCATCATGAAAACATATGAAAGTGTAAAACACACAAATGAAGAAAAAGAACTCAAATGTTACCACTACAGAAAATCATCAAACCACAATGATAAACAATAAGAGAAAAGGAAGGAAAAAAAACCCATACAAAATAAACAGAAAAAAATTAACAACATGACAGGAATAAGTCCTCATATATTAATGACAACCTTTAATGTACACTACTGCATATTTATCCAAAAGCAACAACAAAAAAAGAAAATCAGTATTTCAAAAGGATACTTGTACTCCCATGTTTATTTCAGCACTATTCACAATGGCAAGGGTAGGGAACCAACCTAAGTGAAAGGAAAAATTAATAAATTTGACTTCATCAAAATTTTAAACTTTTGCTCTGTGAAAGGCCCTATCAAGAGGATGAAAAGACAAGCTACAGACTGGGAGAGAAAATATTTACAAGCTGTGTATCCAATAAAGGACTAGCATCCAGAATATATACAGAACTCTCAAAACTCAAGTGAATAAGGAAACAATTCAATTAGAACATGGATGAAAGACATAGAGATATTGCACCAAAGAGGACATAGGGGCAAATAAGCACATCATAAAATGTTCAATCATTAGGGAAATACAAATCAAAGGAGGTATCATTATACTTCTACCAGAATAGATAAAATAAAAAAATAGTGAGAACATTAAATGCTGGAGAAGATATGAAGAAACTAGATCACTCTTATATTATTGATGGAAATGCAAAATTGCACAGATGCTCTGGAAAACAGTTTGGCAATTTCCAAGAAAACTAAATATGCAACTACCATATGACCCAGCAATTGTACTCCTAGGTATTTATCCTAGAGAAACGAAGACTTACGTTCACACAGAAACCCGCACATCAATGTTTATAGAAGCTTTATTTGTAGTATCCCCAAACTGGAAACACATGTCCTTAAATGGATGAATGGTTAAACAAATTGTGGCAAATCCATACCATGGAGTACTACTCAGAAATAAAAAAGAAACAAACCATCGATATATACAACAACCTGGATGAGTCTCCAAAGACTAGTTGAGTGAAAAAAGCTAATGCCAAAAGTTTACATATTAACACTATGAGATTCCGTTTATATGCATTATTAAATAACAAAATTATAGAAATGGAGAATAGCTTAGTGGGTTAAGGAGGGATTAGGGGCTGGAGGGAAGTGGTTTTACAAGATGTTACCATTGGGGGAAATTGACTAAATGGTACAGGCAATTTCTCTGTATTATTTCTTATAAACTTATGTGAATCTACAAATATCTTAAAATAAAAAGCTTAATTAACAAGTTTAAAAACACAATAATCAATATTTATAAAACTGGTGAGTTTAGAAGCTGGGTTTGGTTTGGCATAAAGATCCCTGAAGGTCCCACCATAAATCTCCCCACCTCTGCGGCCTCACCTGGCACCACTTCTCCCTCATCCCTGCCTGCTCCACACTGCAGTTGACCTGGGTTATTTCTGTCCCTTTTGCACACCGTGCTTCCTCCTGCCAAGGGCCTTTGTAGGTACTGTTTCTCCTGTCTTCTCCCCTCTTTGTTTGCTCAACTCCTACTCATTCTTTAGATCACTTTTTTAGGGATGCCCTCCCTGACCAGTAAAATCCCCCTCTCGTGGCATCCTGTGTCTTTCCTGCATAGTACCAGTCACGCTTGTCACATTTCATTTCTGGTTTGACTTGCTTAAGGTCTTCCTTCCTCACTGGTTTGGAACTCAATGAGTGCGGAAACTGACACTACATCCACCCAGCATCTAGTACCTCCAGCATCTAGGACTGTGCCTGGCACTCACCAAATACCTGTGGAGTAAATGAAAGGATGCACGGCAGGATTATTTGTCTTTCCATTCTTAAATTAGCAAGGTCTTCAACATGGTCACGTGTGATCTGATACGCCTCCCTGCTCCATGTGGCCTGCCATCCCAGGAAGAAGTGCACGTTGCTTCTTTGAACTCCCCACAGCCTTCAGTTGATCCTGACCACCCAGGAGGCGCTCAGGAGCCATCCCAGCATGGTCATATTAGAGTTTGAGGGGGATGGTGGGGGAGGCAAGAGAAGATGTGCTCAGGGCAAGGCTGGATCTGGCACATGGGCAAGCTAGCCTTCCCCAGGGAAAGGGTCTTTCCCAACAGAAGCTACTCATCTCAGTGACTCTCCAGTGATTGTTAAGTGTGGCGGGAGGACTCATTACGCCTGTGTCCTTCTGTAGTGACTGCCTGTGTCTTGGGAGAAGGCAGCAACTCCCCCACCCCCAGAGACTGGGATCACAACAGAATAAAATATCTAGTGTCCGTCCACACAATGCCATGCTGCTGCCTCCCAGCCCAGATGGTCTTGGGTCACCCTGCGAGCATTGCTGGTGGAAAGTGGGCAGTCTGACTCAGAGTGACCCTAGGGTGGGAGGCAGGAGGATCTGCCCTCTGTCGCCAAAGCCACCAAATCATTCAGTGTCACAGACCTTACCATGCTATCTCCATGCCTCTTTGCCCATTGGAGTGTAGGCTGTCTGAAGAAAGTGCAGGGCTTGTCTTATTCCCTGCTGTCTCCTCTGCATCAAACCCTGTGCCTATAGCATAGTGGATGCTCAACAAATGTTAGTTATGTGAATGAATAAAACTAACCTTTACCATTTCTTTATCAGACTCCTTTTCAGGTTTTTGTGTTTTTCCTGAATCCCAGATATCCAGCATGTTGGCCTCGTTCCCTCTACTACTCCCGCCCTGCCCACACCTGACCCCCCATTGCCTGTGTCACGTTCCCCTTTTATTTTCATTTTTATTTCACCAACAAAGCAAAGGTAAATCCCATTTCTCTTTTAAGCTGAACCAGCATTACCTTCAAGGTGAAAATGTTCAATCAATTTGGAAGTTGAATCTTGATCTTCCCAAATAGGCAAGGTTTTCTAGTAAGTGTTGAAAGAAGATTTGAATAAATGAACATTTATTGTTCTCCCACTGTGTGTTGTACAGTACATTGTCTTGTCTCTTCCTACGGGAGGGGCATTTTTATTTTCATTTTCTCAGAGAAGGAAACTTAGGTTCACAAAGATAAGCTATTTTCTTAAGGCCACACAGCAAGACAGCAGGGACCAAGGATCTAAGTTAAGATCTACCTAATTCCTAAGCTCCTTCCTACAAGGGCTGGAATATCTCTTAGAAATTTTTCTGACAATAATTTTAGCTTTAGGAGAAAGACTAGACACTGTTTTTTGACCTTTCCAATTATCTGACAAGCCTAGTGTTAATCAGCTGAGTCAGAATTGATGACCTGAGGACTGCTTAAGCCCCAAACCATTTTCTGATGAAATGATAAAACGAGACTGCTAGGCTAATTAACAAGTCTGAAAACATTATGTGAGTTCCAATGATGCCTTCGCTTCTGGCCCATCCCACACCTTTCCCAAATAAGAAAGCAACTAATTTGCAAAATCCTTGCTTCCGTGAAGCAGCTGTGAGAGTCACTGACATATATGATTAGCATAAAATTAATTCCTGTTGGGGAAGCATTATTACCACCCCTAATGAGGTTTGGGAATTGATTAGTACTAGGAACGAAGGATGGAGTATACTATTCTTTTAACTCCAGATGATGTGTGTGGGATGCAATTTTCAACATAAAGATATATGGTTAGAGATCATGTGTTTACAGCATTGTCTTAGTCCATTCAGACTTCTATAACAAAATCCCATAAAGTGGGTAGCTTATTATCAATGGAAATTTATTTCTCACAGTTCTGGAGGCTTGGAAATTCAAGATCAAGGTGCTGGCAGATTCAGTGTCTGGTGAGGGTCTGCTTCCTGGTTCACAGATGCGATCTTGTCATTGTGTTCTCACATGTTGGAAGGAGCAAGGCAGCTCTCTGGGGCCTCTTTTAACACATTAACTGCCATGTGAGTTGTATTTAACTCACGCTAGTTTTGAGCCTGGGGCCTCGTGAAGCACATGTAACTCACACGTCTCTTCACCTTGGGAGCCCAGAGAACTATTTTTCAAGTTGCATATAACTCACGCACAGAAAACAATAAAAAATAACAAATTTTTCATTAAATTAGAAACTATCGTTTTGCTTTCAAAGTTTTTAATTCCATTTTCGTAATAAAACACTGTGGCCCCCAAGGAAAAAACATTTTTTTTTTCTAGGGTGGCAGTCAATGTGTTAAAAGAGCACTAATCCCATTCATAAGGGCTCCTCCCTGAGGACCTAGTTATCTCCAAAAGACACTACCTCCTGATACTATCACATTGGGGATTAGGATTTCAACATATGAACTTGGGTGGGGGGGCACAAACTTTCAGCCCATAGCAGGCATCTTGTGTGAGGTAGGTTTTCCTCAGTGATTTGAGACTTGGAACAATTTGTGACAGTATAAATGGGTCTCTTTGTTACATTTTATGTTTTCCTTTCATGGAAAATTCTGCATGGAAGACAACTATGACAACTTTAAACCCTTAAATTAAATGTCCTTTAACTTTGCTGTAATTTTTACCATTAATTCCATTTATAATTTTAAATTGAAAAGGAGAAGAAAAGTGAGGCTATTGTAGTTACATATGGAAATCATTTATTCCAATTACATAAAAATAACCACCCATAACACTTTTACCTATAGATAAACAGAATTAACTGAGTTATGTATATTTCCTCTTAAGTTTTTCTATGTATATAGATTTGTCATTTTGCTGAAATCACACAATATATTGAACTGTGCGTTTTGTTTTTCCCACTTACTGTTTCTCTCACTAAAAATTCTTCATAAACATCACTTTAATGTTTCAAAACATTGCATTGTTGTGGATATGCCGTAATTTACTTAACCATTACCTAAGCATTGCATTTTATGTTTGTTTCCAGTTTTTCACTATTATGAATAATGACACAATGCATCTGTTTTACTTACTGCTTTATATATATTTTAACTTATTTACACAGATTTCCTTGGAATTACTTAGTCAAACCAAGTTTTGAATAAATTTTAGCTCCAAGACAAATATTGCTGAATAGATTTTCTGAATATAATTGCCAACCTAGAACCCTACCCTGAAAAAACATTCTTTAAATATGGAGGAAAGATAAGGACATTTTCAGACAAACCAAAATTAAAACAATTGTTGCCTTCAGGCACACACTGAAAGGAATACTAAGCATTTCCTAAGATAGAAGGAGAGCTATCTCAAATAAAAACATGGAAATGCAAGAAGAAACAAAGATAAATGGAAAATGTAAATATGTGGGTAAATCTAAACAAATATTGACTATGTAGAACAATAATGACTTAAAATACATGAAAAGCAAATATATAAAACAACACAAAAAAGAAGGAAACAAGGTAATGGAATTAAAATTTGTGACTTTTTTTAATTACTGGGGAAGTGATGTAAGTACCACATTTTATTAGAATCTAATAAATCAAAAATGTATGTTGTAACCACTGTGTAACCATTAAAGGAAGGTAAAAGAAATTATAACTAATGAGAGAAGGAACTGGAAAATAATTTTAAAATGCTATATTAGTTAAAAAATTTGCAAGAAAGGCATAAAAGGAATGCAGAACAGGTGGGACAAGTAACAGATAATAGATAAAACCCAAATATATCAGCAATTACGTTAAATGTAAAAGAACTAAATACTTCATTTTAAAAAAGACCTCTCAAACTGAATAAAAAATAAGACCAAAAAACAAAACAAAACAAAACAAAACACCTGAGATATAAGGACATAAAAGAACTGAAAGAGCAAACACTAATAAAAGGAAGCTGGTATAGTTATATGAGACAAAACATATTTTAAGTTAAGAGGCATTGCTGGAGATAAAAAGAGACATTCCATAATGATAAATAATCAATTTGCCAGAAATTTAACACTTCTCAATTTGTATGCATCAGTAGTATAGCATCAAAACATATAAAGCAAAAATTCCCGATTTAAAAGAAGAAATAAACTCACAGCCATATTGCCTGATTTTAACATATTCTTAATAACTGGTGAACAAGTAGACAACAACAAATAATTTAGGGTATATAAAGTGAGAACAATATGATTTAATAATTGTACAACTAACTTCAGAATTTGCATTATTTCAGAAGTACATGGAATATTTAGCAAAATTGGCCATATGCTGGGCCACGAATCAAATCTTAACAAAAATTCCACATATTAAAATTATATAGTGAAATAAAGCTAGAAACCAATGGTTATTAGAATATCACCAAATGTTTGAAAATTAAACAATATATGTCTCATCCATGAGCAAAGATGAAATCATAACAGAAATTTTAAGATATTTTAATTATGTGAAAATATGACACACTAAGATGTGCAGGAGGCAGCTAAGAGCATGCTTAAAAGCATATATTTGTATATCAGAAACAAAGATAAGCTGAAAATTAATCATCTGTTGATTTTCTTCAGTGTACCCACAGCAGAAAATTAAAAGGAATATCAAACCAACCCCGAAGAAAGAAGAAAGGAGATATAATAATCTTGATAACAGAAATTAGTCAAATATAGAACAAATGTACAATAGAAAAATATCAACAAAATGTAAAGTTGGTTCTTTGAATAACTAAACTCTTAGCAAGAGTGATTAAGAGAAAGATAGAAGACATATGTTGCTAATATCAGAAATGCAAAAGAGGAATTGCTATATATCCTTCAGACATTAAATAAATGAGAAGATATTGTGAACAACTTTATTTCAATAAATTTTAAAATATAAGTGAAATGGAAAAATGCAATTTACCAAAATGAAAACTAGAAGAAAATTTCTAAAATATGAATAGTTCTGTATCTATTAAATAAATAAAATAATTTTTAAATAAATTAAATCTGTAATTAACAAAGTTTCTAAAAGCCACAGGTGACTACACTGGTAAATTCTTCTAAACATTTAAAGGAAAAATAATATCAATCTTATACAACTCCACTGGAAAAAAGACAAGAAACAAACCCAAAAAAGCAGAGAACATGTGTATTCTTGTTTTATGTGGCCAGCATTTTCTTGAAACCAAAATATAACAAGAATATTTACAAAGAAGGAAAATTATAGGCCAATCTCAAGGAAACAAATACAAAAACTATAAATAAAATCTTAGAAACATGATTCCAGCAATATGCAAAAAGGAAAATATGTCACTTTGAATTTTGGTCCATTTCAGGTATGTAAGATTCATTTAATCCTGGAAAATTGACCAATGTATTTTACCACATTGACAGAATAGGAACAAAATGATATGATGATCTCAATAGGTATAGAATCAACATTTGATAAAATCTATTACCCATTGCTGATGAGAATGCTCAGCAAACAAGAAATAGCAAAAATTCCTTAAGCTGATAATAAGCAGCTCAAAGAAATCATAATAAAAATTTTATATTTTATAGGAGACATAGAAGGCATTTCCTCAAAGATTGGAAGTGAGACAAGGCTTGTAATTATCATTTCCATTCACTATTGTAAAGATTTTCCAAGCCAGTGCAATAAGGCAAGAAAATAAAAAGGATAAGTACTAAAAATGAAGAAATAAAATAACATTATTTCCAGACCATACGATTGTAAAGTAGAAAAATCTAAACGAATTTTCAAATAAACTATTGCAATTAACAAATAGATTTAACAAGGTCACTAAATAAAAAGCCGGGTGTCTGAAATTCAATGATACTTCAATATACCAGCAGCAAATAAATAGAAAATGGCATTAAAAATGATACCAATTACAAGAGTACCAAAACTGTCAAATACCTAGGAATAAATCTAACAAAAGAAGGGCATGACCTCAACATTAAACAACTGTAAAATATTGTTGAGAGAAAGAAGACATGAATAAATAGAGGGATATTCCACTGTTATTCCATTGTTATGGGCTGAATTGTGTCCTTCCCCAAAGTGCTTAAGTTGAAGTCCCAACCCTCAGTATTTCAGAATGTGATTATGTCTGGAGATGGGGTCTTTAAAGAGGTTAAAACGAGGCCATTATGGCGAGTCTTAATTCAATATAACTGGTGTTCTTATAAAAAGAGGAAATTTGGACGCAAACAGGTACAAAGGAAGACCACGTGAAGACACAGGGAGAAAGTAGCCAACTACGGGCCAAGAAGAGAAGCCTTAGAAGAAACCAACCCTACTGAAACCTTGATCTCAGACTTCTAGACTCCAGAACTCTGAGGAAATACATTTCTTCTTTTAAGCCACCCAGTCTGTGATACTTTGTTATGGCAGCCCTAGCCAGTTAACATCCATATTTGTGGATTAGAACATTTGATATTGTAAAGATGTTTACCATCTCCACTCTGATCTATAGATTCAATGCATCTGATGGTGTTTCAATCTAAATAAATTTCACTGATATTATCTCCAAGTCACCCTATTATTTCTCTTTATGATATTCAGCATCAGTATTTGATACCGTATTTATCATCAGTATTTGCAGTAGGTCTCTGAAGTTGCAGGTGCCTGAATCTTCATACTGTAGCATGTCTTAACCAATGTCTCTTGTGTGATGGCCACCTCTTGCTCACCTGCTGCATTAGCATGATGTCATTGATGTGATAAATTACTGTAGTATCCTGTGGGATGTCCATGAGGTCCAGATTTTTCAGATGATATTATGATAGATGGACAGAGAGTGTTAATATAGTCCTGGGGGATATACTGTAAACATATGTTGTTATATATTCCATGTAAGTGTAAACTGTTTCTGATCCTCTTTCTTAAGTAAGATAGAAAAGAATAAATTTGCCACATCAACAACCACATTCCATGTATGGGAGGCTACTACTTGGTGAGCTCAAGGTTATTGGCCAGGTGTGGTGGCTCACGCCGGTAATCCTAGCACTCTGGGAGGCCGAGGTGGGTGGATTGCTTGAGCTCAGGAGTTCAAGATCAGCCTGAGCAAGAGCGAGACCCCGTCTCTACTAAAAATAGAAAAATTACCTGGGTGTGGTGGTGTAAGCCTGTAGTCCCAGCTACTCAGGAGGCTGAGGCAGGAGGATCCTTTGAGCTCAGAAGTTTGAAGTTGTAGTGAACTATGATGACACCACTGCACTCTAGCCCAGGTGACAGAGTGAGACTCTGTCTCAAAAAATAAAAAAAGCTTATCCACAATCATTCTCCAAGATCTACCTGGCTTCTTCAGAGGCAGACTGGTAGATTAAAAGGAGATCTACAGAAACCACTGACCCAACTAGTGCCTTCAGAGTGACACTAGTGTCTGCTGTCAGTTCTCCCCTGGGTGTGAAACCATGTTTGAGTTACCATCCTGGCCAGGACCACTTGCTTGTCTCTGCTCTGACAGCTCTTGTTCCACAGGCCGAGGACCCAAGGTAGGGATTCAGACAACCACCAAGTGTGTCAATTTCAATTATACATTTGGCACTGGGCAAGTGACCATTAGGTGGGTCTGTGGACCCAGTGGACATAGTGTAAGCTGGACTGTAGCCAGCATTCCATTTGTTACCTGACCTCTGCATCAGCCTCCACTCTGGCTAGAAGCCATGATGATACTTCAGGTCTCTGGGAATCCATATGAACCTGGGCCTGTGTTTAATAGTCCTCAGAATGTGTGGAAGTTCCCTCTTCTCCATGCACTGCCACTCTAGTAAAAGGGAGAAGGGCTGGGGGACAATTATAGTGGGTATTTGCCATGGTGCTGTAGTCTTTCCCCGAGGAGACCCAGGCAGCTCTTCAGTGAATAAGTCCTGAGAACTAGCTCAGTTCCAGAAATTGGGCAAGAGATAGTGACTTTTTATTGAGGTAACAGTGCTCAGTCTCCTGCTCTTCCATTCTTGCTCTCTTCTGAAGGCAGCCCAAGGATACCATGACCTTGGCTCAAAAGCTGAGGTAGACCTTGAAGGAGCTGGACGCTCTCAGTTCACTGCTGTCCTTGCTGGTGGTGAGTCTTTTCCTGAAGGATAATCTGGATGGTGCATCTCCATGCCTGCCATGACCTAAAGACACATCTGCTGTCATACGTTATGCATGCTCCAAACATAAGTTACCAGAGGCAGGGATAGGGTTTGATAGGAATATAAAGGCCAGATGGCCTAGGAGTTCAGGAAAATGCTGCCAGAGGTATGTAAAAAGGAAGGACTACAGCCAAGGGGTGGGTGGGTAAGAGCGAGGTTCCTGGTCTGGCTCATCATCTAATAAGGAAGGTGAGGAGCTCTACGGTCACTGAGGTACACAACCCAAGCTCCAATGCCCCACTACCATCTGGGTCTGGCAGTGAGAGCACTAGATCTCCAGGACTGGCCCAGGCAACAAGAGCAATTAGTAAGTGCAAAGTGAGCCAACCCAGACCCCTTCTGTGAGCCAGTGAACCTTCCTCCGACATTTGGCCTCTCCCTCCTCACTCTGGCATTTGGAATCCTCCAGATCTAAGTCTGAACAACACCTCTACCATTCAAGCCAATGTCTAAGCCTCATGGGTCCTGAGTTCCCTGTGCAAACTGGGAATGCTAATGCAGATCTTGGAGGTTGCTGTGAGGATTAAATAAATAGCACAAATGACTGTGCCTAGCACAGCATGTGGCCCTTTAGATGGTCCATAAATGTTGCCTACCTTCTAAGCAGCAGTCTGCACCCGCACCCGTCTTAGTCTGCTTGGGCTGCCATAACAAAACACCATAGACCGGGGGGCTTAAATGACAGCCATTTATTTTCTCACAGTTCTAGAGGCTGGGAAGTCCAAGATCAAGGTTCTGGCTGATTTGGTTTCTGGGGAGGGCTCCCTTCCTGTCTTGTAGACAGCCACCTTTTTGCTATGTCCTCACATGGTGGGGAGAGTGAGTGAGCCCTCTGGTGTTTCCCTCTCTTCTCACAAAAACACTAACCCTATCAGAGTAGGGCTCCACTCTTAACCTCATTTAATCTTAATTAATTCCTTACCCCAAATACAGTGATAATGGGGATTAGGTTTCAACATATGAATTTGAGGGGGACACATTTCAGTACACAGCAGTACCTTTCATCCAGTCCAGTGTCAGCAGCCACATCTTTGTGAAGGGGCCAAGCCCTCTGTGAAGCCCATGCAGGTAACTCTCCCTGTAAAAAGTTGAGCAAGCAAATGGAAGTTTCCTCAAGTCATCCAGCTGCATGGCTTTGCTTACATTAATTGTCTTTAAATGCAAAGTTATAAGGATCCCAGGGATTCAAAAGGTGTGGGGGATGAGGGGACAACCTCTCAGAGGCTAAATTATGTGAAAATCTAGGGAGCCTCTGGAGGAAGAATCCACGATATGGGAAGCAAGTGCAGAGACATAGGCTGATGGATTCAAGCACACTTGGCTCAAGATGCAGGGGGATGGGTAGGGAGAAGGTGATTCAAGCTGGGGATTATCCCTCAGCATCTGGGGGAAGGAGTGGAGGGGTCGTGGATGTATGAAGAGAGAAAAGGCTGAAGGAGGGGCTTTACCCCACTTCTAAGACCCTGGGAGGAAACAGAAGCTTGGCTTGGGTTTTATGCCCCAGAGAGAGGAGCACAAGTAGGGTACAGGGTCAGTTCCCAACTTGGACTCAGTGTTAGACCAAGGGACATTCCAGGTCATATGACAGATCAGTCAGACCTGCTGCCAGGGGGACATCGCTGTGTCTGGCCTGCCCGGTATCTTCAGGAGGTGCCAGCACAGGGCCCATCCCAGCAATGATCCTAAGGAGGTCCAGAGGTGAGTTCACGTTGGCTGAGACACCTCTTGGCCCCCCAAGAGCTGGCTGGGGAGGAATTTGAAGGTGAAGCAAGTTCTCCAGTAGCATCTGGGGAGGAGGCAGGAAAATAGTATAGTCTGCCTGTGACCCTATTCGTGTCCCCAGGCTGCAGTGCCCTGGAGGCAAGGGCACAAGCGCACCACAGCCGTCCTCTTTCTGCATGACTTTGGCCTAGATAGATAGCCCCTGTGATGACAGTGTTGCCATGGTTATTGCATAAGGAATAGCTGTCCCTGGAACATTTTCCTCATTTTATTTTCCTTTAGTGGATCTGGTGAGATCAAGTCTGTTCCTATATGACCACCAATTAGTGAAAACCAAATGTGGTGTTCTGGAGCCCCTCTGTGACACCTGCAGTGGCTGAGGACAACACTGTGATGTGACCAACATGATCTGGTTTACCCAGGCAAATACTCTCTCTGCCCTTCCCAGGAATGCCTGGAGGGATGGTGATGGGCTGCTCTTGTCACCTCTGTGGATTAAGTTGAATAGATTAGGAGATGCTCATGGCTCTTGGAAGGGTCTCTTTGTCACTGAACTATGGGGAGCTGTGGTTTTCATAAAATCAGGAAGTCATGGTTTCATAATGAGTCAAGTGGAGGGCCACCCATGGTGGGATCAGCAGGTTGGAGGACCCCCAAAGGAAGAGACTTCCAGCTTCAGTGTCCCCCAGCTTTTACCAGGTCAGGACCCAGCAGGACTGCTGTAGCTCACTGGCC
Source organism: Daubentonia madagascariensis (assembly GCA_023783475.1). Taxonomy (NCBI): domain Eukaryota; kingdom Metazoa; phylum Chordata; class Mammalia; order Primates; family Daubentoniidae; genus Daubentonia; species Daubentonia madagascariensis. The sequence goes on along the minus strand of JAKFHU010000144.1, from coordinate 24,081,988 downwards.
TCCCAGCACCTGCCTGCCCTGTCACTGGTCTTGAGCTCCTTCCCTACGGATTTCATATCCACAATATTGTTCACCTTCGTATTCTCAGGGTCCAGTGTGGTCCCTGGCACATATGAGACATTTGTTAAATATTTGTGGAATACGTGAACAATGAAAATATTGCTTTGTTCTCAGAGCCAACTGTGGTCCCCAAGATGGATAAATAAATAAATAAATAGATCAATTCATTTTCTCATTCACCCATTCATTTACTCATTTAATGAATATTTATTTAAGGTATAGATAAAATTTGCACCTAACATAGTGCCTTGCAGATACAAGACACTCAGTTAATATCTCTTAAATTACATTGTGCCAGGCACTGGGAAAATCCAAATACAGCATAAAGCATAGTTCCCCCCCTTTGTGTGTGTGTATGTAAATATTTTCCCCCTCTTGTCCATCTACACACACACCACACACACACACACACACACATTTTAGAATCATTCCTTTCAATTGGGTGATGTCTCCAGGAAAAAAAATCTCATTTTACAGAAGCAAATATGAATTGAGAAATTAAGTATATTCAATGCCTACCACGTGCTGACTTTGTACTAGGAACAGGGTATAGCTCTAAAGGACGTTGGCAGATGCCTTGTCCCAGTGTGCTCACAGAAAGTCATGTTTCACTGAGGGGATGAGATGTAGTAATGGTCCAGAGAAGGCGGCCAGTATCCAGGAAGGTCAGAAGGAGTGTCCCTGCTGAAGATGGCGCAGAAACCCTGAGCTCCCAGGAGTGATGGAAGGGAATACATAGCACTGTCAAACCACAGCAGTGTGGAAAGCTGGAGAGGAAGTTCTTGTGCATTGCAATTTCTTGTCAAACCCACACTTGCAGCTCGTGGCCAAGGGCTGGTTCACAGCAAGTGGAACCAGCCATTTACCGGGAGCCAGAGTGCTCCTCTGGCCTCAGGAGCAGTCTGGTTGGGACGTGGAGGGAGATGACCCACAGAAGTGTGAGAGGGCAGGTCAAGGAGGGTGCTAAAGTGCCAGTGAGTGATTATTTGTAGAGAGTTGAGGGAGATTAAGAATTGAAGACCAACAAAAACTTTGAGATTTTATGGCCCCATGACAGGAACACAGCATGTTTGCGGCAGCGCTGGGATGGCCAGGAAGGGATATGTCACAGGCAGGTGAAGGACTGGGGGTTGGAGAGCCCATCAAAAAGGTGGAGACTGAAGCACTAGAGCAAAGAGTCATAGAAAGGACATTGGGAGGAGCCGAGAGAATAAAGGCTCACAGCTCAGATGGGAGCCAGGCGGGTCAGATGTAACAGTGGCTCTGCCACTAGCTCAGTGCCCTTGGGCGAGTCCTTCAGCACTGAAAGCCAGTTGCCACATCTGGAAAGTCAAATAATATGGGGAAATCACTCAGCACAGTACTTGGTGCATCACTGTTAGCTGTCATTATTATAAGGCAAAAAAAAAAAAAAGAGGAACCATTTAAAATATGGAGAAATATCAGAAAAGGGTAGTGTCAGTTACATGGATAGAATGCCTTTTGTTTAAAAAAAAAAGTTGCAATGATTTGGGAATCATTCCTTTCAATTGGAGGGTCTACAGAGGTTTACCAGAATGGGTTTTCCACCAGCTCTGTCCTCAAAAGTGATACACATTTGAACAAGACCTCTCTGTTTCCCCTCTAGTAAATGTAGGAGTTGGGCTTTTACTCTGACATTGGTAGCCAGCAGAAGAGGCAATAAACTTGCATTTCCAACCAATTTTTTCCATTAGATCCCTGGAGACCAACAATATCTGTGCACTTTGGAGCTTCAGGTGATCTTACTGCCTCTGAAGCACCCCCTGGTCTCCAGGGCTGCCAGGAGAGGTGCCTTTCACCATACGGCACAGCTGCCGGGGCTGCTGGGAGCGTTTCTAGATGTCAAACCAGTGGTTGGGCACAGCCACTAATTTAGGAATCCTGTATATCCCCCCTTTCTAATTTAAATACAGTATTAAAATTAAGAAGGAAATAAAAATCTCTTCACACCAGTCTTACACCCACTGGGTATTGGTTTTATGATTTGCTCAGCTGTTGGGTTCAGTCTCCCAAATGTTTTGGCTCTTGTACCAAGGTCCATGTCAGGGCAACAGTGCCCTGTCCCATCAAATTCTACCCAAATATGCCACTGGGAAATGGGCTGAACAACCTCTGGGACTCCTTCAATCCATACTATGGGCAGTTTTCAGAGCTGGAGGCTGAAAAAAAACCCTGAAAGTACAGGAAGAATAAAATCAGATTTTAATTGAATTGCTGCAATGTACTAGTAAGGCTAGTTAAGCATATAATTAATTGTTGTAACTATAGCAACAAGATTAGCTGGAACTATTAGGGCGGGCGCCAGTGGTTCAGTGAGAGACTCTTAAAAAGACAAGCATTGGCGATTGCAGAAAATAATTCATTCTCCTCCAGTGGTTCTCCAGAGGGCCTCACACTCTTTAGCAACCCAAAATAAATCTACTTAATAATATTTTCTTAGATTCACGCAGCTTCTCTTATCCCAAAGGGCCCTGGGGTGCTTTGTAAGCCATGAACATAAATATAGATCGGAATAACGTATCGGGCCAGATTTTCCTAGTGCTTAAACAACTCTCTGGTGGTTTGTGCTGCACCTTTGGAAGCTCCATTACCTTCAGGATACACACAATCAGTAATTTATTAAGTGGCATCCCCAAAGCCCGGGGCCTGAAAACTCTGATAGGGGAAGAGGTGGGCACCAGAGATAGTACTTTCATTTATTTATACCCTCATTCCAAAAAGGATTCAAGCAGCCTTACAAAACACACAGAGTACATCAGGATAAAATAAATACATGAGGGAATCCAAGGCAGGGGCAAAAACAATAAGAAAGAAACAAACAGATATATGGAAATGTTAGAACAGGAAACACCGAGAACAAGCTCTTATAGAGGAGCTGGAGGTGGGTGTGATTGCAGCTGTTCTTCCTACTGGCCGGAAGAGAGAGCAAACAGAAGCAGCTGCAGGCAAAAGACACTTGGTGTTGTGGCTTTGGACTCAACCCTTCAGAGCATGAATCTCCAGGCGCCTCTGGACTGGGAGGTTGTCGAGGGCCTCGTAAAGTTGGGCTTCCACTGAGCCGACAAATATTGATCGAACGAACATACGCTTTGTTCTGGGCATCTGCCCTTACATAGGGCAGCATAGTTCAGCTTTTGATGCTTTCTGATATTCTGGCTTGATTGGTTCACATGACAGATACAGCCCACAAATATGTTGTGTCTTGCCCATTGGGGAAGATTTACCTTCAAATCCAGATTTCCATTTCTCTTGAAAAAATTGGAAGACCTGCAACACTGTGTCTACCTTCCCACTATTTCTGAGCAGAGGCTGACGCCTTGGACGGGACAACTCTGCAAGGTGCACGCCATGCACTGTGACACACTCCCAGCAGCTGCTCTGCTTTATGTGATCTGCCTGGTTCCTATAAGCATTTGAGTTTTGTTTTTTTAAATCTCTGATCTAGAGTCGTGGTGATATTGTTTTCACTGTAGACTCTATAATGGGAGTTATACAGCCAAGGGGTGGAGTAGTGGGCCTTTCTAGGCCACTGAGCTCTAGGATTCTTCCACTGGGACGCCACAGTCAGGGCCTTTGCTCAGCCTGTGCCTCTCAGGTACGTGATCCTCCTAGCTCCCCTCTGCTTATCTAAATCTCACGCATTCGCTGGGCTCCGCTCAGGACTCCTACCTGAAGCTTTCTCCAGAGCTTCTAGTTCATTGATCTTCCTGCTGGGACCACACTTGGACTTTCAAAGGGAGGTAGGCATCATTTTTAACACATTCACTGTCATGTGAGTTGTATTTAAGTCACACTAGGTTTGAGCCCGGGGCCTCGTGAAGCACATGTAACTCACATGTCTCTTTACCTTGGGAACTGCGTGGTGTGCAGGCAACTCATGCTGCCATGTTGTAGCATACGTGTTACATGATGGGTGGCCCCCTGGGAAAAACCCAACAGTTGGTTTGTGAAAATCTTACTTGTTGATGTTCTTATTGTTATAATGAATATTGACAATTTAATTGCATATAACTCACACAGAAAACAATAAGAAATAACAAATTTTTCATTAAATTAGAAAGGATTGTTTTGTTTTCGAAGTTTTTATTCTATCTTCATAATAATACACCGTGGCCCTGAAGAAAAAAAATTTTTTTTCTAGTGTGGCAGTCAATGTGTTAAAAACCATCAACCCTGCTATGTGTACTTTCTGCAAGGTGACCTGCCTGTGAGTGTGTCTCTGTCCTGCTGCTTCTCTCCTACCTCTACCTTCAAAATCGCCTTTCTCTCACTTTACGAGAGGACAGTCGCCTCTCATCCATCTGGACTCTTATCATGCTGCATGGGTCCAGGATGGCAAAAACTCAGGGGCACCAAACAAGGAAAGCTGTAAACTATTGGTGTTGAGAAAGCAAATGTCTGGGTAACACAGCCTTTTGCAAGTAGGTTGATTCTAGTTCCTTGCTTTCAACAATATTAAAGGAGTATCTCATTGAGTTGAGAGCTGGTAGATCATTAACATGATTTTTGAAGATGGATTACCAAGAGATTTTTGGCATATGTTTTGGAGTTTTTAAAAATGACTGATGTTGCTATAGTAGTACTCATTTTATTCCTATCTACTTATTCACATAAATGACATTTATTCAGTAGGTACATTTATCAAAGTAAACAATGAAAATAGTACTGATAGCAAATCCTATCTCATTGAATAATATGTAATAATCATTCATGAATACATAAAAAAATTGGAAAAACCCCATCTATCTCACCAAGTATGCATCTCCAGTATAATTTTATGAGGAATACTTACCTATCAATTATGTACTATCAATAACTGTAATGATAAGTTAACCCAGAAGAAATAAAATTATGTCCAGTGAGTGGCATACAAATATGAGTTTGAGGAGAAAAATAAATAAAATAAAATTTCTCTCTGTTAAAAGAGGAACTTGTTTGTGGACTTTTAAAATGAATTATGGAGGTATCTAATCACCATGGTATTTAGATTCCCTTGGATACATTTAAAATGAAGGATCAGCTTTATTTTCAAAAGTGAATATTTATAATATACTGAAAACCATATTCTCTGTAATTTTTAAAACTTACAATGACACATTTTAGAAGTCAAATTATAAATGTACCACTGAATATGTAGTTTTTCAGGGTTCTTGGTAGGGACTCCCCAGACAAAAGATTTAAGGACCAAGGTTTTAGTGATTGCAGTTTCTTTTACTAATTTGACTTTTCATCATACTGTTATGCATTGTTGTATTTTTGATTTATTATTTCATGGCTTTATCTCTGGCCTCTGCAATTATTAAGAACCTTAGAGTTCTATGAATTTCCAGTTAACTGGTTTTTTTCAAGCATCTGCTCTTTGTTTAGAACAGTAGAGGATATGAAATATGGGAGATAATTTTCCTATTGAAGAACATGTATTTTATTTAAGGAAAGATGAAAAGTAAAAACAAAACTAACAATGAAATCTATATTTAAAAGACAGGGGGATATCTCATGTTTGGAGTTCATTTCTTCTATACTTCAACTGCCTAGAGCATGACCACAAAACAGTAAATTAAAAAAAAAAAAAAAAAAGAATTCCGACCAGAACAGATTGAAAATACAGATGAAAACACGTAGGGAAAACAACAACAGTAACAACCTTAAAGCTTTTAAAGCTTTTAAAGCGTTGCTCAGAAATTACTTGCTCACACCTTTGAAATAATATTAATGAGTCGTTCCTTTGTTGTCACAATCAAGACAATATCAAAAGTGGAGAATTTTAAAGCAGGCAAGAAAGCAACACCTTACCTTGTAGTAAGCGTGTACATAGTGTGTTGTGGACTGCATGTTTGCATCCCCCCAAAACGGGTCTGTTGAAACCTTAAACCCCAATGGGATAGTATTAGGAGGTGGGCCATTTCGGAGGTGTTTTTTGATGTGGTCATGAGCGTGGAGCTCCCATGATGCGATTCGTGTCTTTGTAAGAGAGAAAGAACGTAGAGCTCACTCACTGTCCCCACCAGTGAGCCCTCCGGGGACACTAGATCTGCCAGTATCTTGATCTTGGACTTCCCAGCCTCCAGAACTGAGAGACAAAATTTTCTGTTGTTTGAGCCACCCAGCCTGCAGTATCTTGTTACGGCAGCCTGAACCGATGAAGGCAGAGCATGAAGTGTCTTCTTAACAGTGAGGGAGCAGGTGAATGCAGAAAATAAGTGAAAGGCAGGGCACTTAGGGTTGCATGGTATAAGGTTGTATATCACATTAGCATCACTTACAGCAGGAAAAAATAATTAGAATTAGCATTCATCAGAATAAATTCACTAGATTTCATTTGCTCTGTTTACCAAAGCAGGAAAGTGTAAAATTATTTTTAAAATGTTTCTCTTGAAATTTTTTAAGTTAAAATTAAATTTGAGATTAAAGATAGAAGATTAAAAATTCTTGTAATGGAACTGCTCATTCCCACATGATCACCAGGCTCCGTTGCACATAATTCAGAGGTAAATAGTGTGATTTAGGCTAAAGGTTCTCTCTCCCCATCTGGCTCAGGCCTGCCGGAGCAGTCAGCTCCATGCCATCTTGCAAGATAACTGGAAAGTATGCTTAGAAAGCACCTTGCTGCTGTCTACAATGGCTGAAGAAATAAAGTGGGCTATTTTTGACCAAACACAAGATGATATACCCTGTGTCCACATAGAGTGACCCACACACAAGTTGTGAGCTCAGAACACAATTTGCTGGCAGTTTTGGCTTCATTTCTGTGATTGGTAATGAGTTCACTGCCCTTTAGCAATTGCCTAAGGGCAGAAAAGTTCATTTAGGTCAGGTTTTCAAAGCACAAGGATTTTCTATAGAAGAGGCAAGCAAGTAGGCAGGTGAGCAGCTCTGAAATTAAAAGAAAAGAAAGAACCTTTAAAAAGTGGTATATGATACAAAAATGAAAAATGCAGATGAAATTAGTAAAAATCATATGTGATAAGCACTTGACATTTTGATGAATGGCCTTTACCAGCATTTTGTTTTCTATAATCTACGTAATAACCACACGGCTATGTGTGTATGTATGTGCCTGCATGTTTGTGTGTGTGCATGTGCGTGTGTGTGTAAGATTTATATTGTAACCTTTTTTTTGTTTGTTTAGCAATACATCATAAACATTCTTGCATGCCATTAAATATTCTTCTATATCATGGTTGTGTGAATGGTTATATAGCATTCCAATATAATTATGTCTCAGGTCTTATTTAACCAGTCCCCTCTTATTGGATGTTTGGTTGGTTCCTTTTTCATTTTGTTTTAATTTTATTGTTATGATAAACAACTGAATGGTAAGAATTTGTGCTAACAGATGAGCGTCATTGTTATTGCTGCTCCTTCTCATGTCTGTCCTGACCATTGAAAAGGGTGAACTGTCTTCAATCATTTGCTAGTTGGAGTTTCTTATTCTGCTGATCCTCGAAGGATGGCCCGTCCAATCGCTTCTTTTCTGTTAAGGTTGGAGACAAAAAGAACTTGAGGGGAGTTAAGAAGTGAGACTGGAGAGAGCCCCAGGGGAAAACATCTTACCTTTCTAAGGAACTGAACTGACAGCAGATCTATGTAAGTTCAAAAAGTCATGTCATGTAGGAGGTCGAGACCTTTAATGGGGGGCAGGGGGATTGAAAATTCTAGAGGTAGATACTGAAATAAGAAAAGAAATGAAAAAACTGAAAAGCAGAGATAAAGAAACCAGATGGTAGGTTCCCAGGTGTCTATTAACCCCTCACTCCATGACACAGAAAGATGCCCAAGAAGCTCCCCATATTGATGCCAAAGGTTGGCAAAATGTCTCCAAGCTGTAGCAGCCCAGGACCATTGGTGAGTGTTGGGAGAAGAGCCTGGAAAAGGAAGGCAGAGGGGAAGCTTTGCTGTGCTCCTGACATTGGTGCAGGGGTGCTCCCTTGATTTCTAATCACTGTAGCTACTTCCCTAGGTGTTAAGTATGAGACAGCATCAGAAGTGAGCTCTGTAATCTGCTACTTCTGAATTTCCAGTGGTATCATCAAATTGTTGCAGCAGACACTCGTGTGTGCTACTCTGCCTGGGAAGAGATGGTCAGTTTCTAACCCCAGAGTTATACGCATTCTGTATGAACAAGCCCATCTCCCTGGAAGGGCAACTGTATCAAAGCAGTGAGTGAGGAGTCATACCTTTCTGGAAACTTTGTGCCTTACACTAGTCTGTGCAGTAGTATGTTGGTGCTATGGTTTGGATGTTTGTCCCCTCCAAATCTCATGTTGAAATTTGATCCCCAGTGTTGGAGGTGGGGTCTAGTGGGAGGTGTTTGGGTCATGGGAGCTGATTCCTCATGAATGGTTTGGTGCCTTTCCCACAGTAACAAGTGAGTTCTCACTCTATTAGTTCTCACAGGAGTTGGTTGTTAAGAAGAGCCTGGCACCTCTTCTCCTCTCTCTTGAGTCCTCTCTCACCATGTGATCTCTTCACACACCAGCTCCCCTTCACCTTCCGTCATGAATAGAAGCAGCCTGAGGCCCTCACTAGATGCCCAATCTTGAACCTTCCAGCCAGAAGAATCATGAAGTACATAAACCTTTTTTCTCTTTAAATTACCTAGCCTCAGGTATTCCTGTATAGCAACATAAATGGATGAGGAGAGTTGGTAAATGTTTAACAATTGGCTCCAAAAAAATATAAATAAACAAAAATACTGATTTGAAGCATTTCCCCATTTTTTTGTCAACTGTAGAAATGACAAGATTCGTAAATTTGTAAAGGAGAGCTTTGTTTCTCACATAGTATCGCAGCCTGTAGGTGGCATTCTGACAGGCTGGGAAGCAAAGCCTCCAGACAAAAGCCAGAAACACATACTTTGAGGGAATAGTACAAGGAACAGGAATTTATGCTAAGAGGAGTGGAAGAATATACATATTTAATAAGCTATAGGAAGAGTCATGAATATTCATGAAAGGAGAAATATGCACATGCACAATTGAGCCTCACACCCTTTCATGGGGTCCATGTTCAGAAAATGGCAGCCTTAGTATGATCTGAGGGTGTAGCTTTTGGCCCTGTGATGTCAACAGGTGAAGCAGAGGACACGAAAACCCTTGCCGTGCATACTCCATAAACTGGTTAGAAGCACTACATAGTTGGTGGTCTCTTATCAGGAAAGAATGTTGGTCAGTTGTAGTGCTGAAAACACCAAAAAGGAGTGGGTCAGGATCACAAGACTGGTTTCTGTTTGGCCCTTATGGAAAAAAGCCTGATGCCTGTTATCGAGAGAGGGTATAATGCTGCATGTTTGACCTCCCATCCTGTCATGGCTGGGAACTCAGTTCTAAGGTTCCTCTGGAGTCCTGTTGGCCAAGAGGGGGTCCATTTAATCAGTGTGTGTGGAGTGGGGGACTTAGGATTTTATTTTAGTTCACACCCTCGTATGAGTACTCTCACTTTGGCCAATCCCCAGTGACCAACGTGATGTTATGGTTGGGGAGTTAAAAAGAGTTGTGCACAACTGTCTCTCAACAGCTGGCGTGAGCCTTCCTTAGCTTACACCTATATGGAGTGGGTGAGGAGAAATGTGCTCAGATTCCCTGTTTTTGCCACCAGTGCCTGAGGAAATCTCCCTGCCTCCCACTTCAGTACCCCACCATCCCCACACCTGACTGTTCTAGGTGCAGACCCTCTGCTAGAGACCTCACAGTCGTCTCTAATTTCTCAAGCTCAGCTCCGCTAGAGTTCCCTGCCTTCACTTCCCCACTGCTCCTTCCCCTCCGCCTGCACCACTGGTGCATTCTCAGCATCTGGGATCCTGGCTGGTGCAGAACACGGTGCTGCAGCACTCTCTGACTCTGCCTCACCCCGCTCCCATTAACTAAAAGATGAAATTGAAATGTCGTCTCCCTTAATACCTGTATCTTTTTTCTGCGAGACCATCTCCAACTGAACCCAACTGCTTCCATTCCCAAGGTATTCCAAGGCCATCACCCAATGCCCCTGCACCTTGGATTGCCTTTTTCTGTCTGCTTGATGAATTATACACCAATTATCCTCCAATTCCCAGCTTTCTCTTGGCTAATTCCTGTAGCTTTCCCAGTAGAAAACAAGAGAACCACCCTCCAATACTCCCATAGCATTGTGGAACCACCTCTTCCCCAAGTGCATTACATAAAATTGTGATTATTTGCTTAAAGTGTATTTCCTTTTCCAAGCTGTGAGTTGCTTGAAGGCCAAACCAAATCATCTCTATTTTCAACCCTGAATATGGTGTAAGGCACATAGTCAGCCTCCATACATATTTGTTAGATGTATAAGTGAGTAAATGAATGAACGAAACTCTATATTAACAACCAGGATATTTGTAAGAACAATTTTTGCCTCAGGTTACTATAATAAATATCCAATTCAAAGTGGTTTAAATAGTAAAATGATTTATTATTTAGGAGAAAAAAAAAAGAAATTCAGAGGTGGAACAGTTCCAGGGTTGGGTTCATTTAGCATCTCAGCAATGTTCTCAATGAGCCAGGTCCATTCCATCTTCTCTTCTGTTCCATCCTTCACCTGTTGGCTTTTGTGGAAAAGTAGCAAAAGAGCTGTGTATGGCAGCAAAAAGACTGCAGCAGCTCCAGGCATCATACCCACATACAACAATGTCCACAGGCTAGAGAGAGACTCTCTCCCTTTTTTTAATCTCAAAGGAAACTCCCCCAGAAAGTTTTTCCCCTTTCTCCCCAAGTAGATTTCCCTGACATGGTAAGAGAATGAAAATATAAGAGTTGACTTGTACTAATTAAAAAGTTCCCCTGAAGTTCATGGTCATCTAATGGATAAAACCAAGTTTCTAGGGGTAGAATAGGAATGTCTATCAGGTAGTCAAACAACCAGTTGCCATACATATAGTCAACAGAGGTAAGATATTGAACTATCATCCGTGTGACCAAGCTGTGTTCATCTCAGCTGTACAAGGATGATTGAACATTAGAAAATCTCTTGATGCAATTCATAACGCTAATTTATACTAAGAAAAAATATGTAATCATCTTAATTTGAAAAAATCATGTGATAAAATTCAACACCTACTCATGATATTACCAATGAAAATTTAGTAAATTTAATAAAGGAAGCTACCAAGAACATAGAGGAAACATATTTAATAATGAGATTTTTATATATTAGAAAAATATGCTTAGATTCACTGTTTCTATGCAAAACTCTTCTACAGATTATAGTCAGGGACAAGAAAAAGAAATAAACTGTATAAGGCTTGGGGAAAAAACCCACAAAGCTATCATTAATAATAATATGATAATATTACCATGTTATTATGATGACATTATTGTCTACATAAAAACTCAGGAGATTCTCCAAAAAATTGTTAGTATTATTGAGAGTTTAGAAATATTGATAGAAATGAGATTAATTTTTACAAAAGCAGTCACATTGATACATATCAGTAACAAACAAAAAAAGCTACTTTTAAAAACACACCATTTACAATAGCAACAAAATATATGAGATTCCTAGAAACAACTTAAATGGGAATCATATTTATGGAGAAAATATAAATAATCACTGATTTTTTTAATAAGTCAAAATCAATGGAAGAGATAAACTATATTTATGGATAGAGAGACTCAAAATCACAAAAATTTTGACTCTTCCCAAATTAATCTAAGTGTCTAATGTAACTCCAATCAAAAATATAAAAAGATTATGTAAAAATTGACAGGATAATTCTAAAACATGGAAAAGTGCTAATAATTGCTCCTTCTGAAGATGATTTTGAAGAAACATGTTCTACCAAAAACCAAGAATTATTTTGAAACAATAGTAACTTGACCAGTGTGATATTGGCACAAGGCCAGATCTACAAACTAATGGAATAAATACATGACCCCAGACACTTACTCATAATTATGCATAAACTTGATATACAAGAGGGTTTTATTGTAAATCAGTGTTGAAAGGATGGTCTATTGAACAATCGATTTTAGCACAATTGGTTTTCTATTATGAAAAAAAATTTCTTTATTTCATGCCATATACAAAAATTGACCCAATTGGGTATAAGAACCTAAAATATGAAAATAAAAACTTTTTTTTATAAAAATATGTAGGAAAATGTCTTTGTAATCTTGGGGTAGGGCAGGATTTTTTTTTTTTTAAGAAAGGTACAAAGATGACAAACCTAAGGAAGATGATAAATTCAACTTGATTAAAATTTGAAAATATGGCTGTTATTCAAAACACAGTAGAGAAAAAAAATGAAAAGAAAGCCATAGACAAAGATAACACATTTTCAATAATATGCTTACATACAATATATAAAGAACAGTTAAAAATCTATAATAATAAGACTAATAATCCAACTAGAGAAATGGGTAAATTATATAAATAGGTCATGTGTAGAAGAAAATACCTAAATGGCCCATAAAGACATAAAAAAATTACTCAACCTCATTATAATCAGGAAATGCAAATTTAAGACAGTGAGATACCAGTTCATATTAATCAAATTGACAGAAATTGAAAGCTCTGAAAATACTAATGTTGATGAGGATATAGAAAAACAGGAACTTTTTAGGTAGAAAGGAAAATTTGTGCAACCACTTTGGACAGCATTTTAGATATCTCATAAAGATGAAAATGAGGATGTCCCATGGTCCAGCAATCCCATTTTGGAGAATCTATGCTAGAGAAAAATCTCAATGTGTGCCGAAGAGAACATGTACAAGAATGTGCAAATCATCTTTATTTATATTAATAATAGCAAACAATTAGAAAAAAATTAATAACAGTGCTAACAAGAGAGTGGTGAAATAAACTGAAATACATCAGTGTATTAGAATACCATATAACAGTGGAGATAAATATACTGGAATTATATACATCAACATGGATGATTCTTACATGCATATTTTTGAGTGAAAAAAATTTCAGGATAATACAATGTGAACAATGTTAATGATATACTGTTTATGTAATGTTTAGTTGTGTAAAAATAATACTGAATGTTGTTTAGAATAACAGACAAATGTGGAAAAGTATAAAGGCATGCATGGATATGCTGGACCTCCCCTAGGGGCATGGGATGAGGAAAACACAGTGCTTCAAGTGTTTGTACATCTTCATTTTTTAAGCTTGGAGATAGATATTCCTGCATTCATAATATTATTCTGTCCATATTTTTGTATCTTGGAAATATTTCACAATAGATTTTTCAAAAAGAAAAAGAAAAAGGCAGCTCTGTAATGAACATTAAGGAACTTAGTGTGTCAGTGGACATCTTTTCTGTCATGTGTATCATACAGGACCTTCTGGGAAAAGTCTTCCCATGATCCTGAGAAGAAAGCACCATTCTAACGTCCTGTGCTCTATGGCCTATCTCCCACAGATCCAAAGGAAGGCTGATCTTGACTTTCAAAATTAATTTGAATCCTATGTTTAGGAGCACATTTTAAAAAAAATTTAAGTTAGTTAAATGTTTCTGGAAAAATCTAAAATACTATTCCAAGGAAGATAATTCTCTCCGTGTGTCATGAGTCACCAAGTTCTGCCTGAAGATATCAAGAAATGCAGGCCAAAGACCTGCTCAAAGGTTATTGCTAACTTCTACCCGTTAAATGTGGTTCCTCCCCTTATTAAGTTCTTTGTATAATCTGATTGTACTTGATTGTGGAGCATGAGTTTGCTTGATTTAGCACCACTTGGCCTTTGCAATCCACACTAAGTAGTCTTAGAAAATGAGAAGTTTTTAGCCTAGGAAAGCTAAGAGCTGCCCTTTGGAGGTCAGACTCCAACAAGACCCCAAATGCAATGTTTGCTCAACGTCTTTGCTTTGGGGTTGGTCTATAGTGTCTGTGAGAGCTAGATCAAACTTTTCTGAGAATGGCTGCTCAGCCAGTCTTGCTGGGGAGACGGCTTCCACAGTTGTGGGCTTAAAGATTGACTCTACCATTCATTACTGATGTGATCGGTGATGAGTTACTTAACCTATTTGAGCCTTTGATTTCTCATCTGAAAAATAATGTGTTTTGAAGATTAAATGAAATAATATCTGATACATCCAATGAACACAGAGGTGCTCACAGGCATCACCAGCCAGTGAAGACTCTACCAGACCCATTGAAACTGACTTTCTGAATATCCTCTGAGAATTGCAGAAATGATCCTTTCTAATTTGGTCCTAAAGGCACTAGTATAAATGAATTTTTAGGTTCATTAAAACATCTCTGGCAAATAGAGAACAATCTATGATTGAGAGGCTCCAATGACAGCACTGTTTCCCAAAGTGTGGTGGGCTAGTGGTTCATGAAGAGTTTTTCAGTGGTGCGTAGTTTTATATGCTTAAATTAATGACATTATTAGGACTTACCTGCACCCTTGCTTTCTGGTGCAGAATGTGTGTGAATCATTTAGCCGGGCATGTACTACATGCTCAATAGGTGGAGGCTACGGCTATTAGTACTCTTTTCTCTCATCAACACTGCTTCTTATGGGTGGATCACAGCATCAAAAATACTAGAGTCCTGCAAATGGGGACTGGGAATCAATTCACCTGGGCTGTAGAAGGGAGGGGAAGAATGCAGGCAACAGTGTACTGGATCTATCACTTGCCAATTTTCTGAGATTTGAGAAAAAGAAAAACAATCACCTTCTCATAAAATGGTGAATGTGGCAAAGTAAATTAATCTGGACAGCATGTCAAGAGACCCAAGATGGAGATGTAGCTCCTATGTGATAGCTCAGGCAAGTGGTCACATTCTCTGTCATTTGCTCTCTGAGGGGAATCTATGAAGTCTCTAGAGTCCATTGCTGGGTCCTTGCAGCATACCTGTGTATCCCAAATAGCCTCACCCCTCTCTGTTGTGTGTCCTTGTAACCCCATCACATTAATATGATCATCAGTTACCTTCACATCATCAACAGATCACAGCCTCCTGATGTATGATGTAATTCCTGTGTACCACACATTTTCAGCACAGAATGATGATGTTCTCTTTAATTTCCTGGACTCAACAAAAGAATGACTCAGTCAGAAAGAAATTCCACTTTGCATATTGTTAGACTGTGCTTCAGGGGTTTTCCCAACAGGAAAGAACAATGGAGTTGTGGCTCCTAAGCACTGACGTTCACCTGCATCATTCTCTATAAAAACTAAGCCAGGCCCTGTTAATGGGCTGGCCAATGTTGCAAAAGCTGTAAGACCAGCTCCACTGTGCATCTATGTAGTGCCTGGAAGTCAGAGGAAGGGCGCTTGATTTAAATAACTAGTCCCATCAAACTTTAATTCTAATTATTTTTCTCTGGTGGTATATCCTGAGATCCAGAAACCACCTGTATCTGTACATGCCTTTTTGTAAGAAAGGTGAGAGCTTGCATTTATGTAAAAAAGAGTAGGATGATATCTCTCATGTCCATAATATTTACATTTCAAAATTTACTTTCCAATACACAAAAAATATATTTGGGAAACTAAGGCCAAATTCTTTATCATATCGTAATGAGATCTTCTATGATGACTCCACTTCCTTTAGTCTTTCTTAGTGAGGTATCACCAATCTTTTTTGAGGGAGGGTCTACTTTTTTAAAGATGTCTGTGGAGTAGGGAGATAGCTATGTAGGAAACAGGAAAAGGGAGGGGTAGGGATGTATTAGTGACTTCTGGCTACTGGACATACTCAATTGCTATACCATGGGGGCCCAGGGAAGGGTCTAATTCTAATACCTTAAGTTTTTTCTCCAACTGTGGCCCGGCTGTTTAAGAAGGAGGACCAAAGTATTTGACCAATTCTCTTCTATCAAGACTGTGTGATTTTCATTTTGTCTCCAATATGTGTGCTGAAAGAAACCTTGTCAAATACATTAACTAAAAGGATGCTTATTGTAATTGAAATGCTCCCTGAGTCAGCAAAGTTAGGGTCCTGATTGTCAAGGCCTCAGCAGCCTCTTCAGGACTCTCCAACACATCCCTCTTCTGCTTGCTTCGCCGTGACCTTTGTCTGACCCCCAGAGCTGGAGTGCAGAGTGCATGGGAAACTCAGCTCTGTGGGTGAGGTCACATACCAATCTAGAACTCTTGACCCAGAAACCCCAGCCATGTCTTTCTAAGTTTCTGCATCGCTAGAAGGCTTCCATTCAGAATGACCCTGGGGACCACATCAGTCTCCTCCTATACAGCATGCTGGACAGTTAGTCCCTTAGCAGGAAGCAAGGAAGGTGTCAGTGTCTGCTCTTGGCTGAACTCAAGGTAGCAGAGAGTCGGTACCTGGCCTCCATCACGGGAAGCTCAAGTTTGGCATCACATGTGCCTGGGAGAGAAGTAAATAATCAGTGGAACAGAGCATCCATATCGTTTTACCTTTACTTACAACACCAGGTGGACTTGTCACCATCACAGGCATTTAGAATGGCAGATGGCAGCCTGTGTGTGTGTGTGTGTGTGTGTGTAAGTGAAAAACATTGACTTGTAAACTTCTGTTTTCCCATGTTTTTGCTTTATGACTAAATTGCTTGTTAAACATTTATGGTGGGTGTGAGATTGTAAAATATGTATCTGATCTTCAACCCTGTTTCCTGACATATGACTCCTAAAATCCTTAGAATCTCCAAAGTGATGACTTTTGGTATGTTACTGAGTTGACTGGTGGCTGGAAGCCCCTATGTAGCCTCGGGATGGTGCCTGGTCACTGGGAAGACCAAGGAATGATTAGCAGGCTGGGAGTATTCACCTCAATCCCCAACCTCTGGGGAGGGGAGAGGGGCTGAGGGGTGAGTTGATCACCAATGGCCAATGGTTTAATCAATCATGCCAATGTAATGAAGCCTGCATAGAAACCCAAAAGGACTGGGTTCTGGAAGCTTCTGGAGATCTGAGCACTTGCAAGTTCCTGGAGGGCGTGGAAGCTCCGCACCCTTATCCCATACCTCATCCTATGCATCTCTCCAGCTGTATCCTTTGTAATATCCTTTATAATAAATCAGTAAATATAATTACATATTTCCCCAGTTCTGTGAGCTGCTCTGGCAAATTAATCAAACTCAAGGAGAGGGTCTTGGAACACTGATTAGTAGCCAGTCTGTCAGAAGCACACGTAAAACAACCTGTGCTGGCTATTGGTGTCTGAAGTGAGGGGCAGTCTTGTGGGACTGAGCCCTCACCTGTGGGATCTGCACTAACTCTGGGTAGTGTCAGAATTGAATTGAATTAGAGGACACTTAGCTGGTGTCCATTGCAAAACTGATTGCTTTCGTGGCGTGTAGGGAAAAACTCCACACATATTTGGTCACAGAAGCCTTCTGTGTTGGTTGTCGTGGTGTGAGAGCAGAGGAAAGCAGTTTGTTTTTTCCACAGTTTGCATTTGCAATTTTTTGCACTCAGACTAAAGAAAATAGCTTCTGAAATGCTGAATGTAGAATTACTATATGATTTAGCAATTCCACTTGTAGGTATATACACCCAACACAATTGAAACCAGGGTTTTAAACAGATATTTGTACACCCCCGTTCGGAGCAGCATTATTTACAACAGACAAAAGATAGAAACAACCCAAATGTCTATCAATGAATGAATAGATAAACAAAATTTGGCACCTATATAAATCTAACAGAATATTACATAGCCTTAAAATGGAATGAAATATTGACACCTGCTACAATGTGGTTGAAGCTGAACAACATCGTGCCAAGAGAAAGAAGCCAGACACAAAGGATAATATAATGTATAATTCCATTTATATGAAACATCCAGAACAGGCAAATCCAGAGAGACAGAAAGCAGATTAGTGGTTGCCAGGGGCTGGGCAGAGAAGGAGATGGGAGTTGTTTAATGCATACAAGGTTTCCTTTTGGGGATAATGAAAATGTTTTGGAACTAGACAACAGTGATTGTTGTACAACACTGTGATTGTACTAAATGCCACTGAATTGTACACTATAAAATTGTTAATTTTATGTTATGTGAATTTGATCTCAACTTTAAGAAAAGCCTATGATAGTATTTCAAGAGTCAAGTGCAGAACTTTAAAAACAGGTCACATAAATACGTTTATTGAATACTATACACACACCACGCACGCAAACACGTGCACATGCGTGCACAAGCACATACAGATATATATAGAGAAGTCCCAATATGGGGACTGTTAATGTATATCGACCAGGTTTCTGGCACAATTATTTCTCTTCCATCTTCTTTCTAAGCTTTCTTTCTACCTCTTTATTTAATGCTCTCTTGTCCGTATGACTTGACATCAGGTAGTCTCCAAAGCCTTTCTAGAAGTAGGTGAGATAAAATGGTAACTAAACAACTAACTAAAGCTCTGTTTACACATTAATAATAAACCAACAAAATTGCTCATCTGACCTGAAATAAAAATTTGATCGGAAAATAAAGCTCATAACACCATTGTTCCTTTGACTTAAAGTTAATTTTACCAAGTGTGAAAATTCACCAAATTACACAGGTTTCATTGTCTTTTTCTCCGTAAGAAGAAGGTTTTATTTAGTTGTGTCTTTTCTGATGTGTCAGTTTTACGATGAGGTGTCCAGGTTCACCTCCAGTCATATTGCCCATTGGTATGTTATGAAACAGTTTATGGCCCTCATTAACTTTGATGGTTATAATTAAATGAAGCTGTGAATTATGTCCAGGGCCAGCCCTCTTGGGTGTTCCTGATTCAGTTTCAGACAATCAAGAGATGATTGGTCTAATTAAGCCAGAGTCCAGAATATTGTGATTTAAGTATCTATTTTCTGAAAATAAGAGTCTTTATATAAAGAAAAAAAAAAAGTCCAGAATCCGAGCCTCGTGATTAGCACAGTGACTACAGTAGATGAAGCTTCATTGGAGAGATGGTGCTTCCTCTGGGTGTCAGCCTAACTCAGTGAGGAAGAAAAGGTAAGTGGCATCTACTGAGCCCTTACAATGAGCTAAGCACATACGATGTCTTTACTCTTCATGAAAGTTTTGTAAAGAGTGTAGCATCACCTCCACAGCAGAGATGAGTAAACCAACGCTTGGGTCCTGGTGGTCAGCTTCATGGCGTAAAGCAGAGGTCTCAGCTATGAGAACTTAAGCTGTGGACATGCTAGAGTCCCAGATTCTTCTGGATGATGAGGTGTCTAGGCTCACGAGGGGCTGTCTGCTGGACAGTGGGCATGGCTGCAGGAGTATCACAGTGTGCCTATCCCTCTGAGGGTCTCTTCTTGAAGTACCATCATCTTATGCCTGGTTCAAAGGAGACAGGGCTACAAAAAGGAGTGAAGATAAAGTGGAAGGATTAGGCCATTGAGCCCTCCAGAGAATATTCAGTGAGTAAGGAGGAGTCCTCAGAAGGGGCAGCCACATGGCAGGACAGAGTCAGAGGGCCAGGGATGCAGGAGTGCATGCACTGTGTTATCCTCACACATGTACCCCCAGGCATCTCCTAGGGATACTAAAGAAAGATCAAAAAGTGGCAAATGTCTTTGTTAGACAAATAGTTCCTCTGAAGCAGAGAGTAAGTGCTTTTACAGAGAAGCTCAGGATTATAAACAAAGTAGTATGGGATGAGAGCAAGATTGGGACCTCTCTTAGTGGATGGCTGCTGAGTCTGGTATCTGGTGCTATCATTGTCATGATCCAGGTTTTACCTTTGCCTGGTATGGTCTGGAAAACACACAGTGATATCTATATTAGCTATAACATTATTTGTGTGCTGTTCTCCACTGCCATAAAGGGAAGCACAATTGAACTGTAATAAATACACCCATAAAGAAATAGACAAGTTGATCAATTCTGCAGAACAGAGTTCAGAAAGCAACCAGTGAACATTTGAAGAAACTTTGGTATATAATAAAGGTGGCCTTTCAAACCAGAGTGTAATGAAAGGCTACTCAATAAATTGTGTTGAAATAATTTGTTATCCCTTTGGGAAAAAGTAAAGTGAGCTCACTGATGCACACCGTGAAAACAAAATTCTAGACAAATGCCTGAACAATTAAAACATCATAAAAACATTAGAAAAAAATAGAATATATTTCAAACTTTGAGAGTAGGAAAGGAATTATATGAGAAACAAAAATGAAATGCAAAAGACATACAGAAAAAGATGCAAAATATAACCATGTCAGAGAGATGTGTCAAGTCCTCAAAATAGTCCCATTGAAGCCTTTTCCTTGGTTTGAGGTGAACAAAAACACATCCCTTCTCCCTGCCCCCAAGGAGGTGGAGGGCAGACAGCTTTCATCAAAACCTCTTTCTCCACGTAATGTCCTTCTCAAAGTCCTTTCAGGCCCTTGATGTGGTTCAGGAATTAAGAATAAAGTATTTCTATATTATCTTGGGGCCTTAGCCAAAGCTAAGATAAAATAGCTCATGTTTGATATCTTGGGGTGTGTGTGTGTCTGTGTGTGTGTGTGTGATGCATGCACATGTGCATGTGTCTCATAACATACTTCAAGTTGATTGCAGTGTTAACTCCCAGGGAGGGGAAATGAGTGGAGTAGTGACTGGCCAAGAGAGATTTTAACTTTATCTGTGTTGTCTGAATTTTTATAGCGACAATATATTCATGTATTACTTGTGTAATTAAAAATAAATGACATTAAATATACTTTAGCCTGTGCTGGTTGGGTTTCTGCAACTTAATTTCCATCTGCCAATGAAATAAATCTGAAACCTTTCATTTGGGTTAATGACCCAACTTAATGTGTTGCTCTGTTGGAATAAAACCAAATTGCAAAGCTCTTTTCAGGAATCTGTGCTTTAGATTGGTTTTAGGGTCACAAGGTTTTCTTCTGCTATTTGCTTTTTCCAGATATGTGCTCAGCCTATCATGTAAATTTGCCCTGGTTCTTTGACTTCCTGCCCCTTGGCTGACCTAAAGGAATAAATGACAAGGCCAGCAACTTCCTCTCTTGCAAACATGAGTGAATACATAGCTACCTGGTCCATTTCCAACTGGAATCAAAGTCCAGTAGGTAGGATGTTTATCTGAATCGTGAAATTGAAATGGGCTTCTGTTTGGCTTCCCAAAATAAGCTGAATAACCACTTTTCTAATTTGCAGACAGCACCCTGGAGATATGTTGGCAGAGGGGGCAGTCGTGGAATGAACAAGGTGATAAGTACGAAATGTGCAATGTGACTTTGGCTGAAAGCGTGCAAGGCACAGCAGTAAACGCATAAGCCCTAGTCTTTTCCAGACACCTTTCCTCTTGGCAGTTTCCCACACTGTAATAATGATACTTTAATGATATCTATTTAGTGTTTTATAAACATTTTAAAGTACTTCCACACCTTCACTGGCCCATTTTACATCTATCAAGTGCCCAGAATTGTTGGTGGCAGGGCTGGGAGTAGAAAGAGCCATTTCCTGGCAGAGTCCAGTTTGGGAAGGTAGAAGCTTAAGCCAGCAGTACAGCTTAGAAAGTGCTATGAGAGAAGGAGACACAAGAGCTGTGGGAGAACAGAGGCCCAGCATCAGAGGGAGGCAGGGAAGAGCCAGCCTGTTTGGGGAACAGGGAGTGGCACCTGCAAAGGCACTGAGGCCTGGAGCTGCACCATGGGTTTTGAGGAACGTGGGTAATGAGGCAGGGCATGAGCAGAGTGAAGGCTACGGCCACGTGGAGGCCCTTGTGTGCTCATCCGTGGTGACTGAACCTGACCCGAAGGCAAAAACATTTGGTGGATTCTAAGCAAGGGAGGGACTTGGATGTAGCTGCCCTACGGGGTGAGGTATCACTTGAAGGCGAGCCACACTGGAGGCTGGGAGGCCAACTAGGGAGCTACCTCAGCAATCCACGCAGATGCCGCCTGCTCTAAGATACAGGTACCCGAGAAAGCGAGAAGTGAACAGAACTGATAGAAACGAAGGAAGTGGCTTCTAGCGGTGACATGCTGGGTGTCAGAGAGGTGTGTAGAAGGGCATCTGGGTTGTTGGCTCCGGTGCCTGGAAGAGAACAGGCACCATTCACAGGGCAGTGAGACCGGAAGGAGGGTTAGGGTCAGGGAGAGTTGATAAGTATGCTTTTAGAATATGTATTCTCCCACACTTTCTAACCAAATTCTGGTGAACTAGGTCTGATAGTAGGATGAAGTCTATCTTCTGGCAAGGAAACTTAGCCACTCAATAAATGGACTTATCCAAGGCCTCAACCTGATTAGTACCAAGTGTGGGACTAGAACCCAGTTTTATTTGTTCCAGCACAAAGCTCTTTAACTGACCTGTGAGAGTCGAATCCCTTTGATGCTACATTTACTTGCTGTGCCTTAGAAGGCAGGATAGATACCAGATGCACGTTGGGCAGAATTCCTTCACTTATTCAGCACATATTTATGAGCGCCTCCTCTGTGCCAGGCACTCCACTTTTTAGGTACCGGGATTTCAGCTGTGAAAGTCCTGCTCTCATGAAGCTCACGGAAGGTGTGGAGTCAGAGAATTCAGACAGGAGGAATTACACAATGGGAGACAGGGCCATGGACGGAGATGAGCCAGGAAGCAGGTAGCCAGTGTTGGGAGGAGGCTGCTCCTTTGCAGAGGGTTGTCAGGGAAGGCCACTCAGATCAGGAGACATTAAACAGAGATCAGGGGATGTTTTTGCACAAGGGGAGTGAGGGGGCAAGTCACGCAGCTACCTGGGGAGAGTATTCCAGGATAAGGAAACTGCAAGAGCAAAGACAGTGCTACGGGAGGTGTTTGACATATTCAAGGAACACAGAGAAGACCAGTGTGGTAGATGCAGAGGGAGAATTGTAGAAGGTGAGATCAAAAAAGTGGGCAGTTAGGTCCTAGAGTCTAAGAGGCCAATTGAGTCACACGGGGACCACCGGAGGGAGCCATTCACAGAGCAGTGACAGGATGTGACTTGCCTTTATAAAGGACCACACTGTGGCTGTGGGGAAAGGCAGATTCAGGGAACCAGTTTGGAGGCTGGGGCCTAGGATGAGGGGATGGTGATGGTGAGAAGTGGTCAGGTTCTGAATATATTTTGAGGGTAGACACAATAGGATTGTTGATTGATTGAATACATGATGTGAGACAAAGACAAAAGCCAAGGATGGCTCCAAGGCTCTTTCCTGGACAACTGCCAGGATAAGGTTGGCATTTATTTAGGTGGAAAAATAATGAAAGAAGCAGGTTTGGTAGCTGGAGGGAGATATTTGGTTTGGGATGTGTTAATTTGAGATGTCAAATTAGACAGCAAAGTAGAGATGTTGAATGGACAATTATACAGGAATCTGCTGTTGAGTGTTGATGTCTGGGATGGAGACATAACACTTAAAGTCATTAGCATTTAAATGCTGTTTAAAACCAGGAGACTAGATGAGATCTCTAAGGGAGTGAGAGGGGATAGAAGAGGGGAGGGATAGGACTCAGACCTGAAGCATAGGTATTTAACATGGGAGGTGAGAAGAAACTGGGAAAGGAGATGGAGAAGGAACAGCAGGAGAAAGGAGAGCTAAGGAGAACGTGCCCTGGAATCAGGTAAAGATGCATTTGTACAAGAGAGATTGATGCTGTCAATTGCTAGATCAAGTAACATAGGGACTGAAACCTGACCACGGGAGACCAGTAGCCCATGGGGGTCACTGATGACATACTTGGTGACCCTGTTTTGATGGAGTTGGGGGTGGGCAGAGTGTAGTCAGAAGAGAGGAATTGGAGACAGCATATACAGACAACTCTTTCAAGGAGTCATATGTACAGGTGAGCCGACAATCAGAGAAGTATGGGGGCAGGGGGAGATGGCAGAGTTAATTTAAATTTGTTGATTGTTTTTAAGGGCAATGGCAATTTAACCACATTTTATGCTGATAGGATCCATTCTGGAGAGAAGGACACATCGAGGATGCAGGAGTGATCCCCTAGGCCATTCACACATTGAACTAATTAGCAGACACTATTTATTAATGAAGAGGAGGCAGGGTTGTCTAAGAACTCCTAAGAATGGGGAGCACCAGGATGAGGGAGGGGCTGGTTAAAATGGCTTATAAGTGTACAAAATAAATGTACTGGGGGCAACTAAGTGTCCCTGTGAGGATAAGAAGATATTGGATTCATGCTTAGTACTTTATATTACAGAGAATTCCAGATGTGTTAAATTTTAAAGGCTAAAATTATAAAGGTACTAAGAGAAACTACAGAATAAATTTTAAAGCAATCTTGGGGTATGTAAGACCTTCTGGAGTATGACACAAAAGCAAGAACCCCAAAATGAAAATGTTGGTAAATTCAACCTCATACAAATAGAAAAAATTTCACATAGCTAAAAAGTAGAACATTTAAAAATATGGGGAGGGGATATTTGTAATTCAGAAGACCTATAAATAGATAATTGCCAAAATATATGAAACTTTTATAAATTAATAAGATAAAGACAAACAACCCAAAGGGGAAAAAATGAGGAAAGTTCATGGATAGGCATTATAAACTGGTATGACTTGTATGGAAGATGGTCTGGCAATATCTTTTAAAATTAAAAATGTATATATCTTTGCCCTAGAAATTCCATTACAGATTTTTTTTTCCTGCAAATAAACTTCTACATGTATGATATGATGTTTATTCAGGGATATTTGTGGCAGGATTGTTTGTAATAGCAAAATATTGGAGGAGACCTAAAGGTGATCTCTCAACAGGAGACTGGTCTTATAAATTATGAAACAGCTACACAAGGGAATACCATGTAGTCATTAAAAAGAACAAAGTGGCTCTTACGTACTTAGATGTCTAAGATACATTATTAGAAGAGTGATCTCTAGGATACACCGTTAGATTAAAAAAGGATACAAAACAGTCATATATCATATTCCACCATTTGTCACAGAAGCAACACAGGAGTAAAAATAAACCATAGCCATGCTGGAAAGCTGTGAGATTTGCTACCTGCGGATGGGAACAGTGAGAAATCTCTGAAGCTATAAGGCACAAAGGAAGATGGACATAAAACACAGCAAAACTGAGGATACATGAGCTCCTATGAGTGGGAGAGAAGCCCTCCTGCAGAACCTCTAATACCAATCTCAGAATTCAGGAGGCCCGGTGCAGGAGGTCTTACTCTGGCAATTAATTGAAGGGTTATGGGAGAGCTGTCCTATTTTCCCATTTTCAGAGAGGCCAATGTAGATGTCTGCCTTAATAGTCAGCCAGGATTAGGGCTCTCTGAATTTAGAGTGCTTACAGGAATAGAATGGAACTTTCTTAACTGGGCAAAGGTTATTAATTAGTGAGCTACAGCAAATATCGCATGGACTGGTGAGATAACAGAAGCCTTCCCACTTGTGAGGAGTAAATCAAAGGTACACTACCAGTACTGCTGTTTAATGTTGTACTGAGCCCTGGCCAATGCAGTAAGCCAAGTTTCAAAACAATAATTACATACTGGATATAGATAAAACTGTCATTAACTACAGATTGTTTATGACTGCTTAAAGAAAGATTTTTGTGTTTAGCTACATTAGGAAACTCTCTTATTAGAAAGTCTTAGGTTTTCAGTTGAAAGTCTTGTTTTTTTCCTAAGCCATCTGTATATGGTGTTGGAACAAATTAGAAAATAAATTCAAACATCAGTATCTCTCTCTCTCTCTCAACATATATATACACACATTTCCACCAAGAAAGATATTGATGGAATAAAGATCTAAATATGAAAGCCACAACGATAACACTTTTAGGAGAAAATTTGGAAGAATACTTTTATAATCAGCATTTATTTCAGACTACAAGGGGAAAACTGGTAGATTAACCACAAAAATACTGGAAACTTCTGGATACTCCCGAAAATCTAATGAATAAGGTAAAATAACAGCAAGGGTCTGGGGCATAGTTAGGCCAACTGATTGGTTGCAAGTTATTATCATCCATAATAGATACAGAGCACTTATAAATCAATAAAAAGGCAACCCAGTAGAAAAATGAGCAAAGGCTACGAATAGAAAATTCACAGGAAAAAGAAGACAAATATTAAACAGTGGTAATTTTGTTTAGCCTCACTGATAATACAGAAAATGTAAATTAATGCAATAAGGCACTAATATTTTTAAGAAAAATTTTACAGATTAAATATATTCATCATTGGTAAAGGTGTGTGGGAAATAGCTCTTTTCTAAATTGTTGGTAGCAGTATAAGAGTCTGTTTAGAAGGAAATTTGAAATATTAAATTGTGTTCAAAATGCACTTGCTGTTTGACCAAACAATTCTATTTCCAGAAATCAAACCTATGTAAAACATTCACACATCCTTTGCAAAATATACACAAGGTATTTATCATCTTATTTGAATAATAATAAATGGAAACAACTTAAGTGTACACTAATAGAGAATGATCAAAAAATTATATTTTATGTATATTACAGGCAAGTCCAGAGTTCATGCTCTTAAACACTGTATATATTGTCTCTCATTCAACTACACCGCCCTTGCATAGTCCCAATAATGTGTCTTCAACAGTACTCAATCGACAAATCACTCAGTTAATCCATCCGTTCATTCATCTTTCCTTGCCTTATTTTTACAGTCACTGATTTGGGCCAACTAGGAACCATGCTCTAAGGGATATTAATATTTTGTTAAAAAGTCTGAAAAGAGCTTCAGGTGCATGTGTGTTATAAGTGCTTAATGTCACCTTGTTTATCACCTGGAGGCTGCTCCTATTCCACAGTACTAATTATAAAAATATTCCACTGAAAATATCTGGCCTAGACAATTGATGTGGTGTGGCAGAATTTAAATCCTATTTTTGACTCTTATTAGCAATATAATCTTGCACAAGTGGCCAAAACTCATTGAGCCTCAGGTTCTTCATCTGTAAAATGGGGTGATGACATCAACTTTGCTGTATTTCGGGAAGGGTTAAATGGGAAATGAGTACAGCACATAAAAGAGGCTAAATAAATGTCTACTATTTGAAGTGTTACCATTGAGGAACTTGTATTTCAGACAGTGAGAAAACAGGTGAGGAGTCATCTACACAATTGTGTAAAAAAATGTCATAAGAGAGGTAAGCACAGGTGGGGGTGACATTGGAAATGTTTAGCACGTGATCTCACTTGGGTACCAACCAATGTGTGCACACCCATCAGTGACCAGCAGTACCAACACAGGGCCCTGGAAGCCCCACAATAATCCAGACATCAGTCCTTTAGTAGCTGTAAAGAGGAGGTACAGTGGGGAGTTTCCGGGGGCAGAAGCCAGGGCAGCAGGACTATGGGAAAGGATTCTGTGGTCACTTGAGTGGAGTTAGCTCAATGGCTATTTCCAGCAAGTATCCAGATGTATTTTAATATTTTAACCACTGGATTGGACTTAGTAGTTAATCTCAGGTCTTTGGGAGCACAGAGGAGGGACATTTACACCGGGCGGGGCAGGGGAGTCAGAGAACACTTTCTGGAGGAGGAAATTCACCAGAAAATAAAATATGTAGAAGTAGCAAGTGAATTAAAACTGCACTACCATATTTTCTTTCCCCAAGTCTGATAAAAGGTACAAAAGAATACTAAAAAATCATCATGAGGTTTTTACCAGCAGTAAACAAATGAAGAAAAACTTAAGCCAGAACCACAAAGTCCAAAGCTTGATGGCTAAGGAAGGAAATGGGAGGCCTTGGGGAGGGCAGAGAGACCTCAGCAGGGCTGGTTCCTAATGGTTCCCCTCCAGCCCTCAGAAGCCATGGAGCTGACTTACCAGAGCCTTGAAAATTTACACTGTGTAACCCCACCTCCAAAGAGAGGATCTCTTTAGATTTTTTTTGTATCTGAGAGAGAAGGGGAAATGGCTGCTGGAGAGATAGGCATGAGACAGGGAACATGAGCAATACAGCAGTGACTCTCTTTACCCAAAGAGAGGACATGGCAGCTACACAAGGAATTGGGGGTATTCCCAGTAAGAGTGGGACCACCCTCTACTCCCACTGCAACCACATGAAATGAGTCTTGGTAAAGAACATTTAACAAATGTTTGGAGAGAAAGCAGAATGCAGGCATTCTTTAAAAAAGAAGAAAGAAAGGAAAAGAAAAAAAGAGAATTTGTTGAGCATTTCCGAAACCTCTAACATTTTCTTGGGGTAGAGAAAAGCGAGTGGACTATGAGATACACACTCATCTGAAAATTACAGCTCATTGAGAAGACAGTAACCCAGACTTCATCAGAGCAAACAGAATGCCTGATCAGAGCTGGGCAAACATGAGCCAGATGGAAAATGTAATGTGACAACCAAGGCAACCGCCTTTAGGTGCAAAGGTACTTTGTATGTGGGGGTTGGCGGGGGGCAGAGGAACATGGTGTAAAAAATAAGAGGAAGCCAAACTAGAAGAAAATATGAAATGGGAAGAAATGATTAGCAATGGATTTATGTTACAGTGCTATTTATTTATTGAATCAGTTCATAGCAGTGTCCTATATAGTGCAATTTAGTAAGAATAAAAATTTGGATTAGCTCAAGATAAAATTGTAAAATGCAGTTAAATAAAAAAGAGAACTTGCAGATCTCAGGACATACGCCAAAACAAAGTCACTACTGAGGTCAAATATAAATTAGATTTTTAAAATGTAAAGACAGCTACAGACTGAAAGAAAATACTTGTAAATCACTTAGCCAATAAAAAAACATATCCAGAACATGTAGAGAATATTCAAAACTGAATAGGAAAACAAACAATCCAGTTTTTAAATGGGCAAGATTTACCCAAGTGAAATGAAACCTGTGTTCACACAAAAACTTACAGTCAAATATTCATAGAAGCTTTATGTGTAATCACTCAAACTTGGAAATGACTCAAATGTCCCTCAAGTGGAGAATGGATAAATACACTGTGGTACATCCATAAAATGCAATAGTATTAAGCAGCAGAAAGGAGCAAGCTGCTGACACCTGCAAAAATATGGATGAATCTCAAATGTGTTACCCTAAATTAAAGAAGCCAAAGTCTGCATACTACATGATTCCATTTACATAACACACTTGAAAAGGCAAAACTACAGAGACAGAATGGTGGTTGCCAGGGCCTGCAGGTTGGGAGCAATCTGTCTGCAAAGGGGCATGGGCAAATATTTCGGAGATGATGGATTGTTCAATACCTTCATTGTGGTGGTAGTTACCTAACTGCTCATCAACGTGCAGAACTCTACATGAGAAGAGTGATGTTAATAATACCTTAGTAAGAAAATGGAAAGGAATTTTAAGAATAAATAAATTAGAAACATCAAAGAACCAAGAAGAGTATGAAAATAAAATTAGCAATGTGGAGAAAAGACCAAATAAAATCACAGAGAATGCACATGATAAGGGCAAAGAGATTAAAATAGGAGAGAAACTAACGGTTGCTCACAAATAATTCAACATAAGGTAAATGTCTCATGTCTCTGAAACAAAAACAAAAACCCCTACAAATGAAAAAATTACGTTCAATATTTAAAACAAGAAAAATTTCCTTATATAAAGATCAAATAACCATACCATAGTTTAAAAAATTATTCCAAAACTCTTAATACTGAGACATATTCTACTTAAGCAATGGAGTTTTATGAATATATTTTTGTTATGAATCCAGAAAGAAAAGTAAAAGTCCCTCCTCCAGAGAAAAAATGTCAACTGGCCTCAGATTTTTCCACATTGATAATGTGCACTAGAAACATATGGAGGCCTAAGCAAAAAAGAGTCACCCCAACATGTTATTCATAGCCAAGGTGCCATTAAAATCTAAACGTAATAAGGAGACATTGTTAAACATGAAACAACTTGGAATATCTGTTATCCCTTTTGGAAACTGAAAAACAAATAAAAGAGGCAACAAATACCTCTGTGTCGGTGGCATACAACTAAAGGGTTTTTAAAAAACTAAAGAAAACAGAATTGGAGAAAATGTATTAAATGACTTTGTAGTGAGGCATGACTCCATTTAAGTATAAAATAATTATTAATAATTATAAAAATTATGGGTACAGATCATATTGAAAACATTATATACTTGAAAGTCATTTAAAAATGTTCTAAAATAACAAACAATTGGATCCTGGCAAAATTGTTAATTGCCCCCATCTAAAACTGAAACAGGAAATTTTTTTTTAAATGGCTCTAACTTTTATTTACTTTTCTTAATCTTCGTTTTTGATTTTAGAAAGATCTTTTTGGAAATAATGGTACAGAGGCATTTATTTCAAAGTGAAGTGTCTCTTTAGTTAGTCCTTTCATTTTCAAATTCAATTTGAATTCAGATAAAATTAAATATAATAATTTCAATAAAAATAGGTCTAATATTTATAACAGTTTTTCTGACTCTCTATCCTTTCTATTCTGTAAATGCGTAGAAAGATGTCTGTAGTAACAATAGCATGAAAAATAGTAATAATATTTAACATTTACTGTATGTCAAATACATTCTAGGTATTTTACATGGGTTAGTGCATGTATTCTCAACCCTGTAGTGTAGGCACTATTCTCATCATCTTCATTTACTAGATGAAGAAAAGGAGGCACAGTTGCGTCCTACCCATGGATACACATGAGTGGACCAGGAGAGACCTAAAGCAGCCAGGCTGGCTCCTGACTGGCCCCTGCTCTCTGCTGACATGCTGAACAACTTCCTTAGGATTAATGGGAGCCAATTCTAGGAGAAGGAATTTTTTTTCACTTTTATCTTTATACATATATTTTCCATATTGTTTGAATTCTTTTAATGATATATGTTTGTTTAAATAAAAAAGCATAATTTTTCTTTAAAATTTTTGCAAATAGTTGGAAGAAAGTTTAAAATAGGCCAGGATGTAAACAGTACGTTGGAAATGTAGACGGTTTTGCTTCTTTGAATTTGTCTATATTTAAAATTTTTATATTTGAAAATATGGAAGAAAAATGAGTGATTTGATTCAAAGTGAGATTGAATCCCATTTAGGCAGATAAGCCACATAGCCATTTCTCTAGGGGTAACACTTATCTTTCAGTTTTTGTATTGGTGTTACTTGATCCCTTGCTTGTTAATTTCTTCCAAAGTTCATTGTTTGGAAATACACTCCTTCCTGCTTCTTCTCAAAGTGCATTGAGATCCATCAACAAGAGGAGTGCTGTTTTTAGAGAGAGTGGAGTACAGATAGTTACAGTGAAATAAAATAGGAAGAAAAATATGCCTATGGGAAAAAAGTTGTTTTTTAAAAAAATAATTGTATTTGGAAGAACTAACATCAGGTCTTTATAAACTTCATTATGGGATTTTATAACAAGGCTCTGTTGCCATCTCCCTCTGTTCGTTTCTACTAATTCTATTGAGAAAAATTGTAAGGTACTTATCTTACATATTTATATAAATAACTTATTTACATAAATAAATATTTTATCATCATATACAAATGGCTGGATGGATTCTCACTAAAATTGGAGAGTACTGGGGGCCTAGATTTACTTAAAATATAAGCTTAGTGAGCCAGAAATTCCATTAGGAGACAGGGGAGTCATTTCGGAGCAGCTGAAACTGAAGAAAAGAATTTATTAAGTTTGGAGGTTGAATTTTGAGACCATCTAACTTAAAGTATAACGTTTGGAATATAACCAAAATTTCTTTTAGGTTTTTCAAGAGCCCCTCAAAAGGGCAGGCAGTCATCCCGCAGGTCCACTGACACCTATGCATAGCAAGAGGACCGCATGACCCCTGAGAGGGGCCAGGTTGGCTATGGACAGAGGTTTCATATACATGCCGGGATTGGAAGTCACAGAGGTAAACCTTACAGAAAGCAGGCACCGATTGGTGACACAGCTGGGTGGCCCCCAGCTGTCTGGCAGCTGGGATGATTCACCTCAGTGATTCACCTTAACAATGACTCACCTGGGTGCATTGGAGAGGCCAGCTGGAAACAGTGACAGTACAGTGACAGCTAATGTATTAGGGGACCAACATTGGGGTGCCATCTCTGTGCCAGGCTCTTTACTCGTGTGGACCCCTCCAAGCCTGACAACTGACCACTGAGGGAAATTTAATTACCCAGCAATACCAATGAGAAAATAGAGATTTTAAACAATGAAGTACTTTTCTCAAGGTGACTCCTGGTAAACAGCAGAGGCAGCAGACAAACCAAGACTGGCCGAGGCTTCACCACAGGGTTTTGAATCCCTGCTCCACCACTGACTGAAGGTGTAGCCTTAGCAAACTCCTTAACTTCTCTATAACTCTGCTTCCTTGTCTATAAAGTGGGGAAAATAATAGTGTCATTGTTGCAGGGCTGTGATGAGGGTCAAAAGAGTTAATAAATACAAACCCCGGGATGATGCTTGACAAATGCAGGAGCCTAGAAAGTGTTAGTGATTATTCTTGTGATTATGATATCTCCTGGAGCTTCCTATGCCCAGCTTCTTCTACACTCAACACCACAAGGAGAAGACACTACGTGCTAAAAAAATTTTTTAAAAAGCAAATTTGATAATTTGATTGATTTTTGATTTTTCAAATTCTGTACTGATTTCTAAAATCATGCAAGGACCTAAATCCAAGATTCCATGACTGGAAAATACCTGGCACTTTAATTCTTTGATACTGATGCCCAAATGATGGATGGCAAAGCCTAGAGCAGGGATGTGGCTGGCAAGCAGGAAATCACCACTTAGCCCTGATGACAGGAGGCTTCCTGAAGGATTTTTAATGGTAGGATGTTTGGTGACTACTTCCCCCACCTTCCCAGTCTTAATCCCTGGGATTGCTCTGAAAGTACTCAGTGTCTCACACAGTCAAGGCCTCTTAGTCTTCTGTCGAATGTCACTGAGGAAACAGGACAAAGAGGAACATTCTCACTAAGCAGGGAGGTTTAGGCCATGTATATATGGCGCCAGCCAATTGAGCTACACCGATGAATCAGTGACCTTCTGGATCAGGTCTGCAGCTAAAATGATTGCTGCTGTTGTTTTCCCCAGATGAAGGAGGGGAGCTTTACATAAAGTGCTGTAGACTCCTGTTTGTATTTGTGTCCTCATTTCTTTGTTAATGTGACCAAACACTGGAGTTTTCCTTGTGTCCTGTGGACCTTGTTGACATGACTATAAACGCTTATCTCTTGTTCCATGTTCATTTTCCGCTGGAATCAATTTGGAGGTAAAAGAAGAAGAGGGAAAAGAACAGAAAAGCTGGTCTCCTTTTGACTAAGTGGTCGGAATAGAGACTGAGGGATAAGGTCAGAAATCGTGGGGGGGAGGCGGAGTTACAGGGGGTGCTAGAGTAGCTTCAGGAACACAAAGAAAAACCAGTTGAAAAGAAAGGCTCAGAGTGAGGCCACCACCCCGGCTGATGACACTGCTCTTTAAGCATCAGGGCCAATACCCAGGCATCTAACAATGACAGAAGGGTGGACACGTGGAGAAAGAGAAGAGAAACCTTCTAGTTTGCCTTTTTCAGAGGGATGCTTCAGGCAATGAGAACCACCTTTGACTCCCTCTCACTTTATGGCGATACTGCCGTGATTGCGAAACCCGATTCATCCTCTCCCGAGGTCGGCCCTTACCCTGGGTTCAAAATAAACATTCCTCTCTGCCTGTCCTGAGTGCGGACGATGCATCCGCCCTGAGAGCAGCCCATTCCCTCCCACACGCTAGTTAAACCAACCTTTGTGGGTGAGTAATGGAGGTGTCTGCATTCTATACAATTACAGGTGACTGAGTGTCATGCGTCATGCCCCCAAGGAGTTTCTTCCCCAGGGCAGTGGGGACAGTCCCTCACTTGACTCCTCGTTCTGGAAACATCCAAACTGATGCATCCGTTCTTGCAGTCTAAGGCCCCACTGTGTGGTATCTGTATACCATGGAGTACTACTCAGCCAATAAAAAAATGATGAACTAATACCCCTTATATTAACCGGGTTGGAGCTGGAGCCCATTCTTCTAAGTGAAGTATCACAAGAATGCAAAAACAAACAACACATGTACTCACCAATAAATTGGAACTAATTGATCAACACGTATGTGCACATATGGAAATAACATTAATCAGAAATCAAGCAGCTGGGAGGGGGTAGGAGAGGATGGGTAAATTCACACCTAACAATGCACACTACCTGAGTGATAAACACACTCATAACTTTGACTCAAATAGTACAAAAGCAATTCATGTAACCAAACATTTGTACCCCCGTAATTTCCTAAAATTAAAAAAAAAATTAAATCCCCATTGTATCCAGGTGAACCTGAGCAGATTTGTGACCTTTGTCACTTAGAATGTTCCCATATGCTCTATTTGGTCTTCTTGCCTGCCGCATTCAGTCTCACCGATGTCCTAAATGGCAGATGTGCCCACACCTCCCTCTGTTCTGACCTGTGTGTGCACACCAGTGCCCCTTATTTGCGCACTCAGCGCTGCGCTCCTGCAGGGCCGCGCCGCCCGAGGTTCTGCGCACGCGTGCAGCTCGGGCTTCCCAGGCCTCCGTCTCCAGTGCCGCCTCTGCCTGGAGCCCCCTCTCAGCTGCCGCCTCCAGGCGCTTCTTACTCATCTCTCGGGTATGGACTCAGACGGGCTACGCTCCAGGAAGCTTTCCTTCAGTTCCCGGCGAATCCCCAGGCACCCGGGGCGTCGTTCTGCATTAGCACCAATCTCGAGATAATGCGTCCATCTCCTGGATGAAACTGTGGTATCCTCTCGGGCAGAGACCTGGTCTTGTTTGTGCCTGAGAACCTAGCACTTCACCCGGAGCCTGACGCTTACTAAAGACCCGCGGAATGTTTGTCGACTTCATCTGGTTCCTGATTCCCGTGGTAACACGCCGACCAGACCCCTGTCAGCCAGTCTACCCCTTCAGCTTGCACAGCCCTCGACCTTTCCGTGAGGTCAAGTGGGGCAGGGCCGGGCGTGGCTGGAGAGGATGCACAACCGCCCCTGGAGCCAGAGCCAGTACGAGCACAGGGCAGGGGGCTAACCTGGCCTTGGGAGCGCGGGCGCAAGGTACTGCAGCTTTGCTTCCTCTGGCGCTCTGGTCGCTGACAGACGGTTTCCTTTCGCCCCACGCCGACGTCTGTGGTCGCCTGTGCCTCCGGCTGTCGGGGCGCTGGGTGTGAACCGGCTGCTGCGCGCGCCGGGCTCGGGACGCACAGCGTTTCAGAAGCCCCAGCGGCCGCGGCCCACGGCCTTCGGGCGTGGGCTGCCGTCGGCGTCTCCTGCACGCTGTGCCCGCGTGAGGAAGGTGACAGTGACCCTTTGTCCCTCTGGTTCTTCCCCACCCCCTTCTCCTTCTGTCTGATGCTTCCCCGCTGACGGGCAGTGAGGGGTGGGGGGGCACCCAGGGGTTGCCCGGAGCAGCCGGTGTGCAGACCTCACTAGGAAGGGGCGGTGGGCAGCTTCCGGGCGCCAGCAGCAACCCCACCGGCCCCAGGACGCCCGCCCGGACGGAAGCAAGCCACCCCCGCCCGTGCCCTCCCAACCGTAGGCGCAGCTGCGCGCGTGCGCACCACGCTCCCGCACACACGCCACGCGCATAGCCCACACACCACACCTCACACCATACTCCCCACACCACACACCCCACACCACACCATACACCACAGCACATCATATACACTATACATACACACCATACACATACCACACACACACCACACACCACACACACACCATATACCACACCACGTACACACCAAACCACACACCACACACCACACTATACACATAACACATCACACATACCCTACCCCTCACACACATATACCCCATATGTACTACACATACATACACCATATACACCACACACACTCTACATCACACACACACATACACCACACACTCCACAAATACCACACACACACTCATCCCCATATATACACTCCACACACATCACACATACCCTACACCACACACAATATTACACACCTATACCATGTACATGCTCCCTCACACACATACACACCACATGCACACACCATACCACACACACTACACACACATACATATCACATACACCACATACACCACGTACACTGTACACCACATACCACACGCACCACACACACATTTTTAATTCTTTGGCAACGCCATTCCTACTTGAGGGCGTGTCGCTGGGAACCAGGGATGGGTGGTTGATACTTTCTCATGACCAGCGCCTTAGACAAAAGAATCATTTGCATCTTTACTGGCTTCTTGGTTGTAGGAATGAGGTGGAGTCTGTCAGGGACACCCAGGCATGAGATGAATTTCCAAAGTGACTCTTGTGCCAGGAGGTGTATGCAGTTGTAATATCTCAAATTTCTTTTATCTTTGAATAATGATAAAAACTTGGAGCAGAGGAGGAAGGAGGGCAGGAGCAGTGAACATTTTTAGCGGAAGTAAAGATTCTTAATGGATTTTATCACTTTGTGGAGTTCATAAAAAGAGCCCAACTGCTATTCTTATGCTGTGTAATAAGGGAGTTGGTTGAAATAAAAGCCCGTATATTACTACTGCTGCTTTGTTTCTCCTACATTCAGGGGGAAGATCGGACTCGGTGTGAATATTAAAATCTGGAACTGGGTCCAGCTGTGCCAACACACAGGGATCAGGGCCCTGCTCTGTGCATGGTTTGTCTGTTAACCGTGGTCACTATGTGATGTTCCCTTTGAAACAAGAGGGCAAATTGGACTGAGCCTGGCAAATGCTTGTGTCTTTCCTCCATTAGAGTCTCCACTGAGGGAGAAAGAACTTCATTTTTATCACCCAAATATGCCATTTAGAATAGCTGGTGCATTAGTCTGCTAGGGCTGCCATAACGAAGTACCTCAGAATGGGTGGCTTAAACAACAGAAATTTATTTTCTCCGGGTCTGGAGGCTGGGAGTCTGAGATCAAGGTGTCGGCGGGGTTGGTTATCCTGAGGCCCGTCTCCTTAGCTTGCAGATGGCTGCCTTCCATGGGGTCTCTCCTCTGTGCCTTTCTATGTCCAAATATTCCCTTCTTATAAGGACTCCAGTCATATTGGATTAGGACTCTAAAGGCCTTAGTTTAACTTCACTTCTTTAAAGACCTTATCTCCAAATACAGCCACATTCTGAGGTATTGGGGGTTAGGGCTTCAACGTAAGAACTGGGGGCATGACTTGATCCCTGAGAGCTGGTACTTAAATTCTTCCTCCTACAGTTTTGTTAAAGACTTTGTTTTTATCAAAAGAAAAGAAGCTTTGCATTAGAGAAACATTCTCTGCCATAAAATACCAAGAAGCTGCTTCCTGTCAAAGTCACTCTTTCCTAAAAGAATTTCCCAGGCACCTCTCTTGGGGTTTCATTAAGAGCAGTAAGTCTGTGTCTCTAGCTTTCCCAGTGTGGCCCTGGGCTGAGTGTAATTATGCTATCTTATTCAGCTCAACAAAGACAGAGCAGTTGCCCATTAAATTCTATTATACTTCGTGGAGTGAATAGGCTAGGTGGAAATCGGTGGTAG
Organism: Daubentonia madagascariensis; assembly: GCA_023783475.1. Classification (NCBI taxonomy): domain Eukaryota; kingdom Metazoa; phylum Chordata; class Mammalia; order Primates; family Daubentoniidae; genus Daubentonia; species Daubentonia madagascariensis. Next base: position 24,044,571 of record JAKFHU010000144.1, on the reverse strand, counting down.
ATTATTTTGGGAATGGTAGAAATTGGTTTTTAAGTTGTTGGCAAATTGTGTGTGTTATGGAATGGATGTGATCACCAAGCCTCCCAAACTGTTCCAGGCGTATGGACCTGGACTCCTTCCCAGCAGATTGGATGGGAAATTTCCCATTAATCCAGCCCTGCTGCCAGCGCTCGGAGCACTTTGGGAATTCCCGGAAAACCCTGCTGCAGAATAACTTACATGCCAGCAAATTCTTAAACTTTAGCTTTTAGAAACCGCCAGTCATTGTGCAGAGCCAAATGGGGTGAATCACAAGGGATCAAACTGAGTTATACCACAATAGTCAAAAAAGAAGGTTCTACTGAGAGAGTCATTGCATTTGTTTTCACATGCAGTCTAGAATCTGTCTCTCAAGATAATTCCAAGAGATGCGTTGGAAAAATGTGAGCAGTGTCAATCAATGGGCCTGCAGTAATTCTGTAACCTTTGAAAGTCACAGCACTCACTGCATTTACACAGTATTCATTTTTTTTTTTTTAATCAGCTTTAATTCTTTTTTCCCCTTTGCAAATAGAGAGCAGCAAACATTTTTTGAGAACCTGCTCTGGGCCCAGAAATATGCGAAGCACTAGGGAAGTAAAGAGCAGCATAGCAGTCCCAGCCCCCAAGCAATAGATACAAAAACAGAGACACGTGTCCCCAGCGCAGCCAACACTAGGGAAGCAGTATGCCCTGTTCAGAGCTGAGAGAGGGTGAAGGAGCTTATAGTCTTCTTTTCTTCTTCTGGAGTGGAAAGAGGGCCAGACAGAGCTGGGAGAGGAGAGAGTTTACTATTTGCCTAACCTTGACAGCAGCCATTCCATAGATAGGTATTTTTATTTTTAACTCTTGTGAAACTCCAAGTTTATAGGACCAAGCTGGAATTCATTCTGATCTCAAATGAGAGAGAAGCGGCCAACACTGCAGGTCCCGGTTGTCCAGCCGGAGTGCAGAGGAGACGTGGATCATCTGCAGACTCCAGCCTTGGAGAAAGGAGACCTCAATCGGGACACACAGGTCCACGTGTGCAGACTCCGAGCAGGCAGCCTCACTCTGGACTCCCTTTTCATCCCGTTAGGAGTCCAGGAATTCCAACGCCAGTCAGGATGATGATCCTAGGCTTGGTCTCCAAGAAGGTCCCCCATGAAGGCAACTCTCAGGGGTGATGACCTGGACCAAGAGGGGCTTGCTGCATGGTGGGGGCTGGCGGAGCACATTCTGGGACCTTTCATTACATGATCTCACATGACCATAGCATACCTACCTAGCTGCTCCATCCCGCATCTTTCCCCAGACTCATAATGTGGAGTTAAAAAAAGCGAAGGGTCTATGATAGGAAAACTGGACACAATCCGAGTGTCCATCAGGAGGGTGCTGGATAAACTCACTAGTGTGCATTCACAGTCTAGACTATTGTACTGCCATAAAAGTTAATGTTGATGAAGAACCTTCTAGCCTCCAGCATAGTGACTGAAAAAGGCAGGTTCCATGATTGAGATCACATGGGGACCTCAGTGATGTTTAAGCAAACAAAATACGAAAATGGCAATTTTTCTCTGAGTGTGGGGTTGTTGATTTTTCCATTTTTCTGTACTTTCTGAACTTTGATATAAACAATGAAAGTTATTTAATTGTTTGAAAAGTAAGAGGTCCACCAAAGCCAAGCAGCAAAGGATTCCCTGGCCTTGTGGCTAACTTCTGGGGCAAATCAAAGATTTGTGTCTTTCCTCCTTTCCCCCACTGCCCTTCCATGACTCACTGGCTAGATCTTAAACCAGAGGAAGAACCACAAGCTACAAACCAAACTGAATGGGAATGAACCCACATGGACAAAACCATCTGGGACCCTTCAAGTGCTACACCCAGCCCTTCTTGTAGAGGGTCCCAGCCTTTTACAAACTCATCCACCCAAGGTATGTTTATTGAACAAATGCTATATTCCAGGTACAGCTCTGGGCATGGACAAAATCCCTGCCCTATTTCCACCTTTTCCTTAAATAGCATCTGTCTTCTTTTTGAGGTTCACTCACCTGTTGTCTTCATGGCAGGGGAAGGAGAAAGGAAGGAGGAGCTGACACTAATGTTAGCCCAGCCTCCACTATTATCTCATGGAATCCCCATAATCACCATGTGAGGATTTTACAGAAGAGGAAACAAGCTCAGAGAGGTTAATTAATTTATTCAAGGTCACACAGCAATTAAGGGGCAAAACATGGCCAAGCTCATGGTTTTCCTATGACACCATCCTGACACTTTAGAAAATCATTAAAAAAGTCAAGTTCTTTTATTCCAGACTCAGCTTTGTATTCTACTAACTTTAGTAAGACATTTAGACTTAGGAACTCTCCAGAATTTTAAGATCCATCAGATTTAAGAAGGATTGTTACTATTTTGGGGTTCAAATAGTTTTTAATTTCCACAGACAACAAAACAGCACTAAGAAATTCCTAGATTTTATTCTCTTTTGTTCTTTTTCTCTCATTAAGACCTCACCTACTAGTCATAGTGTCTGACATGTCAGAGATCACGCTAACAGAAATTCTAGGAGCTGGCCCGAGTCGGAGGAACATAGGGCCCTCCTGACGTGCGGGAACCCAGCCAGTTGATGGATGGGCTTCATGCTTCTCTGCGGGTTCCTTTCCTCCTCATTTCCATTTGCCTGCTGCACTCTGCCAAGCTCTTTCCCATCTCAAAACTTTGCACCTGCTCTACTTGCCAGGAATACTGTCCCTCTGGTGGCTGCCATCATCCCATTTCAGCTCACGTGCTGGCCTTTCACAACAGCCTTCCCTGGTCCTCCTCAAAGGAGACCACCCTCAACCAGCCACTCTCCTTCCCACCGCCCGTGTATTTTCTTCATTGTATCAACCACTGCTTGTGATTACCTCATTTATTTATTTGTTCATGTTTTTATTGTCTCTTTTCCCCCAAGAGGCTGTACGTTCCATGGTTGTTTTGGTCCCGGCAGCAATTAGAACAGTAGCTGGCACACACGAGGCACTCAATAAATATTTTTGAATGAGGAACTGGGCTCCAGAGGCCATGAGAATAACTTTGTTCCAAACATCAGCCTCCAGCCAGAAAGGGTGGGGTCTCGGCAGTGAGGCCCAGTGAGATGGGAAATATTAAAACCAAAACACCATTGTCAGGAAGCGTGAAGACAAGGTCACCTTTTAAGCATCTAGAAACTCCCATTTATTTCTTCCACACCTTATCTCCCATCCTCTCTGGGGACTGAACCTGAGATGCTTCTCAACCATCTTGACCACAGAATCAACTTTCTCCATGAACAATAAAGATAAAAACCACTGTGGCTTCAACAGATAGGTTTTTTTAAAAATTAGAATCCAAATCTCACGTAAACACTGTGCCATTGCACATTGAGTTCTGCTTCCTCGTTTTCCTTTTTAAAGACTTAGCCCTTCCCCATGGGAAGCGTGCTCAGGTTTCCTGATTCCACACCAATCCCTTCTGTTGTGAAAGGCAAGCTGATCACCTTTCACGGTGACACAAGAAGTGATTTACATCAGAGGGTGGCCCAGTTACAATGTTTGTGCTGTGTCCCACGGAGAAAACCAAAGCTGAAATCCAGCAACCAGTGATAGGAAGATCTGGAGTTAGAAACTAACCTGAATTCTGAGAGAAAAGGAAGTCGGAGAACAAGCTGGCATTCTCCCAAAACTTGTTTATTGTGTGAATTCCTAGAAGATAGTGTGATACCCAGAAACAGGCTGGAGTGGCACACCCAGACAATTACGCTACAGAGATTTGCAAAGGCAGAAAAACAAACTCAGCAGCCTGGAGAACAGAGGACAGAGCACAGTCTTGGTGGACCAAGTGTTTTCTGTTTGTGTTGCTGTTGCTGTCATTGTTCTTAGTGACCTGCTGAACTCTATGATGAGACCAAAAGTTTAATAAATATCTTCTATTCGAAAACTTGCCTCTAAGCAACAACAGCAGCAGGAAGTATTTTTGACCACCCACTATCTGACAACACTGCTTTAGGCTATGGAAATGCAATAGTAAAAAGTCAAGCATAGTTCCTGTCCCCATGGAGACACTATCTCCATGCGAAGACAGAGGAACTGCAAGTCCTGAGGTCTATAGCTGAGTCTCCTTTTTGCAGGATGGCTGTAGTTCGGGTCACACTGCAGTCTGAGAGAAGGGAGCATGGCACCTAACCATTCCAACACTCACATCTGTCTCAGTGAAGGATCTCTACAGAGGAATCCCTTCCTCCCCCCAGTAATGTCATCAAGTCATGAAACTCTTTGGTTTGAAATATTGGTTAAAATCTCACTGAGCAAGATCTCTCAATGGAAAGTTAAGACACGGGAGCATTCTCTAGGTTGTTTTGGTCCCCTCAAACATTACTGAAAATGTCCCCTTTTTATGATTTCTTATGCTTTGCCTACTAGAAATCTATGCTAATACTTTTAAAGCGTTTACTTCTTAGATTTATAAGAGTAAGAACATTTTTTAAATGCAAGGATTGAAGAGCCATCTAAATTATTCTTTGACAATTGTCATTGCTAGCAACAAAGTTTTTAGGTTCCAAAAAGGTATTTATTTGGACACTAAAGAGACAGTGTGAACCATGAGAAGAGAACAGGGTGCAGTGAGTGAGTGGGGGTGAGGCATGAGGAGATCTGAATTCTCATCCTGCTGGGTCACCAATGTGATCCTGGACAATGACGCCTCTCTGAGCTTCTGCTTCCTCTTGTCTAAAGGGAGGGGTGTCCTCCGAGGGTTCTCTAAGATCACTCCTAGAGTCCAGATTTTATGAGCCTGTGAAGAACAAAAATATTTTACACCCACTATTTAATGTTGTCTAAGAGACAACTAGCAGATCTTTACCACACAATCCATTTAATTTAAAGAAATGGTTTTAAGGATGAAAAGTATCATAATAGTAACTGGCATTTGTCCAAAGCATATAACATTTCAGGCACTGGGCTATAAGACTTTCCACATGGGATCTTTCCTTTAAATTTCACAACAACTCAGTGATGACAATAGCATTATAATCCCCACTCCCCATTTTTTTTAGCACATGTGGAGACTGAGGCTCAGAAAAGTGCTACCACTTGCCAAAAGTGATAAAGCTGGAAATTGGCAGAACTGAGCCCAGGTGATGGGCTTCAGCTTCGGGGTCCCTCATGAGGGAGGCTCTTCCAGGAGCAGTTTGCTGCCTCCATGAACGGTCCCTCTGTGCACCTGGGGGAAGGAACAGAGACCGTATCTCCCCCCTTCTCCGGGTTTCACATGCAGAAACAGTCACGGGCCCATCCCACAGGAAGGGATTTCTAGCAGGCAAGCAGAGATGCTAGCTCACAGCTGATTGTCAGTTATACATAACTACCACCCACCTGGGACCTGGTGACCTGACCAAGGAGCTCAGATATCACCTCATAGCCCAGTGACTCATCTAATCATCTACCTGCCAATGCCATATAATTAGAACATTCTGGTGGCCTGACTTAGATGTCTGTTCATGTCTCAAGGGAGGACATATCTCTGAGATGCAATGTGAGACGCTTCGAGAGAGAGAAGATATTGCCGAACTGAGTTGCACGTGGGAAAGAGCGAAGAGGTTCCTCGAATACTAGTCTGACAGCAAATGATTTGCTGGGAGTGAAAGAGGAAGAAAACTCTCTGGGAGGAGCAACCAAACACCTTAAAACAAAGGAATGGCTTTTAAAGATTGGCCAGGGATACAACCAATACCATCATTCATTCATCAAACATTTTCTGGACTGAGCCTAGAGTTAGGCTCCAGAGAGGCAAAGATGTATAAGAGGAGTTGCCCACTTTCATGATCTAGCTGGGAGATAGCAGCTATCAGAACATTCTCATTAGTATTTCTAAGAAATCCTGAGAGCTGTGTTGCATGGTGTATCTCTTTCTATGAGTTTATATCACCCTGTCTCCCACTCTAGTTACATAACCACTCTGAACCTCAGTTTCCTTTTTTGTAAATTGGGAATAATTGCTTCTACCTCATTGTATCATTCCAAGGATTAAGTGAGATTCTTTGTGGGAAAGTAATTTTCAGATGGTTTAATGTAAAGGACAATGAATACATTGGGAGTATTTTTGGGCTCCATGAACAGATTGCTCTCTTCCTATTGGATTCCATGACCTTACTTTGCAGCCTTACAGGCATGCACTTGAATTTTTTAAAAAGTTGGCCAGGCCTGGTGGCTCATGCCTGAAATGCTAGCACTTTGGGAGGCTGAGGTGGGAGGATTGTTTGAGGCCAGGAGTTGGAGACCAGCCTGAACAAGAGCGAGACCCCATCTCCACAAAAAATAGAAAAATCAGCCAGGCGTGGTGGCACACGCCTGTAGTTCTAGCTACTCAGGTGGCTGAGGCAGGAAGAGCGCTTGAGCCCAGGAGTTTGAGGTTACAGTGAGCTATGATGGTATGATGGTAACACTGTACTCCAGCCTGGGTGACAGAGCGAGTCCCTGTCTCAGATTAAAAAAAAAATTGGTTAATTGAAATTATCCCCTGCTTTTGTTCCTAAAATGAGACATACTCCATTTTTATAGATTTCTCAAGGTTGTTAAGCTTAGGAATTCTTACCTCAGCTGTGGCTTTTAGATAATACCGAAACAAAGCATTGACTGTTCCTTTAACCTAAAAGTCTACTTCAGGACTGAGACAATGGAGATTTTGAATATCTTCAGCAGTGCAAGAAACAGGCAAGGGAGCCTCAGGATTATTGGAAAAAGTCTTTGTAAACAGCTTCCAACCAGTTTTCCTCCCTGTTACCACAACAGGGACAGACTCGTGAGAGAGCCACAGCAGAGTTTGGGTTTCGTGACAAGCTCTGAATGGCCTCCCATGTATTATGAGTGGTTGACTCAGTTCCTGGTGGTGCCAGCAGTGGGCATTAAGCAAGTCCTTCTGTTTAACAGCAGCTCAAGTTCAGGTGGGCTTGGCCTAGCTGACTTTGAATTATACCAGTAAATACCTATAGTGTGTAAAGCTGGCTGTGGGCCAAGTGAGCTGCTTGCCCTCTCGACCAACCTCCCTGCTCCCTGAGTCTTCATCTGAGTTCTTTTTTGCCCTTCCTGTTCCCTGCCCCATTCCTGGCCCCCCACGCCCATCTCCCACCCTGGCTTGCCTTGACAACCCATCCAGGCCTGCTTTCCTGACCTATAAATTTTGAACACCTTTTGGTGTTTCCTGCTTCCAAGTATCCCTCAAAACCGAGAATCCTGTGTTCAATGTCTAAAGTTCTTCTTTCTGATTTCTACAAGGGCAGTAGTGGTCTAAAGCAGAGTTTCCCAAAGTTTCTGGACTTGCCAGAGACTCACTCCCTTGGCAGGTCTGAATCAGAAGATTCATGTGGTGTCCAGGAATATCTACTTCTGACACATATCCCAGGGCCTCTTATGATCAAACAATCCAGAGAAACAGCTATAATTCCTGTTGGGGTGATAACAGTTATTAAAAGTATTATGTTTTACTTCTTCACATATGTTCGCATTTTTTCATAAGACTCTTGATACTGCTAACCAATCAGCTGGATGGATGATGTGACCGGCACGCAGTGGCCCTAATGGAGTGATAAGAAACGCTGTGCACAGAAAGTTGAGAAAAGACCCTGGATGCTGACACACCCCAGACATTAACCAGGTCTTATGAAATATATTTTGGTGCACTTGGAACAATGAGAATGACAATTTTAAGGGTGGCAATTTAGTTACCTTGGAAAATATAAAGGGAAAAATTGGTGGCCAAAGGTCTCATCCGTTGTTTATGTATAAAGACTGTCTGGAATGCATCAAAATAATTAAGCTTCATAAGGGTAGGCACTGCTACCAGCTTGGTATGGTGTCCAGCACACAGTAAGCTCTTGATAAAACAAATTGAATGAATAAATAAATGAATGAACATTGTATTCAGTGATGGTAACTGAGGCATGTCCCTTTCTCCTCTGTATCTGAGTCTTCCTACCTGTAAAATGTTGGGAAGACATTAATTGGAAGCACAAGAATTGGGTGTAAACTTTTACTATCTGTGGGGCATTCACTGTCTATGTGATATTCACTACCTATGGAGCATTCACTATCTTGGGGACATCCACTATCTTTGGAGCATTCATCATATGTGGGACATCCACTATCTGTGGGGCATTCACGATCTTGAGTGTTCACTATCTGTGGGACATTCACTAACTGGGGGGCATTCACTATCTGGGGGTTTCTTGAGCTTTATTTATAAAGGGGTGAGATGTCTGCAGGCAGGTCACCCTGTGAGGGCCAGTTGAGACAATGCACTCAAGGGGCTTTATTACCTCCTAAGGGGTGAATAGATGGGAAGGTTTATTGAATGACTCCTCGACTTAATCAGTCCAATTCTCTACCCTGTGTTATACAACCACCACTTCTATTTCATATTCCATTTCTTTTAGGAAGTATCAGGGCCTAAGATCTATGAGACGCTAATGCATATTTGCTTCTTTCTTCTCAATATATGTACATTCATTATATCTCAACCCTAAAGAATTAAAGGTAAACTCTAATATCAGCAGTAGGAAATGGCCAGATAGGAGGAACGTGCATAGTGACCTTGGGCAAATTTCTTAATTCCTAGGCCTTGGTTTCCTCCTCTACAACATGAGTAAACCAGTTTCAATCATCTGTTAGGTCATCACTACGTCAGTGTGGAAACCCCGCTGGAGGTGAAGGATAGTTCTGTTCAATGCACTGAGCATATATGGGAAAAGGCTCAAACATGTAACAATAGAAAATGAAGGTTATGGCCCTTTTACCCTATTCCACAATGCAGATACATTTCTTTTAAAACTCCTTTCTTTCTCATGGCTGGAAAGGTAAACAGTCATGAAAAATAAATAAAGTTTTAAAAGAAAACAATAGTGGCCTTATCTGCTTTTCCCTTTGGTGAAGTGACCTTCCCTGGGATGCTTACTCATGTTATGTATATATTTTAATTCTTCCAGCCCTTCCTTTACATACTCATTCAACAAATATTTATTGAGAAGCTACAGAGTTCTACTGGCTCTCTCACCTGTGCAATTGTGTATCTAGGCTTTGTACTTTCTAAACTTTCATCTTCTCAAGCAAAAAATAAAACAGTTTTTCTACTTTCCACCTTTACCCCTTCTCACCAGGTCATACTGTTAAAACTCTCTCTCACTCAGGCATGGCTGCTCTGACAAATAGTTGGCTTGAGCAACTAGAGGTCTCCAGAGGTCTAATGAGCAGCTCCCTGCAGGCTGCCAGATCAAGTCCACACTCTTCGGGGTAGCCTTGAGTCTCTTGACATCTCAGCCACTCTTTCTTTTCAGTTGTAGCTTGCGGTATGCCCAGGCAGCAAGGGGCACTTGGCCTCTGCTGACCAGCCTATTGCCATGGCCTATGTGTCCCTCTTGTGCAAACCCTTGAGCCCTTGGTAGGTGGCATAGCGATGTGTTAAGAGCAAAGCTATGAAGTCAACGAAACCTGGATTTTACCTGAAATTCAAGCATTAACTAATTTTGAGAACTTTGCCAAGTTTCCCTAACCCTCTGACACATGAAAAGACCATGAAAACCACTTCATGGAATTGTCTTTAGGCTAAAAGGAGATAAATTGTGTAAATTTTTTGCTCCAAAAACTGGATTGATATTTGCTCGTGAAATTTCCTCCAGCTAAATATCATGAACCCTATTCGTGCTGTCCAACTTCTACTCAACTTTCAAAGTCAGGCTGTCATGCCATCTTTATCATGAAATGTCCAAAAGCATGTGCTGTCTCAGCTGGACTCTCTGATATGGCCCATATTACATTCCACCATGTATTTTAGTACCTGTGTTGTTATTGTATCCCCAGTAGGAAAGTAGACATCTTAGTTATCTTTATTTTGTCCCAAAGCCTGGCACAGTTGATTGCCCATGATATGTAGTACTAAAAAATACTTGTGAAATGAATTAATGAATGAATATATAATGTATGAATAAATGAGTATGCTAGTAATAGAAATTTCTATGTGTCAGGGCCTAAAAGGAGCATGTTAGCTGATGTATCTATCTGAAATAAAAAAATTTGAAAATGTCCCTTCAATAAGATATTTGAGCACATGTAACTGACAAGAGGATTAGGATACAGAATACGTAAAGAATCATATGAATCAATAAGAAAAAAAAGAACTAATTATAAAAATGGGCAAAGGGTAGAAACAGGAGATTTCACAGAAGATAAAATTTAAATGGTCAATAAACATATGAAATGTTGTTCAACCTTGCTAGTAATTATGGAAATAAAAACTAAAATAATAAGGGAATATTTCATAAAATTGAAAACTCTGGAAGTACGAAGTATTGGTGAGGATGAAAGAAAGTAGGCGTCTCCAAAAATTCAGGTTTCAAATTGATCATGATAGATTCCTACAATGAAATACAAAAATGTAGTGAGAACAATGAATCTTACCTACTTTTCTCTACATAGATAAATCTGGAAAATATAGCAGAAAATGATGAAGGCTACTTATAGAAGTCTGACAGTATTTATGTACATCATCAACACACACACGTACTTGTGCACATGATCATACCCTATATTGTTTCTGGAGGGGAAGACATAAGAAGATTGTAAAAATGCGGACAAGTGGGGGTCATATAATGGTACCATGGTCTCCCCTGGGAAGGAATGGGAGAGGAAGGGATGAAGAGAGCTGCAACCAGATCTTTGGCTTTATCTGAAAAGTTTTGTTTCTATATTTAGAAACATTTAAAGCAGATTAAGCAAAAACTGGGTGGTGAAAAACCTGGGTGGTGAATATGTGTTTTTATTTTATTCTTATTTTCTCAATTAAGACCTCATAGTTTTAAACATTAAAAAAATGTAAAACCTATGATTGGGGGGTGCAAAGGATTGACCAGATGTTTATTTCCAGCTAGCAATAAGCTCAAAAGGAATGGGGTAGGGCCTTTGTTGACCTATACAGAATAGTGTTTAAAGTGATATCCAAACCTGAAAATATAGTTACATTATTAAAAATGTTATTTAAAAAGCTCTAATTTTGCCTGCAGTAACTTCCTCCTGTAAGGTGACCATTGTGCTATTTTTTCTTCTTTTCTACCCAACACTGGTAGCATGTCACCTGCTAACAATGCACTGACTTTTGATGATGAGTGCTGGAGACTTTTATAGAAATATTAAAAAACAAAACAAACAAACAACAGCTCTTCCCAAGTTTTCCTCCCTCACCTGCTCTCCTAAGCAGTACTACTTTGGCTGGTTGGTAGCAGACTTCTTAGTAGATGTCTGCCACCAGGGTCCTACGTCGTGGCCACATAGAACCCCTCAGAACTGCTGTGCGAGAAGAGAGGATTAGTTTTGGGAGTTGAGTAGTGGCACAGATCAGGGACGGCCAGAGGAGGGGTCTAGATGTTAATTCTCCCTGAGATGAAATTTAACTCATCTTATTGTTGAAGTAACTGAATGATGTAACTTTTCCAGATTCATCTAACATTTATTGAATACTCATTATAGGTGATCTAGGATTCATGGACGTTACTCCATTATTTCTCTAAACAACCATTGGGATTGTATTATTATTTCCATTTTTCTGACAAGAAGACTGAGGATCAGACAAACTGAGTGACATACCCAAGGTTGTTTAACTTGGGTAACCAGGAATTAGAGACAAATCTCTCATCCTGTTTGGAGTTGAGTCTTAGATAATTCTCCAATTTGATTTGTCTTTCCCTGTTGAAGAACAAATTTCTTATCTTTACTTCCGGAAAATGTTCTTCAGTTGCCTATAAACATATATTTTGAGAACAGCACTGCACTTTTTCCTACAATGTCCCATCTGATAACATCAATAGACTCAACTAAAGAGAGAACCCCTTTTGATCACTTATACCTTTGCAAGTAGAGTAAGCAATCAACATCAAGTCAGAGTCAGAGCTTTACATCACTCACAATGAATATTTTATTGAGGGGCTAACAGGAGAGAGCCATCATAGGATTACCTTTAAATGACAATAATAACAGGTTTACGTTTCTTCAAAATATGTGGTAGCTCATTATGGGGTGCAAAATGATTTGTAATATTTCTCACAAATCTTAGATGAAATGCTTCTTTCTGTTTTCTTTCATTATCTGTTCATCTGTAGCTAAGTAACCCAGAGAGAATTTTTCTCCAAGTCCTTCCTCTGAGTGAGCATCTTGAAGGCATCGGTCATGGAAGTTGAGGCTGACTGTGTTCAGTCACTCAGGCCTTCCCTTTAGTGGAGAAATATCTGGCTGGACCCACAGAAAACAGGTTGAGGGACTAAAGGAAACTGCTCCTATTTCTTACATCATTTAAAGAGTTTGTCCCTAGATGGTTGAGACAGAAGGGCCTGAGGAGGAAGGTGTCAAGGATGGTTGCAGTACCCGATTACAGATATGGTGGATCACAAGGAGATCATTCTGAGTTCCAAGTTTTTGGAAACTACCTGAAAGTCCTCCATTAGTACTCTTTCTGTGTCTAAGCAATGAAAAGTTCCTGCTTGGTCATTTTTTAAAAGAAGAAATGCAGGAACAGACCTAAGGGAATGACAAGAGTTGGGAATGTTGAAGGTATTTCTCGGAATGACGTTTCCCTTCTCATCACCAGTTCAGTATTCTCCTCCATAGACATGGTGTTTCATGTTGCCTTTTGTGCTGTAAAAGCCAAATGAGAGGCTTTTAAATTATTTCTGTTGCCTGGGAAAGAGAAATATTATCCACAGTAACAAAATCATCAAATTTTATTATGCACAAGTTAGAGCTATATATTCCAGAGTTTTGCTTTAGAGGAGATCATTTAGAAAAATGAACAGCTTTTCATTGGCTTGGAAGTTTCTATTGTCAAAACATATTACCAGGAAAGTACAATACATTGTAAAATTACAAGGAACTGCTATTCAACCCTATTTTGATTTTATTTATAAAAAAACAAATTAATAGCAAATGAATAAAACTTTTAAACCATTATCTGAGTAATAATACTAAACAAAACAACTAATAAAACAGCCGCATTCAAACAGCTGTTTAAGAAAACCCAATGATATTTCATCCATTGTCAAACTTGGCATTTGAGCAGAATAAAGACCAAAGTAAATATTTATTGATTCATGTGAGAATACTGAAAATTTCTCTTTTATAAGTAGAATAAGCAAATAAACCATGATTTATAAAAACCCTGGCTAGCTAAATCAACTAATGGGTCTATTCAAAAAATTCTTATCATGTAAACTGTGAACTGACAATTATAATTGAAAATTACCAGTTTCTCTATGAATTTAATATACATATAGTTAACCACCTGCTTGACTGTTATACAGAGCCATTTAAACGTGCAAATGGATGTACAAATGTTTGAAGGCTTTTGAACCAAACGCATTAATTGCCAGTCTGTGTTAATGGAAACACACAGAATGGATGCTTGCCTCTGTCTGCAATAAATATAAAAATTCCCTGGGCTTCTGAGTCTCCACACCACACACACATGGAGGCATTTTATAGGAAGAGCTCATTTGAGAGACTGAGCCCCTCAACCCCAACCAAATAGGTGAAAAGGAGACAGAAAAAAGTTGCGTCAGCCAGATTTGTTGCAAGTGCTACATTCCAAATGCTGTTCTGTCCAAGCAGGGGCCAGAATGCTTCCCTGTGAAGCCCAGTGTGGCTACGGAGTGGGCATGAGAAGGGAGGTGAAGTTCAAAGTAAGCCCGGGGGCATATTAGTGCCTAGTTCTTTCCTGTTGACACACGGGCAAATGACCCTGTGCTTTCCCTTACTGGCCTAGGGACCCCCTGCTCCTGCCCTCACCAGGCAGTGACCCAGAGCTAAGATGCTGTTCCTCCTTAGCAAGGTGTCTGTGTCCTCTGGCTGCTGCCTGCAGGCTCTGGGTGTTTCAGGAAGAAACGTAAGGACAGCCTGGTGTGCTCCTCTGCCATTGGCTGTCTGGGCAGGGGCGAAACTGAGGGCTGGTGTTAGGCCCCTCTTGTGGTCACCCCTACTTTTCTGTGACTCTCTGGTCATCAGGATGCCGATGGAGGGGGTCCTGGCTTGACTCTGAGCCAGGACTCAGCGATGTATGTAGATGCCTGGAAATCAGTTGGGGACGTTCTGGGGGCTGGGCAGACTCATCCTAAGGTAAGAGGATGCCAGGGAAGACAAGTTTGGCCCAATTGCAGACCTTTCGTCTTCAGAAGGGATTTGAGATTCTGAGGATCATGGGTCACCTGATTTTTGCCAGCAGTCCAGTCCCAAGGCTGCATATCCAAGTCTTATGGAGAGGGAACTCTGCAAATGAAAAAGTGAAAACAGCAGTTTCTCTACAAACAAGGCAATAGGGTGGGGCCCAAGAAGCCATTTGGGGGGCGGGGCTCTAAAAACCAAAATACAAAATGAAAGAAGTCAATTCTCCATTTTGCAAAAAATCAACCCCAGCCTGGGTTTGTGACGTCTTCAGGGCAGTAGAGACGAGGCTAGAGGGTGGTGAGAACTGAATTCTTCATGGGCACGTCTGGGGAATTCTTAGGAGTAGGGGAGGGACTTGGCAAGAAGCTGAGATTTTTTTAAAGATCAAGTTGAGGTAAGAGTCAGGAACATGGGGATATTATTTTTAATGGGATTCAATTCACCTTCACAGGCAGATGGTGCCTGGGAACACACAGGTAAGGGGAAGCAGGAATAAGATATGACACATCAGATGTGTGTCTCACCACGCCGCTGTGCCTCCCCTCTGCTCTGCCTGGTTCCAGCAGTGCCATCCTAGCCTGGCATGCAGCTTTATTCTCCAGCCTTGTTTCCGAATGATCTTGGAGATTCTCAAAGCATCAATTCCATTCTTAAAGGATAAAGACTGTTCACCAGTTAAGATATAAGAAGACTAAGCCACAGACTCTGAGAACCATTTCAAGGGAAGAACTCTGGACGTCCTTCAAGCATATTTGTGTCACCAAACTTTGCAGTTATTGCTCATATATGTGTAAGCAGACAGTTCTGGGCATTACCCAGGATGGTGACTGTACAGTGAGAAGGGCCCAGCTCTCACTGAACCCAGGCCATTGTTGAGAGAATTGCAAGAGGAAGAAAGGGCCCCAGCAACTCTTGGGAAATCAGGTTCCTTGTCTCTTTGCAGGCCAGAGAGAGAAAGACAAAAAACCAGAAGACAGCCTGAGAAAGCATGTCTGTGGCTTCTGGCCATGTACACATGTACACAGAGCTCAAGTCCTGGGAGGAGATACTGTGTGCAAATGTGACCTGTGATCCAGAGCCAGGCCTTTGTCCCTGGAAGACCCTGTGGATGGGCCCAGGGCAGGCTGGGCCTCTTTGGCAGAATGGGGAAGGAGAGGCCACTGGGATGCGGGGATGAGGAGACTGTACCAGCCAAACAGCTGACCAAAGGGGCCTGAGCATTCAGGCCTAATCCCTGTGTCCTTGTCCATTTCTGGGAAGATAATCTGCATGGGGGCCGTTAAGTGACAGCAGGAGGAATTTGGTGCTGGAAGCTCAGAGGCAGGTTACAAGGGCTCTGTGAGGGACTGTCACAGCTGGTATCTGGGTGTGGTGAGCACGGTGGCCCCGGACGGGAGGGGAGAGGGGAGGGGGACCAACCATGGCCATTGGCCTGGGATTGAGGGCATCCTGGGATACAAGATTTTCATTGCTAAAGTTGGGAGAGTCCTGGGCAAGCCAGGGGCAGGGCAGGGAGTTGCCACGCAGGGCATCAGGGCCCTGGCTGGGGAAGAAGGCAGGCTCTGGCTTTGGGATTGTTTAGGTTTTAAGGTATAAATTTCCTTCACAAAAATAGGCTCAAAGAAAAAAAAAACAAAAACAAAAAATCATACTTCAAACACCCACACCCCCCTAACCCTCTACCAAAAAAGACTATTTTCTCTTAGTGAACTTATCTAATATATGGAGCCCTCAATTTTGCTGATGGCAGCCCATGTCTGATTTATTCCCTGATTTAAGGAATTTCTTGGATCCTCCTTTCCTTGGCATTCTTGGTGTTGGAGTTGAGGTTTGGGTCTCAGCTAAGCAGGCACTGTCTGGGATGGGCTTTCTCCTGGTATGGGCCCAGTGCTACCTTGGTCACACAGCCAAGGAGAGGCAACAACTGAGCAAGGCAGCTGCTCAGGTGTCCACAGTCAGACCAGACTTGGGGCGATAAGACACATTCCAGCTCTCGCTAGCAGCTGCCTTGGAGCCTGTAGAGATACTGTTTGTCTTGGAACCAGTCAGGCTAAGGCTGAAATTCAAAGACCTGGTACCTCTGGCTGGCTGAGGCTGGAGAAAGGTTAGCGTGTAGGTTGCCTGGCTCACACCAACTCAGTTCTCCCCTGGGAGACTTCCATTTTATGTTCAGCAGCAAATCTGAGATCGTTAGAAATCCCCCTGTTCCGTGTAGATACTGTTTAAAACATTTCCCCATTGGCAGAGAGAATTATTTTTGTTTTGTTGTTGACAGAACAATTCTGGAGCTGGTTGTTTTAAAAAGGCTTCAAGTACAATGAGATTCATTTTCTTAAAAATACTGCATTTATCTGATGCAATCTTGCCACTGTCTTAGAGGAACAGCTGTTGGTGTTTGCAGCCATATATGTTTGAGATAAGCTATCTTTTGACATCATGACCAAGGTTTTTTGTTATGTCAGATAAGATAAAACTATAGCTTGCTGCTATAGTTTCCCCTGGTACCCAGCATTCTGTATGTACGTAAGAGGGCCAGATGGTTGAATTAACGATGAAATACACACATCGGGATTTGCTTTTAAATCCGCCTCTGTAGATGTAGGTTCTCTTAAGAAGTTTACCAAGAATCTTTGGCTTTATCCTCTCCCGACGAGGATAAAGGAAACTAGAGGCTTTAGCTTAATATCACACTTCTTCCATGTGTATGCACACACATACTTCCACATACTTCTTAAACTTGTTTTAATGTAGGTAGGTGAAAAAAATTATAAAAGTGTTTAGGTTCCTAAGCTGTTTATCCATAACCTCAGCTCTCTTGGAAGTATTAGAATGGATCCGTAGCAAAGCTTTCAAATAGTGTATCCTCAGTGCAGTTTCTTAGATGTTCTCACACATGCTCCTCGACCCGTCTTAGTCATGCCCTGAACTATTATGGTTCAATATTAGGATTTTGCTTCTGGCTTCCTGTACTGCAGTGATTTAGGGTGTATATGAAATATGGAATTTTGTTGAATGCCTCCTTATCCCTTATCCATTTACTGCCCACTAATATATTAGCTACTAAAAGTAAGGCTCATGCTTTGTATTCTTCTAGTAGTGGGATGAATTGATGGTGATAATATGCCTTCTCTTGATTTCCGGGTGTATAAACAATGCAAATTTTGATGAGTTATTTTGCCCATGGGGTCAAGTTTCCAGCCGAGAAACAAAGCATGTGTGTGTGTATTCGTGTGCATGTGTGTACATGCCTTGTGTAGTTGTGTGTGCATTTGTGTGTGCTGTGTTTTGAAATAAGATAATTAACTGTGAACCATAAATCTTTATACTCTATTGAATCAACTCAATAAACCAGTTCAGGCAAGTCCAAATATTTGCAGTGATAGCTAATACAAATAAGCTATCATGTATTGAACACTTATCGTGTGGACAATTAGATGGATTCTGGCATCTAAAATTAAAAGACAAAACAAAAAAAGGACATGGAAACCCTCATGTTATGGGAAAGCAAAGTCATATATATAAAGAACATAGTTAATACTATGTAAGTGTGAGTTGTCATTAACATAATCATTATTATCTTGGTCTGTAACACCTTATGTCCTTTAGTCATTAAATAAAGACCCATGGGACTGGGGCAGTGGGAAGAAATCACTGCTTTACCATGCAGAGGCCTTTTTATTAAGGAAAAGAAAAATTTCTGGCATCTACTGCCTTCAGTTTACTCATTTAATAACATTTCCCTGACTCCTTTCTACTAGTCTTGTACTGTCTGGGGGCAGACTGGTAAGAGGCTGGCAGAAAAGGGCTTCTCTTCCAGCAAATTCCTGTGGAAGAAGGAACTTATTGTCTGTTTCTTCCTTTTACAACAGAGCTGACATTCTCACCTGAAATACACCCAGGTCTGGAGGTAAAGTGTGCAGATGAAAGAACAAGAGAGAATAGTGTCTGTGTGTGCGTGTGTCTGTGTGTGCATATGTCTGTGTGTGCATGGATGTGTCCGTGTGTGCATGTGTCTGCATGTGCCTGTGTGTGCACGCATGTGTCTGTATGTGTTCATGTGTGTGCATGTGTCTGTGTGCATGTGTGTGCATGTGTCTGTGTGTGCATGTGTCTGCATGTGTGGGGGAGCCATTTGCAGGTATGAGTGGAGCCCCCATGTCTTACTTGTTCCCAGTGGGAGATGCTGTCTAAATCATGTCTCTTCCTGTCTGTGCAAGACATCTTGGTGCCTTGAAAATTTGGCAGGGATGAAATCTCCATCAGTGAACACAGAAATAGTTCCACCAAAGAAACAGTTCATGGTGAGCTCAGTTACAGTGACATTCCGAAAATTGGCACTAGTCAACGCTTTTCATCTACCCTCCACTCCTATCACCATGTATTTGTATGTTGCCTCTTCCTCTCATCACCTACAGTCATATCTGGTTTTGGGGAAAGCTCCTTACATTAGCATGTAATGGCTTCAATAAAATAAGAGCTCTCCTGTCTAGAAAAATGTAATAGTCTTAATAAGCCCATGTTTTACAATATTGTCTCATTAAAAATAAACACATATTTTGTAGTTAAAAACTCTTCTCAGCTTCCAAGTGGGCTTTCTATCGCATCAGATATTAAGAAGTGGGACTGTAAAAGAAGGGAATTAAAGAGACAGGAAATAAGGAAGAAAAAATCCACAAAATTTGATATACCAACACACAAGGCAAATATCTCTTTCTGGCATAATTTATCTGAAAATTTATCAGATTCAGAAGCTGATACGATAAATAGCTGAATATAGTTTTCCCTTGTTCTATAATTTCATCACAGGTGTATCTTGCTCATTTATAATGCAGTATCTTGCTATTTGAAGGAAAACTATTTCAAGTACTCTGACAAGCTAAAAATGAGCCATTAAAGTTTCTGTAAATCTGCATTTATATATTTTCTACATAAAAGGTAGTTCTCAAACTCAAAACCGAAATATTTACAAAGGTATCATGTGCATATAAAATGTAAAGGCATTTTCTTTGCAAAGTGCAAAATGAAATTTTAAGTAGTAGTCAATTGCTTCTTTTAAAATACTTCAGCTGAAATACAAAGGAACAAACTCTCAATGCATGCATGGATCTTAGTGGGGTTATGATGACTGAGAAAAGCCAATCTCAAAATGTACATACTGAGTGATTCTAGGTATCCAGCATTCTCAAAATGACAAAATTATAGAGATGGAAAAGAGATGGGGGATGTGGAGTGAGGGAAGGAAAGCAAGGTGAGGGGTGTGACTACAAAGGAACAGCCCAAAGGCGTTTCTTTGAGGTGATGGAGCGGGTCTGTATCTGGATTCTGAGGGTGATATATAAAACTCCACGAGATAAAATGTCATAGAACTATATGCAAAAACATACATAAGAAAAATGAGAGCATGCAGAAACTGGTGAAATCCAAGCAAGGTCTGAACTCCAGCTAATTGTCTATGTTGTCACGGCCCTGGTTTTGCTGATCTACTATAGTTAGCTCTGGGGGATACTGGGTGATGGGGACACAGGGCCTCTCTGTACTATCATTGCAACTTCTTTTGAGTCTATAATTATTTCAAAATATAGAGGTAAAAAACATAAACCTCTGTTGAAGAAAGGATTCCAGCTACTAACCATACTTATGAAGCAATTTAGTCAAAGACTGGTATCAGTTCAGGAGGCTGGGCTTTTACATATAAACACTGAAGACTCTTGCTCTAGCATATGTTTAGCATCCAGGTCTGCAACTCTTAAGCTGTGTAATTGAAAGCAATGACTATTTCCATCACTTCTATTAAAATTGTAGAATCAGGAAATTTCAAGGCAAGCAGGGACCTCACAGAGAATGCAGGCCAAGCTCTCAAGTTACACTTCTCTGGGTTTTGGTATCCTCATTTGTAACGTAAGGACTTTGTTCTAGTTTCTTTGTAGTGTCCTGCCTAGTTCTAAATTTTATAACCCACAACTTTCCAACATAAACTACAGAAACTTTAATGGTGATCTTATAAATTCTGCCTCAGTATTTACTGCATCAGACAAATACTTCAACTTAGGTTAATTACAAACATGGATGCAGAAACAACCTATTTATTATGTAACACCACCTCACATATTAAAAACAACTGGAGATTAAACTAACTGGACTAATTCTTACTGCTTAGCTAAGGTTTTAATTTTCCAGGACAGTTTCCTTGAGATTGACTTACTAGCACATTTTCCTTGCACAAAACATATTGCTTGTATCCACTTGAGTATTTACGTAGAAAGGGGAGGTTTACTTGGGTCAGTGTTTCCCAGTATGGGTCCCTTCACTGTCCACTAGACCTGCTCAATCAATACTGGGGAGATTCTGGCAACGCAAATACTCAAACTCAGGAGGCTTTCAAGAGTAATCGTTATCGTTTGGGAATAAACGGTAATATGCTTTCTTAACAACCAATATAGCTTTAGCTTCCTTATTCATCTCGACTGCTTTTCTTCATGGAATGCTAAAAACTGATTACGTTGGGAAACTGAGCCCACTATAAAAACGAGCTCAGAATCCTTAGGGCTGTACCTTGCCTTGTGATAGCATGCACAGACAAAAGGATCTTAGCAGTAACATTTTGTTTTTTGGATTGATTTCCCAAGTCTGTAATAATTTAAATCACAGTCTTTCAAAGATTAAAAAAACAAAACAAAACAAAACTAGCAACTCACAGCATTAGTGTAATCATTTTATTAACAAAAGGAACCCATGGGGTTCAAACAAGAGTACAAAATACAATCTTTATTTTTTTTTCTGTGGGTTAAATTGTTACATTTTTAATAATAAAAATAAGAAAAAAAGCTTTCATAGTTAACTTATCAAAAACATAACCCCTGCCTATTGAATTTCTTATTGTGCAAAACAAAAACATAAAAAGTAAAGTTTTGCCCATGGAATGATTTTGTGTGCCAAAAGATGCACATTTTCAATTTCAAAATTTTTGCATTAAAAAGAAAATTCTAAGGCCACAGTTTTATTTTTGCAAACTAAACAAGAGGGGATAAACAAGCAAATAACAGCAGCTAAATTTTTATCTTCATTCCCAGGTATTCTCTGCTCCAATGTAGAATTTTCTACATTCATAAGATGCTATGTTGATTATAAAAAAGTATGCAGTTTCAACCTACTGCTTAAAGTCAGATATACCAATATCAATTCAATAAGGCAAGTCACACCTTTTAGCTATTCTCTTAACTACTATAAAGTTAGCTCTGCTTCAATTTTGTAGGGGCACTTCATGATTTCTCTAATAAAGGTGATAAAACAATCCTAGTGAAGAATTCCATTAAGTAGTTGCTTTTCTACATGAAGCCAAATAATTAAACTTTCTCTCCATCCATACTGTTTGAGTTTGTTTCTTTCACTTTGTTTTGGTATCATGGAGATGGACAATGTCTT
Source organism: Daubentonia madagascariensis (assembly GCA_023783475.1). Lineage (NCBI taxonomy): Eukaryota > Metazoa > Chordata > Mammalia > Primates > Daubentoniidae > Daubentonia > Daubentonia madagascariensis. Next base: position 24,022,942 of record JAKFHU010000144.1, on the reverse strand, counting down.
GACAAGGCATGTAAACTACAACTTAGAAGTCAATAAATAGTTGAAGGTGATCTTTACTAAAGTAAAAATAAAACTGTTTAGACAGCACTTAACGACACATACCTATTTAAAGACACACAGAAACAAAGCAAAATAAAACACCGCTAAAAACAAAATCAAGGAATAAAGTTTTGTGACAATTCCAGTATAGCAATTACTGATCTAACAGGTTTACATTGTGATTTTAAACAGTGGCTTACAATGAAAGAAGTGCATTACATGATGCTTCCATGATTACAGAGAACAGAGGTAAGTCCAGAAGGGTGAAAAGCATACATTTACCTAATGTTTGTAGAAAAATCCCTGATCAAATGACCAACTAATTTTTAAATAGAAAATTTAACCTTAGAAGAACTTTTCTAAGTGAATATACTGATTCATTCAAAGATATATTAATCATTCTGTTTAATGAAGTACAGTATTCTATAGGGGAAGCACCAGGGTTTCTAGATCAAACCCTTAGAACATGGAGAAAACCAAAGTACTCAGCTGGTCTAAAACCTATCTCCCTTCCACTTAGTGTCCAGAAATGTTCTCAGCTCACAAAACCAACAGATGGAAGGAAAAACAAGTGAAAATGTGACCATGAATAGGAGGGGAGACAGGGACAGTAAAAACACTGCTCAGACGTTTAGCAGCAACACAATCCTGTTGGTCTGAATATCCTGAGGTTAAATGATAATAAAATATTGCACCAAAACAATAAAGAAAATCACAGTTCAAACAGAATTACTGAAGAATTGGAATAACAATGTACAATGCAGTGAATGCCATCAGTAAAGGAGACTTAAGTCCCTTGACAGGAATTAAATTTGGGTCTTTTTAAAAAATGGCATTGTTTCTACCCTCTTTTGATTTTGCATTTCTTTTGAAATTCCCTTGGTATACATATATTTACTTCCATTTAATGCCAACCTTCTGGATTTTTCCTGTGGCCCAGATTCAGGTTCCGTGACAGGCGGGATGAGACTGCTACTGTAAATAGCAGAAACTCCAAATAAGACTGATCTGACCTAGAGTACCCAAAACATGCCTGATAACCCCATTGGAGGTAGATTTAAGAAAGGCTTTTTTTTTTTTTTGACTGTGTAGTTATCAAGGCATCCTGAAGATGCAATGTTTTTATTCCCCTTCTTTCTCTAATGTGCTCCTAGGTAAATAAGACATAAGGAAAATCTAACATATATCCTGTTAAAGTACTTAAAGGGGGTAAAAAGTACAGCCTTCAACAAAAAGTGTTTTCAAACTAAAATTCATCTTTCCCCTTTCAACTGACAAGTTTTTCAAGAAGCCATTTCTTAGTTTCATAATACTGTATAGCCAACTTATAAACTACATTTTAACCTACCATTGAAAGAGTGAAAACTGTATGACTTCATCAGGCCCTTACATGACCATGATCTCAAGAAAAGAGACGTTCAAGGACTTCAGGCCTGAATATGGTAATATGGTAAGAAATCATGAAGACCCTGAAACCTGCGGGTCTCCCTTTGTATTTAAAGTAGGCCATTTTCCTATTCATGCCCACCCTTTTGCTGCTACACTCTCCAAAACCAAGTCTTTTCCCACTGAGTCCATATTGCCTTAAGTTTAGGATACTTTTAAAAACATTATGGGAAGCTCCCACAGTGTTTCCCCTGTTTACAGGTTCCTTTCTCTCAGGTCAGCGCAGGTACCCCTTCACTTACTCTATCACCATCAGGACTTCCGTTACGTTCTGTGACTTGTTACATCTTCATCCCATGTTTTAAAAGGGATACATGACCATCACATAAACTTGTGCAAAGATCCTCTTGGCCTACTAGAAAGTTCTTGTCTGCTTTAATTTTTATTGCCTTCAGTCTTGACGTTCATTTACGTTCTTAAGTGAATCTTCCCTCCCTCTTTCCCAAAAAGGCAGAAGAAAAGAACTAACATTCCGATTTGATGATGAACACAGTGATTGCTGAAATATATTCAGAGAATGAAGGAAACAGGCTGGGTCTCTTCTACATCACTAGGATGTGGATCAACCTGCAAAAAAGAGCAGACCAAGATTACTGTTGTAGCATTCTCTAAAATGATTCTAGTATCTATTTCTATTATAATTATATGATGGTTATAAGCCAAGTTGCCCAGAGCCTATTATTAATAAGTCCCAGTAGGCCACTTAAGCTCTACATATTCCATGGCCACATAAAACATCTTAAAGGAAATCCACATACTGTGTATGATGCCATAGATCACAAGGAAAATACTGGGAAATGTGGTAAATGGATCAGTCATAATCCATCACCACTGTAAAAACAAATTTATGTTTCCCCTACAAATTCTGAGTCGACAACAAACACTTCAATGAACAGACAACTATAAATGGTTATTTTAAACAGTGCAATAAAAGTCTAATTTTCTTTTCCTTTGTTTACCTCTGAATAAAGAGGTGGAGGTTGGAACCGGAATTCTTGTATGCAGGCAAACATAGGACAGCATACTTCTTCCTCACAGTTAGGGGGCTGAGGATAAGGAGGAATGTGTCTAGAGAATTCTTCCTCTGTTACCACATCTGCATAATTTGGTGGTGCTGAAACAGAAATGAAGTTGGAGCTAAGAAATCCACGTGAAAATTAATCTCTTCTGAGTTCATATAAAAAGAAATTTAGTTAAATTTGAAGATAAAAATATGGTATTTCTTCCTCTAATCAGCAAGTTTTGTGCCCATTATAACAAAATATTTAATAGATTGTTTTTATTTAATGACTACTAATATTGATTTTATTCTACTTTTTTGAGATATATATTTTATAATCAAGGTAAACAAATAAATCACTGAAATGTGGCTATAGAAAATATATTAACACTCTATTCTTTTATTTTGACTGTTTTTCATTGTCTTATTATCACAAATTGGAATCAGGAGATATACATTTTATTCCTGAATCTGCCGTCAGCAGCTTTGTGTCCTGGATAAGTTAAAACTTTCAAGGTCCCTTCCAAGAATCATGTTTTGTGACTTTTTAGTAATAAGAAGAATAAAGACAGCTGTAGCAGCAGTAGTAGTCAACATTTGAGCACTTAATATCTCACATGTCCCTGTTCTTAGGTACTTTCCATGTAAAACTTCGTTATGTAAGAACTTCAAAATATTTTACCTTCAGGCTGTTCTGGCAGGGTCAATGTCAACCAGCTCATATCCATACTGAACTGGCTGGCAACACTGGAGTTTCTGCTGCCAAAACCATTATATGGAATTGTACCAATCACCAATGGCAGTTCAATCATCAATTTTTTAGCACCAGGAATGTGAATGTATACCTAATATACCAAAAAAAAAAAAGGCACAAATATAAGAGAAAGGCACAAATATAAGTTAAACCTCATAGTATATAGCATGATTAATTTCTTTTTAATAGAAAATTTGTTACCTGTCCTGACTGAACACAATAAAGAGTACACAAAACATAGTGAATGCTCCATGACAGGTAACTGTGGCCTTAACATACTTCATTGTAAGTTGGTATGGCTTATATAATTATTGTAGAAAATTAAGTATGTTTTCAATATAACAAGCACCCCTTAAGGCACCTCAATTCTTTGATGTTATCTTATTAAACCCCTTGGGGGGGAGATGGCTTTTGATTAAAAACAAAGGCCAATCTTCATATAGTCCACAACCAGTGGTAATGCTGACATAAAATGACATTTTCCCAGGTAACTGCACATATGCACAGCAACATGACACCAGTTATTGTTCCATACTACATATTTTTAATTTAAGGAGAGCTCTGCTTACTGCTAAGGAATAGTCTACTCTGATAATGCAGCAATCCAGGATGGACGGAGTAACAGGTGGAATTTTTAGAGTTTTCCCATTCCACGTGTCAGTGCTCCCAGAAGCAATGTGGTTTCCTCGCACATTGGCGACCATGTGACGGACAGTCTTTGTTTTCCCACTAGCCAAATACGTCTGGGTTTGGAAAATAGCAGCTTTGGGAACAATCAGACGAGAGGAACAATTCTCTATTTCTGCATAGATTGGAATAGCTTCTCCTAAAAAGAAAACAAAAACAGGGTAGATTCAGGGAGTTTTCAAAAATTCTCACCACAATGAAATATGGCCACTACCAATTGAAGCTGACATGTTCCAACAATACTTCAATAAATTGAGAAGCCCTGATGGAAAACATATTGACAAATCTAAGTCAGAGAAATGAAAATTCACTGCAGGTTGTGGTAGATGTTATTTTTTAATTATTACATTTTCTAATATAGAGATATTACATTAGCAATTCTAAAGATATATAAATGACCAGTATCTATATAAATTAAGACATATAAATAAATGATTCAGTACTATTTTAAGTATAAAAGATCACTAACAAACTCATTAGTGCCTATCAAATCAAAATCTGCCCAACAGGAAAACAAAGCCTTTGCTTTTAAAAAATTAATAGTGTTAAGGACAACTCAATCAATGGATGGAACAGGCAAGTTTCACAACATTACGCATCCACACTATACATTCCATGCCACATTCTTTTTCAACAAGCCAGAACGCTGGAGCAGGGGCCAAAGCCATTGTTGGAATTGGGCCCTTTGCAAATAGTAGTTCTAATATCAATCTATTAACGTTTGTTAATGTTCTACATTCTGGCCCCATACATTTGTATATCTTAATTCAGCATGGACTCAGAATGCGTAACACCATTTCATATTACAATAGTTCTCTTCTGAGCAACACAACTCTAGACATTCTTTTGCAACATTAAAATAAGATGCTGGCATTTTCCCACTCCTCTAGTTTTACTCTTTATTACTAAAGGAACAGGATTTAAATCAGAAATACCACAAGTTTTATTGGAACCTGTTCATCCATTTTTAAATATTTAAATATTATTTATATTGAAAACAAAATTTTATTATTAGTCATGTTTTAAAATACCATATACTTCACGTATTACAAAACACACTATTTCAAATCACTTCAAGTTAGCTAATACAACGAAAGACTCTTTCATTGGGACTTGCAAACATTTTGCTTACCGTTGCAGTACCCCTTTCTTTCAATTTTGGCACTCAGTGAAACTGGGCCAGAGGTGAAAAACCAACAGCCAACCATTTTCTCTTGAGTTTTCAATACAGGCGTCTTGAAAATTTCAAATAAAAAAATTACCTTAATTAAATGACTCTAGAAAACTCAACAGAATTCAAAATTATGTCTTTCTTCATAGAATAGTTGTAAAGAAATTACCCACCAAAACACAAATCGACCTTTTTTATCCCCATGTGACATATAGGCAAGATATGTACTGAAACACAAAGTGTTAAAACTCATCTCCCTTTTAGGAAAACTGTGGTGAATTTCCAGATTTAAATTAGTATGTCACCATCCTATTTTACCCTAGAGTCACTATATTTCTAGAAATGATATACCATCCCTTAAGAAAGCAATCAAAAGCTTCACTAGTACCTATAAACATGATAGAATTATTTTTTAAGACTTTATGTATAGATCATGTGAAAGGAGAAATAATACAGACATCAATAATCAGGGTATTGTATTTATTTGGCATTTAGTAAGTGGAATAAGTAAACAGCCTTTTCCCCCCTTACTTTAAAATGCATTATCAAGCAGAAATTTCAAGTGTCCTTAATTTGGAATGGTTTTGGGATTTTGTGTAATAGTGCAATGACACACCCAGTGTTAACAGATCTAAAAAGGTTATGAGACACACCATTCCACTATAGTATTCTATTCCATAGTATCAAGAGAAATGACCCAAGATTTACAATGCTTAGTTTACAAGTTACACACACCAAAAGCTTCCTGTAAAACCCAAAATTACTTGCAATATTTTTTCTTTATTTATAGAAAGAATAGTAACAAATAAATAGTGTCTGTTTTTGGCAAAAACAAAATCCCTTTAAATCAATTGCCACAATGGTCATAAAGACTTGAGAAATATTTAACCTCCTGGTTCTAAGTAGTTTTTACAAATACAAGACACTCAGCATCACCAATTTTCAAAATGAGTTTTGAGCAGCTGTTAAAGTCCTACCTATAAACCAGAGCAGCTGGGTGCTGGCTATTTTATGATTTTGGCCACAAGAGACCATGAAACCACTGCATATTTGTTATCTTTTCACAATCTAAAGGTGAACATTAAAGTAAATTCTATTTCATTTTCATGTGAAAATAGGATTTAAACAACTTTTAACTGCTGGCTTTTTCCTTGTTTTTAAAAACATTGGCTGGAAAAAGAAACCTCCAATACTAAAAATACATCTTTGTCACATCAGTATCATAATGGAAAGTTTAAATTATCTCGGTATTTTCTATGAAGTAAAAAATCATTCATTCATATTTAAATGAAGAACCATTAGGTCTCAGTAGCTATCATGAAAGTACAAGGTATAATTTTATATTATTTTGATAATATGGGTTTAGATAAAAGAATCTAGCTCATTAGCTCCCATCTTGCCTATTCTGTTGTTACTTATAGCCTGATCTTTCTTATCAGTCTACAGTATTTCTGGTGATTATTAGAAGTTCAATGCTTTAATGTGGCCAAATCTGTCATAAGGAAATGATAAGTGAAAGGATCTCGGCGGCAGCTGCACGCACTTACTTAATGTTAGAAAATGACATGCAAAATGGAAGGATACATAGCATAATGGCCTGAGCCTCAATAACAGGCTGAGCATGATTAATACTCTTCCATAATTACTGTTCCTCAACCTGCTATTATTGAAGAGTTTAGAATACCACAGTCCTGTGAATGTGGCTGCTCTGGTAAAAGTAACCACTCTCTGTGTGTGCATTATTGTTATTAAGCCTTATTAATGCATTTCAAGCCTGTGTAACTTTTTGGCAAAAGAAGCCCTGAACAGCAGGGACATAATCAATAGTATTAACACACATAATTTGTAATTTGCCCAACCTAGAATCATATATTTGTAGTGAATGCCTATGGGTTACAAGATTGTATTTTCTAAACCATCAGAAAGTGACAGGACAGACTACCACTAAACTGCCTAAATACAGATAACACTATTTGAAAGGAAGGAGGAAGAGAGGAAAAGAAAGAGAAAGAAAGGAAGAGAAAAAGAAAGAACTTACTAATAATGCTGGTGTGTTGACATCAACGTGACTAACAACCTGGAGTTCCCGCTTTACACTCTGATCAGGTACCTTGGGCCTTTCCAAAACTGCCCTCACACAGTACTGAATACTTCCATATTTCCCGGTAAATGAGGTGACCAAAGGTCTGAAACAAACCAAAGACATCAATTTACAAGTTTATTTTTCAGTTAAACAAAACTAGGAAAAGCATGGCTTAAATGTTTTAAGTTGGGGGAAAAAAAAGAATCACCAGAGTAAGTCTGTTTAGGGACTACGCTACTCAGTATAAACAGGTATACTTGAGAGTCAGAAAATACCTGGTACCCATACATTTGGACAGACATATTACAGAGAAAGATAATCACAAAATTACATAGTTTCACTTACTCGGATGGAAGTTGAAAGCGAAATGGAAATTCATGTTTTCCAGGCTGCAATAAAATGATGCCTTCACCTATAAAAGACATTACATTTTATTTTAACTATGGTTAGTATCAGATCAAGAGTTTTTACAACTGTATTTTCAAAGAAGGTCTTCCTGGCTATCAAATGCAGTATACTCCCAAATTTCATTAAACAGATTTAGAGAATTAAATTTGAATCAGTTCTTATTAACATACACACACACAAACACACACAATTCCATTCTCAAATAGACCAATTACACAAGTAATTACCATAAAATGCTAGAGCCCAGAGCTCCAACATACATGTATGTGTGTATACACACGTATATACATGTATATATGTATAAAAAAAATCTCAATTTTTTACCCCACTCTATTATACTAACATAAGATACCAATATTAAATTGGACTTAAAATTAATTTACCAAGAGATAGATTTATTTTGGGTATACCACAAAAATCACACTATGTATTCTTTGGGCACAGATGGATAAGGAAGTAAAAAATTTATGAATATTAATAGCGGGTATTATATTACAAAACAGCTAAACCAACAAGACAAATTTACCTTAGCTCTCTACTGATGAATAGTTTCTTGGTGGTTAACTTGGACTAGAGAAAGGGCTTTACCAAGCATAGCCATGGCCCTTTGCACTGCTTTGGGTTGCCAGCTCCGTTTTATTTTATGCAGAGCCTTATCACTGATTGTGAGAAGGCCAAAATGCAGGATGTGGAAGGACCATGTAAAGCCAGAGGCACTCCTGGAACCTCTGATGAATGTACATAGACAATCTGTTTAACTGAGATCCAAAGCAGACACCACGGCTTGCAGTGTTGGTCAGGTGCTCTCGCTAGGTGGCTTTCCCTTCATTGAATGCTTAGGTTTAATACTAAATTCCCTCATTGTGTGTGTGTGTGCACTGGGGGGGAGGGGGGATAAATAAGAAGCAGCAAGGGGGATAAATAAGAAGAAGTAAGGGGAGCACAGAAAGAGAACTTTGTCAGAGATTTGCCTGGGCACCTGACACTAAAATTAAGATTTTTACCTTATCCATTCATCTAAAAATTTTTTAAAGGGCAGAAATCAATAGTGAAGTGGGATTTTTTTCTCACTTAAATACTAGAGTTTTATGAACTTATACAATTCAGCTAACATTCCAACCTTGCTTGTACTTTTAGAAAATAGGAACACATTATTGGCCCATAAAGTCTTCTGAATCTATCCCCAATTTTAAATGTGTAATACATTGGGGGGGAAAAGTGACACAGCTGCCACTTAAGACCATTTGAATAGAACTACTCCACAGGTGGGTGACTTGGAGGCAAAGTGAACAAGAACAAGTCACAGGGACATGAGATCATGATAAATGATAGTGCTAGGGCGAGCCCAGGGGCTCAGGTGTTCTCAGAAGTGTCCCAGCAGAGAGACAGAACTGGAAGCATCTCAACTTTATAGCTACCAAGTGAAAGGCTCAAGGCAATCCCAATGCTCCTCAGAGAGATGGGCTAAAGTTCTAATTTGTAATCATTAGATTACAGAACATGACCAAGTACAGGTATTTACAAATGTTTAAAAACGTGGATTTCACTTGAGTTCAAAATTTAGATTTTGCTTAGATTTCAGGCACTGTTGATAATCCTCAAACAGACCAGAGGGTGGAAAGGGGACTAGACATTTGTACACAAGTAATGACCACAGAGCACTAGAACCTAGAGCACGCACATAGGAATGTGCTTGGGCCTGACACCTTAAGGACCTGAGGGTTGGAATGGAGAGAGGAGGAAGGGGTTTAGATGACGGGAACAGCATGAGGAAGAGCTTGTCAGGAATGTGTGGAGAACAGAGAGTTGTTCAGGATATTGAAAGAGGATAAGAGAGAGAGATGAAGTTCCCCCTTCATAAGGAAACTATCAACTATATCATTGGAACCATATCATTTAAAATGAGACTTCCAATCATCTCAAAACATAAACAGGGAAAAAAAAAAGAAAAACTGATAAAAATGGGTTGTAGTATTCAGAATGAAATCTGTTTTCTTTCCTTCTTTAATGTTTATTGTTTCAAATGAATAAGGTTCACAAGCTGAACCATGTGCCCATTTCTGCTTCTGTTCTCATGGCTCATTACTTCTGTCTTGTACACGGAGGACTACAAAGTCACAGGGAGATGTTTCATTCGCTAATGGTCTTATAGCCAAAGTTCATAATTAAAAGGTTTTTCATGAACCGTAGGCTCTAGAAGACCATTACAGAGGTAGAGACTGGGGCTAAGAAGGGTGAGGGACTTGCATAAGGTCACACTGCTGATGGGTGACCAAGAGCTGAAAAAATTCTCTGGTTCTGTCTTGTCTTTCTACCATAATCCCTCAATAAAAATATGAAGAAAATCAATCACAATGATAGCAAGAGGTTGGATTAGATTAACAATGTCAAAGAATGATCTGGGGAGATTTTTTGAAAATAGATCCCAGGGCCACATTTCCCAGATATCTAGATTTCTAAAAATCTCTTTAGGTGACTGAAATATAGCCAGCTTTTGTAATTAAATGACCCCGAGACTCTATGATTATGTCAAATTACTAACTTCTTCCAAGCTATAGATACATTAGGAGTGATTTTTTTCCCTCATCTAGAAGAGATTATGATTTTAAGTAAAATATAATTGTTGCCAATATCTGTTATGATACATTCTAAAACAACTTGAAGATTTTCAAATTGTCTAGGTTTAGATATTCCATTCCACCAGGATGAAAAAACAAGACCTGACTGGTGAATCAAAAAACTACTTGTTAGCCCAGACGTTACCAAAGCAAACTTTCACTGCTAATCCCAAAGTCAACTGCTTTTAATTTACATTTATTTATTCAGTAGTTATGGGCACACATACAGAAAGTCCCAAGTCCTGGAGAAATCTCTCTTCCACGGCCTTTACTCCATTCAGCCATCTTGAAAATCTGTGTGGTCTGTTACCACTGGGGGAGGCATGCATGGGCTGATCTGGAAACTGATCAGCCCATGAATGATGAAAGGGCATGAAGGCAAGTAAGAACTGCCACCTAACACACTGTTCCTTATTTATCCAAAAGAAAGCTTTGGTTCCAAATATGGTTTTCTTCACTACAATTTTGGGATCACTCGGATTATCACAAACTTTGAGGATTTAACTGTGGACAGTCTACTTCTTCATAGCAGGATAAGGCAAAATGGCACATTCTATTTTGTGTAAGACATAGCAAGGGTTAGGTATATAGATATAACGCATTTTACTACTCAAGGGGGGAGGGTGCATACCATTATTTTATTTGATTTGCTGATAAGGCAACAAGGTAAAAGTTTAAAATAGTTTCCAGCAGTGAAAGAAGACGAAGATCCACCGTTCTTAGTATTTTTGTGATTAAAAGGATCAATTTTTGTACCTAATATTAATAGAACACCCACGCAGTGGGTCCCCACATGTGCACTTCTGAAAAGCTACACTACTTACTGGCCCTCATAAAAGTGAAGACGGGTAATCCAGAAATGCCCAGATAGCATTGTCTCTAAAGGCCTTTTGGGTGGGGGGTGGGGAGAAGAGCGGGGAGGAAGAGGATGCAAAGGAAAGAAAAAGCAGGTAGAGGCAGAACTCTTACTAAGTTGCCCTGCTCCCCAGAAGAGGAAAATCAAGCATGATGGTCAAGCCTAGAAACACTTTCTTTGAACTCCTACCCCTCAAGAACTACTTCCCTCTTTCCAAGACTGAGTTTCTGCTAATTCATCATGAACCAAGAACTAGTACCTAGGTCCTGGATGGGACACGGTGGAAGCCATCAAGCACTGGGCACCCCAGACTGGAACCTCAAAGACACTGGTTCCGCCCTCCATTCCTCACGCCACAGGGAACAGGACCTAGATCCCCAGATCCCCCGCTGTCCAATCACAGGTTCCCATGGCAACCAATGGCCCACACCCTTCGAGGTTCTAGAACATCCAAGGACTCCTGGTACCGGGCAGGCCCGGGCGGGCCAGGGGCAGCGCCCAAGGTAGAGCTGCGCACCCTAGGCTCACCCCCTCTCCGTTGCCATGAGGCTGGGCTGGAGGCATTGTTACCGACCACTCACCTGCGACCACGCCGAGGCTCCAGCCGCCCCCGGGGCAGCCCCACCTCCAGAAGCCGGCCCTGCGCCCACCTGCCAGGTGGGCATTCCGCCCGCGCGCCCCCTCCCAGCCCCTCCCCGGCTTCGCCGCGGCCTGGTGGAGAGACCCAGGCGGTCTCCTGCGCTCACCGGCCGGGGGTTCCTGCAGGCTCAGGCGCACGTTCAGGTACTCCACCTCCGAGGCGGCGGCCGGGGCTGCGGCGCTGGCGCTCGGGCCCCAGGCGGCGGTGGCGCGGCCCTGGGCCTCCAGGCGCAGCGCGCGCAGGGCCACCGGCTCGGCCGCCTCCAACAGCACGTGCCCGGCCACCGTCTCGCCGCTCGAGTAACAGCCCTTACGCTCGTCCTCGAACACCAGACCCAGGCTCTTCACGCGGCCCTCGGTGCCCACGGCCGCCGCAGACCCCGCCTCGCCGCCCATCCTGCCGGGCGACGCGGCCCCGCCACAGAAGTGGGCAGAGGCCCGGAGCCGGGGTCGCGAGCCCCGCAGCGCCGCTGTCACGGGCTCTGGCCGCACGCCGAGGGCTGCCGCGTCCCCCGTGAGGTACCTGGTGGAGGACCAGCACGCCCCGGGCCCTGTCGCTTTAACAAACCCAGCTGGGACTGGAAAGGGGCCGGGACAGCCCACCCCCGGCGGGCGCCCATTGGCCAGCTGTGAGCCCTGCTTCTTGCCGATTAGTTGTAAATGGCCACTGAGTCATTTCATTGGCGCTCCCACGCGTGGGCTGGCGCAGGAAGGCAGTGCGTGATCAGGCGGTGTTGGCCAATCAGGAGACGCAGGCATGCACGTGCACAGGTCGTTTATTGGCTGGGGCAAGGCACAGTCTTGGGGCACAGACCAATAGTGAGGCGGTGCGCCCATGTGGACAGACAGTGGGAAACAATATCTGTCAGGGAGGGGGCGGAACAAGGTATCTCCAGCTCCGGCGTGTCAGCCGTTCCTATGGTTACGAACGGGGGCGGGGTTTCTAGTAGCGCGAGGACTGTTTGCAAGAGTCGCTGGGTTCGCGCTAGAACAAGAAGTTGTAGCTGCGGCCGGCTGGTGTTTATGATTACATCTGCAGTACTCGAGAGGAAACAGATGCCCTGGAAAATGGAACTCGGCGGTGTTGCCCTGTGCGACCTTCGGGGCCGGCCACGTCGGAACTTTTCTGAACAACTTGGACTCTGCTGACTTCCAGGTTCCTGAGCCCCGCCTCTCCTGAGTTTCGGAATTCCCAGCCTAGGTAAGAGCCACAGACAAGAGAAATGGAGGCTGTGGTTCTAATCCTGGTACAACACCTAAGGAGTTCCGCTCACAGGCTGCGCAGTCTCGCCCAACTGGGAATGGCGGGAACTCTTAATTCTTCCTGTTCTAAATAAGGTCATGAATCAGGTTGTTTCTGCCCCACCCAAAAGTATTTCCTGGCCTCAGTATCATACCCACAAAAATTTCCAGTTGCCTTAGTGACTGTTCCCCACACCCACCGCTCCTCTCGCCTGTCGTCTGTTTCATTTTCTTTAATTCACCACTCCTCCGTTCTGACTTTCTTTCACCATCTATTATATCATAGCTGTCACTATCTGACATCATTGTCTAACCTTTTAAGTTCCTCCCTTAGCAAAGTTCCACAGTTGTTGTTATCGTGGATTGATTAATCTCATAATAGGATTAAAAATTTTTCTCGGTGTAGCTTTAGAAAGAAAGAAAGAAAGAGTATCCCAAAGTAAAGGTAGCTGTACTGCCCTATTTGAATTTAGATTATTAATGTGGAACTTTAAGAAGGCTTTACACGTTCAAAGTTTCCTAATTACCTCTTGAAATGGAAAAGGCCACAAATTCAGCTCTGCGTAGAGTTCTGAAATAGCTGTTATTCTCTGACCATTTTGTCTACAGTAGTCCCCAACACGCTCCTACTCTGCCTGCTTTTCTTCCTAACACAACCTGACCTTGTATGTTTATTTGCATCTTGTCCATCACCCCAACTAGAAACACAGAACTCGTTCTCGTTCTTTTTTTTTTTTTTTTTTACCTCTAGTACCTAACACAAAGCTTAGCATAAAATAAGTGCTCAATAAATGTTTGTGCTAATTAAATGATGAATCCCAACCCATGTAGTATTATTGGTTCTGCAATAAATGAGTAGTACTATGTCACTTACACTACACTTTCATTGTCTCCGGGAAGATTTTTTTCTCCAACCCTCTCCCCTCCAAATTAAGTGGCTGGGAGGTGGGTGAAAGGACAATGGCCCTAACAGAATGAGGCAAGGACAGGAGCGCAGACGTGGCGTTCTGTGCTTGGAAAGAGGAGACTGCTCTTGTCAGTTTTGACTACAGGTAACAGAATGTGTGACCAACAGTGGCTTACCCAGTAAGTATATTTCTTATTTACTTGACAAGAAGTTCAGTAGTAGAGTAGGCACTGTTAGGGTTGGTTCATCTGACTCCTTTTACCTATCTGTCTTCTCTGGCATACTCAGCTCCCTTCATGGTAGCCATGCTTACCACAGCACAAAGTATCGCTTTCTTACACAATAGAGTTCAAAACAACATAAAGCAAGGATGTGTCTGCAGCCAAAAAAAAAAAGATTTTTCTCTCTTCTCCCAGAAAGAAATGTATTTATTTCGTAGATGCCCCCAACAGATTACTTACATGTCATTGGCCAAAACTGAGTCACATGTGCATATGTAGGTCATTAACTGGCAAAAAGAAAGGAGATTTTACAATTCATTTAGACCACTGATTCTTCTTTGGGGGCTGAACAAAATCAGACCTCTGTTAACAAGGAATAAGGGTAAATGGCTGTTGAATAGTCAATGCATAGAGCCATTTGAGTGGCTTGAGTGGGTCTGGCCAAGTTTGGTATAGAGCAGAACTGCCCCAGCCAGACATTTAAAGGATATTTAAATTAAAAAAAATAAAATAAACTTCTAAAACTGGAGAGAAGGTAATTTACACGTGATTTACCACATTCACAGATAAAATTTCACTTTTATTGTGCATACATTAAAATGGATATTCAAGTTCAGCTGACATTAACATAGTAGCACATAAGAGGTTTTTTTTAAGTGTAATCTGACAATCTCTGTCTTTTAATTGGCATGTTTAGACCATTTACATATGTAATCTTTGATAAAGTTGGTCCTATAATTTGGATGTTTGTGCCCACTCCTCCTCCCACAAAGTCATATGTTGAAATCCTAACTGCCAAGGTGATAGTATCAAGAGGTGAGGCCTTTGGGAGATGATTAGGTTATGAGAGCAGAGCTCTTATGAATGGGATTAGAACCCTTAGAAAAGAGGCATGAGAGAAATCTTTCACTCCTTCCATCATGTGAGGACACAGAAGCTACCATCTATGATGAAGTAAGCTACCATAGCTTGGGTATGGTTTGTCCCTACCAAAACTCGTACTGAAATTTGATCCCCAATGTAGCAGTGTTGGGAGTTGAGGCCTAGTAGGAAGTTTTTGGGTTTTGAGGGTGGGTCTCTCCTGAATAGATTAATGCCCTCCAGAAGGAGTGAGTTCTTGCTCTCATGGGACTGGATTAGTTCCCATGAAAACAGGTTGTTAAAACAAGTTTGGCTTCCGAGGTTTGTCTCTCCTTCTTCCTTTCTTGCCATGTGATCTCATTGCACACACCTGCTCTCCTCTGCTTTCTGCCACGAGTGAAAGCAGCCTGAGTCCTTACCAGATGCAGCTGCCTGATCTTGGACTTTTCAGCTACGAGAATCATGAGCCAAATAAACCTCTTTTCTTTATAAATTACCCAGCCTCAGATATTTATTCTGTTATAACAACACTAAAGGGACTAAGACAGGGGCCCTCACCAGACACCAAATCTTCTGGGGTTTTGATCTTGGAATTTCCAGTCCCTTGAGCTGTGAGAAATAAATGTTTGTTGTTTATAAGCCACATAGTTTATGGTATTTTGTTATAGCAGCCTAAATGGACTAATACAGTTGTTTTATAGGAATTATTTTATTATTTGCTTTGATTGTGCCTTCATGTGGGGTGTGTGTGTATGTTTCTCTGTTCTCCCTTTCTTGACTTAATTTTGATTATTTGAACATCTTTTAGTAATCCATTTAAATTTATCTATTTATTTTTACTTTTGTATATATATTTAGCTCTTGCTCTAGAAATTACTGCGCCCCTTTTTATGTTATAGTTGTCTTGTGTCTTACATCTACATACACTGAAAACTCCACCAGACAATGTTTACATTTTTGTTTTCAATAGTTATGTGTACTTGAAAGAACTCAAGAGAAAAATAGCCTGTTATAATTACCCAGATATTTGCCGTTTCTGTTGCTCTTCTTTATTCCTGAAGTTCCAGGTTCCATCAGGTAACGTTTTAATTAGAAGAATTTCCTTTAGCATTTGCCTTAGAGAAGGCCTATTGACAATGAATTCTCTTACTTTTCCTTCAACTGAGAATGTTTTTATTTTGCCATCATTACTGATGGATATTTTTACTGGATGTGAAATTCTGGGTTGGCAGTTCTTTCAGCACTTTATGAATGTTATTCCAGTGTCTTCTGAGAAACTTGATTTCTGATAAGATATCAATCCTTCAAATTGTTCTTCCCCCATGTGTAATGGGTCATTTTTTAATGTCTGCTTTCAAGATTTTTTTCTTCATCTTTAGTTTTCAGTAGTTTGATTATAGTGTAGATGGGTTTGATTTTCTTTGAGTTTTTCCTGTTTGGGTTTGTTCTGTTTGTTTATCTGAGGTTGTTAAAGATGCAAATTTATGTCTTTTACCAAATTTGTGTTTTCTGCCATTTTGTCTTCAAAAAACTTTTTTGCATGAAAATCTATACCCTCTTCTTTTGAAACTCTAATATCAGAATGTTAGGTCTTTTTGTAATGTCCCACAGCTTCCTGAGACTGATTTTTTTGATCCTTTTCCTTTCTGTTGTAGAGATTGGGCAAATTCTATTTATCTTTTTTCAATTTTACTGACTGTTTCCTCTTTTACCTTAATTGTGTTATTGAGACCATCTGGTGACTTTTCATTTCAGATATTATATCTTTCAGTTTTAAAGTAATCATTTTTAATAGTTTCTAATTCTTTGCTAAGAACATCTATTTTTCCAATCATTTCAAGGGTGTCTACCTTTACCTCATGGAGCATGAGTTGTTTTAAGGTCTTCAAAAATTTTTCATTATCTGCATTATCTCAGGGTTGATGTCTGATTCTCTTTTATCTTGAGAATTAGTCACATTTTCTGAGTTTTTTATTTTTGTATTTTGAGTAATTTTAGATTATATTCTGGAAATTTTGCATATTATGTCATAAGACTCTGGGTCCTATTAAAATCTAAACTATGAAAAGAAAATATTGGGGAAACACATCAGGATATTGGTCTTGGCAAGGACTTCATGAATAATATCCCCAAAGCACAGGCAACCAAAGCAAAATTGGACAAATGGGATCACATCAAGCTAAAAAGCTTCTGCTCAGCAAAGGAAACAATCAACAAAGTGAAAGACAGCCCAAAGGTTGGGAGAAGATATTTGCAAACTACCCATCTGACAAGGGATTAATAACTAGAATATATAAGGAGCTCCAACAACTCAATAGGAAAAAATCAAATAATTCCATTCAAAATGGGCAAAGGATCTGAATAGACATTTCTCAAAAGAAGACATGCAAATGGCCAACAGATATATGAAAAAATGTTCAACATCATTAATCATCAGAGATATGCAATCAAAACTATGATGAGACATCATCTCACCCCAGTTAAAATGGCTTTTGTCAAAAAGACGGGCAATAACAAAGCTGGCGAGGATATGGAGAAAGGGGAACCCTCGAGCACTGTTGGTGGGAATGTAAATTAGTGCAACCACTATGGAGAACAGTATGGTGGCTCCTCAAAAAAATAAAAATAGAACTACCATATGACCCAGCAATCCCACTGCTGGGTATGTAGCCAAAGGAGGGGAAATCAGTATATCAAAAAGATATCTGCATTCCCATGTTCATTGCAGAACTATTCACAATAGCCAAGATTTGGAATCAACCTAAGTGACCATCAGTGGATGAATGGATAAAGAAATTTTGGTACATACACACAATGGAATATTACATAGCCACAAGAAATAATGAAATCCTGCCATCCGCAACAACATGGATGGAACTGGAGAACATTATGTTAAGTGAAATAAGCCAAACACAGAAAGACAAATCTTGCATATTCTCACTCGTATGTGGGAGCTAAATACTAAAACAATTGCTGTTATGGAGACAGAGAGTAGAATGATCATTACCAGAGGCTGGGAAGGGCAGTGGGGAGAGGAGGATAAAGTTGGGACGGTTAATGGGTACAAAAATATGGTTAGATAGTTAGATAGAATGAACAGTATTTGATAACACAACAAAGTGACTATAATCAACAATGTTAGGGAATACTTTAAAATAACTAAAAGAGATAAATTGGAATGTTCCTAACACAAAGAAATGATAAATGCCTGAGGTGATGGATACCCACTTACCCTGATTTGATTATTGCACATTGTATGCCAGTATCAAAATATCACATGTACCCTATAAATATATACAACTATTATGTACCCATAATAATTAAAATTAAAAATTAATTTTAAAAATCCGCTGGAAAATGTCAACTTCTATATTTTCACAGGCTGTGAACCTGGTCATGTTTAGACTGCAAGTCTGTGTCACCTTCTGTGGGCAGTGGTTCCAATGTCAGGTTAGTGCTCAATGACTTTGCTCTTCTGCTATGGGTCTGTTCCACACATGAGCAGCTCAGAGTGAGCCTGGGACTTGAGTCAGTCCATGCATAGAATTAAGGGATCCTCTTATTCATGTCTCCCCTCTCCATTATCTCCTCCACTCCCTATGGCTCTCAGCGGCCCTATTCTCTAATCCTTATGGTAGATATTTGGTGTTTCTCTAGGAATTTTAGCTACATATGCCACTGTGTGATTGGGGGAAGCAGTGAGAGAGAAGAGGGAAAATATAGTGGGGATTCTCCTCACACTCCAGACCACAGGGTCTTCTTTTCCCATTTCCTCTAGCCAGAAAGACAGGGTTTCCCTTTGGATTTTAGGTATTTGTGCCACTGTAACCACCTGAATATAGCTCCAGGACCAGAACTACCCTCAAGGCATGAATATATATATGGGGGAAAACAGACATATCTTCCTTACAGAATAATTCCAAATAATTTATGTGTATTATGCTCCCTCTCACCTTGAATGTGTCCTAGGCTTAGTGACTTGCTTTTAACCCAACAAACACTATTTTGGCCAGGTGATGAACATCACCAGTGATAAGTTATGCTGATAGCATGTACCTTTGATATGATGTTATGAAAAGGACACTTCACTTCTTTGGTAGTCTTTCCTCAAACCCATAACTCCAGTCTAAGCATGAGAAAAAATCAGGAAAACTCAATTTGAAGGACATTCTACAAAATATTCAATACTCTGCAAAATTCTCAAGGCCACGAAAAATAAGAAAAGACTGAGAAACTGTCATAGATCAGAGAAGACTAAGGAGTCATGCTGACTAAATGCAATATGGTATCCTGGATTGGATCCTGGAACAGAAAAAGGACTCTAGCGGAAAAACTCATGAATCCAAATGACGTCTGGAGTTTAGTTACTATTAATAGTAATGCGTCAATATTGATTTCTTAGTTTCACAAATGGATGATGGTGATGTAAGATGTTAACAATGGGGGAAACTGAGCGAGGAGTGCACGAGATCTCTCTGTACTGTCTGTGCAATTTTTCTGTAAATATAAATCTTTTCCAAAGTAAATTTTTTTTTTTATTTTTGAGACGGAGTCTCACTCTGTCACCTGGGCTAGAGTATGGTGGCATCATCCCAGCTCAGTGCAACCTTAAACTCCTGGGCTCAAGTGATTCTCTTGCCTCAGCCTCCTGAGTAGCAGGGACTACAGGTGCGTGCCACCACACCTGGCTAATTTTTTTTTTCTATTTTTGTGAAGACAAGGTCCTGCTCTTGCTCAGGCTAGTCTTGAACTCCTGGCCCCCAAGTGATCCTCCTGCCTCAGCCTCCCAGGATGCTAGGATTACAGGTATGAGCCACTGCGCCTTGCCCAAAGTAAAATTTTATTAAGAAACAAACCATTTGCCCCAACCTCTTCTGCTTGCAGATACCCCGTTTTCTGGTTCTCTAGGCCTGTAGTCCCCAACCCCCTGGCCGCGGACTGGTATCAGTCCGTGGCCTGTTAGGAACTGGGCCACAGAGCAGGAGGTGAGTGGTGAGCAGTGGGTGAGCTAGCAAAGCTTCATCTGTATTTACAGCACTCCCCATTGCTCGCATCACCACATAAATTCTGCCTCCTGTTGGATCAGCAGCAGAATTAGATTCTCATAGAAGCATGAACCCTACTGTAAACTGCACATGTGAGGGATCTAGGTTGTGCACTCCTTATGAGAATCTAATGCCTGATGATCTGAGCTGGAGCCGAGGCGGTGATGCTAGCTCTGGGGAGCAGCTGCAAATACAGATTATTATTAGCAGAGAGGTTTGACTGCCCAATAAATGTAATGCACTTGAATCATCCCAAAACCATTCTCCCCCCCAACCCCCTGTCTGTGGAAACATTGTCTTCCATGAAACCAGTCCCTGGTGCCAAAAAAGTTGGGGACTATTACTCTAGATGAAAGATAAATTTGTCTCTGAGTTTTTGCTCCTTGTACCCTCTGGTAGTTCCACACTGGGAATGCCCTTGGTTCAAAGCCAGGAGATAAAACAGAGAAAATCCTCCACAAAACTCACTCTTTTTACAGTTTTCCCTTCAATTTTTGATGTCTTTCCCCAAATCATCTGCTATTATCAGTGCTCAGGTAGTTGCTTTTATTATTATTTTCAGAATTTTGGTTGTGATCACTGGGAGAGAGAAGCTGTTATGTTCTGATTCCATGTTGTCCAGTACCAGTACCAGAAGTTCTAATTTATCTTTCCTTCAGGTCTTATAAAGATAATTAAACTGCTGCATAAGTACCAATACTTATTCATTGTCTTTTTATATGGTGCACAGATTCATCTTGTTATTGCCTAGAAATTATTATCTTGCAAATTTAATTTATGTTTGCACATACCTAGATTTTAATTGGGGGACTACACTTACATGCTTGTTGATGTTATAAATTCATTTATGACCTAAATTCCTGTTTCACAATTTCACAGTTGGAAATAAGGTTTACAAAGAAAATGTCTCTAGAAGGAAGGACAAGGACCTAACTTTTACTAAACACCCACTGAACTCCTGTCCAAATGTCCAACATATGCAATCCCATTCAAACTCACAAAAACCCTGCGAAGGAGCATTTTGGGATAGAAGCCTAACTTTATAGACAAGGAGCCCAAGGTTCAGAAAGATGGACGATGTGCCTTGCTTCATGTTCCACAGCAAGTGAGTGGTAAGGCCAATAACAATCCAAAGGCTTCCTGTCCTCTTTTTCACTATACTGCCTCCAAGTTTAAAGGGGAACAAAAAAGGAAGGAAGGGAGGAAGTGTGAAAGGAAAGGGAGGAATGCAAGAAGAAGAACATATTTTAACAAGTAGAAATATGTTAATTCATTCCTGTGTGGGTTCTTTACCACCATGATCACATATACCATTGACACTGAGGTGCTGCTCTCTGGGTCAGTAATACTCTCCTGTAAACAGCACTGTGCTAGAGCACCCTGTGTATCCACACACCTAAGTTTACCCTCTATCTTTTTCTAAAAATGATTCTGGCAGCAGAGGAGGAAATAGCTGAAATGGGCTTTTTTTTACTTGCAGGAAAATTTTAAGGGAGAAAGAGTATGGAGAAGAAGGCAACAGACAGGGAAATAAAACATCACCAAAAAAAAAAAAACCACACTGGAGACAATTTTTATTTGATTTCCCATTTTGATGGAGAGACGGGGGTTGATATGATGGCACGTATTTTTTTTTTCCTATATATCTTATTCTGAGTAGCAGAAAAGGTCCTGTTTTCTTATTTCATGGTTTACACATACTTAATGTAGTTGTACTATAATTTCAACAGAATGGGCAGAGTGGGGAAAGTGTTTCCACAAATGAACTAATAGTAGATTACATTGCCATTGCTAAAACTGAACAAGCAAACACGAAATCAAGACATGTAAGGTAAGTAATAATTAAGGGTCTTAAATAAATATAATTAGATCTGTACTGAATGCAGAATCAATGGGAAAAGCTTGTCTCTGAGCAAACATTATTTGTTCTACATGATTGCCCTTTAATATCCCTTTGCCCCCAGGAGGGTCCACTCCAATTGAAATTGCCATGCAATAGCTGACTCTATTATTGATTTTGCAGAATACCTCCTTGCAAATATTTGGTGGCTTACAAAGAATTCTAATTGAATTAAAATAATAAAATTATCATGAAAATGATAAAAATTATAACCGCTTTAAAAAATCACCTTTGAACTGAGGTCCAGAGAATTAAGACCCTGTATTTTCCAATGGAATCATGCCAAAGAGTGTGTGAGTTTGTGTGTCATGCTCATATTTTGGTCCCATTTAGATCCTGCCACCACCAGCACCCTTCTCCCTTGGTCTGAAGCGATATGCACTGCTTCCAGCTTAGTATATGCATTTGCAAACACGTGCATTTAAGAACATATAGAGATATATATTTGTATGTCACATAAAAGTATATGTTATTTAGTTTTGTATATTTGTCTTATATACACACACATAACTGAAAATCACACTCTACTTGTGAGTTCTGCACCTTGTTTTTCTTCACTGCAAAGTATGTGGTTTACTTAATAGTTTTCACATGTAACATAGGATTCCATGGTGTGACTGCACCATTGTGTACATAATCATAGTCTCAGTAACAGGCATTTAGGTTACTTTAGATAATACTGTTAATACTGTTAGTAATAATCATGTTGAACACCCCTACGTAAGTCTCTTTGTATACTTGCATTATTATCCCCTCTAGCGTAGGAATCCAAGAGTGTAATTGCTGGGTCAAAGGATATGGCATTTTTTATTTAAATAGATACTTCCAATTGCTCTCAAAAGATTTTATCCTCACTAACAGTGAATGAGATCATTTTTTGAATTTGCCAGCCTCGGATATAACCAGTCTGAAATTTCTGCCAGTCAAATTGGTATAAGATATTATTTCATTGTGGTTTAAATTTACCTTTTTATGAATGTGAGAGAATGTGAAAGAAGTTGAGCATATTTTCATATGGCCTGTTTCATCTATGAAATAGCAATCGATCTTTCCTGCCCTTTTTTTCCTACTTGGTTATTTTTCCTTTTTCTCATTGATTTATAGATTTCTTTATACATTCTGGATGTTGAAACAAACATTTTTGGTCTCTTGTCTTACAGCTGCTTTTAAGTTTAATAAATGTAAATTCATTTAATGTCATATTTATCAATCATTTATGCTATGGCATCATTTTTTGAATCATAAAAAGGCCTTCTTTCCTCCAAGATTATAAAGCTTTTATATTTTCTTCTAATACTTTTATGATTTTTTTCTACCTTAAGCTCTTTAATAATCTGAGCACCTTGTGAAGAAAAATATTTATTCCCCCAAAAAGATAGCTAATTCCTCTAACATAATTTATTGAATAATCCTTCTGTTATCTACTGAATGTAATATTCATTTTCATTACATAATTAATTGATATAGATCCATCAGATGGTTTTAAAATTATTTTCTCTTGTACTGATCTATTGTGGATGTCTGCAGCAAAACAACATTTTTTGTTTATTTCAGGTTTTATCTATAGTATGTTTTGATAAGTAGTAGGGCAAGGATCAGATCACCCCATTTTTATTCTTTAAATATTTTATTTTGGCTATTTTTATATATTTTGTCTTCCACAAAAATTTTAGGGGTAACTTGTCAAATTTCATCAAAAAGGATGATTATTTGATTGGAATAGCATTGGGAGAATACTGAATTCATCTGTTAAATTGTGGAGAATGAGCGTTTTTAAATATTAAGTTTTCCCATCAGAGAGCTTGTGTGTTCTTCACTAACATTTTACCTTTTTCTTCATATAAATCTTGCACATTTCTGGTTAGGCTTATTTTATAACTTTTTTTCACTATTTTGAATTAAACAGGATTTCTTTTTCTCCTTGACATTTTTGGATTCATTATAGCTAGGGCAGAGGAAATCTGTTGCTTTTTGTATATGGATACTGTACCTCAGCATTTGGTGGGCTACATCTATTAGAATACACGGCTCAGGCATAAAGCTTCCTAAGGGTTTTTTCCAAGGATCAAGTAGATCACAGGCTAATGGAGAAAATAAGGCATAAAGGTATGAAAATGATACACATCTTCCAAATTTTAACTTCTTAGTGTTCTTTGAACCACTTGGGTTTAAAAGGGAACAATATCAGGCTAGACAGAGAAGGCTTCCAGCATCCCATGTCACATGCCAGGATGGTGGCACTCTTGGCATTTAGCATCAGCTACAGGGCTGCATGCTGTTGAGCAGGGCTTATTGTGTGCAGTTCAGAGGTTTGTGGGGAGCAGGTCTCTGCTGCATACGAAGGTCACAGGGCAGTGAAAAGAGCAAGAGTCTTTGGCCCCAAGGTTCAAACTTTACTTCTAGCACTTGCTATGTATTATAAAATTGAGAAAGAGCCTAACCTCTCTAGGCTTCAGATGTTAATGCCTTTCTTATTGTGTGTCTGTCATGGAAAATGGAATATTGCATAGAAGATGCCTGCTATACATAAAGTGCTCAGTAAATAGAGGTCTTTGTTGTTGGTGGTGGTGGTGGTAGGGGTAAGGTGTTGATGGTGGAGATGCATTTTGAGTTTGACAGGCCTGGTTTGGAGTCCTGGCTCTGCCACTTCCTGATGGCATGACCTGGACAAGCTACTTGGATTCTTTAAGCCTCAGTATCCTCAAAGTTAGGCTGGCCATAACTTACTAAGTGAGAACATGTAGGTTCATGTGTGTATATTTCATGTAACTGTAGCTGGTAATCATGGCATTTCTGGGAGTCTGTCTTCTTTCTGTGGGCAAGAAAAAGTGTTCTCAGTGAGATGTAGAGAAGTATATTTTAATAGCTCACATTAAAACCACATTTTGTTATTACAATATTTAAAGGGAGCTTCAGATATCATTTGTGTCCTGTGAAGAATTTCAGGATTTTGAGTTATTGGATTTATGTGTGTTTTAAAGATGTTCTTGGTGATGCTACTTGCCATAAAGGCATGTAATAAAGATTCCAGATAATCATCCAAGACACTCACTTAAAACCAAGTGTCTGACTTCTCTCATGAAACTGAACATCACAGGACACTGCTTTTCAAAGACATTGGAGACTCTGACTTACAGCCTTGGTTTCTTGCCTCAAGCAACAATATCATGGATTACTTAGGGAAATAATGAAGACATCTCAGTTGTACTGGGTCCAATATTCCTCTGCTCTTACTAGCAGGGTAGAAATAATCCTTTTCATTTATCCATTGAATTCAGGCTGGCATAAGAGAGGCATTTAAATTATTGTTAATAAGGAGGTTTAATTATTATAATTTTGAGTCTGAGCCAAAAGTTCTTTAAAACTGAACACAGTGGGTTGTGGTGTAGGAATTAACATTTTATTGAAGGAACCCCTATTGCTGAGACAGTTTTTTTTTTCTCTCTCTTCAAAGTATCATATCTAGATAGGTTCTGCACCCAAGCAGTGGCTGATTTGAACATTCTAGAAGAGAAGCCAGATGCTAACCATTCACCAAGATGTAGCCACCATTCATTCTATCCTTGAAAAAAGCTAAGAGAGTTTTTAGTAAAGAAGCTATTAGAAATAATGAATTGTTTTCCAAGATGAGCTCTAATACTGCCAATTAAATAATTTATTACATTTGTTGCCACCACTCATGAGCTTTAAATTTATTGCTCAGTGATTTTCAAAGAAGTAATTTGTCTTAAGGGTTGACTAGAAAAATCCATCTCTTCTTAAAATGCATGTGGAAGAGACGCACACATCCAGAGCCGAAGCAGAGTTATCGGCAGGCATCTTTCTGATACTGACCCTGTTTACTAAACACCAAGTGACTCACCTGAAGCTTCACAACCACATGTCATAAAAGGCATTGTGAGAGAGGTCAGAGGACCTTTGTCCATGGTGAGAGGGGCAGAGGCAAAGATTCACAGCTTATTGACAGGTGTTGGGTAGGCTTGGGTTTTATTATTGTTTTTTTCAGGTTTCATGATTAGGACTTAGACAGGATTGTGCCTGAGTGAAAAAGACATGGAGAGAAGATCTGCTTCTTCCTCCTGTCACACTTTCCAGGCTTGGGCACTCCAGCTTCTCCTACAGCAGAGCCTCTGAGAGGCACCTGGCAGAGGAGGGCGGAGTGGTGATTATTGCTTAGCCCAGACGCAGCTCAGGGTAGAAGTACCCAGAGCGATGGTACTATACCCAGGCTTTGTAATCACCTGGGGAGCTTTTAAAAATATAAATGCTTGGGATTTCCAGGTAATTCCAGCACACATCGAGAGTGAAGACAATGGCTCCAAGCACTCATTGTCTGAAGGTTGAGTTAGTTTTCATTGCTCTCAACCAATTGAAGGCAACCTGATAACCCTTATTTATTTAGAAACAATGGTAGGGCCAGGGTTTAAAGCTATAGTTTCAAAGAAGAACTAAAAGCATATGAAACATACTAGATGTGAGGTCCATGAGATCATAAACTTTTGAAACTGTATGCCAAGTTTTGAGGACATGTGGGTCTCTATGTTGGGCAGATGGGGTGAGACGGGGAGAAGCTTTATCCCTTTCAGAGGATTATCAGAGGAAGCCACCAACAGCAAATCTTTTAGGAATCTCTGAGTGAACACCCACCTTCATGAAATCATGTCCACACAAAGGCACACACACATTTTTTAAGGAAGAAATTCTACAGGTTAGGGAGGGGTGGTCCTGAGGGCTTCCCCAAACCTTCATATTTCTCCTCTTGTTCTGCATTCTGTACCTGCTCCAGCCACCAGACCCTGGTTCCCAGGGGAGAACAGTAGCTTCCACCTACAATTCTGACCTGCAGAAAGACACCTGTCATTGGTACACCTTAGCACAGCTGAGTGAGTATGATCTTCTCAAAACCACAAATGATGAAGTGAAACTAATAATGAAGACAAGCAAACAATAAAGAAAATAATGACAACATATGTCATAAGAGTCAAAGTCAAATGGACAGTCTTTCTATGCTCATGCTCCAAATTTCTGCTTCTTCCCAGATTTCTTCACTGGTTTCCTCTCCTTCCAACTCTCCTTCTCCTCTTGGCTGGGATGGTCTTAGTTCTGGTTGCATGGGAACATTCTCATTAACCAAAAGACTTTGGCACACCTTGGAGAGACTCTGTTATTGTTTCTGACATAAGGAACATGCTTCCTGCCTTCAGCACCCCTCAACTTCAATCTGCTTTCAAACTAGGGATGGTGAATCAGTTTGGACTCATGTTAAATCCCACCAGTGGCATAGAAATGCAGAATGCAATACTGCTGGGGTCCTTTGGCTACATCTGCTGTAGGGTTGGGGAAGGGGCAGTGTAGCCCTGAAGAGTCATGTATCTGACATGCCAGATGACGACTCCTATGTTAGGTGGTCAGCCCCGCTCCCTCCTGGAGCACTTAGTGGTTGTGCCAGATGTGCCATCACTGTGGCCTCCATGTATTTCCCTTTCCTTGTCAATTGTATTTTTTCCTGCAGCTCAGAAAAGGAGAAGACTTTATCCCTACAAACTAGGAACAGCTCACATTAGGGCCCTGCCTGCAGTCCGCTGGAGAGCCAGTCTTGGCAGCACGGTGCAGGTCACTCCTTTCTGCTGATTGAAGGGATCTGGAGAGTTTCTGCTGCCCAAGTCAGCACAGTGTGAACAGAGCTCTGGGTACTGGATGGACACCAGCCTGCAGCCCTTCTGGCTGTCTTGTTTCTTGCCACAGTCAAGGCGTCTGCTCTAGTTCCCTGCTGAGGTTGGAGCCCAGCCCTGAAACTTAGATGAGTTCCTGCCTCTCTTCTTCTGAGGTCTGACTCTGCTTCTGATACTCTTGGCCCAACCCAGATGTAGTATAGAGGTGAGATGCTGACGGCATCTGGTGTTGACCTCGGACACTGAGCCTCAGCGTCTTGTCCCACCTTCCCAGACTGCTACCCTTGGGGCTGATGCTAATCCCATGGGGATCAGCATTAGCTCTGTTGCTGGGATTTCATGTGTCAAATATCCCTGGGTGTTGCTATTCCAGCCCTGGAAGCTGCTGGCATGTTAAATTATTATTAGTAGTAGAGTATTAGTATTAGAAATTATCATAATAAAAGTAGTAACAATTAGCCTTTGAGTGCTTCCTATGTTTCAAGCTCTGGACTAAGTGGATTACACATATTGTTACATTTAATTCTCAGAAGAACCCTATGAGGCAGTTTCTATTTTGGACACAATTTTCCCCATGGAGAAACTTGCCTTAGATCACTCAGAGAGTAAGAGGTAGAGCTGAGATTGGAACACATAGTTTTTGAGTTAAAAGGCTGTGCCCTTAACCATCGTGGCACACTGTCTCTATTGCCAGGTGCCCAAGCCTGTCCCTGATTGAAACTGTTGGAACACCAATGGAAAGAATTGCTAATGAGTTTCTTTTAAAAGCTGCTGAACATAGACTGGATAAATATCTCTGGGAGGCATCTGCTTGTGCAGCATTTGCACCCTCAGGTCTGCATAAGCAAAGTTCTCCAAGGTTCTTGGGCACTCTTTCTGCATACAGATGACTGTTCACAGTTTAAATACCTGAGAAGGGAGTTGATACCTTCTGTCATCCCCAATTGGTGTAGTGGATAAGTAAGGAAACATGACCAGCGGAAATAGGAATTCATGAAGTATTTCATGCCTGGAGTGATTGTAAAACTCTACTGCAATAGATGAGCAGATAGAACAGCGGCCTGAAGCTGCCATATGTCAGTGGAAAACAGAAGGCATGAGACAGTTGCCTTCATAGCCTAAATATGAATATTTGGTCCAATTGCCAACATCTTTGGCCTCTCCTGGTGTATGATAGCCCTGGCAGACAGCAGCAATGCCGCATGGAATGCTGTAGACAATTCAGCCTTTGCAGAGAGTAACATTTTAGGGTAGTTGTTGTCGAATTAATTGCTAGTGCTTTGCATTCATATTATATTAGTCCGTAAGGAAGTTTAAAGAGTTTTGAAAGGTAATTTTTAAATGCCAGCAATGTTCTGAAGGATCTCTCCATGCTTTGTTTGTGGCATACCTCTTGTAAGGTACACCAGTGCTCATTAGGAGTACGTCCTAAGGAAACCACGCAGCCATATGCTCAGTGCTAAGGTCTTCTCAGCCTCCATAATCACATGAGCCAATTTCCATAACAAATCTCTCTCTTTCTCTTTCCTCCCCACCGACACACACATACACACACAGTCTTAGTCCATTTTGTGCTGCCATGACAGAGTATGTGAGAGACTGGGTAATTTACAAAGAACAGAAGTTTATTGGCTCACAGTTCTGGAGGCTGTGAAGTCTAATGTCAAGGGGCTGGCATCTGGTGAGATCCTTCTTACTATGTCATCCCATGGTGGGAGGGCAAAGAGATGGGGAGAGAAAGAGTAAAAGGGGACAGTACTCCTCCTTTTGTAACAAACCCACTGTTGCAATAACATCATTGATTCATTCATTCCACCCTCATGGCTTGATCACCTCTCATCTGGCCTCACTGCCCAACATTGTTGCATTGGGGGTTAGTTTTCCAACACATGATTTTTGGGGGACACATTGAAACTATGGCACATATATATCCTATTGGTTCTGTTTCCCTGGAGAACCCCAACTTATATACTCATGCAGCCATGGGAATGAACCTGAACTAGCATGATGGAGGATTAGAGGCCATATGGAGCAGTGATGAGTTGCCCCAGCTGAGATCATCTCTGCCAGTGTATCCATTATTCACTATTGTTCATCAGATTACTCCCAACATTCAGTGGCTTAAAACAGTAATCAGCATTTCTTAGACAGTTTTTGAAGGTCAGGAATCCAGTTGCAACTTATCTGAGAGGTTCTGGCTTGGGGTCTCTCCAGCAGTGTCAGGTAAGATGCCAGACTGTAATCATATGAGGTGGTAGAATTTGCTGTCGAGGTGACTCCTTCATGTGGCTGGCAAGTTGGTGGTTGTCTGGAGACCTCGATTATTCCCCATGAGGCCCTCTCTCCTCGGGCTGCTTAAGTGTCCTAAACAGCACGATGGCTGAGTCTCCCAGAGCAAGCAATCCAAGAGAGCCAGTTGAAAGTGGGAGTGTCTCTTAAGTCCCATGTCTGGACTCTGCCCCACTGTATTTATTAGAAACGATTCACCAAGTTTGGCCTGCAATCAAGGGGAGGGGAATTAGGCTCCATTTTTAGAAGGGAGGAATGTGAAGGAATTTTCAAACACATTTTAAAACTACCACAAAGAGCCAGCCTCGAGTCAACCTTGCAGGTGACTACAGATGCACAGATGATCACCCATGGGCAGCCAGGCCAGCCCACATCAGAAGAATTTCCCAGTCAACCCACAGACCTATGGGCTAAATTAATGTTTTAGGCCACTTGTGTTTGGCATGGTTTATTATACAGAAATAGTTCATTAATACAACTGCTAAGATTGTGCAATGATGGAGGGCTAATTCTCCAAAGAAGAGTCAGGATGCCACCGAAAACAAACGGAGGTCAAGTAAAATACCTATCTTCAAGGAGCTAGCAGCTCTGTAAGGGAATGGGACAGGTGGTTGTGACACAGTGAAATAATCATAATAGGAGCGTTTCCAAGGTTGAGAGTGTTCACAGATTGTAAACTTCAGAGCATAAATGTCATATTTATCTTGAATAGGCCTGTGGCATAGGGCATAGTAGATATGCTCAATGACTGATTCTAGATTAAATGAAGAGAATGGCCAACACTGGAAGGGTGTTAGCATTGATTTCTCTAAGAGAGGCCACCTAAACTGGGGTTTTAAAGCTCAGCTGGAGTTTCTGAAGCACTCAGTGGCATTTCAATCAGAGGGCTTTGAATATGCAAAGCCTTGAAAGTATGAGCAGCATGGTGTAATTTAGAAATTGAAAATAGTTTGGAATTCCTAGAACCTGAGGTCTAAGGAAAATCAGACTAAGGAAAAGGACAGACCATCAAAAGCTTTACATATGGGATTATCATCCATCTTAATTTTTCCAGGACAGTCCTACTTAATACATGCTGTCCTGGTGTAATTATTAATAGGGCCCCCTTTTACCATCAGAAAGTCTTGGGTTGAATAATAAGTTATATGGTCAGCTTAATGCTGTGCCATGATGAGAAGAACCAGTATCCACAGTTTAGTCAATGACAGGATTTTTTGCTGTCTAATGAAACAACAAAAAAAGTCACTTTTTTGAGTTGAGAATAAATTAGAGAGAAAAATAAAAATCACAGAAATTAATTTTGGTGGATGATTGGCAAGGCAAGACTTAAAGTCTTCTTACTCCTTTTTTTTTCACAAGATTATATTTTAATTTTTCCTATGGCTTCCTTTTAGAAATACAAACAGTTTTTAGTATGAACCAGAAACTTTCTTTTGTTGATACTAAGTGCACAAATTAAGAAGTTTAATGCCACTGCCATTATTAGAAAGAGTTGCATGAATTAACTACATTTTTTTCTCTGATCAGGGAGACTAGTCATGAAAGAAACTTCGTTGTTTTTCCTTTTCTAGAAAATATTTAATTACAAATGTAGTGCTCCAGTAATGACTCAAACTATACAGAGAGATTTACAATTAAAATTGTTGTTCAACACTTCCTGATTTACAATCAACTCTTCTGAGTTAGGTAATGGTCTTTCTGACCCACAAAGTTAAGATATTTGCCTTAGTCTGTTTTGTGCTGCTATAACTGAATACCTGAGACTGGGCAGTTTATAACGAACCAACATTTATTGGCTCACAGTTCTGGTGGCTGGAGAGTCCAAGACCAAGGCTCTGTCATCTGATCTAGTGAGGGCCTTCTTGCTGCATCCTTACATGGCAGAAGGTGGAAGGGCAAAAGAGCAAGAGAGCAAACCCAATCCTGCCAGCCCTTTTTATAATGATATCAATCTATTCATGAGGGCTATGACCTAAACACATCCACTAGGCTCCACCTCCCAATACTGTCGCACTGGGGATTAAGTTCCCAGTACATTTGAATTCTGGGAGGGACATTCAAACCATAGCAGATAAAGTCATATATTTATTTAAACATTCTATAGTTTTATTTAAAGCTTTGTGTATTATATTTAGGCATTTAAATATAGAGGAAATTTTTGGACATAATGTGAAGTAGGAATCTAATTTTATGTTTATTAGATACTTTTAGTCACTAATTTGAAATGCCTATCTTTATTTCCAAAAATATATGCTTAGTTTTGGAATTTCTCTTCTATACCATTAATCTCACTACGTATTTCTGCATTTACACAATACTGTTTTAATTTCTATGTCTTTGTGTTATGCTTTAATATTTGATAATGGAAAGTTTCCCTTATTGTCCTTGTTTGCCAAAAACTCTGTTGGTTTTTAATGCATTTTTTCTCTTTCAAATGATTTTAGAATTATGTCATCAAGTTCCAGTTTTTAAATTTCTGGTGGGCACAGAGGATTTTTAGGGAAGTAAAACTATTCTGTATGATACCATAATGGTGAACATATAACATTTTCATTTGTGAAAACCAAACTAAATCAAACCAGAACAAAACTACAACACAAAGAGTGTAGCCTAGTAGAAACTACGGACCTTAGTTAATAATGTTTTATCAATTCTGGTTCATAAATTGTAATAAATGTACCACACCTGTGGAAGATATTAATAATAGGGGAAACTAAGGGCAGGGGGACAGGGAGTGGATAAGAACTTTACTTACTGCTCAATTTTTCTGTAAGTCTAAAACTGCTCTAAAAATAAAGTCTATTAATTAAAAAAAAATCTTGGTGGGATTTTTGTTGGGGGCTCTACTGATTAGTATGTGGAAAACAGGAATCTTTAAAATAGCAAGTCTTTGTAACTTGGGCCATGGTATGTCTCCCTATTATTTCAGGTCTTCTTGATGTCCTCCATTAACCTTTCATTGTTTTCTTCAGGTGTGTCTCCCACATTTTTGTTTTATTTATTCCTAGGTATTTTATGACTTTGTTGCTATAGTGAATAGCATTTCTTTTATTTCTACAATATTTCTTCATTGGTGCTCACTGTTATTTAAGAAATCTGTTGTTTGGGTTTTTTTAGTGTAATTTAAAGTAGTTTATAATTCATATTATGTTGTTAATTACTCCATTGATTATTAAATCTATATTGTTTCAAAATCAAAACTTTGTTTTATTAGTTGTGATGAATTTTCTTTTTGTATTTTATCTCTAGTCTTGCACTAAACACAACATATGTAGGTGTATGTACTAAAGACCAAAATATTTTTTACACTGACTTCAAAGAACTTCTAAACCTCTCTCTGGGGACTCCAAGTAGAGATTTGTCATTTAGAAAATAGAAATTTTGAGAGTAATTACAAGAGAATTTACACTATTTAACAGTAATTTTGAATGTATCAGAGGAATTTCAACACACTTATTGAATAAAAAATAAAATTTTCTCCATATGCAAGTAAATTAATTATAAATTCAGATGATATTTTTTATCTTTAATTCTAAGATTTTTATTTCCCTTCTTTGACTTAATTGGATTTTTTGTTTATTATTTAACCATGAGTTTCCTGTACACAATTTTTTTCACTCATAGTTACTTAAGGCATATTTTAAAATTTATATCAACAGGGAGAGGCAAGATGCCTGACTAGAGATGTTGGTTGCCAGATTGTCTCAGAAAGAAGGAAAAGTTTTAGGTTAAAAAAACATAACCCAGGTGTTGTTCTGAGGGAAAAGTGCCAGAACCTACCAGAGACTCCATGGGAAGGAGGTGTGGAGTAGAACAAGAAGGAGTAATATTGCAACAGAGATCAACCCCCAAGGAACTTGGAGCCCAGTGGAAAGTGTAGGTGGGGGTGTTTTTTGTTCCTCCCCTATCACCTCTGGCAGACTGCAGGCTTCTGAGCTGTTGGAGAGCTTATCTACCCTCATGAGCCCAGAAGCTGCTCCCAGCAATGAACTGAGAGCTTGTTGAGAACAGAGCATCAGGCTGCCAGCCTCCTCAGGGTTGATCCCCCTCACCACAGACCTGAGCCAGGGCCGCGGGCACCATACTGCTTCTCCACCCATTGCATGCCTTTGTCCTCCCCAGGGAGCTTCAGCCCTTCAGTTTTCTTGTCACTGGTCCCCACACAAACATTTCCCAATACCTGCCCAGACTGCAGAGGCCACAGTGGGCTAGTGAATCCCAGAGGAACTGTGTGATCCCAGAGCTTGGACATTCAGGGTGGGCTGTCTTCAGGGGAGAGGAGAGTACAGCAAGCTGATGGGGGCCCTTGGGACCAAGGGGACCAGAGTGCCAGCTCTCCTCCATTCAGACTCTTCTCCTCCTCCTCTCATCCCCAACTCACAGCTACTGACACAGCCATGGTAGTTTGCATGTAAGTTGAGTTGGCACAGTTGCCCTAAGAGAAAATTGAGCCAGGGCTCTCAGGAACAGCTGCTTCCTCTCTGTTGGTGTGCCCTCCACACCCACACTTCCAGATAGTGGGGCTCATGCCTTTCTTCTTAAAGACCTGCACTGGGCCAAGCGATGCTCAGACTATGAACTCCCTGCCCACTGGCCCACCCCAGTGCTGCTTGCATGGCCACTCCAGAAAAGCAGGGTATACCCAAAAGCAGAGGAACA
Source organism: Daubentonia madagascariensis (assembly GCA_023783475.1). Lineage (NCBI taxonomy): Eukaryota > Metazoa > Chordata > Mammalia > Primates > Daubentoniidae > Daubentonia > Daubentonia madagascariensis. Next base: position 23,988,445 of record JAKFHU010000144.1, on the reverse strand, counting down.
TTAAGCTTGCTTGAGCACTGCACGGGCATTTCAGGACCAGCATGCTTCTCCCTGACATGTTCAGGGATTGAACTTGAAGGATCAGGGGACAGGCCCACAGGATGGATCCTGTACCCCCAGGATTTGATCATGCCACTTAGAGGCACAGAGGGGAGATTTATGAACTAATCTTGTGAGGGGGTGAGCCCAGGTGGACAGAACTAAAAGTAAAGTGAAGTGTGGGTCTGAACTGTGGCACACCCCTCCCTCCACAGGAAAGCTGTGCTTTTGGTCTGGGGCAGAATCCTGGGCAGGGAAGCTCCCAGCCTGTGGCAGCATTACTAGTGAGCTAGGCTAGCTTGGGTTGCTGGTTGTGGCCAGAAAACAGAAGTAGAACCACAGGGCAGGAGAAGAGGAAAAAGAGTGAAACCCACTCCTGACAGCCAGTCTATGAATCCCAGACTGCCTCTCTTGCAGGAGCAGACTTTTTGGCTTGGTGGGGTCACTCCAGCCCCTCCCTGGTGGCTTTCCACAGGGGCCTGGGAGCTGACTCTTGACCCTTGCTGAGATGGCTCTTGTGCTTGCCTTTGTGGAGCCTGAACGCAGGCTCACTTGAGCCATCTGTGCTCAACCTGACTCCTCTACCTGCCTCAGCTGTGGTGGAAAATAAGGAGTCCCCTGGGAGCTCCAAGGTTCCACCCACTGTCTGGGATATCCCAGTGCTTCTTCTGATTGACTACAGCCAGATACAGGTCCCAGAAAACACCCCTGCAGCTGGCTCTTTCTTGCAAGCACCACATACTGGCAGGGAGGACAAATTGTGCAGCCCATTACAGCATTTACTGATTCAATAATACAGGATGTGGCTGACTCCTACCCACAAGGGCCACCTACTGACTTGGAGATTGAACTGGGCATCCCTATATAATTCATACTATTAAGAAGACCACAGAACTGAGGATAGAGAAAGGATTTCAAAGACCTCCATCTTCCCCTGTTAATTAGAGACAGGGAATCTGCCCACACACATAGTACACCACCATTACAGTGGACAAATAACTAGCAATAGAGAAAACCACCACACCACAGATATCTATAATCAAGGTATCCATCCAGAAGCTAGACCCTGATCAAAGTACCCACAAGCAAAGCCAAAGCCTTATCCAACATATGCTACAAACACACCCTTAATAGTGAGGGGAGAAAAATTCCCATCTAAACAAAAGAAAATTCAAAACCAAGAAGTGACAGCTGCTCCAGATGAGAAGGAATCAGTGCAAGAACTTCAGAAGTATAAAAAATTAGAGCGAAGTGACCCTCCCAAAGGAGCACACCAGCACTCTAGCAATAGATCCCACCCAAAATGAAAATACTGAAATGATTTTGAATTAACCAAATCAGTCAAAAATAAAGAACAAAAAATCAAGAGGAATGAACAAAGTCTACAAGAAATATGGAATTATGTAAAACAGCCAAATGTGAAAATCATAGGCACCCCTGAGGGTGAAGAATAAAAAGCAAAAGGCCTGGAAAACCTATTTGAGGGAATATTAGGGAATTAAGGAAAACTTCCCTGGTCTTGCTAGAGATACAGACATCCAGATACAAAAAGCTCAATAAACACCTGGGAAATTCATTACAAAAAGGGTATCACCAAGGCATATACTCATCAGACTGGCCAAAGTCAATGTGAAGGAGGAAATGCTACAAGCCATGAAGTGAAAACATCAAGTAACTTACAAAGGAAAACCCATCAGATTAACAGCAGATTTCTTAACAGAAACCTTACAAACCAGAAAGTAATGGGGTCCTATCTTTAGTCTCCTCAAACAGAATAATTGCCAGACAAAAATTTTGAAACCTGTAAAACTAAGCTTCATAAATGAAGGAGAAATAAAATTGTTCCCAGACAAGCAAACACTAAGGGAATTTGCCATCTCTAGACAAGCCCTACAAGAAATGCTTAAAATTGTTCTACACATGGAACTGAATAATTGATACCCACCAGTGTAAAAACACCCAAAAGTTAAAACTCACAGATCTTATAGAACAGTAACACAAGGGAGAAAACAAAGCAACTAGGTAACAATCAACATGATGACTAAAAAAATATTTCACATATCAATACTAATATTGAATGTGAACAGTCTTAATACCTCCCTTAAAAGATGTACATTGGCTGAATGGATTAAAAAAACACAACCCAAATATATGCTGTCTCCAAGAAATCCATTTAATTTACAAAGATTCTGATAGACTCAAGGTAAAGAAGTGAAAAAAAATCCATGCAAATGGAAATCAAAAGCAAGCAGGAGTAGCTATTCTCATACTAGATAAAATGGACTTGGAATTAACAACGGTAAAAAAAAAAGACATAGATTATCATTATATAACAACAAAGGTGACACAAGCTTCCAAAATCTATGGGGTACAGAAAAAGTGGTGCTAAGGGGAAAGTTTATAGCCTAAAATGCTTACATCAAAAAGACAGAAAGACCACAAATTAACAACCTAATATCACACCTCAAGGAACTAGAAAAAGAAGAACAAACCAAACACAAAGCCAGCAGAAGGAAAGAAATAACAAAGCTCAGAGCAGAGCTAAATGAAATGGAAACAAACAGACAAACAAAAAAATAAAAAGGATCAACAAAAGAAAAAGTTGGTTCTTTGAAAAGATAAACAAAATAGATAGACAACTAGCTAGATTAATGAAGTACTCCAATAAGCTCAATCAGAAATGAAAAAGGAGACATTACAACTGATAACACAGAAATACAAAATACATCCATGAATACTATGAAAAACTATATGCACACAAACTAGATAACCTAGAAGAAATGGATAAATTCTTGGAAACACACAACCTCCCAAGCCTGAATCAGGAAGAAATAGAAATCTTGATCAGACCAATAATGAGTGATAAAATTGAAACAATAATAAAAAAGTCTCCAAACAAAGAAAAAGCCCACACCCAGATGGATTCACAGCCAAATTCTACCAGACCTACAAAGAAGAACAGGCATCCATTCTACTGAAACTGTTCCATAACATTGAGAAGGAGGGAACCTTCCCTAACTCATTCTATGAAGCCAGTATCACTTTGACACCAAAGCCAGGAAAGGATACAACAAAGAAGGAAAACTACAGACCAATATCCCTTATGAACATAGATGCAAAAATACTCAACAAAATACTAGCAAACCAAATTTAACAGCATATCAAAAAAGTAATTCACCATGATCAAGTGGGTTTCATACCAGAGATGCAAGGGTGGTTTAACATACACAAATCAATAAATGTGATTCACCACATAAACAGAAGAAATAATAAAGACCACATGATCATCTTAATAGATGCAGAAAAAGCATTCTATAAAATCCTGCACCCTTTTATGATAAAAACCTCAACAAACTAGGCATAGAAGGAACATACCTCAAAATAATAAAAGCCATATATGACAAACCCACAGAAAACATCATACTGAATGGGGAAAAGTTGAAAGCATCCCCCCTAAGAACTAGAACAAGATAAGGGTGTCCACTGTCACCACTTCTATTCAACATAGTAGTGGAAGTCCTAGCCAGAGCAATCAGGCAAGAGAAAGAAATAAAGGATATCCAAATCAGGAAAGAGAAGGTCCAACTGTCCCTGTTTGCTGATGATATGCCTTGTATTTAGAAAACCCTAAAGACTCCGCCAAAAGACTCCTAGAATTGATAAATAAATTCAGCAAAGTCTCATGTTACAAAATCAATGTACAAAAATCAGTAATATTTCTATACACTAATAATAGTCAAGCTGAGAGTCAAATAAAGAATGCAATATCATTTACAATTGCTGCAAAGAAAATAAAATACCTAGGAATATACTTATTTAAGGAGGTGAATGATCTCTACAAGGAGAATTACAAAACAGTGATGAAAGAAATCACAGATGATACAAACAAATGGAAAAATATCCCAAGCTCATGGATTGCAAGAATCAACATTGTTAAAATTTCCATATTATACAAAGTGCTTTACAGATTCAATGAGATTGTCATCAAACACCAACATCATTTTTCACAGATCTCGAAAAACATCCTAAACTTCACGTAGAACAAAAAAACAGCCTTAATAACCAAAGCAATTATAAGCAAAAAGAACGAATGTAGAAGACATTACCTGTCTTCAAATTATACCGTTAATACAATGCTCTAGTAACAAAAACAGCATGGTAGTGGTATAAAAATAGATACACAGACCAATGGAATAGAATAGAGAACCCAGAAATAATGCCATGTAGCTATGACCAACTGATTTTTTGACAAAGTAAACAAAAATATACACTGGGGCAAGGGCACCCTATTTAATAAATGGTGCTGCAAGAATTGGATAGACACATGCAGAAGAATGAAACAGGATTCCTATCTCTTGCCATATACAAATATTAACTCAAGATGGATTAAAGACCTAAATATAAGACCCCAAACCATAAAAATTTTGGAAGAAACTTAAGAAAAAATTCTTTTAGACATTGGCCTAGGCAAAGAATTTATGCCTAAGACCCCAAAGGCAAATACAGCAACAACAAAAATAAATAAATGGGACCTAATTAAATTAAAAAGCGTCTGCACCACAAAGGAACTAATCAACAGAGTAAATAGACAACTTACAGAATGGGTGAAATATTCAAATTATGCATCTGACAGAGGATTAATATCTACAATATACAAATAATGCAAACAAGTCAGCAAGAAAAAAGCAAATAGCCCCATTAAAAAGTGGACAAAAGACATGAACAGAGTTTTTTCAAAAGAAGATATACAAATAGCCAAGAGACATATGAAAAAATGCTCAACGTCACTAATCATCAGGGAAATGTAATTAAAACCACAATAAGATACCACCTTACCCCTACCAGAATGGCCATTATTATAAAGTTGTAAAACAATAGATGTTGGTGTGCATGTAGTGAAAAAGGAACACTTGTACACTGTTGGCAGGAGTGTACATTAGTACAACTTCTATGGAAAACAGTATGGAGATTCCTCAAAGAATTAAAAGTAGACCTACCATTCTATCCAGCAATCCCACTACTGGGTATCTACCCAAAAGAAAATAAGTCATTATATCAAAAAGACACTTGTACCCAAATGTTTATCACAGCACAATTCATAATCACAAAGATATGGAATCAACCTAAGTGCCCATCAATTGATGAGTAGATAAAGAAAATGTGGTATGTATATGGGTGTGTGTGTGTGTATATATCTATCTATTCATATATATCTCATGGAATACTAATCAGCCATTAAAAGGAATGAAACAATTAGTGGGGGTTTATATTGATATCTTTCCTTAGTTTCAATGTAAAATTAAAGCAGAATATAAAGAGATAAGGGTAAATATAATGTAATCCAATATGATTTTATTTTTATCCCCTTTATAGGCTTATGGCTGTTAAAGAATACATCTTTACTTGCCATGGTCTACTTTCAGATGATATTATAGAATATGAATTCACTTATAGCTAGAGAAACTTAAACTAGTATACTTCCATTTCTCTCCCCCACAAGCTTTGTGTGATTGTTGTTATATGTTGTTCCCTTAGCATATTTTGTAGTGAGAATATGCCAATGATTAATTCTTTTAGCTTTTGTAAACATGAACACATCCTTATTTTGCCTTCAGTTTTTGAAAAATATTTTCACTGGATATATAATTCTAGGTTGACAATTTTTTCTTTCACTACTTTAAAGATGTTGCTTCACTGTGTTCTTGCTGGCATAGTTTCTGAGAAATACATTCTGATTCTTATTTTTGTTCCTCTGTACCTAAAATGTCTTTTTTCTTTGATTGATTTTAAGATTTTCTCTTTATCAGCAGTTTTGAGCAGTTGATTATGATGGTGAGCTTCTCGGATCTGTGGGTTTAGAGACAATTTTACATCAAATTTGAAACATTTTTGACCATTATTCTTTTCAAATATTTTTCTGTCTATCCTCCTGCCTATTGGAGACTACAATTACATGTATGTTAGGCTGACTGTAATTGCCCCATAGCTCTCTGAGATTCTGTTTATTTTCTGAGGTTTTCTTTCACTTTCTGTGTTTTATTTTGTATAGTTTCTGTTGCTATATCTCCAAGTTCACTAATATTTTTTTCTGTAATGTCTAACCTGCCACCTGCCATTAATCCCATCTAGGGTATATTTTTAGATCACAATTTACAGTTTTTATGTCTTGAATTTCAATATGGGTCTTCTTTATATTGTCTGTTTCTATGTAACTTTTTGAACATATGGGATACAGGTATAATAAATGTTTTAACGTCTTTGTCTGCTAATTGTAATATTCATGTTAGTGCTGGGCTGCTTTCAGTTGGATGTTATTTTTATTATGTGTTGTAATTTTCTGCTTCTTTGCATGTATGATAATTTTTAATTGAGTGCCGTACATTGTCATTTTGCCTGTTCTGGGTGCTGGATTTTTTTTTTGTTTTGTTTTTGCATTTCCATAGATATTCTCGAGCTCTGTTCTGTGATGCAGTTACATGGAAAAAGTTTGATTCTTTCATATCTTGCTTTTAAGATTTGTCAGGTGGGCCCAGAGCAATGTTCAGGTTATGGCTAATTATTTCCCATTACTGAGGCAAAGTCCTCTGAGTACTCTTCCCATTGCTTTGTAAACCATGAGGTTTTCCAGTCTGGCTAGTGAAAACAGCCATTATTTCCAGTCTTGTGTGAGTGCAGAGAACTGTTGCCTCTAATACTTCTAAGTGATTCTTTCCTTAGCCTTACGTATTTTCTACACAGACATGCACTGATCAGTACTCAGCTGAATACTTAAGGGAGATCCATGGCATATCCACATACTGTCTCTGTCCTGCTCCCTTGTCTCTGTTACTTCACTTTGTAGGCTCTAGCCAACTTGGTCTCCCTAGATGCTCAGCTCTGTCCCCTCAAACCAGGAAATCTGCTGTTTCCCCCTAAGTTTCTTCTCTTTGTTGTGTGAATTGGAAACTCTCTTAAGGCAGTGAGCTGAGGAAATCACAGGGCTCACCTTTTTAATTTCCCATTTCTCAGCCATCCCTCTTCTTCATTGCCTGATGTTTAGTGTCTTATAAAACTCTCAAAGCTGTTGATTTTTTATTTATTAATTCTCTAACCTAGTATCCTACATAACTCTTTTATGAGTTCCTAAAATTTACTGAATAATATTCTTGACTTTTTCTAAGGAAAGAACTATATCAGTATAAGGAGAGACATTTTTATCTTTTCCATTCTAAATTTAATATTTTGTTTTTTTCTTATATTCTTCTAAAGGGCAATAATTTTAGTCCAGCAATGAAGAGTAGAGTTAAAAGAGGATATTGGTATTTTCCCAGACTTTAATGGATTGCTTCTAAATTTTCACAATTAAGTATGATATTATCTGTAGGTTTTTTCTATTTTTCATCTATTCTAGATCAAGTTAAGAACGTTTTTTTCTTTGCTTTGATTACCATCAGATAATTTAATTTTGTTAAATACAAGGGTGACATTTTTGTCTCATTTAATATATTATTGCAATGAATTCCATTAACATATTTCCTAATGTTAACCCAAAGTTGTATTCTTGATATAAACTGTAATTGGTCAAGTATGTATTTTAAAAAAATCATTAAACTTTATTTGCCAGTACCTTACAATTTTAAAATCTATATTTGTAAGTGGGCATGGCTGGTAGCGTTTGTGTGTGTGTGTGTGTGTGCGCACATGTATGATCTTTCAATCTTTGTCTACTTTTGGAATTAAGGTTATACTAGAGTCGTAACGATAGTTAGGAAGCAATTATATTCAAGAGCAATAGAATACATGAATAGTCCTGTAACCAATAAGTAAAAAATCAAATTAGTAGTTAAAAAATTCCCCAGTGAGTTCTATTAAACTTCAAGTAACTAATAATTTGTAATCTTATATAAATTCTTCAATAAAATAGAAAATATAAAACACAACCAAAGTACATTTTTGAAGTGAAAATTAGCTTGATTCTAAGATCAGACAAAATTTAAACACACACGTGCACACACACAGTAATAACTAATCTCTGGGTAGAAAAGGATTTCTTAAATAAAACTAAGGAAATAAGGGGAATTAAACAGAGAAATTCAAATATATTAAAATAAAAAGTTCTATATTTACTACACTGTCTAAAGAGGGAAGAACATAATTGCAAAGCATATACCTCACAAAGAATCAGAAAATGATACAAATATGTGCAAAATTGATGATTTTGACAAAATATTATAATAAAAATCACACAACCATAATTATATACATTGCTTGTGACAGTGTAAATTCATGCAACCATTTTGTAAAATGAGTTGTCATTACTTTTTAAAATTGGAGATGCATATACTTTACAACCTAGGGATATGCCAAACGCACTGAGATGTGTTCAAGAGTGTTCATAGTAGCAGTATTTCCGATAGAAAAATTTTAAAAACAAACAAAGTCCACTATTAGGAGAATGAGTGAATTGTGGTATATTCATACAATAGAACCCTGTGTAGCAATGAAAAAGAGTTGACTGCAGCTATGAATGTTTCAATATAGGTAAGTCTTATAAGCATAATGTTAAATGAAAAAAACAAGTTGCAGTAAAACCATACAGCATAATACCATTTATATGAAGCTCAAAGGCATATAACATATAAATAAAACATTGTTTAGGGATTCACACACTATGACAGTAAAAAAGGAAATGATGCATACAAATTTTAGAACACTAGTTATCCTTAGGAAGGTAGGGGCCTGGTAGAGAGGGAAAAGGAGGTGCTACCTAGCTATGGGGGCTTCAACAGTATTGCTAATGTTCTCTTTACCTTATGGAAGGTTTACGAGTATTTTAAAAATTATTTTATGCCTTATGCCTCTATATTATTTATATTTAACATCCTAAACTGTTGAAATATCTCATAATAATAAAAAAAATTAATTTTGCATTTACACTGGCTATATAGAGTAACAGTATTTTAATTGTTTATCTTATTCAGGCTTCCAAAAGAGCTGTCCTGAAAACTATAATTTATTCAAATGTATTGTAAACTAATTGAATTTTAAGATGGTGTTTGGATGTCTCAAGTTCTTGAAAATGATTGTGTCTTTTGAAAAGGTACCCTATGAGGAACCAATTAAAATATTTAATTGAAAATATTAAACTTACATTGGCAAAAAGTGTAAACACAATCAACTTCTTTTAAAATCTCTGTTTGAATTAATTAACATGAATCTTTTGAAAATGAAAGTTATAATCTTTATTAGTTTAAAGATAAATTCATAACAGTAATAATAAAATGCAATTATAATTTGAATTGGGTTTTAATCATTAATTTTGTTTTTAGCTGTAACATTACATTAAAAGAGAAAACTTAAAATAACTTCTCTGTTGGTATAACAGACAAAATGCTAAAAAGTGTACTTACTCCTGTAATAATACGATGTAAAATTAAACAAATTTGGTATGAGCACCTGTGTGTATATTCAGTGTATTTTTTACATGCAAAATTCTCCCAAAGCTAACAAGTTAAGAAAAAAAAAAATGAATCCAAGAAGTTATGCTTTTGAGTTTAGAGATGGAACTTAAGCTTCTCTTATGTCAGGCATGCTTTGCCTGAGTCTTCTTTGTTGCCTTTTCTTGGAATGCTGTCTTTTCCTAGGTATCCTTAGGGATCCTGTCCTCACCTCACCTTGTCTCTACTCACTTTATCAGTGAGATCTTCCCTAGTTACCCAATCTAAACTATTAGCTTATCCCACCCTTAATATCTCCTTATCTGTCTTAATTTTTCCTTCATAGAAATTATTATTGTCTGACATAATTTATTTTACTTATCTTTTGTTGTTGTTTGTCTGCAAAACAGAATATGACTTTCTGGAGGATGCATATTTTTCTTTTGTTTTATTTATTGCTGTATAACCAACACCTCAATAAATGTTTATGAAATAAACAAAAGATAAGTGAATACTATTCCAAAGGAAGAACGATCAATAACTAGAAGACCAACAGTTTTGGTTAAAACAAACTTAAGTAGTTGGACGAAAGTGTATATTAGACATGTATTTTCTACAAGCTGAGTGGAACCCAAATTGTTACAAACAATGCAAAATAAGCAGATTTTTGCTATATAGCATTAAGGAGATATGTTCAAAATTTGTCACAAAAGGCTTTAGTGTTAAATTTTTCTAATTAGTAAAATTTTTTTCAAATTAGTAAATTTTGAACATATTTTGTTGGATAAATAAATACTTGTATTTGTTATAATTTTTAGTTACCAAGTTAGAATAGTTTAGGCAGGGAGTTAAAAATTCAAGTAGGCATGCGATAGAGAAATGTTTAACAGTAAATGTAAAATACCAGTTTGAAATCTTGATTTAAAAAATACATATCATTTCTATCTTTTGTCACTAGATGAGTAAATATCACCTGTACTCAAAACAAATGATTTACATCCCTAGCCCCAGGTTTGGGTTCTAATACTCTTCTCGCTATAAGCTATCTGACTGCTTAGGATGAAGCAGTAAGTTTTCAAGGTGAGCCTGGGACATGCGTTGTCCATAAAAGCAAAAATGCTTTAAAGAGTTTACCGGTGGTGGGCAAAATTTTCAGAAACTATATTAAAGGTGGCTTCCACTGGGAAAACTGATAATTTGGTCAAGTAAAATAAAAGTAAATTATCGATAAAACAGCTTACATCTGTAAAAAGCAGGAATCTATAATGATATTGGAAAGTATGATAGTTTGGTTGTATTCAAGCAAGAAAACTTTTTTCAAGTTTAATTCTCTGTATCCACCTGTTTATACTCTTGCTTTGTGATGTCAGGACTGGGACTCTGCAAACTACATTCCTTTTCTGCCAGCTGCTTTCATGTTAGCTCTTACCAACCTGGGGTTCTGGACACAGCCTGCAGGGCTGATAGAGGGAGACTCCACTGGCTCCTTCATTTTCACTCCCGTGGGTTTTGTATCTGGTTCCTTTTTCCACTCCAGAAGTAGCAGCTGATTACAGGTTACACTTTTTTCTGGTATGTGCAGAACCAGCTTCACGGTGCTGTCAGACGGACTAGCTGCCCAGCCCTTCCTCCTCAGTGTCTGCGCCCCAGGCTCATGAGGCCCCTTCTCTGAGCTGTTTCCTGCAGTTGCTTCTCTCCGATACTTTAGAACTCTCTTTTCTTCACCATCAGGCACCTAGTTAACAACCTTATACCTAGTTAACAAATTTTCATGTTAAATTCTTTAAAGTAACTGCTATGTTTCTGTCATCTGCTTGGCTCCTGACTGATGTCACTCATCCACCCCTATTCCCTTCCACAAGGTAGCCGCTGCCGACAGGTTGCTCTGAATCCTTCAGTACATTTTACCATGCATGCATGCAAACACACACACACACACACACACACACACACACACACCCTACTGTCTACATAGCCTTGTGTGTTTCATTCCATAGTCTGGGGAAGGCTGAAACCTTTCCAGGCTAATTCCTTGGATCCACTCTTTTATGTGTCTTCCTTCTCAGGTCCTATTGCTTTACCGCATACCTCTCTACTCTTCATGTGGACCTGATGTGAAGTCCAACGTTTCTTTGCATTCCCCTCCGAGAGAGGAATCACACAAAAGCACTGATAGGCATTAGACTTTATTCATCCTACTATATGTGGATGCAAGAGGAGTTTACATTGGAAGTTTATATTAAAGGTTTCTGTTCCCCAAAGTTCCTTTCCAATTGTCCCATCATTGGTTTTTACTTTATATCTTTTTAAAGCTATATTGTTTAGTGCATAGAGATTCATGATTATTATATGATCTTTGTGGACCATAGCTTTTATCATTGTTAAATGTATTCCTTTTCAGCATTCCTTGTCTGTTGTTGGCCTGTTTGTTCTACATCCATTCCTTTCCCACCTCTGCTCTACACTGTATTATTGGGGGCTGACATGTGCAGGCTGTGTTCCCCAGGGTCGTAGGCTCCCTTGTCAGCTGGCTTTTAGATGGTCCAGTGGGGGGCTTTGGAAGGGGATTAGAGAGTGGGAGGAATGGGGAAGCCCGGGTACTTTTCCCCCTTTCTTTTTTTCCCTTTTCCCCTGTCTGGGTTGCATCTCCTTGTGGCTCCACCTTCCAACTACAGGCCTACAGTGATTCCAGCAATCCTGGCGCCCTGGACACTGGAGACATGCCTCCCTCTTTTGACTCTCTAGCCCAGTGTCATGGCCACCCTCTTTTTCTTTTTGACATGTCAGCACCTCCACACCTGTAAATAGTTCTCTGCATTAAACTTTCTCTGTTGATTAGATCCTGAGTGAAACATCATTTCTTGCTCCCTGCCTTTGTCTGATACTGATTTTGCCATTTTTTTTCTTGTCAATATTCTGAGATATCTTTACATATTCCTTATTTTCAAGTGTGAAGCCTCTGTTGTTTTAGTGCCTTTCTTTTTATGCTGGGATTCAATTTTCTCTTGAATTTCATTGAGCTTTCTTATAACCCATAAACGAAATTCCTCTACTGTCATTCTACCCATTTCATTTGGGTTGGTATCCATTGCTGAGGAACTGATGGTTTCTTTTGGGGGTGACTTTTCACTCTGATTTTTCATGTTCCCTGAGTTGTTTCGCTGGTTTTTTCTCACCTGGCCTCTTGGTCGAGAGCTGGGGGTGTTAGAGCTAGTTTATGGCCCTGTCACCAGGCCCACAATTATTGTTCCTTGGCAAAGCCAGGGAGAGAAGTAGTGGCCTGTATTGCCTTAGGTGTATTTTAGCAAGTTTGGTGTGTCTTGAGTTGACTCTGACCTGTGGTCTTCTCCTCAGTGCCTTTCTTTTTAAATAGCATAGCGTGTTTTACTTTTTTTGCTTAGTTGGAGAGGGCTTTTTACTTTTAAAATGTGACATTAACCCTTCTGCATTTATTTTGATAGCTTTTTTATCATATTTTATAATTTTCTAATTATATTTGTCTGATGTTCTTTTAGTTTCTTTCTCAACTTTTGACTGGTTGATAAAATTTTGTTTGATCTATAACAATTTAGACTTTTCTGATCTTGTTTCTAGTCATTAAAAAGTTTTAAATCGAAGTATAACATACTTGTAGAAAATTGCTCACAGCAAAAGTGTATGGCATGAGGAATTTTCACAAAGTGAGCATACTCCTTATTGTTCTCTTTCAGTCACTTTTCCTCCCATAAATTTTGATATTTTTAAGCCAATATTTTTCTATTACATCAGTATCTGTAATCTCTGAAGAGAATAAAACCTTTTGCATTTCTAAAAATCCCTATTCATCCTCTTTGCCCCAAGACCCAAGTTTTGATACTATCCACAATTTAGAAATCATTCTAAATTTTGACTCCAGATTTTTGAAAATATGGTTTTAAAAGTTCCTTTTGCCTCTTATTTTTAAAAGTATCTATTCTAAACAGTTGCATTAAACTCTAGAAGTGCATTTTCACCCTTGTTTTGATGTAGCTCTAGGTTTACTGATTACTTTTCTCCCTAGTGTATTTTATATGTAAGGATTTCTTTTTTGGGGGTTACATACATATAGTTTTTTATTTGGCTGGAGTATATAACTGAGTAATATTCTTTTATAAAAATGACAGATTTGTTGATATACTTTCTGAATTCTTGAACAACTGAAGAAATACTTAGTTTGATTTTATGTGTAAATGATAATTTGGCTTGTTAAAGGATTCAAGGTTCACAATATTTATTTTGGAACAATATTGGCATTTTTTCCATTAAGCTCTAGTATTTACTATTTTCTATGACAAATTCAGCATATGTTTGTTTTTCTTTTTTAATAAACTTGTTTATCATTCTAGAAGTTCTTAGTAGTATTTTTTAGAATTCATCTTTGAATTCAGAAACAATAGCAGGATATGTCTACTAATATGTGGCTTTTTTCCATTTTTTTCTTTTTAATGTGGCACTTTAGTTCTGAAAACTCAAGTATTTCTCAAATACATCTCATTTGTCTTTTGCTTTACATTCTCAAATTGGGCTTTCAAATGACTACTTTGGAGTTTGTGTGCATGAACATTTTATTATTCTGTCTCCCACTGCATTTATATTATGGTAGTGCTATTTTTATTTTTCTAAGAATTTTTTTAAATTTCTGATTTCTCAGCAAAATATAATATGCCTATATTTTTCACCACAACCCTGTGAGGAAGATATCATTATTGTTTTTTGTTTATAGGTGAAGAAACTGATTCTTGGAGAAGTTAGTGACTTTCACAAGTTACATGGCTAGGCATATGGTGGGGATCCAAACTTAGGCAATTTATAGAATGGCTTTATAGATGGAGAATCAGTAACCTGGGTTGCCTCCCTGCCTATAACTTCTCTGTGGAGACTCCCCAGCCTATTATTTTATAGAATTATTAGAACTAGGTCAATTGAGGGGTAGAAATTTAGTGTATTATCAATAGTTTTAGTGATTGTGGTGTTTGCTACTTACATTTCAGTGGTAGAAATGTTTAAATATTTAAATTCTTGACTTTGATAAATTGATTAATTATGTATAGTCTATTGACATTTCTGAAGGTCTGTTCTACCCCAAATCACAATGTTTGCTGAATAATTAATATTTAAAGCTTTTTATTTTCCCACTACTGGCATCACTCAAGTTTTGGATCATAGTTGGTGCAATAGGAATAATATGGACTTTAGCAACATTCTTATTGGAATACCAGCACCACTGCTTCCTAGGCTTGTGAATTCAGTCAAGTCACTAAATAGCTCCAACTTCCTATTTCCACATCTTAGGATAATGAGGATAATAATATTATGTCTAATAATATTGAGAATAATACCTACTTCATAGGGTGAGGATTAGAAGAGTAGGCTCTGGAATTAAATTGCATTATTATATTTTTATTTCAGAGTTTAGAACACTATAAATACTGAGTAAATTAAAATAAATTTTCATTCAGTAAATATCTTTATAACTATCTTAATAAATTAAAATGTAGTTATTGGATTTCCTTTTTTTCTCACTCCCCTTTCTCCTTTCATCCTTTATTTGTTCTTTACATACTAAATAAAATAAAATCCAACATATCTATTGTTTATCTATACTACATTTTCTTGGGAAATCCAGAAATAACCAAAATAGTCACTGAGCAAGTGGGCAATGGAAATTTGAGAATCTAAGACATAATAGTTATTGAATATATTGTGACTGGACAGTTTGCCAAAGAAATAAGCATTTTAATCAGACAGGAAGAACTAAATCTATGCCTCCATTTGCCTGGTTCCAACTGCTATCACTGCCTTCCTAATCGTTTTCAAATGGCGTAAGGACATCATGGTTTACTGTGTACCTATTTTAAATCACACAGTAGGCTAGTTCTTTTTATACATGTTATTTTTTCCAAATGCACTCTATAAAATAGATACAACTTCTCAATCACTTGTCTGTATCACTTGAGTATAGATGTGTTTCGTAATGTTCATTTTCCATATTTTTGAAAGTATAATACCATGCATATACTAATAATTACCAAATACTTCTATCAAGGTGTAGGTAAGTACCCTATTATCAAAGCCATTAATATTTCTTTATTATTTATATCATACTTTATGTACAAAATGTGATAAAGACTGTAAAAGTTCCATTGGAATTTAGGTCAGGTTAGTCACCATATGAGTTTCAGTTTATATTATGTTTAATGGATGCTTTCTTTTTGATAGTGGTGTGGTGGGGGGGTAGCTTTATTGCATGATCTGTTCTGTAGAACACCACAATAAACTCTCAATAAAATATTTTTTAAAACTCTGTGCAGGCACTGGAAAGCTCATAAAAGCAGGCAGAAACTATATCAGAATTGATGTTTAGAAGAACAGAAAGACACTGAGTATTCCATATTTTATGGCCTTCCTAGTTTGAGGGAAGGCTCCAGTTTAAGACATGCTGGGGAGCTTTTTAAAATTTAGACAGAAAACCTATAGTTCAACTGTCTTGAATAACCAAAGAGCATAGTTGGGAGCAACCTTACAAGCTGGGATGTGAGGTGGGAATAGAGGAAATGAGGAAAACAGAGAGGCAGAGCCCCAAATTCTGTATATAAACATATAAACTTTGTTAATCTTGGGCTAACCCATGAACCACACGGGTTTAGGGCTGACTGTACGCAGTCCAACTGGCACTAAAAGATTGAATTGAGATTTTAGTTGCGGTACAATGCAGAGGAAGTAGAGTTTGTAGTTTCAGTTCAGCTGCAGTAAATGTTTGCTAAAACAACAATAAAAATACTTTTTGGATAAACATATCAGAATCCACATTCTCTACAATATATCATTCACAATGTCTAGGAAATTTCAAAATTACAGAATATACTTAGAAGCAGGCAAACATGACCCATATTCAAGTGAAAGGCAATCTATGGACACTGACCCAGAGATAATAAATATTTTCATTATTAGCAGACAAAGGTTTTAAGTTAGTAGATAAGGATTTTAAAGCAGCTATTATAACTATGCTTTTATGTAATCAGTAGTTATATATTACTTTTCATAATCATTGAAAAGATAGGAAGTCTCAGCAGAAAAATGGAAACTATAAAAAATGAAAATTTTAGAACTAAAAAATAGAGTATGTGGAAAATCTACTGGATAGGCTTAATAGCAGAATGAAGAAGATAGAGGAAATAACTGGTGGGCTTTTGAAACCAACAGAGACTATTCAATGTGAAGAATAAAGAGGAGGAAAGAAGATGGTAAAAGGAATAAATCTTCAGAGATATTTGGGGAACTATGAAAAGATCTAACATTCATGTGACTGGAATCCTAGAAGGAGAGTAAGGAGAAAAAAAGGCTGAAAAATAGTTGAAGAAATAATGACTCATATCTTTTAACATTTGGTGACAGATACAAATTTACATATTCAAGCAACTCAGCCTAGATCCACAAAGTAACTTGTTCAAGATCAAAGATAAAAAGCTTGAAAGCATCCATAGATAAATGAAACATTATAGACAGGAAAAAAATGATTGGCATGACAACGGACTTTTCATCAGAAACAATGGAGACCAGGAGACAATGGAATGATGTCATTAAAGCACTAGGGAGAGAAAAATTAATTCACAATTCTATGTTCAGCATTTCTTTAATAATTCTTTTAAGATAAAAGAAATATATGATAACTTTCATCAGTAGGTAGACCAGCACTACAAGTTACAAAGAAAGTCTTATATTTGAAGATGAAAAATAAGAAACTCAGAATATTGGGAAAGAATGAAGAGCACTGGCAAGGTGAGGGTGAATATAAGACTATTTTTAATCTTTTTTAAAAAATACATATGACTGTAAGGCAGAAATTGTAACTTTGTCTTGTGGGGTTCAAAATATGTGTAGATGTAATATATATTAAACCTATAGTGGCTGGTCATGGTAGCTCACATCTGTAATACCAGCACTTTGGGAGGCTGAGGCAGGAGGATCATTTGAGGCCACGAGTTCAAGACCAGCCTGGAACAAATGGTGAGACACCCATCTCTACAAAAAATAAAAAATTAGTTTGGTGTGGTAGCGTGTGCATATAGTACCAGCTACTCAGGAGGCTGAGACAGAATGATTGCTTGAGCCTAGGAGTTCAGTGAGCCTTGATCATGTCACTGCACTACAGCCTGAGTGATAAAGTGAGACCCACCCTTCCTCAAATAAATAAGAAAGAAAGAAAGAAAGAAAGAAACCCCTGTAGCATAATGGATAGAGGTGATGAATGGACCTATACTGTTACAAGCTTTCTACCTGTTATGTGAAGTCATACAACATTAACTCTAATAGACTGAAATGTCAAGGATATATATTTTACTCCCTATAAAAACTACTAAAATGAAAAAATATATACAGATGTTCTTAACTTATGGTGGGGTTATGTTCTGATAAGTCCATCATAAGTAAAAAAACCTTATGTCAAAAATGCATTTAATGCTGGCAAAACAGCAGACAGTCCCTGACTTATCATGGTTTGACTTACGATGGTGTGTGCTGACTGCTCCACTGACCAGCCATTGTCTCATCTCTCTTCTTCTCCTTGGGCTTGCCTATTCCCTGAGACACAACAATATTGAAATTAGGTCATTAATAACCCTACCATGACCTCTAGGTGTTCAAAGGAAAGAAAGAATAAATGTCTCTCACTTTAAATAAAAAGCTAGATATGATTAAGCCTAGTAAGGAAGGCATGTTGAAAGCTGAGATAGGCCAAGTACCAAACAGTTAGCCAAATTGTAAATGCAAGGGAAAAGTTCTCGAAGAAAATTAAAAGTACTACTCCAGTGAACACACAAAAGGTATGAAAGCAAAACAGCCTTATTGCTGATAAGTTTTGGTGGTCTGGATTTCTATTTCTATCTTCTAATCAAGCCAGCCACAACATTTCCTGAAGTCAAAGCCTAATCCAGAGAAAATTCTAAACTCTCTTCAATTCCATGAAGGCTGAGAGAAGTGAGTCATCTAGAATTTCACAGCTAGAGAGAAGTCAGTGCCTGGCTTCAAAGCTTCAAAGGACAGGCTGACTTTCTTGTTAGGGGCTAATGCTTCTGGTGACTTTGAGTTGAAGCCAATGCTCATTTACTAGTTTGAAAATCTTAGGGATCTTAAGAATTATGCCAAATTTACTCTGTGTTCTATAAATGAAACAATAAAGCCCGGATGACAGTACATCTGTTACAGCATGGTTTACTGAACATTTTAAGCCGACTGCTGAGACCTACTGCTCGGAAAAAGGATTCCTTTCAAAATACTACTACTCATTGACAAGGCACCTAGTCATCCAAGAGCTCTGATGGAGGTGTACAAGATTAATGTTTTCATGCCTGCTAACACAACATCCATTCTGTAGCTCATGGGTCAAGGAGTAATTTCAACTTTCAAGTTTTATTATTTAAGAAATACATTTCATAAGGCTATAGCTGCCATAGATAGTGATTCCTCTGATGGATCGTGAAAAATAAGATAATGAAAACTTTCTGGAAAGGATTTACCATACTAGATACCATGAAGAACATTCATCATGCACGGTAGGAGGTCAAAATATCCACATTAATAGGAGTTTAGAAGAAGCCAAAGCCAGCTGCAGCAGGTCAAGGTCTTTCCACACTTCAAATCTTCCTGGCCTCTCCTCCTACCTCATCTCTCTTACTGACTCTTCTGCCTTCCTTTCCTGCTTTTAAGGGTACCTGAGGTTACAGGGTCCACCTGGATTATGGCAAGTCAAACTCACTAATTAGTAACTTTAATGCTGTCTGCAAGGTCCCTTCACCGTAGCATGTAGATTAGGGTTTGACCAAATAGGGGATTAGATTCTTGGTGGAACATCTTTAGAATTCCGCCTGTCATGCTATTCTTTCGGAGTCTCCTCTTGCCCTCTATCTTCCTTCTGATGGTTTTTTCTAATCACAGAAGCCAGATTGATCCCTTTAAAACGTAAATAAGATCACTGTCCTTCCTTTGCTAAGAGTACTTCACTCTCACGTTGTCTTTTGCAGAGTAAAAGCCAATTTAGGTCTAACAGCCCACAAAGTCCTGTGTGGTCTTTGATCCCCCCATTCCCCCCTGCGTTTCATCTGCAAATGCTCTTCTGGTCATTGTGTCCTATTCCTTCTTGCCTCTTTGCTATCACAAACACTCCAAGCACGCTTTTGCCCTTGCTTGCCTCTGACTCTTTCCCCAGATATGCAATGGCCCACTTGCTCACTTTCTCCAGGTTTCTGACATTCCCTGATCATAGAGGCTTTCCCTGCCATCTAAGCTGCACCCACATTGCTCTCCTACTTACCCTTACCTGATTCATTTTTTCCCAGTGCATTATCACTAATTTATTTTCTATTGCACTGTATCATCATTAAATTTACTTTCTGTCTTCCCTATCTTTTGAATAGAATTAAGCTCTAAGAAAGATTTGTCTGCTTGAATTTCTGCTCTGTTCCAAGATCCCAGGATGATGCCTATTGTGTAGTAGGTGCTCTAAAAGTATTTGTTGAATAAAAAAATTTCTTTTCAATTTGCTTTCCGCCCCCTCCTTTTTAAAAGCTTAAAAATACAAAAAAAAAAATTCAGAGAACGATGAAGCAAACACTCGTGTACTTACTAACTGGATCCAACAAGTGTTGATCTTCTGCTGTTTCTCTTGAGATGTGCTTTTCTATATAAATTAAAAATAATATTACACATACAATTAAAGTCCCTCTATTGCCCTCCATGGGGCAAACTTCCCTTGCTAACCTAGAGGTAGCCCTATAATAAAAATGCTATGAAGAAAATGTGGTATTTGCAGAGGATAGACAATAGGTCAATGGAGCAGAATAGAGAATCCAGACATAGGCCCACACACATATGATCAACTAATTTATGGCAAAAATGAAAAAGCAATTCAATGGGGCAAGGATAGACTTCTAAACAGATGGTACTAAAGCAACTGGACATTCACAGGCAAAAAAAAAAATTAAACCTTGATTTAAATCTTATACTTTATTCAAAAACTAATTCAAAATGGGTCATCAACATACATGGAAAATATAAAACTATAAAACTTTTAGAAAAAAATAGGAGAAAATCTTCAGGATCTATGGCCAGGCAAAGAATTCTTAGACTTGAGGCCAAAAGCATGACCTACAATGGGAAAAATTGATCAATGGAATGTGATCAAAATTAAAAACTTTTGCTCTATGAAAGACCCTGTTGAGGATAAAAAGACAAGGTAAATACTGGGAGAAAATATGCGACAAATATCTGACAAAGGACTAGTGTCTAGAATGTAAATACATAAAGAATTCTTGAGATCTATGGTAAAAAAAAAATCCAATTAGGAAATGAGCCAAAAAACTCCCACCCAAAACAGATGTTTTAACAATGAGGTCATATAGATGATCATAAGCACATCAAAAGATGTTCAACTTTATTACCATTAGGAAAATGCAAATAAAAAAACACAATCAGATACTACTGCACACTTATCAGAATGACCAGAACAAAAAATAGTAACAACAAATGCTGGTGAGGATGTGGAGAAACTGGAAGTTGTACAAAACTACACATATGCACATATACATACACATACAAGAGAAACTGGGGAAATATGAATAAGACCTGTGGATTTTATCAATGTTAATATTCTGGTTGTGATATTATACTGTAGTTTTATAAAATGTTACCATTGGGGTAAACTCAGTGAAGCATACAAGGGATCACTCTATATTAATTCTTACAGCTGTATATGAATCTATAATTACCTCAATAAAAATTTCAATGAAAACACTTTTAAAAATGTTATATATCTTTCCAGTCCATATATATGAATATATATTATTATATATGGAATATAAACTATATATATGTATCCATTAAGTATATATGAAAAGCATTATTCTCTCTGTGTCATTGTTCTGCAATGTTCTTTTTATAATACTGTAAGACATCCATGTTGATCCACACAGAACTAGGTCATTCATTTATATTAACTGCTGTGCAGAAATGCATAATGTGCATAAGCCAACCTTTGCTTATTAATTTTCCTGTTTATGAGCATTTATTTTCAAACAATGCAAGAGACTGTGCACTGGGAAGCTGTCTTTGCTGCAGGATCCTGGTGCTAGAGAAATTGAGTCCTAGGAGCATGCTCAGCGAACATGCTGGAACCAGAAGGCAAAATTCTTCTTGCAATTTTTCTTGAGCACCCTCTATTGAACATTAATACAGAGAGATCCCTTGTATACTTCACTGAGTTTACCCCAATGGTAACATTTTGCAAAACTATAGCATAATATTACAACCAGAATATTAACATTGATAAAATCCACAGGTCTTATTCATATTTCCCCAGTTTCTCTTGTATGTGTATGTATATGTGTGTATGTGTAGTTTTGTACACATCCATATACAAACCTTAACACTGTGCCATCTGACAGGAAAAATAACAGGCCGAGATCCTTTTATACAGACTGGGCCAAAGGAGTGAATTTTGATTTGAGAGGTAATAATAAATAACCACAATGATAGGTAACCAATTATACTAGCACTATTTCAGAATTGTCGATCCTTTTCCTACTGATCTGTAATGTCGCATTTATCGTATATGACGTTTCCATATATGTGTGCATCTAAGTGTTTTATTCTATTACTTTTGCCTGTTTATCTATTATTGTGCTAAGTCCACCCTGTTTTAATTACTGTACCTTTTTAATATATCACAATTTTTGGAAAGGAAAGGCAAGGCTTTCTACATTGTTCTCCTTATTAAAATTTCTTTTTGATATTCATCATCCATGGTCATCTATGTATCTGATCATCCATCCATCCATCTACCTATCTATCTTAGAATACAGTACAGCCTGGTACACAGTAAGTACTAGATATAGTTGTTGTTGTTGCTGCTGTTAGTTGTTGCTACTGTTATTATTACATGGTATTGTACCACATCTAGTAAATGGTATATTACACTTATTCAGTTATTTCATGTCCTTTGAAAATATTTTTTTTGCAAACATGTAGCATATTTTTATATGCCTTATAGTTTATTTGTTTATTCATTGTAATTGTTAATAGTAGCTACTTTTGCAACAGCTCTCAAGTAGATTATGCTGTTACATAAAGATGCTATTGATTTTCTGTACATTGCTCTTAAGCCCAGAAATTGTGCTAAATTCTTTTATTCATTTTACTTGTTTATTTGTGGATTCTGTTTGATTTTATTATGTAGAACAGGAGCATGCCAATGTTTTTTGAAAGGGCCATATGGTAAATATTTTTGTCTTTGAGGGTCATGCAGCCTCTGACTTTTAGGGTAAAAGCAGCCATAGACTATATGTAAACAAATGGATATGGCTGGATTTGGCCCAGGAGAGGGCCTAATTTGGCCCATGGGCTTTGTTTTGCAGACCCTTGATACAGATAATTATTTTATTTTAAAGCCCTTTCCTTAAGCCTCCTTGCTCCTTTTTCTTATTGTATTTCATAGGCTAGAATTTCTAGTATAATATTATACAATGATGCCAATAGCAGAAATTCTTGCCCTTTCTCAAAATTTATTGGGATTCATTGCAAATTTTGGTGTTAAGAATGATGTCATCTTTGGGTTAAGACAGTTTCTCTTTATTACAACTTTTCCAAAAGATTCTATAATAATAAATGTTATTTAAAACTGTTTTGCATATGTAGAGATAATCATCATTTTGTCCTTTTAGGGTTGATCAATTTTATAATTTTGAAATATCTTTGCCTTACTAATATAAATCCAGCTCATTCATGATGTATTATTTTTGTACACTACTGGATTTGACTTGATACTATTTTATTACTTTTGCACCTGTTCTTATAAATGAATTGGGTCTTTACATTCTTTTTGCATTGCTCTTGACTGATTCGGCATAGGGTTATAGCAGTGTTATAAAATAAGCTGGAGTGCTTTTCCTCTCTTTTACCCTGAAAAATGTTTGTTAAAAAACAGGAATTTTTTTGGCTTTGTGGATTTGATACAATTATTCTGTGCAATTGGTTGGAGAGTGATATTTTTTGATTGCTGATTAAAATTATTTAATGGTCACTTATCTATTCAGATTTATTTGTTATTGAGTAGTTCTGGTGATTAAAATGTTTTTTAGAAAATTTTACATTTCATATGATTTTTAATGTATTGGTACAAAATTGTTTATAGTATTAACTTAAGTTATAATTTATCTATAGTTTTTTTTACATTCCTAATTACACTAATTTGTGATTTCCCTGCTTTTTTCTTGATCAAATTTGCTAGAGATTTATAAATCGTACTCATATTTTCAAGGAACTGGATTTTGGTTTTGTTGTTCATCTCTATATTTTTTTAATGTATTAAATTTTATCCTAATACTTATTCCTTTTCCAATATCTTATTCGGATTTTTCTTGCTCTTTTTATGTCTGCTTGAGTTAAATATTTCATTCATTTATTTTCAATCTTTTAAAATTCTTATTAAGGCTGCAAAATTTCCTGAAGTACTAGTTTATCTGTCACTTACAAATTTTAATATTTTCTGTCATTTAGTTATAAATATTTCATAATAGTTATAATTTAGGAGTGTGATTTTTTAGTCCCCAATGTGTTATGGTATGTTGGGACTTATATTGTAAATTTTTAATTTTATTGCATTATGATTAAATAATAATATCTTCATTATATCAATATTTGAATTGTGTTGAGATATTCTAAGTAGCCTCATGTAATTTAAAAGCACCTGTCCTATGTCTATATATTCCTTGGAGTGCTGCCATGGTATGGAGTGAGGGGTCATGGAATTTAGGTGTGAATAGGGATGGAGATGCTGGCAGGTGTAGGCTAGCCCAAGAAGCATGCCTGTATGTGTTCCTCAATAATTTTTAGCTTTCTCATTTTTCAACCTATCAAATTTTATGATGCAGATTTTTGTAGTATACCATCTTGCATTTTAACATTCTAGGCATTGGCATCAGGTGTGTATTTTACTTAAGGACAATTTACAAATCAAAACAGAAACTGGTAATAAACTCCCTTTACAGTTGTAGTTATAAGAAGCCTCAAATTCCCTTAGGCTTGATTGATAAAACATGGCATTTATCCTATTCCTATGACGATGTTCAGCAAACTTTATGACAGAGAGAAACAGCTGGTAAAGTGGGTTCATGGAAAGGTGAAGGTAATACAGCCATAAAAAACAAGAGGATAATGATTTTAAAAGGGATAATAGTTGTAACAACACCATTAACCTTTTGCTTCAAATTATTGAATGTGTGGTCTTTTTTAGAGGTCTAATCAAAGGTTTGCAGTAACTGCAATGTGGGAGCAAAAAGAAGCAATATAGAATTTGCCATTATTTTTTCCCTTCAAATTGTTATTTTTCCTAGTCCATTAAGAAAACAAGACCACTGCTGGGTTTGGACTTATTCTGAAAGAAAGTTAATGTAATTTCCAAATAAATGTATTGATCTTTGTAGTAGAAAGAATGTTAAAGAACATACATGTAACAACATAGCAGACTAGGATTCAAATACCTGGTTTTATGACCAGATACCAGCACTGTGAGGGGAAGACATTTTTATGAAATGAAAGAATAGCACAATGTTTTCTAGTCTAGGTTTATAAATACATTTGGGAGTTTGTATGTTGTTTGGGTGACAGTTCAATTTAGTGAAAATTGGAATAAGTCTCCTTTTAGACTTTGTGACTTTACCGCTGATGGAGGTTGTATCCATGCAGGAAAGGTGAAATTAATTGCACAGCGAATAGGATCAATGAAAACCAGATAAAGTAAACATTAGTGGGGCTAATTTAGATGAAACCCTATGATAATAGAATTTTCATTGAGGGATAGGAGAATTTTTGAGACTAAGGGGTCTCAAGTTGGCATCCAGGGTCACATCGATGTTCCTGGACTCCAAGGGTTTTGTGAACCTCTTGCAATTGTATGCACGGTTTTGTAAGAAGATACCGGAATGAATTTTTTTTTAGAAGGTTTACATTAATATAGCTCAGTAACTTCTTGAAGGTTCTGTGACACCCAAAACAGTTAAGAATAACTGATCTAGATTTTCCCCCCATATTTCCTTGCTACCCTGTAACTGCTCCATTTTATGTATAAGTTTCTGAAGCTAGAACTTTTGAGATTTGATTCCTCTCAATACTTCTCTCTGGCCACCGAAAGCTATTAAAAGTCTCCTTTGGCCACTCTCTCAGGAACTTGGATTTACAGGGAATTTACTTTTCAAACCAAACTCTCCAACAAATAAGAGAGGACTTGTAAGGTCAAGAAGATGCCAAAAGATGGGATATTGACAATGTGGTTCATCCTGGAATATCTGTGACAAGCCCCTATACACACCTGGATTCCTTAACTTTGTGTGTATGAAGCATGAACCAAAAATAGTTGGCCTATTGTTAAGACTTTTGCTCTTTTGTTTTGGAAAAATTAAATGCAAGTGTCTGCATTTCAAATCCTGTTCATTTTATATACCACTCTGATAAGACTTTTGCGTCTGCCTGTATTTTTTTTTTTTTATTCCATTGCAGTGGCCTGAGCTTAGGTCAGATATTTAAAAACTTTTGTTGTTATTGTCTTTCTTTTTATGGGCTTCACTGAGAACCTGGGGAAAGGCCCAGAACTTTTCCTCAGAGACATGCTTAGTCCCACATTTGGGACATACAATTCCAGGATTTTCATGAACCCTTCGAAAAGTGTGGGTTTCAGAGGAAGTACTCTCAGTTTCAGCTCTGCTCAATTCTTACCTGGTTTCACTGCCTCTGGCCTTGGTAACTCCAGCCCAACCTCTCTAGTGGTCTTTCTCAACGGTCAATGTGATTATTTTGCTCTCCTGCTTAAAAAGCCCTTTCAGTGGCTTTCTGATACCTACAGGCTAAACTCCACAAAGCGCAGTCTCATTCAGGTACCCACATTCCTCTCAGGGTTATCCTCTTGGCTACCTCCCCTGCTCGTCCCCGGTTCACTCTGAGTGCACCAGTCATGCACATCCCCTGCCCACCTTTCCGGAACCCGCCATGCCATGCTGCACTTCCAGCCCCGGCACCTGCTCCTCCCAGCTTGGTTAGCTCTCCCCTGGGTGTGCTTGGTGATCACCCACCTACCCTTCGGGACCCATCCATCTCTTCTTCTGTCATGTGGCTCTGACACACTCCCTGCCCACCCATACCTGGCATGGTAGCAATCAGCTCCTTGTACCACCATGGGTCCTTGTGCTTGCCTCTGTTATAGCCTTAGCACACTGCAGTTCATTCGTTTGCACGTCTGTGGGCTTAAGGCAGTTAGAAACTAATTTTTTATCAGTATCTATTACCCAGTTCCTAATAAGCTTCCTTTCAGTTAATTTTTTGTTTGAATTTTGGGTTTGTCGAATGACTGTTTCAGTCGGTCTTGTTGGATA
Organism: Daubentonia madagascariensis; assembly: GCA_023783475.1. Taxonomy (NCBI): domain Eukaryota; kingdom Metazoa; phylum Chordata; class Mammalia; order Primates; family Daubentoniidae; genus Daubentonia; species Daubentonia madagascariensis. Next base: position 23,961,558 of record JAKFHU010000144.1, on the reverse strand, counting down.
CCATGGGGAATTCATCAGCAGAGAAGACCCAAAATACAATTGCTCTGCCTTCTTCCTGTTTTTAACTTATTGCCCCAAAATATTTTAGAGATTCAAGAAAGTCTACCAAGAGAGTAACTTAATTCTTTATTTATAATTTTCTTTAGGAATAGTATTATTGGACAGGGAGTGGAATAACATCTTGTTGTTACTGAAAGAATTAAATTCAAATTCTGGATCTTTTACTTATTATTAGATGACCTTAGTGAAAACCTATTTCTTTGCTTAAATCTTAACCTCTTCATCTCCAAATTAGGGATCATAAAATATTTTATTATCTCATGATAGAGCTGTCAGAATGGAATTAGTACCTGCATGCATATATTGTTTTGGGTAATGTGCCACGGAGTGTTAGTAGCATTTACCTGCTGGATTTGTAGGACCATTTTTTAAAATTTAAAAATGCCAAATTAGAATAGGAATATAAAAGAAGGTGTCTTTGTCCCCACTCTCTTTTCCTGTGCCCATTACAGATATCAGTAATAGATTGTAGAGCTCTTTGTCAGTGAGTCCACACTTTGTCTCAAATGGTGTTCTCAAGTAGCCATTACCAATTAATGAGTAGTTGGCTCAAGAGATAAAACCTATGTGCTATTTTAATGCTAGAGTCTGAGACTGATGAAAGACACAGGGTGTAAAAAAAAAAAAAAAGACACAGTGTGTAAAAAAAATCTTGTTAATGGTTAAAAGTCCATAGGCAAATGCACATGTCACCATCAACAGCAACTATATTGTTCTGTTGACTCCTTCTTCCATAATGGTAGGATTTTTCCTGGGTACATGATTCCTCAGAATAAAACTAAACTTTCTCGTCCATCATTTGCAGCTGGATGTGGCCACAGACTATAAGTTTTGGCCAGTGGGATGTAAGCTGTGGTGTTGTGTAGAAGTTTCTGGAAACCATTCTTAGAAGGCAGTTGGTATAAGCTATTTGCTGCTCTTTCTCTAGGTCTTTTCTTGTATTCTGCTGCCTGGAACATTGCCCGGCCTTGGGAATGATGAAACAGTGAGCTGGAAGAGCTTATGTCCTTGAAAACAATACTGAGAAATGCCTCTATCCCAGCAGTGACTAAACTTCTATTTTGTTTCAGATGCTGTTATGTAGCCATTGCAATCTATGGAAAGTTTGCTGTTCACCATAATGGTTTGTTTATTTAACCCCCCTCATTAGGAGTTCTTAGCAGATTAGGAAGATGCCAAGACAAAACACATTCACTTTAGGGATAGAAAGGCAATGGAGAGACTTTTGTATACTTTTCCAGGTTGAAAAGCCGTGTAATGTTGGCAACCATCAACAGTTCCCATGAGTGGTAGCAAGGATGTGACAATGTGGTAGACACAGCAACAAACTGGGAAACTGGGATACTGGATTTCTGTTTTTGCCCTAATAAGTTGTATGAAGCTGTACTAACTCTTTTCAGTCATTAAATAAGAAATCTATGATTTCAACATTTTATTATATCTCAAAGTGTAGTTTATTATATCTCAAACAAGAAGCAGTACAATTAATCAAAGTATGAGCCTAAACTATCCACACAGTTTTGCCATTTTAATGGTAGCTTGTTTAGGCCAGCAGTGAAGAAGCCTGGAGAGCGAGTGGCGATGAAATTGCAAAAGGCATTTGCCACAGCTTGTTGAGAATTGAGTATTTTTCCTTGCAAGAAGTGGTCCAAAGCCTGGAAGAAGTGGTAGTCAGTGGGTGCAAGGTCTGGTGAATACGGTGGATGACAGAGAGTTTCCAAGTACAGCCTCTGTAGTTTGAGCAGCGTTGTTTGTGCGACATGTGGTCGAGTGTTGTCTTGCAAGAGAACTGGCCTGTCTCTACTGACCAATCTCAGCTGCTTAATCACAAGCATCCTCATCATTTCATCCAAGTGGGTGCAGTAGACATCCGCTGTAATCTATTGACCAGGTTTCATGAAGCTGTGGCGGATAATATCAGTGCTGGGCCACCAAACAGACACCATTAGCTTTTTTTGATGAATCTTCAGTTTTGGACTATGTTTCAGCACATCTTTATCCAACCATTGTGCCGAACGTTTGTGATTGTCAAAAAGAATCCACTTTTAATCACACGTAACAACATGGGGTAGATAGAAATGGGTCCTCTTTATGTCATGACAGCAAAGAAAGACAAGCTTTGAGACAATTTCTTTTCTGACACTCATTTAATTCATGAGGTACCCATCTATCCAGCTTCTTTACCTTGCCGATTTGTTTCAAATGGTCCAATATTGTTGGAATAGTAATGTTGAACCTTGCTGCTAATTCATGCATAGTTTGAGATGGATTCGCTTCCACTATAGCTTTCAGCTCATCATCATCCACCTTGGTCTCAGGTCACACACGTGGCTCATTTTCAAGATTAAAATCACCAGATTGGAACTTCTCAAACCATCAACATATTGTGCGTTCATTAGCCACATCCTTCCCAAACACTTTGTTGATATTATGAGCTGTCTGTGCAGCATTGGTTCCAAGATGGAACTCATATTAAAAAATAACATGAATTTTTGACTTATCCATGTTTTCACAAAAATTTCTCTAAAAAAATTTTTGAAAGATAATCACAAGCCAAAACATGTGTTTGAAAGCCTGAGGATGTACCTTCACAATAAACATAAAACAAGAAGTGTCAAAGTGAAATGTCAGAGATATCAACTGTCAAACTTAGTACTTAAGGAAATCAGACATCCCATACTTAATAACCGAAGTAGGATCTAAATTTTCTGTTAAAAATGATGTGACTTTTTGATAAAAGCCAATCTCACTGGAGTTAAGTGATATCTCATTGTGGTTTTGATTTGTATTTCCCTGATGATCAGAGAAGTTGAGCGCAGTGTACAGGCAATATATGTAACCAAAGTATTTGTACCCCATAATATTCTGAAATTTAAAAAAAGCACAAGAGATGGAAAAAAAATGGTGTGTATGTTTGAGGGGATGTGGTAAGAGATTCATGGTGACAGGGGAAGGTGGGAGGATATGGGGATGTGAGCGAGAACAAATCAGGAGGCTTTCCACATTCAAGATATCCAGCCATCAAGTTGGGGACTGACTTGTTAGCTTGCAGAGGCCCAGTCAGGGAATTTTCAAATAAAAGACAGTCAATAAGTGATACATTTGTACTGTGACACCCCTGTATTCATACACATAGTCAATGTATCTCATACATCTTCAAGGGTGGACAGTTTCCTACATTTTGGTATGCACTGCTCGCTCTAAATTTCTATCTCAAAGCTCCACTTCAGCTCTTGTATTTCTATGTATTCTGCATATGTTTGAATATCTATATTTGTACTGACTACAGTAAAAAAGTATATAATAAAGTCATTCAACATCAAGAACAGCTTTTTATCTGCTTTGTCAGAACATCCTTTAAATAGCTGCATTCTGTTAATGCACAGTAGTTAAATAAACTCCAAGATTCTTATTCTGCAATAACCCATTAAATCATCTTAAATACTATGTCATAATGACAACTTGATGCAACCAGATGTGATATTTGGGGATTTAAAAAAATACTTTTCTAAAGACATAGCTTCCTGATTTTACGTTCCCGAGCCCATTTGCACAGCTGTTAAATCTCTTGGCTCTTCTTTCTGTGGGTGTATATCACTTATGTTCTGCTTCGTGCATGACATTACTGAAGTGCAAATGAATGTTCCACAGGACATTGTGATATGTACTTTGGTGAGATCGGTACCAGCATCATTTAGTCCTCAAGGCATGATTTTCTCACTCTGGAAAGGTGCAAATAGCTGTGACCATATGTTGACATAAGAGCATTAATAACAGGTCTTGCAAGGTGCCCTGTGGTCTAGGAATCATAGTTAGTCAGCTGAGCCCCAAAAGACAGTATTCATCATACCCAGGCTTAATAGAAGGCTGGTGGCTTGCATTACATATAGCTCAAATGTACTTATCCACATCTGCATTAAGAATTGTTTCCTGGTATTATTTTAACACCATCAAAATAGTAATCTATTAATAATACCTCTAGTTCCTGCCCTGCATTGCAATTAATTATTCACAAGAGGTGTAAGCTTTATAGTACTTAGAGTTTTTATGTCATATGGGGTTGGAACTGAACTTTTGAACTTCTGATTTTATCAGTTGTTATAAGAGTTGGCAAAATTCAAAGTTGTGTATGTGATGAACCATCAAAGAAGAAGAACCCATTTGACAACCATGTTATGCACTGTGCACAGGGAAGTATAATGCCACCATCAAGCAGGAATCTTAGAAATTAGGTCATAACAGGCAGTGCAAGTGGGCCCTAATGAACCCAGATTCATATCTGTGGTGAAATTATATGCTGGATAATGTCCTCCAAAAAGCTGCCATGTTTCAATCTGGAAAGAAGCCCATTGCTGATACAACAAATCAATTGATAAGAAGTGTCTTTATTGCGCTCAATAAAAGAACAGCGCAACCCCAAATAAACATACACGGCTCATAAAACAAATTGCTCACCTAAAATGAATTACACTCGAAGTTTTTTTTTTAAAGTAAATTACGCCACAGAATATTCTGTGGTATATCCATCCATTAAAGAGTAAGATCATAAGCAGCACTAAAAGTAAATGTTTCCATGTCTCTTTTTGGTTTAGTTTTTTTTTTCAGTCTATGGGATTACCAAGAGCAAAATGTAAAAGAAAAAAAGTGTTAGAAATGGCCTGTTTTGTGAAATATAGGAAAAAATATACCATCTGTGATTTAGCACAGTTCTCAATATTCCATCTGTGATCTGAACACGATTCTTAGCAAAGGCTGAATCCCATTGTAGTTCAATATGATTTTTTAAAAAGTTTTTCTAAGAAAACTACTTTTGTAACATACTATTATCATTGGCATGGATCTTTTGAATGAAATAGTAAACGTGGCCTTTACAATTGTTTTAAGAATTTGTTGTTGTTGCATGCAAGGGCTTAAAATTCTGAACTGCTGATAAACTAGAGCCTTGTTCTATCACCCTCCCAGCAAACTTCACTGTACAAGAAGTGTATTCTGAACCTTGTATGATGGACCTTTGTTTCTTCATTCATGTAGTAAACAAATGTTTATTACCAAGCATCTTGTTAGAGGGATTTCCATGAATAAGTGAATCTAAAGTATCAAATGGCATTTTTATGTTGCTTTAGTCAATGTAATTTTGTTCAGTATTAAAAAGAAAACACAATGGCACACCCCACAATGACTCACTGGTCTTTTCTCAAGACAATGCTGACATTTGCTCATTTCCGTCTGATGAACTCATTTGGTGAGATGAAGCCACACATGGGAAGTTCCACTGGTCACCGTCAGGTAATATAAAAGCAGGATTTCTTGACCTCACATTACTGACACTTTAGACTGGATAATTCTTTGTTGTGGGGGTCTAGGTGTCCTGTTACCTACAGGTTGTTTAGCAGCATCCCTAGCCTCTACTCACTAGATTCCAGTAGCAACTCCCCCAACCCCCTTCAAATTGTGACAGTCCAAAATGTCTCCAGAAATTGCCAAATGTCCCCTGAGGGGGTGGGGCAAGAATCACTTTTGGTTGAGGACCACTAGTATAAAAGGGATCACTAGATTTTCATATTATCAATTGTTGAAAACTATTTTATTTTCTTTTTCCTTGTAGGGTAACAGCCAATGACCTGTATCTAACTTTTTGTTGGAAAAGAATTTGTGATGGAGACTGATACTGAACACAGAACAGAAGAGAGTGGGAAGTGGTTTAGGAGAAGCTAGGGCTGAGAGAGCTGTTTCGTAATGCATCAAGATCAGACATAAGACCGACAGCATCATTCCCACCAAACACAGTCTGCTAATCACAGGTGTCTCTGGCCATCATTCCTTTCTTCTTTCTGTGTCCTTAATATGGGGTTTCCAGCCCACTTTGGCTGGGAGAAATATTATTTTGCGAAGCCCAGCTCTAATGTCTTCTCCATCTTTTCTGTGAGGGCTTCCCATACCCCATTGGTAAAACAAAATTTCTCTTTCTGCTTCCATGTTGTGGGCCTTTGCTTGTTTCAATTTACCAATTATTATATTCTGCTTGATATTTTAGTTAACTCATTAGATACCTGTTCCTCTTGAGATGTTATAAAGTCTTTACAGCTAGACTATCATCTTTATATCCTACAACATTTAGTCTAGGGATTGGATTTGGTTATGAGTAATAGAGTAAAAGAAATCTTAAGGTAACTTAAGTGGGGAGTTTGCTTTCTTTACATTAAAAGAAGCCTGGGTGAATAGGTAGCTGCAGTCATTGGTTCAGCAGTGCAGCAACACCTAGGCTAAATTTCCAAAATTCTCTTGGCATTTCCTTCTTGGTCACAAGATGGCAGCTACTCAGCATGTCTTTCTCTGCCTTCCAGGCAGGCACGAGTAGGGTTCTCAAGAGACCTGCAGGCTTCCTTTATATCTCATAAGTCAGAACTGAGTCACATGGCAATTCCTAACTGTAGCAGAGGTGGGGGAGTTGATTTTTTTTCTAATTTTTCCAGACTCTATAGTAGTAAATGGCAAAGGAAAGATGCTTGGATTGGATTTCAAATAAGCCATCCCTCAATGGCTAAGGACATGCTAAGTGCTTGTGGAAGGAATTCAACATTGGGCTCTGTTCAAGGAGCATCTCTTCATCTTAGGGCCTTTTGGGACAGGAGGAACATACACTAACACTTTAAGTAAGACACTTGCTCAAGTGTGACATCAAACCATAAATTAGGCCTTAATTTGATGACTGCTTTTCAAATAAGTGTTTCATAAACTGTCCTGCTTCCTTATCCTTTGCTTTAATTTTTTCATGGTACACGAATGAATTCGATAAAAGGAACGTGGTAGGAAAGGGCAGAAGTCAGATGAGGAAAGTGTGGGGAAGAAAAGAAGGCACTAATGAGAGATCCTCTCATACCGAGCGGGAAGGTGCCAGAACTGGGGGACTTGAAGGCAGAAAGGAAGTTGAAACCTGCCGATGTGGACAGTAGCATCATGTGGGATTTCCAAAAAGGGTCGCATGATAAAATGTGATTTTAAAATTAATCTGCCAGAGCAATGCAACATTATTGTTTCTTTTTCAGACCATCTAAAAACTCTGATAAAGACATCAAATCTAATAGCTATTTGAAATTTAGTCAACTCTTTCCTTTTGGTCTTAATACTTCCCCAAATAGTCTTATGTAAATCCCATGAACCTGTCTTTCAGAATCTGTGCTTGTATTTTTTCTTTCCTAAATATTCTTATTGAGATATTTTACCCTGCAACCGTGGGGTTAAGCAGAATGTGTTCATTTTATTTTCTTCTTCAGTGAGTGTGACAATTTGAACAAGAATGGCCAAATTGTTTTCTTTCTTTCTTTTTTCCTCCTAAATCAAACTGTCTATTCAGAAGAGGATCACATTGCAGTTCCATTAAACAAAATAACACGTTCTGCTCTGATATTTAATAGGGGAACCTCTGCATCACCATCTCTCTGCTTTATTGACATGAGAGCTTACTGAGGAACATTTTTCCCCCATTGAGAGGTCTTGAGGGGGTCTTTCACATTTTTTCTCTCCCTAGCGATTTCTGTTCTGGCAGGGTCTTGGGTATGATCGATGACATGGGGCTTGTTGTGGCTTATATGCAAATTCAGAGAAAGAAAAACAGAAGGTAGAAAAAGAATATTTCACTTTTCTTATCTAAAATAATCAACTTTATTTAACTGATTCGTGGGTCTTTTCTCATGAAACAGTAAACCTATTAGAAAAGAGACAAGATAATAAATTATGGGGAGATCTTAGCATGGGTTGTCATTGGTTGGTAATAACATAGTAAGAGCATAAGATTGATCACACCTGGCTAGCTCTCGATCCATCTAGTCCAATAGCCTGTCATTGGCAGCTGCTCCAAGGGATGCGATTGTTCTTCATGATGCTCCCATTAAATGTAGATTGTCCCTAAACATCCCACTGGACAATTAATGCTGTGATGTCTATGCATTTGGGTAAACTACAGACTTATTGCTGTACTTTCTACAACCTCCTGAGGAAAATGTTAAGTTTTTATTGTTTGTGGGGTTTTCTTTGGCTTTGCTGTTCCCTTTTAGGTGTCCTGATACTCCCTTGCATGTTGTGATTTAAGGGATGAACCACATTGTAGAATCCTTGGGTTTTAAAAGGAAGCTAATGTTCTTCTTATCCATATCATGGTTCGTTTAAAAATTATTTCATATTACACAGTCAATACACCTCATAAAAAGTGTACAACATAGAGAAAAATAAGAGTAATCAGTATGCAGAAGGATGTGTGTTGCACTATTCATGGCAAGACTGATAATTTGGGAACAAACTAAATGTCCATCATAGAAAAAGTTACATAAACTGTTGCCACAAACTCATCAGGTAAATCCATGCAGCTATTAACCAATAAAGTAGATATATGTGTACTGACAGAAATTTCTTTTTCTAAGACATATTTTTAATTGAAAAGAGCAGATTGCAGAATAATACGTGAAGTGTAAAATTTATATTGCTAAAAACAACACAAACAACTATGCATTTCTATAATTACATATGTATCTATGTTAATGTATAGAAGAAGGTCTGGACAGATGCCCACCACCTGGGACAGGCTGGGTATGGAAAAGGTCAGGAAGTATTTTCACTTTACCTTTAAATATTTTACAAGAACATATCATTTTAAACTAGTATATTTGGAAATAAATATACAAGAATTGTTGAAAATGAAGCGAGAAAATAAGATCCTGAATTTTCTTACCCCGAAAAAAGTACTATGATAATTCTTATGATTTTCTTTCTAATCTTTTTTCATTTATATCTGTTTTACATAGTTGTGCTAAGTGTGAACATATTTAAAAATATGACATATTTTTAAATTCAGAGAAGGATGACAAGGAAAACCAGAGTGTCCCACAATTCCATTGTCCACACAGTTCTATGTAATTATGTAGATGTTTAGGAAATATAAGCAGTTCAGAAAGGAACAGAGGAAAATGAAATTCTTCTTCCCTATGTCTTTGAGCACCCCTCACCCATCCCTGTCTTTCTCTCCCAGTTTCCCAAGGACAAGACAAGTCATTGCTGGTAATGCTTTCTTAGACTTCCTTCTAGGAAAAATAAGTGTGTGTATATATACATATATATGTATAAAATAATCATCACAGCTAATATTTAGTATGAATTTGTCATGTGACTATTAGACACTGTTCTGAAGCACTTTGTATGAATTAGCCCATTTAATCCCTATAGCTCTATGAATTAGGATCCATTGTTGTCACCATTTTTCTGGTGAGAAAACTGAGGCACAGAGAAGCTAAGGAAATTGCTGACAGTCACACAGCTAGAAAGTGGTAGAGCTGGGGTTCAAACCCAGAGAATCCGGCTCCAGAGTTTCAGTATTACTATTCCAGTGACAGTAGATCCATGTCTATACAAGTCTTTAAATTTCCCTAAAGGAGGTCACACTATACTTGCTGTTCTGAACCTTGCTTTTTTCCTTTAAAAAAAGTTACTTTAATATCAGTTTATTCAAAGCAACTTTATGCTTTTAATATTAGGTCATTAAATATGAAATGTCCAATTTTGAATCAAAAGTTTATTATATCTCAAACAAGAAGCAGTACAGTTAATCAAAGTATGCGCCTGAACTACCAACACACTTTTGTCATCTTAACTGTAGCTTGTTTATGCCAGCAGCGAAGAAGCCTGGAGAGTGAGTGGCGATGAAAGGCATTTTCCACAGCCTGTTGAGAATTGAATATTTTTCCTTGCAAGAAGTGGTCCAAAGCCTGGAAGAAGTGGTAGTCAGTTGGTGCAAGGTCTGGTGAATACGATGGATGACAGAGAGTGTCCAAGTCCAGCCTCTGTAATTTGAGCAGCGTTATTTGTGGGACATGTGGTCAAGCGTTGTCTTGCAAGAGGAGTGGCCTGTCTCTGTTGACCAATCTCGGCTGCTTAATCACAAGCATCCTCGTCATTTCATCCAATTGGTTGCAGTAGACATCCGCTGTAATTGATTGACCAGGTTTCATAAACCTGTAGTGGATAAAACCAACACTGGACCACCAAACAGACACCATTAGCTTTTTTTGATGAATCTTTGGTTTTGGACTGTGTTTCAGCACTTCATCTTTATCCAAGAATTGTGCCAAATGCTTGCAATTGTCAGAAAGAATCCATTTTTCATCACATGTAACAATACGGTGTAAATGGTTCACCTTTATGTTGTGACAGCAAAGAAAGGCAAGTTTTGAGACTATTTCTCTTCTGACGCTTATTTAATTCATGCAGAACCCATCTATCCAGCTTCTTTACCTTGCTGATTTGTTTCAAATGGTCCAATATTGTTGGAATAGTAACGTCAAACCTTGCTGCTAATTCACACGTAGGTTGAGATGGATTCGCTTCCACTACTGCTTTCAGCTCTTCAGTATCCACCTTGGTCTCAGGTCACCTACATGGCTCATTTTCAAGATTGAAATCACCAGAACAGACCTTCTCAAACCATCCACGTACTGTGTGTTCATAACCCAAATCCTTCCCAAACACTTCACTGATATCGTGAGCTGTCTGCACTGCATTGGTTCCATGATGGAACTCATTTTCAAAAATAACACTAATTTTTTACTTATCCATGGTTTCACAAAAATTGCTCTAAAAATTTTTTTGAAAGGTAATCACAAGCCAAAACATGTGTTTGAAAGACTGAGGATGTACCTTCACAATAAATATAAAACAAGAAGTGTCAAAGTGAAATGTCAGAGATATCAACTAACAGTACTTAAGGAAATCAGACATTTCATACTTAATAACTTAATAAATTACAGTGTTTCCTATTGTAGGGATGCAATTCTATTCATGAATGCTGCAGTTATTTTCTATTTTTTTTTGTTTTTGTTGCTTTTTCACTTTTATTGCTTTATTTATGTTTTCTCCCTCTTCTGGGGTCAATTTTGTACTTTGCATTTTCCTAGAAAAAGCTCCATTTCCTTCCTTTCTATTTAGTATTTTTTTCATTTCTGCCCTCACCTTAATTATCCTTTTCCATCTGTTATATGGGTTTATTTTATTGTTGTTTTTCTTAACAACAATTGTTGTTGAATTGGACATCTCACTCATTCATTTTTTTCCTTATTTAATTATGTAGGTTTTTAATGCCATAAATTTAAAAAAAACCACTTTTTTCCTTGATATTCTGCTTTTCTTTTTTAAAAAAGCAATTATTTAAGAGATCGCTTAAGACTTTCTAGATGGTTGACTTTTTCCTTTTTAATTAACATGCCTTGCCATTTTTCCTGACTTGCATTTCCTGTTTTATGATTAAGTCTTTATATTTTATATTATCAAGGTTTATAACATTTATCTTTTCCACCCATATTTCCCATAGTAATTTAGTTTTAATTGTATATTTAAATAAGTTTAATATTCATACAAAGTACATTGTATCCAGCATTTAAAATGAAACATTATTGTTTTGTTCTTTATCATTTTTGACGAAAGAAAGTATAGTGTTCTACACATATCATAATTTCCTTGATGATTCTTTATTGTTGGACGTTGGGGCTGGTTCCAGTTTTCCTCTCTTGTATATTATACTGAAATCGCTGTTTTTAAGAAGGTGTCTCTCAACCCTGTATTTTGCACAGTTTCTACAATGAGAGAATTCCCTAAGTGGAACCGTGAGTGCCGATCATGTTGAAGCCTTAGGCAATTTATAACTCTCAGCCCTGAGCAGCCCTGACTCCTACAGGAATCGTGTTAGACTGCCCTCCTATGGCAGCCACTTTAACTGCACTCAAATGGTTGCTTTTATCTTATTTACATCAGTAGCCAGAACTGCCCTGGGCATTCAATGAGAGATTGTTCTCTTTGTAGTGAGGTGGGTTTCTCTTTATTTACAGGGTGTTCCTTCTTGATGTCCAGCATATTTTACATAACAAATATCAGAACCTTTTCCCAAATCATCCCTGAGAGAGTTGAGACTGACAACATTGCTTTAAGAGAACCATAGACTTAGCACTATAAAAATAGTTGGAATCCTTTTTCTGTAAGATAATTGTCATGTACTTATCTGTAGAATAACTCACCTACCACTTTTACTTTTTACCTTCACACAAAACCTTGAAACATTTCTTTGCAAGTTAATACAGGTCAAGTGTTAACCTCATATATAATGTTACCTTTGTGGATGAAAAGGGCTTTTCTTACACATTTTCAGTAGCAATGGGCAGTTGGGCTGGGGCTGACCCATTGACGTGCCCACAAGTGAGGTTAGAGAATCAGTCTCTTGCTATGAAGCAAGACTTTTCTCCAGTGGTGTTGAGCACAGTGGACTCAGACTGAGTTGATTCTCTTGTTCCAAAACTGGTTCAAGCCAGGACACTAAGCCCCTCTCTTGATCATTCCTGTTCCCTTACCTTCTACATCCTGCCAATTCTACCTGTCAAATATGACTCAAATCCACCCTTTCTCTCCTCCCACCACTAGCACCTGCTGGGCCCAGGTGCCCTGTATCTTACCTGGATCTCTGCACTGGCCTCCACCTGATCTCCTGCTTTGGGACTTGCCTTTTTAGTCCTTTCTCTATATTGCAGTGAGAGGGATTTTTTTTTTCTTGCAAGCACTCAGTAGCCTCTATAACTCTTGTGATAAAATTCACATTCATTAACAGAACAGGCTCTGCTTTCTGTTCTGCCTCTGGGTCCTCGTGCATGCTGTTTCCTTTTCTTGGAACACATTTCTCTTCCCTCTCTGTGGGGCTAAATTCAACTAATTCTAAGTCCTAACCTTAGATTTTACTTCTCAGGAAAAATTTCCTGCATCTTCCAGGTTTCCTAGATTTCTACTTCCCATAATCTGGTATGCCAAATCTCTCACATTGTATAGTCTCAGCCAATGAAACTTTAAGCTCTGTAAAGTCAGGGGTATCTTGGTCTCGTTTGCTGTATCAGTTAGAAATTGTGCTTGACTGTCAATAATAGACAAAACCTATTAAGATAAAGGATATTTTTTCTCACATATCGCAGTCTAGAGAAAAGTATCTCAGAGCTGGTATGAGGCCTCCTCAGGCCCATTTGAAAACCAGGCTCTTCCCATCTTGTTGCTCTGCATCCTTAGTCCTTGACCCTCATCATGGAGATTGCCTCATGGCCCAAGATAGCTGCTGGAGCTCTAGCCATTACATCCATGATCCAGACAGAAACAGAAAGAAGAAGAGAAGGGCAAGAAGAGTTCATAGAGCTATTTGTCTCTCCTTTAAAGAGATTTCTTATAATCCTCTCCAATAATGTCAGCTTCTATCTCATTAGTCAGAACTTAGTTTCATGGATATACCTAGCTACAAGCTAGGCTGGGAAATAGTCTTTACCTACATACAATACCACCCCAACTAAAACGGGTTTTGTTATTGGGAAATAACGTAGAAATGGGTATTTTGAAAGCAACAAGCAGCCTCTGCTATTCTCCTTATAGTAGCTCAAGGTCTACTCATTTGGGCAACTCGCCCCACTCTAATCAAACGAGCAGATAGCACTGGAACAGAGGATAAAGGGAGCCAAAGAATTGGAATAGGAACTGTCACACTGCCGTCAATAGAAACCACCTTCCTTACAACCATGAGCGTGACCCATCTGCAAATGACTCGGTGATGCACGTATCAGAGTGATTCTTTGCTCTATCTCCAGATCCAGCACACAGAAGCAGGTAGGGCGTGGTGGAGAGCCCTGGACATGGAATCAAAGGCTGGCATTCCAGGCTTTGCTCTGTAAATAATGATCCATATGGCTTGATTCTAGTAACTTACCCTTCTAAGTCGTTTTCTTCATTTGTGAAATAGGGCCTGTACCATTTCTTCTGCTCTCCTACTGCAGGAGCCCAATAAGATAATATGTGGACTCACAGGCTTGATGATCAGTGGGTGCACGTGCATGGAGCCAGCTGTTTACAGTGGTGCTTTTCAAACTGTAATGTGCCTATGCACTGCCTGGGGGCGCTTAGTAAAGTGCAGATCGGATTTGGCAGTTCTGGTGTGAGGTGTCAGATTTGAACTCTGCTCTTTGGAACTCCCGGGCCAGCTCCACCTGGTGGAACTTCCAGGGAGGGCGTGGGATAAGCAAGGGGAAGTCTCAGCCCCAGCAGCCTCCTGGGATTCTGCGTCCATGTGCAGAGCTGTAGTTAATCATTCTCACTTTGCAAGCACATTCTGGATGCCATTGAAGTGTGTCCACGGGGTCCTGACAGGACCCCCAGGTGTCCACTGGAGGAGCTTTCTCCCTGTGCTTTAGGAATGTGGTCTTGACCTTCTTCATGCCTTTCTTTGGTAGGCCAAGTGTTGTCCAAACCATCGCTGATGGCCAGATCATTTTTAAACCCTCATGTGGTAAAAACCTCCACTTCAAATAAGTGGAAATCTTAAAAAACAAACAAACAAACAAAAAACCCCTCATAATACAAATAAGGTGGATAAAACAAACAAGATGTATAAAGTAGGATTTGCTAGTAATGAATACAAATCTTGAAAAGACTTTGTGTGGGATGGCCCAACCCGCCCACGGCCATTTAATCTTTGCAAGGCGGTTACATGCAACAAAGCCCCAAACTTAGCCTGCGACCTGTGCTCCGGGACCATTCCTAGGCCAAGGCAGGAAGGGCAGAAGTAGGGATTTTTGTTTGGCTAGTATCACAAAGCTGGTTTGACTTTTTAAAATTATGTGAAAGTTTTCTGATTCTGAAAACAATAAGTGCTTGTTTAGAAAGGGAGGTGGGTGAATAGAAAGAGTAGAAGAAAACAAATTTCCTATGATTTCATTTTACGAAGGCAATCATTTTAGACATTTTGATGTCTTTCCTCACAATCTTTCTTTCTTTTCTTTTCTATTTGAGATGTGGCAAATTTAGACTTTTTAAAAAAGTCACATGACTACGTAACTATCCCCTTGAGTGAGAAGCAGGTGGGGAGGTGACTGGGAGAAGTCCTGGGTAGGGGCTGGAGGAGGAAGAGGCTGGCCTGATGTGGAGATTCCCCAGCAGGAGCCTTAGCCAGCTGGCCAGGGGGCCTGATCTGAGGCTGGTGACCAGCCTGACATCTGGGTCCTTCTTCTCTCTCTTTCTAACCCTCAATTATTAATGTGTACCAGTGGAAGTCCTTCCCTCAGTTCCTCAGCTACCAGTAGAATTTTGCAGGGGCATTAAACAAATGAGGAAGGAGCATATTTTCTGTTCAATATTCACAGCAATCCTTGGAGGTAGAGACCTTTGTTATACCCATTATATAGAGGAGGAAACTGAGGCTATGCATTTACTGGGTTATTGTGATGATACTTTTTAAAAACATGTAATATAAATATGGGTGTGTGTAAATTCTGGCACTATTTGTTATAATTATGATGAGAACTGATACAAGCACTGGTGCTTTGGAGCACATTGCAGAGATACCCAACTGAAACAGGAGGATCAAAAAAGGCCTCTTGGGGTGACTATAGTTAGCAACAGTGTATTGTATATTTCATAGTAGCTAGAAGAGAGAACTTGAAATGTACCCAACACATAGAAATGATAGATACTCAGGGTGATGGATACCTCAGATACCCTGACTTGATCATTACACATTCTATGTATGTAACAAATACTCACATGTACCCCATAAATATGTTAAAAATATTATGTTTCAATTTTAAAAGGGGCCTTTTGGAGGAAAGACTAAATAGGAATGGTCTAAGTGAAAAGGAGATCTAGCTTCTTGGCATCATTGTACACTCCTTGGATAGAATGTAAATTCTTTGTGGGAAGTCCACATCCTTTTTGTATTCTTCACAACTAGGTGTGCAGAATAGGTGTGTTGATTGTAATAGCAATTCAGTCTTCCAGAAAACAAATCTAGGACCACTGTTAGCCTCAGTGGTGACTTGTGCAAATTACAAATAGGCAATCCCTCTGGGTGTAGGTGACAGGCACAAAGAAAAGGCATGCTCTCTCTGGGTGAAGGAAAAGGCACCAACCCTAGACTTCAGGGTCAGTGGCTTTGGGCTTGGCCCCTACTTGTCTCCTCCGCCAGGCATCTTGTTCAGTGCACCTTGTCACACACTGATGCTGATCAGAAGTCATGGATCATGTGCTCCGGATTCCTGGCTCCTGGCCTCTGAATACAGCAACTCTGCCTCTCCTGTGCTTGGATCCCTGACACTAGGGAGGACAAGTAACAGGAGTCTGTCCCATTGGGAAGGAATTGTAATGCCCAACACTAGGTCGTTTCCAAGAGGGGGTTTTGATGGGGGCAATAGAAAGCAATCCCTCAACACCCCAAGTGCTTGAAGGGGGTGGGAAAAGAGTGCTTCTGAGGAAAAGTAAGGCATGTGGAGATACCCAGAGACAGACTCATCCTTCCCAGAGAAGCCCAAAGTGGCTTTGCTTAAATATGGCCCTCCTTGCCTCTGTACCTTGAACATAATAACTTCAGGGGAAATTATTTAGCTCTCATTATTTTTATGTGACTAATAAATTATAAATACTTCCGGTGCTCCTTCCTAATAGCAATGAGAATAAACAATAAGAATCATTTCAGCTGATTGACAATTAAGGTTCTAATGAGTGAAATGGAAGTCTTATGAAGAGGATTTGGACAATTCATTAGTGGGAAGCATAAGCACTTAAAAAAATCTAATGAAGTCTTTAGCTAAATTAATCAAAACAAAACAAAAACGAAATTGGACAGGAGGGACAGATGCCAGAAATAGGCCATATTCTTCACATTAGAGAAAGAAGTTGCTGACAGAAATCTTTAAGAAGGATATAAGGGAAACCCTGCCATCGTGGAATGGTACAAGGTTGACCGATTTTACCAATCTAAATGTACACCTCCACGCGTTTGTACAGCTGCACACACACTGGTAGCCACCACTCAAGTCAACACTGAACACATTTCCGTTACTCCAGAAAGTTCCTTGCGTCCCTTTCCAGGCAATTAGCATCCCCAGAGGCAACCACCGATCTGCTTTCTGTCACTCTCCGTTAGTTTGCCTGTCCCAGAATTTCACAGAAAGGGGATCAGAGAGTATGCAGCCTTTTGTGTCTGGGTCTTTTCATTCCACCAAAAGCTATGTCGTTGTTCTTATCAGCAGCTCACCCCTTTTCATTGCTGAGAGCGATACCATGCTATGAATACACCACAATTTGTTCATCCATTCTCCTGTCGATAAGCATTTGGATTATTTCCAGTTTGGGGCTATTATGAATAACGCTGCTTTGTGCATTCTTGCACACGTTTTGCGGACATCAACTGTCCTCCCCAGGGAGGCATTTCTGCGTCACTGGGTGGGGTATGTCGGATTTCCTTAGAAACTGCCTTACGGTTTTGTTTTTAGCCAGTCGTCATCATCGTCCTCCACCTCCTCCTTCCCCTCTTTGCTTTTTGCATTCTCGCCTTACAAACCTGCATTGTCAACCGAGGCTTCACCCACAGGCAAGAGCCGCACGGTTTAGAGTAATTTTGTATCCTTTGTTCCCTCCTGACCGGCTCTTCAAATCTCAATTTCACTAAGGAAAAACTAGTCAATGCATTCCATAGTCTCGCCATCAAAGTTTGCCTATGCACCTCTGCAGGGGATGAGTGTTAAAAAGCAAAAGAGGGCGTTTGACGCAGCAAGGAAGAAAGGGAGGGAAGGAGCGCGGCAGGAAGGCGCCGAGCGAGCGCGGGTTTCCCGGGCGGCCCGGGCCTGCGTCCTTGCGGCGCGGCGCCACCTAGCGGCGGCCGGGCTCGGTGCCGCTGCCCTCCGGCTTCGGGAAATCCGCCGCTCCTGGCGCCGTCGCTGGCCGGACACCGCAGAGCCCCTCTCAGCACCCTCGGCCTTAGTCGTGCGCAGCTCGCGACCCCTCCGGGAAGGGCCCTGGAGCGAGCATCTCGTATCCCGGCGGCCCCGGGGCCTCGCTGAACCCACAGGCCCCCTTAATTCAATTCCTTTTTCCTGAGGCCCCAGGAGGATCGCGACCATGGACAGCGGCCAGGGATGCGCAAAACTCTGCTGGCTTTGCCCCTCCCCGCGGTCCTTCCCACTGTTTCTCCCACCGCCCTGCTTGGACATTTCTGTCAGGGTGGAGTCTCATTGTAAAAGTTCTTCAGGGATGCCAGAAAGGGACTTGACACTTACTGAAAACCCAGGTTGTGGGGCGTTATATATTTAATCTTCCAACAAGCTCGTGAGGCAGCTAGTATGACCCCATTGTATATACGGAGAAAATGAGGTTCAGAGAGGTTAAGTATTTTTTCCGAGGTCACGCAGCCATTCCAGAAAGAACCAGATCTCAAACTCACCATTGGCTGATTTCTCCCAGTACATCAGCATTTTTTCAGGACCCAGATATGCCCCCCACTCCCCCAGTTCGTTTTCTCCCCTCCTTCACACCTCGTCCTACTCTCCTGGAATGTGCATAAACTGTCGGTCCTCCTGTGTTAGATGCCACAGAGCACACGGCTCGGAAGGAACCCCAGTTGAACATTTCGGACTGCTGCCTCGTCCCCCAGCCCTCCCTCCTGAGTCTCCTGGAGAGGCTCTATCCAATGGCAGGCACACAGCTCCACCAGTCTCCAGCTGTGACCCGTAGCTCTTTGCTTAGGGAAGAAAGAAACCCTTTGGGATTTGAGATGCTTTGGCACTTTATCCCCATTCCCCCCTGAAGTGATGATGCTTATAACAAAGCAAGTAGAAAAATAAAAATTTAGAGCAGGGAAGGTCCTTGAAGTCTGCTTACTTCTGGTGGCACAGGATAATGAGAAAAAAGACAGAGTGTTTAAGGGACTTGGCCAGTGTGACTTAGTGGACATCAGAGCCAGGATGGGTCACCATGTTCTGAGCTGTCCAGGGGCTGTCCCTGTGTGGAGAGGACATCCAGGGTGTCCATGTGGGCAGTGTATGATATACAACCTGATTGGAAGAAGGTGTTGGTTCGGGGTTGGAGGGAGGGTAGAAAGATATGCACTTACAGAAACGAAACGTGAGGGAAACAATCACATGTCCAGGGGACCTTGAGAGTCCACAGGTGTGTCCTTCACCAATCAGTGTAGAGGTGTCCTGTTATGTGTGGAAGTCCTCACCCCTAGTACTTCAGAATATGATCTTATTTGGAAATAGTCTCTACAGAGGTAATTAAGTTAAAATGAGGTCATTAGGATGTCCCTTAATCCAACATGTCTGGTGTCCTAATAAAGGGGAATTTGGGGGAAATCATGCACACAGGGAGAATGCCATGTAAAGTTGAAGGCAGATGTCTATAAGCCAAGGAATGCCAAAGATTGCCAGCAAACCACCAGAAGCTAGGGGAGAGGTATGGAACAGATTCTCCCTTGCAGCCCTCAGAAGGAACCAATCCTGACCATACACCGTGATTTTAGATGTCTAGGCTCTGGAACGGTGGCGAGACACTAAATTTCTGTTGTTTAAGTCACCCAGTCTGTGGTGCTTTGTTATGGCAGCCCTAGGAAATGAATACATGCTCTACTGTGCTCACCGAATTGGTGAGGACAGGGACAGGCTCATGGGCTGAGGATATCACATTAATTGTTATGCTTCTCTGTCTGTGAGGGACTGTGTTATGCTTTTACTAAAAATTGCGGTCTCTTTCCTCATAAATCTGGATTGTTCCCACTCAGAAATGACTATGATGTGACAGTTAAAAATGTCAAATCCTTGTCTCACAAACCATTCAGGTTGAAAAGGAGATAACCTAGTTTTGCAGGGCCAGGACGACGGAGAGGGAGGCGAGGCACCTGGGGCACAGCACTGAAGCAGGCACTCACGCTCCGGTGCTGCCTCGGTGCTTGCGCCCCCTGAGACTCTGTGTCTCCTTAAACTTCCTAGCCCCGGGGTCTCCTTTGCCTCACTCTCCTGCAAGCCCTGCATATTTGCACCTGGAGCCAGAAAAAGAAATAGGCATGTAAGACGTCTAGACACTGACGTGTGATTGCTGGAACTGCTGTCACAAAACCCAAGATGAGTCTCTGGAAAAGGCTCCTCTGGACAATGCCTTCACTCCCTGGGGACTTCTCCATTGGCATAGCTGTGCACTGGTGTCTTGAAAATCAGGACTGGTGTCATGATTTTCATTTTTAGTAATTCTCCAATGGATGGGGTTGAGAGAATTCAGGGAGAATACATCAGCAACACATTCTGAGTTCATGAGCTCAAGCTGGCTTTGAAATGGGACTAGGAGAGAGGGAGACCTACCTCCTCCCTCAGAGGAGACTAGCTCAAACAGAGCACTAAGGACAATTACCTTCCACACAGCGAGACCCAGACAAATCACAGGACTTTTATTTTAATTTTCAGTGAAGTATCTACTTTCACAGGAATCTCATATGAGAAAGCTGGCCCTGAACCCTGGAATTAGGGTTGCCAAAATTAGTAAATGAAAATACAGGATGCTCAGTGAAATTTGAATTTTAGATAAACAATGAGTAATTTTTTAGTATAAATATGTCCCAAATATTTCACGGGGCATCCTACATTTACAAAAATTATTTATTTTTTATCTGGAAAAATTTAACTGGATATTCTATATTTTATCTGGTAACTCTCCCTGGATCCTGTGTAAGTCAGCAACCTGAAATGATTGCTGGCATTTTTAGCGCTCGTGAGACTATGATAAGATATGAACAGTTTCTGCTGGTGAAAGTTTGGCCCATTTTTTCTTGGGACTAATATTATTCCAGGTCAAAGGGAGGCCATTAATCTCGGTAGATCAAGTGCCTCTAATTACTTAAGCAGGCATGTTCCACCTGGAAGAACTCACACCAGGCTTTTCAGCCTATAGCAGAGCTGCATTCGTGGCTGCATAAAGACATGGAAATAGGTGTGGGGTAGCAGCCTGTTTGATTTGGAATTTAAATGTGGCCCAGCCTCTAAGACAAGCCTTTCATTATTTAGAGCTGTTTCTTTGCAATTTCCTCCAAGAGTTGGTGTTCAGGGATTTATTGTCTTTGAATGTAAATTAAAATTTTTAAAACAATAATTTGTTGTTAAGAATTGTCTTAAGTAATGTGGCTAAGAAAAATGTCCTCATGATAGACGTGATTTGAACTTGTGTCTGTAGCAAGTTTGCAGAACAATGGGAAGCTAGGGTCCTCGTCTTGGTGGTGTATCTAACTGTTCCTTCACCACACGTCCATCCCTCCATCAACCTGCCAAACGCCAGGATTAGGAATACAGTGAGAAAAGATAGTTATATTCTTCAAGGAACTCATGGTCTCTTAGAGAAGTCTGGCATGTAACTAGACAATTATATTAAGTAGTGACTTTGCTATGATAGAATTGGGCACAGGGGAATATGAAAACTCACAGATGTAGGATTTAATTTAGGTGCCGGGGAGGGATGGTGGGAGGGATAATTCTGAAGAGAAACTGATGCCCTAGCAAGTCTGGAAGGGTGAGTAGAAGTTACTTAGCCAGGTGATATATTTAGAAGGTTGAGGTCAGAATCATTGGTTATTATTTGATTTACTGGGGAAAGGTAGAGGGAGGATCTAGAGGTGAGTCCTAGACTTCTGGTTTGGCACAGGTCTCACTGGGTACAAGTGGATATTTAGGTTTGGACCTTCAAAGTAGCCATTTTTAGAAGAAGTGAATGACTAGACCATGGTGGATGTTGGGAAAACTTCAAAATATTCATTCTCTATAAGAACCTCTTGGGAGATTTCATGTTAATCAATGAGGAAAAGTTACCTCTAGTTTCTGGGAACCAAGAAACAGGAGTACAGAGTGGCAGGGTGATTTATTAAATACTCACAGGTCCAGTATCACCTTTTAAAGGTTTTCTTTTCTTTCATTTGAATCCATAGTATCAGAAGCAGAGCATATTCATGAGCTTACACACTAAATAGAGTGAGTATAGGAAAAAGAGGATTGGTCACATGATCCTGTTCAGTATGGAGGGTGCTGCTTCCAGACAGTTGCCCAGAGAACCGAATGAATCAGTAAAACTTGGCAGATTCGCCTTGTAAATTGGACTGCGTCATCGGGCAGCATGCTGCAACAAAATGGGTGATACCGAGCTCCATAGATTGTATTTTTGGGCAAAATGTACTAGATGAGCTACAGATTGTATTTTCCATGCCTTCATGACTAATGTTTGCAATTACTAATAGTTGGGGACAGCTCCCACTGGAACAGACGTCGTCAGTATTTTTTAATACAAAATTAGTCATGTAGATTCCCTGGGACTTAATGTTTTATTAAATCAGTCTCTCAATCTCTCTCTCTCTCTCTGTCTTTTCAGAGAAGAGTGGTGCGTGGCACTCCTGAAGATTTTTTTATCATGTCATTAATTGCAAATGGGCCTAATTTTGTCAAAATTTAAACAATCCTTTTCTGTCTTAAAAGACAAAGGGACCTAAAAGACAATCTCTTTGATCAGCATGATCAACTATTGGATGATACTTTGTCTCTAAATGCTAACTAAGCAGCAGTGTTTATTTGGCAATAGAAGAAAGGTCACCGTTTTAAGGCAGTTCAGAAACCAAATGTTCCCATCATATGGCAGCTTTCTCGCAAAGCACCCCTTGGCTTTGCCACTTTGGAAGTCGTTTGTTGAAAGCCAAGCCTCTTGATGGTCATGCTGTGTGTGGTTGTTTGGTGCTGTGGCTGGAGGAGTTTGGTGTTGGAGGTCTGTTCATTGCAAAAGCCAAAGTCTCTACAGTAAGGAAAGTATTTATTTCACAAGGTGAGTTCTTAATAAGAAAGGGGGTGGTGGGTGGGATTCTTGAAAGGCGTGGTGGGACAATTGTAGTAGGATAGAACATGTGGCAGAAGAAACTTGAATCAGGTTTTGTTTTTTACTATCCAATGCTTTTCTTTTAAGCAGCATTTGTACAGCCCCTCCTGAAACAGAAAACCTCTTTAATTAGCTCCTGCAGAATATTTCTTTACTGCCACCTGTTGTTCAGGAAAATATTAGGGCTCAAATGGGGTCCTGGGTGCATGTTCCTTCTGCATGCTGTCCTAAATGGAACTTGGTGAGGCGCAAGTTATAGAAGCAATGCCAGCCGAGCCAGTCACATCTAGCAGAGAGAGCTGGAAAATGACATATTTTCTTGACACGGAGCAAGCTGCACACTGAGTTGCTAATCATTATTGATTTAGAATGTTAAAAAGCCATGCTTCCCATTTCAATAGGTGCAATGAAAAGTATTTTAGAGGTGGAAATTGCCTCTGCAAACAATATTAAGGAAAGATAAATTGAGGCAAAGAATTCCAAGGTTAAGTTTGTGTTAAACACTATCACAGCCTTTGATATGCTAATTACAGATATGATATGTGAGAAAAGTTGAAACTAATCACAGCCACAGGTCAAAGTCCTAGTCATCTCAAGTTAACCCAAGTGGCCCACTGTATACATTATATTTATTTTTGCTTCTCTTGGGTATAGTAAATGTGTCTGACTTTTTTCATTAAAGGCTCAGATTGGGCTTATTTGGTTAACATCTGTTAGGACTGGAGGTCTTACTCTTAATTGGTACCATCTGGAAAGGAGGAGGAACATACAGAGGATGATCATAATGGATTGAAGGCCCAGCACTTTTATATCTTGCAAAAATACTTGGTTTTATTTGTTAAGCTAGTACTATAAAACATATATTTGTTCATGTGTTATGTTTCAATTTTAAAACTTAACAATATTACAAAAAATGATTGTGATATGAGCTGCATCATTTAAGATACCAGTAATGTGTGTATGTGTGTGTATGTGTGTGTTTGTTTAGGGATGCCATGTATCTTCCTAAGGATTTTTCCTTTTCACAGCTCCCCACCCTTATTCTGGGCACCATCTTCCTCTTCTTCTGGCTCTAGTTTCCATAGCTGCTGCCTGTCCTCCTCACTTGCACACAGATGCCATTCTGCACTCAAAGCCACAATACCACAGGGTATATTAGTGTTTTTGTGCTTCAGATCTCCCTTTATGTAATTTGAGATCTCATTAATAAGTACCATTTTGTGTGATTGAAAAATAGCAAAGGAGATCTGGAATCAAGAAATAAAATCTTAGAAGAACTGAGTTAGGAACACAGTGGGTTTTTTCTCCTTATTTCGATTATAGGGGAGATGAGTGGAGAACCAGATGCTCTACTGGACAGCCCCACCAAAACCTCCACAGGGAACGGAAATCTTAGTAGATCCTTTGGATAGATTTCCAGGTGTATCTTCTTTGTAGAAGGGCTTTTCGTAACCTTCTTATTTTTCACTCCATTTAAATCTTGCCATCCTTGCTGGGAATGCTACTTACCTCTATGTGTGCTGTGTGTTGTGTGTACGTGTGTAGCGGGGAGGTGAGCTTTTGAGCACCGCCCTGGGGAAATCTTTTGTCGGGGATTGGAGGGCTTCCACCTCTTCAGAGGGTCCTCTGCAGCTGCCTGTGTGTGTATTACCCTAGAGATTCTGGGGCTGAAATGGGAAGCCATCTTTCAAAACTAAACTCCTCGTACATTCAGGCACAGGGAGCCATGTCATACTGCCAGGATGGGCCGTGAGCTGGACTTGGAGGTGATGACATTTATGACAGCCCCACTAGATGTTTCCTCCCTCACATCGCAGTTGGCCTCTTCTCAGCTTTTAAAATAGTGGCAGGGAACTTCCCTGTGCTACTCACAGCCACATTTTCACAGATCGACCTTGGCCTAGGTATAAAGACAGATTTCGTGTCCTTGCTGGAAAGGTTGGAAGAACAAAAATGGGTATTTGATAAGAGGCTTAATGTTCTATGATGTGGCTCCAATATGCTTGGTAATGTTTTTGCAGCCTCCAATTTCTTGTTATTTGACAGACACGTGTGCAGGGGGTGGTCCAACCCTTATACACGTATCTTCCCATACTCATGCCTTCAGTTAGGACTATATATGCTTATGGGGTCAAGTTATTCCATTCTGCAGTGGGACAGTTATTGAATGATTTTGACACTTTCCACAGCTTCAAATGCTCTGAGTTCCAATGCTATGACAATTTTTCAGGATTGGCTTTAGGACCAAAAAATCTGTATAGGAGTTGAGGTGGTTTCCTACCGTTTGGGAGGCCACCTCCAGCCATCAGGGAGAGACTCCCAGATTCTGGT
The DNA here is from genome assembly GCA_023783475.1 of Daubentonia madagascariensis. NCBI lineage: Eukaryota > Metazoa > Chordata > Mammalia > Primates > Daubentoniidae > Daubentonia > Daubentonia madagascariensis. The sequence goes on along the minus strand of JAKFHU010000144.1, from coordinate 23,936,445 downwards.
GCTTGGGAGCTGGGCAGGTGCACATGCTGGTCCATGGCCACCTTTAGGTCTGCTTCCCGTGTGGTGAACTGCTTTGAGCAAAGGAGGCTCTGTGCCTGGGAGCAGACTGCAGACGCACAGCATGGCAATGGGATTATTGTCATTACGGGGTAGAAAAGGAAGGCTATGGACCAGCAAATACTAAACATTTGTCGACAGCCCAGGATTTCTAAAGGAAAACTGGACTTCCATAATACAAAGCATTTGCATTTCATTTGAAGAATGCATTTTTGTAGACACGCATAATTCCAGAAAAATTTAGAGTTGTGAGGATGTATTCTCAGAACACCCAAATGGAAGAAGATGGGGCATTTAAAAACAATTTAAATATGCCTTTTAGCCTATAAAGATAAGTAGATCACTAATAAATGATTGACTTGTTCTTTAAGATTGTGTCACTTCTAACTTCTGTTCTAAAGTTATTTCTTTCACTTGTGTTTATTCAGTATTAGTGCTGACACTACCACCATCAAGGAGCTTGAATTTCAAGAATATAAGATAAGGAAAATTTCAAATTTATGTGAGTGTATTTAAAAATAATAACTCAATATTCATTAAAGTCATGTGCAGCACAGTTCAGAAGTCACTGACAAGGATGATGGGAATTTTTGCTTATCAGTTAAAGCTGCCATGTATCTTATTATAAAGACAGTTTACAAGTCCCTTAGCCTTTGAGCCCTAAAATTACTGATTAAGTAAAAAAAATTTTTTATTTGGTTAAGTAAAAAATTTTACTTGGTTCTCGGTCAAGTAAAAAATTTTAGGGGAAGAGTGACATTTTCATTTTTTGGGGATAATGTGATATTTATTAATATTTTAGTTGTGTCTATCTCAAATTTGCATATTAAAAATTTATGTAAAATGTAAATGCATAGTGCTTTTGAGAGTGCAGGTGTCAAAGTAGTTAGAAGCTGTTTTAACTCAGGGCATAGTTGTGATGGTTTTTGGTTTGCCCCTTTTTTTTTCTTTACTGTGGTAAAATACACATAACATTAAATTTACCATCTCAACTATTTTTAAGTGCACAGCTCATGACATTAAGCACATTCACGTTGCTGTGCAATCATGACCACTATCCTCTCCAGAACTCTTTTCATCTTGCAGAGCTGAAGCTCTGTATCTATTAAACAGCAGCTCTCTATTTCTCCCTCTCCCAGATCCTTGCACCCATCATTCTAATTTCTGTCTCTATGAGTTTGACTACTCTAGATACCTCATGTCATGGAATCCTGCAGTATTTGTTCTTTTGGTTTATTTCACTTAGCATAATATCCTCAAGGTTCATGCATGCTATAGCGTGTGTCAGAATTTCCTTCCTTTCTAAGGCTGACCAGTATTCCACTGGGTGTATATGTCACACCTTGTTTATCCACTCATCTACCTGTGGACACTTGGGTTGCATCTGCGTTTTGACTATTGTGAATAATGCTGCTATGAACATGGGTATACAGATATCTGTTTGAGTCCCTGTCTTCAATTCTTTGGGGTATATACCTTGATTTGCACTTTTGTGCCTCTATATTTTTGTTCATGGTGTTCACTATGGTTGAAATATTCTTCCTCCCATTCACCAGCACCTGCTTATTTTAATGCTTTACATATTCAAGATCAACCACAAAAAAATTAATAAAATCACAAAGCTTTCAATAGGCATGAGTAGGCCAATCAGTAGTTTGACCTAAAGGGGGAATTCAGTTTACTCCTAAGAATCTAGGTCCTACATCCCCCCAAGAGACCAGTTGGACTTCATTTTCACAGAATTATTTTTACTATCTCATGTCAAAAATGAATGATAAATTCTGATGATCAATGTTGATCAGACAAAGACATTCAATTCAGTTTCATTTTCTAGTTAGGATTACTATAATCCAGTGAGGATTAATATAAGATCATTAAATGAGAAAACAATAGTAACAGCATTAGTGGTAGCTAACATTTATGGAACCTTAATATGTGCTAGGCACGGGGCATGTTTGTATGCATTATGCCATTTAATCCTTAAAGAACTCTGAGCAGGATAAGTGGTGTTATTATTTCTGTTTCACAGATGAAGAGATAAAGTTTCAAGGAGATTATTTCACACGTATCTGTGGTTACACTGCTGTGAAGTGGTGGAGCCAGGATTTGAACCCAGGCTTCCAGCAGACAGTTCTTGAGTCAATGCTGTAAGCCACGTTATGCTGCTGCTGCTGCTGCTGCTAGCAGCCAGTCATTACTGGGCGCCAAATCCTCCTAACTTTACTGCCAATGACGTACCATTACCATTTCCATTTTTGAGATGAAGAAACTGATGCACAGAGAGGTTAGTAACTTGACCAAGGTCACACAGTACATGGCAAGGCTAAGATTTGAATTTCTTAAACTGGTTCTGCAGTAACAGCTTCTACACCCTGTCCTATCTCCCCTCGTAGCAATAAAAACAACCAGTGTTTGGTCTGCTAGTCAAGGGGAAGTGTTTTGTTTTGAGGAGACTTGACGCCATGATCTCCTTTTCCACAGAAATGCACCCTTTAAGGGCTCTGCTGTGCAGTGAAGCAGCCTCTCCCAGCAGTGTCCTGTCTGCAAAGCAAGCTAAGCTTAAGCCTCTGTGCCCCTCACTTGCTGGGGCCCTTCCACGGCCCTGGGAAGGGCTGTCGCATTATCCTCTGCTTTTTTGTAAAATGTGGGGTATTAAATAAGATTTTGTAAAATATGAAAAAGAATTTGTATTCTTTTTCTTAAAGAGCTCCTACACCCAATTGTATACATCAGTAGTTCTCAAAGTATGGACATTGTGCACCAGCAGCTTCAGCATCACCAAGGAACTTGTTAGAAATGCCAATTCTCAACCCCACCCCACACCTACTTGAATCAGAAACTCTGTGAGTGGTGTCAGCATTTAGGGTTGACCAAGCCCGCAGGGAGATTTAGAGGAAACCTCCTATGCAAGGCCCCTTCCAAGGATCTGCAGCTAAAATTATACTTGTAACTTTCTATTCTCTTTTTAAAAGGGCACCCTCAAATTGTACAAGCCTCAGGACCGCCATGTGGATCCGCCTCTGGACACAACTTTTAAATGTGCTTGTTTCTCTAACACTAAAGCAGAGCTCATTTTTGCCTGAGCAGCTTTGTGTTTCACACAAATTTTATAATTTAGCTCACATATTTGAACTTGACAGGAAACAACATGAAAATATGGGTTGCCCAGAGAGAGAGATTTGTATTTACAGCAGGAATTTAACCTGCAACAATCAGTCCACCTGTTCGAGAGTGACTTGCTTTGCCCGAGGCTTGCAGGCAGGCTGCTTCCCCACATCCTTTGAAGTTTAAAGAGGCCCAAAAATGGGCTTCTGAGAGCTTTGTGATGTCTTCATCTGCCTGTCAGTGAAAACCAGGCAGCACGAGGGCAGCCACTGTCTCACCACCACCAAGGTGTCCAGGCATCCTGGGCTGAAGGGCTCTGCCCACCCCATCCGGGAGAAGTTCCTGCATGGTGCTGCCAAGTCACCAGCAGCCACGATCTCATGAAGAACAGGAACAGGATTGGTAGAATTGCAAAATGTTGTTGCTTCCTCCTTGGAGGACCCTTCTTCTTTCTTTCCTGAGGAAACTGAGGCCCAGCAAGAAAAGCAAGGAGTTTAGTAACATAAGAGGTGATGGTGGAATAGGTACAACCAAAGACACCTACCAACCCTCATGGGCTTTCCACTCTATTCTATCGTCACTTGTTAGTTCTCGATGACCAACACTTTTCTATTTTTTCCTGAGGATCTGGAGCTTCAGAGCTATGTGCTAAGAGTTACCCATAAGAATGTTCAGTGAAATATTTTTTATCATAATGAAAAATAAGAAACACCATGAAGAACCCGAATTGCAGACTGCTGGCTATGTTATAGGAACCCTTAACATGCATAGTCATTGAAATAATATAGTCATTAAAATGAAGCCAGGAAAAATTGCTAAATGATCAGGCAGAGAATGTTCATGATTGTTGGCTTACTATTGGTTTATAGAACAATTTACAAATTATTATGCCCAGTTTGATTCTGGTTTTGTAAATTTTGTATACGGAAAGAGCAGTGAAAATTTATACTCCAAAATGTTAACAGGGCTGTCTTTAAAACATAGTGGAATATTTAGTGATTGTTTTCTTCTTTGTGTTTTTTTTTTTCTTTCTTCAAAATAACATATAATGAATAGGTTTTGCTTTGTAATCACAGAAAAGAAATACTATAATAATAAATTGGATGGTAGTGCTATTTTTAGTATAGTGGGTATATTTTAATGTTGCCAGATTTAAGTGAGACTTTTCAGGGGGTATCAGTTGAGAGAGAGAATATATAAACAGACAATGACCAGACCATATATAAAAAATAGAACTCTGACCTACCACCTGAAGCAACCAGTTCAGGAAGTCAAACAGCAACCCTTATAGCAATCAGCCAAAAATGGCTAGAAGTTGATTAATAACTAACAGCTTCCTTAATATCTGTCCCTGCTTCCAACTTAGCACCAACTGGAGAAAGCTAGGTATGTACCGCTAACCGATCCCATATGATGCCCAGCTTCTAGTGAGCCTGTTTCCAGCTTCTCCACCCCACACCACGCCCCTCCAATTAGAGCACACCTGAAGCCTTCCCTTTTTTTTTCCCTACTATAAAGCCTTCCCCTTCCCCTGCCTGCCCTTGAGTCTCTGCCAAACAAAAGTGATGGTGGCTGACTCCCTTGCTGTAGCAAACTCTGAATAAATAGCCTTTACCTGTTCTCATTTGGGTGCTCTTTGTTTATTTCCACACAAAATTTTATCTTGTGGAAAACAATGTGTATTTAAAAAAATATTGGCCATGTATGTAGCATTATCTTATTCCTGGTAGGCAAAATCCAAGTTCTCATTGTTCAAACACTTTTAATCCCAAACCAATCATTAAAGATCAAATTAGGGTCCAACTCACAGTGAGTGAAATAAACACAGAATTTAAAATTTTATTGTGTTGCAATTTCTCAGTAAGGAAAAGCAACATCAGGAGTAGAGAAATCACAGCTTGCATTAGTAGATCCATGGGATTCTAATGTCCCCAAATTATTTGCTAAGTATCATTACCTTGTCCCTCTGGTATTAAATTCAGTTAATAGAAAAATTAATAGAAGTTTGATTACTTGACATATGAACTAATCTATTATAAAAGTGAAACTTGCAAAGAGCTTGGATCTTAAACAGGACCCTATCAGCTGTGTTGTGAGCAGTCAGACTAGTATTTTTTACCCTGTTAATGATTGTGCACCAGTTGATCAAGTGAATCAAACTTTGTTATTAATAATGGTAACTTGGCGTTTGAGGCAGTTTTCATCTGAGAGAAAGCTAGGGCTAACTTTGGAAATTTGAAGGAGAAGAAGAATGCCAAACAATTTGGAAAAGTGGGTTGAAATCATGCAGGAAGGACAGAGACAGTGTGAATGTTACTGAAAGCTCAGGACTTGTCCTCGGCACCACATCAGAAGAACGTGAACGAGTGGTTTAAGAAGAAGGAAAAAGAAGTTTATTACTTTGCCAGCAAAAGAGGAAAAATGGTAGACATTCTCATCTCAAAATCTAAATTTCCTGAACATAAGCAGAAACACAGAGCTTTTAAAGGGATGGCCTGTCAGTTCTAGGCTATTGTCGTTAACGATTCTAATCGTCCCATCTCTGCCAAAGCCTGTGACCTCTGCCAGCTGCCCACCTCGGAGGCTGGCACCAGGGCCTGGGATGGCTGATTCCCCAGGCCCCTCCCGACCACCTGCCTGAGTCAGGGATGCAGGCTTGAGCTATCAAAAACAGTGGGGGAAGTTTTAACAGAAAACATCATTTTGCCATTTCCCCCCCCCCCAGGTCATTCCCTCTGCTATATGAATATGAATGAGGGATTCTGGTCATCTAACAGGTTTTCGGAAGACATCTGTAGTGAAATATCCTGGTATAAGTAAAACTAGGATAATTTGATTCCTATATTAATGGGTGTTTGTAGGTGGGGGTGGGGTGACAGGGAGGAAGTCACAAATCCAAGACATTAAAAAGAGTTGATGCATCTATACTAAAGCCAAACAATTGGCTTGCTTATATAAAGTCAAATAATTTAGACTCCATTTGTGTCATTGATTCAAATGGCTACTTTATATGTGGTAGGTCCATAATACATGTGTGTGGAGGCTAAAGTGATTCTATCTTGGATGCTGATCCACCATGTTGACTTCTGATTAATCCCTGTTCCAGGAATGCCTCTAAGACTTCTATTTTATCTGTTACCATAAATCCTAACCATAGGTCCAAAAAACCTTGACCATAAATCCTGCCCTTAGGCAGATCCACATAGTATTCCTGCCTTTCCCTGAGGGGTCAATTTCAATTGTCTTACATATTCCTTCCCTCTTAATCCCTTGTTGCAGGGATCTATTCTCCTTTCACCACCACTTGAGACATGGTTTCTTTTCATAAGTCTGTATTAAATGTTTCTTTTTGAGAAATTGGATATGTCTTTTTTTGGCCTCTCAACTTCCTTGGACTTTGGGGCTAGGTTTGCATAGACCTGTCCACTGCAAGATAGTCTAACAAATATGTAAATTCAACACAATGATCTGGAGATCAAGTGGGATCATAAAAAGTCAAAAGGAGTTCCTCAAATTCAATCTGACTAATAAAATTTGCTGAACAGAGTTTTTTAGTGGGCAGTTTTTCATTATAGAGGAACACTGCATGCTTTTACCATACATTTGAATAAATGCTTCCAACTTCATAATTTGGTGGAAAAAAACACATTTGTATAAGTATGGCATCCAAGAAGAGTGGTAATTTATTTTGTTTTCCCACTGCACTTAAATATATTAAAAAGTTTTAGTTGAATACCTTAAAGGTGTAAGGCTTAAGCCAATAAATAGTCAAGGATGGAAGAGGCTGGCATTGTCATCAGACAGCATATGTGTTAGGTAGATAGTGAGGGATTCTGGCTCTCCTAGAGACAAAGGCAGGCACCTGTGTTGGTGCTGCCCCACCTTAACCCTGCCCAGATCAACTGCCACACCTAGGAAGGAGGAATGCCCTGTCAATCTGCAAAAGAATGTAGGGAATTCCCCGGCAGTGGGCTAGGCACAACAGGATCTGGAAAGTGACCTAGAGTAACCTAAGGCTAATTATCATGTCGTTAACTGTCCATCAGAGTGGTTCAGTAGTGATGTCTGAACCACAAGGAAGGCCCAATCCAGATACTATAAAACAGAACCCCAGAACATAACTAAAGCCCTTTTGTTACGACAGGGGGTCTCGTTTGTCATCTGTGGTGAATGTATCTTGCTCTTGCTCTGTAAACCTATCTTGTCCTTCCTCAGTAAAACTTGTTTCACGCTTGCCTTACTTTTAGTGTGTCTGGCCATTCTTCAGCCAAGAGCACACCAAGAACTGAGAACAGCCAACTACGACCCAACATATGCAGATGTCCTTACAGGCCTGAATCATAAGGGGTATATCAGAGGTAGCGTCAGCTCCATAGGTGGGTGGTGGGGTGTCTTTGTAAAGGCCCATCTTACCTGTGTTAAGATATTCACCTTACCCACTTTCTTGGGCAGCTATCTGTGCTTATCTTAGCAACTGTAATTTTTGATTTTGGGTGTAAGGCCATGATGGCAAACAGTTTCCAACTTTCAGGCAAACTCTGATCCACTGGAAGAGGCTTCTTAGAATCCAGTATTAAGGACTGTAAGTTTGTGCCTGGGCTTAGAGGGAATGGGTGCAGGGGTTGATCAGTAGGGCCTGTCAGAGACAGGATTAGAGAGGGTTGTCTTGGATCTCTAGTTTTACTCTCAGGAGCTGCTGTCCAATGCTCACACTTTAGTTCTTACTTTAACAGCTTAGCTCTCTTAGTGTCTACAGATTAGTAGGGTCTGCATGGGTTAGGTAAGTTTGGGTAGGAATGGAAAAAAAGGGCCCATTGCTAGACACTGCTAAGGTGAGGAAGACTGGCCAGTTTGAGTTTCAGGGGCAGTGGGGAAAGTAAGATTCCCGGTCAATCAAGAAGGAAGTAGGAAAGCACCTGGAGGAAGAGCATGCTGACGGGAGAGGGGAGAGTTTGTGGAAGGCAGCTGCTTGCCAAAGAAGAGTTCATGAGGCCATCATTTTGCTGGCCCTTGTCCCATCATTCTCTGTATGAATCCATGTTGAAATCCTTAGGCTTCACAGCGCCAAGGGGGCAATCTATCCTGTCATACTTCCCACTCTGAAACATTTTATTTCCCAATGTTCTCAATGCAGTCTGACCAGATCTTTCTTTGTAGCTCTTAAAGAGGAACAAAGACATTTTTGGGTAATGAAAACTAGATGCAAGTGAGTGGGAGATGGCACGTTATAGATATCATTCCGGGAACGGCTAACGGCAGAACTGTATGTATTGATTTTCAAGTAGAATTAGGTGGGGAAGATCATCTTTCAAAGTTGGCTAGGAAATGAACTTGTCCTTTCTAAGACCTAATTAAGATACTCTGTCGGAAACCACAAAAAGAACTGTGTGTAATATCACTGGGGACAATGAAAACCCTTGGTCCCTTTTGCATTTAATAGGATGTCATGATTCAAAGAAGTTGATTTTTATTATTATTTTTTTAAACCGAGGTTGGAAAATGAAAAGGAAGCTCTTCTCATTAGACTATATCTGAGTGACCCTCCTGGTCTTATGTCTGTAACATATTTGGGGTAAAATTCATGGAGCAATATGATTTCTCAGACAGCAGGTTCCATTTCGTGTTGATGAGATTCAGGTTCACTTCCGCTGTAGCATTATGGACGGGGTTACTTGTTTAATTGATGATTGATGAATCACTGTATAATTGATTTGGTTTTCAATCTAGAAAAGTTAGAAAAAAATAATATTAAGAAATATTTCTGTACTAAGCTATTTCTCTGTTTTTCCTTTTTCCCCCAAATGAAATAAAACTGGACCAACAAATGGTTCCTGGCTACACGTGGATGCAACATGGGTCCGAGAAGGCTTGATGCCAGAAAGCAGAGTTGTAATCTATTCCAAATGGGCTGTCATCTGGATATTTGAAATACCATGCCATAAACAGCATTCCCTTGTCTTATAGGATGTTATGTAGGGTTGAATGCGGATGAAAGCCTAAATTTATATCATGAAGCAAAGCATAAAATGAACGTTAACCTTCTAAGTACTCCTTTTTTTCATTGTCAGATTCCGTTAACCACCTGTCTTCTAATAGCAGTGCAGCTCGCATCGTTAATGCGTTGGCCATTTGATGACCCTCATCCTCTGTCTTCTCTTCTCTCTCTCTCTCTCTCTCATTTTCTCCCCTCTTCTCACAAAAGCGGGGTGAGAAATTTAGAATTGAAAGGGACTTTGGAAATCCTTTAGTCCACTCAACTTTACTTTATAAATAAGTAAGGTACAGTGACGCCATATAATCGTATAGCTTGGTAGGTAGTAGATGAACCAGGAATTTAGTCTACCAGCTCCTAGGACAGGGTAATTAGCATGCTGCTGTGTGGCCTTTCAGCAAATACCTTTCTTGTCCTGTAATGGGTCCATCCCTAGGCGAGGACTGATTTCATCAGCTTATCCTCATAATCAGAATAGGTACACAGAATTAAAAATTTAATTATATAGACTTCATTCATTCAATTTGCATTCATTCATTCATTCATTCAGAATATATTTATTTTCCTTGAGCTTTAATTGTAAAGATATACATACTCAGTGTAAAGAATATCAGCAATATTGAAATACATATATAAAGGGATAAAATTCCCCCTTCCTCCAGTGCATCCCACTTCCCAGAGGTACTTGCTCATGAGAACATACCGTCTACCCTTTCAGACACTTTCTATGCATAGTGGCATATGTTATAGTATATAATATAGTATATATGTGTGCACTTGTTAAATAATGGAAGTATTACACATTTTTCTGAAACTTTCCTTTTTAACCTTTTTCACTTTGTAATATCATAGATGCTTTTCCATATCTTATTTATTTAATTTTCTCCTGTTATCAGGTGCATGTGTGAATGTATTATATATTTTTATATATGTAGTAATCCATAGTTAGAAGGGTATGGATGAGGGGCATTTATGTATCTCCCAATTTTCATTGTTGAAAACAATGTACAATGAGTGTCTGTTTTTGCCCTTGTGCCAACACATCTATAGGATGTGTTCCTAGAAGAGGAATTTCTGGGTCCTTCAATGAATGCTTATTAAGTAGTGTGTGCAAAGGACTGGGAGGGCTACAAATAAATAGTATACAGTACTTACAGATAAAGAAATGCTTCCTGATCTCATGAAGCTTGTAACTTTAGACAGCAAGAAATATATTCAAATAATAGATTTCCAGTAGAAACTCATGAGTGCTCTGTAGAAAACATAGGAACCACCATGGGTGGATGAAAACACCTTAACTTTCTAACCCAGCCTGTGCAAAGTGATAGTTACTTAATGGTGGGATCTCAGTGGGAATGCACTGAAAATTTCCAAATAAAGTGACTTGCCAAGGTCAATATGAATGAGGTAAAACATATGGGAATGGAGAAGGTGATTTGTTTATTGAAAGAGGTGCACCAATGTCCAGAAAACATAATTGGTTTTGAAATTTTAAGAAGTATTTATATTTGTGAAGGAGAAAATTGTTGTAGTTTACTAGATAATAAAAAAAACCCAAAGAAATTTTTTTTCAAAGAACTTCTATCAGTGCTTGATGTAAACAAGGTTTTTACTTTGGCTCAAGGCTAATTTGCTTAGTTTTCAACTTTATATATGTGTGGGTTCAGCTACAGGTAGTCTTTGCTTAAATTTGGACCGTTTTGATAAATCATGTAATTTGTCTTTAGTGTAGCAGAGGTTAAGAGGACCACTTCAATTTTTTTCAATTATAATCCCAGTCTGTACTTTCCTAGGCAAGCTTTTCCTCAACCTTTGTTAGCCTTAGTTAAATCATCATTCCCCTTTGGAATCATACAATAGTATGCCCGTTTTTGGGTTTACAAACCACTTCAAGCATAAAAATATTCATTTGGAGATGAAGGTTATAGTCATGTGCCCCAACTTCTTTTCAGGTGAGAAATTTAGTGGGAAAAAATTCAGATCCTTCTTATTTTGAGTATGATACTTGGCAAAAAATTCCTTCAGTAAAATCTTAGTGTTGGGCTTGCTCAGGGTGGGAACTTGAAAAATGTATGGAACAGAATGGGGTAGATAAAGATCTCAGATAAGGACCACAAGGAGGGTGAAACAATAGCCGCAGGGATCTGGAGAGTCCAAAGGTTGTAAAGATAAGTGGCTGTTGCAGAGAGAACCCCCCATCCCCAAACTTTCATTCAAACCTTCTATAAAAGTCCACAACTCTCCTCTCCTTGGTGTGGACTCTCTTTTCGGCCTCCACCCACCTGCACCCAGGTGGCCAAAATAAACGGTGTTTTGCTATATCTCAGGCTTGAGTGTCTCCTTCTTGGCTCTGATCTAACACTTAGAATCCCTTTTCCTCCATTTAGCTTCCCAGTGTTGAAGTTACTTCACCTAGTATGTAATACAAGCTTACCCCCCACTTGTAACACTCAGCAAGTTGGAAGTACCCATCAACACACAGTGAAATCCCACAGGATAGAAGCGGAAGGCAGTCAGGAAGAGACTGACCTTCAGGCAGAATAGATGTCAACCTTCAGAAGCAAAGTTGATTGGGGGAACCTTAAAACATTTTAATCATTTGAAGCAATTCTCATTCCTGGAGATGAGAGGGTAACAACCCAAATCATTGGCAACTAGCTTCAAAGCCTGGTCTAGATTCCTACCTGGAGAGGTAGAGCCCAGAGACAAAACAAAGAGATTTGCATTCTAAGGGATGCAAAACCCTCCATGCAGGTTGAAATGTTCCCTTTAGTCTGTGATGTCTTCAGGGCAGTGGAGAAGGCTCCCCAGGAGCCATCAGATCGGTAGTCAGGGCACTCCCTGAGGCAGCACCAAGGACAGATGCCACCTGTACCTGGCTATTGTTTCCTGCAACCTGTACTGAGTGAAGTCTCTGATGTGAAGCCCCAGAGTGGGCATGTGATTAGCAACAATGGCAACAAAATAATTTCATCTTTCACAGGTGTCAAAACTGCAAACACAGGACTGTTTATGAAAGATGCACCCTCTGCCACCCTTTTAAAGTCAATTTTAGAGGTTTAAAGCCGTGCTAGTAGTTTTCAAGTTAAGAAAGTATTTTGATAGGGATGAAGCAGTTAACTTGCTTATTGATTTATCTGAAATATTAAACAATTAGACACAGCTGGCTTTCAACTAGATTTTAGCTATTATATTATAGTGGAACATACCCTAGGGTTTTAAAAAAATTTTAATTTATCATTAAAAATAGTAATGGAAACTAGTTAAACTAGTTGGTGTGGTCACGGGTTAGGACTCTGTGGGTTTAGAATCAAGTAGACCTGAGTTCTGGTCCCACTTCTGCACTCACCAGCTTTGAAAGCATGCACAGTTGACTTCACCTTTCTGTGCCTCAGTTTCCTTAGCTGTAAAAGTGAGACCAGTAACAGAACTTCTCATATAGGTTACTAGCAGTAATAAATGAGATGATTTATAGCATGTGTTTAGCACAATGCTCAAAAATTATAAATTATCATAACTAATACTAGTAATAATAATTCATGTTATGTTTTAAATATCAATTATATTAAAATATTACTTAGTATTAATTATGTGCCAGAATTATGAGCCTTTAAACCAATAGGACTAATATTGTTGTTTGGTTTTAATAACTCCATTTCATCTTGAATGTTATAAAATGAGAATTAATAACTTGGGTTAATAAGCACGCATCATATATATGAATAGTTCACTGATTTTAAAAGTCGTGATTTACCTTCTTCATTCAACATCTCTTTGACGATGCAGAAAACATGACCAAATTCTACTATGCGTTAGATCATCATAAATCTCAAATCTCATTGTCATCTGTGGAAGACATTCTGAGTTTTTGAAGTCTGGAGTTTTAAAGGGGCTGACAAAAACTTGGCCCATGTTAAGCACTTAATAATAGAAATTATTTTTATTATCATAAATTTGTGCTTTTCTGGTATTGACTCTGTTTTGACTTACTCTTGCAGATGCTCCTTGCAAGGGTTCACTCGCCAATTATCACAAGGAGAATATAGCCTAAGGACAAGAACTGTGTCTTCTGTACCTGGCAAGATAAGGGTTCCTGGTGAGCGTGAGCATCCAGCAGTTTCTCAGTTAATCAAAATCTCTTCTTCCTCCTTGGAGTGGTGCTGTTGACTCATTGGACCCCCCTTCAGTTGGGAAATGTGGTGATCTACATTGTTCATTAATTTGGTGCTGCACCAGGATTTTCCTTCTACATTTTATCACCTCTAGTTAAGAAACTAGGATTCTCAGATACCGGGGGACAAGAACAAGACCAGGGGCAGCAAAAACTGTACCTACCAATGGCTTCATGGTGGTTGGACACAGAAAAATGAATAATGGTGGGGTGGCAGGCACTGCCGGGCAGCTGAGGAGGGACAGAGTTTTATTGTTTTGATGGTATTTCAAATTGTGCCCATTAATTAGAAAGTCAGTTAATTAATTTTTAAATCATTGCACAGTAACAGGAAAGAATAGGGATGAAAAATACACAGATGTTGAGGAAAAGAATGCTTCATCTTAGAGAAAGAGGTGGATGAGTTTAGATGACTGCTGAGTGCTATTCTGAGTCATAGAAAGAGAAAGGATTGTTAAGAGTCCAACACTAACGAGTGTACTTGGAGTTAGTGAGGGAGAACCAGAGAAATAAAGGAAGGAAAGCCAGGCAAGACCCAATAGCAGGTGGGTACAGCAAAGCCTCAGCAACTGGCATGACCAGGAGAGGAGGAGAACTTACAGTATGTAAGGACTTTCTTAGTCTGCAATCATCTCTGTCGTGGAGACTCACAAGTTTAAGACTAGGTGACTCGTCTTACGTATCTTCAGCCTGAACAGGAATACCAGCCCTCTTCTTCTCATATCCCTTCCCATTTTTTAGCACTACTTCCAACCCATTGGAACTGAAGGAGCTCAGGAAATTTTACCCCAAAATATGACCCCTTGGTATAAAGAATATTTTGAATTAAAGGCCCTTTAGAGATCAACAGGCCCTTGGAAGGGGCTTTCCCTCTGTCTGCATAACCAGAGGGACCCATCAAAAGAACAATGGATTTCCTTTCCCATCCCTGTTATCTCACTATATTGCAGGAAAGAAAATCAAGAATACAACCAGACCTGGCCCAAATCATTTTGAACATCATACTTGTCTCTGAGGTTGATTTATAAGTCAGTCTGTTCCACCATCCATTCACTCTCTCAAGTATCCATTCATCCTCCCCAGCAACCACTTATTGCCCCTAAACAGAATTACTGATACTCCTCATCTTTCCCCCCTCTAAAAAACAGGTATAAAAATATCTGGATCCCATTGGGATACGGGGTAATCACTGTGATTCTCCCAGTGGGCATGGTAAATAAACCTCTTCCTCGTATTAATCTGCCTTAATTGTGAGTCACTCTTTCAGCAAACTTTCATGGGCAAGGGGAAGTTTCCCCTCCCCCCACAGAACGCAGAGATGGAATATGAAAAAAAAAGATGGGGAGTATATAAATGGATCAGAAGAATCAAAAGGGATGGCAGAGAAGGAGGGGAAGAGAGTAAATGAAGGAGGAAAGATTTGCCTTCCAGGTATCCGTGAGCAGTTCAGAACTTGGTTGACTCTACCTTGAGTTTCCTTCATTCATTCACTGATTGCGTGATCAAAAGGAGGAAGCACAGTGGCATCTTCTTTTCATGATTTTTATGATTATTTTAAAAGTACTGCTTCCTACTTCCTGCTCTAGCCCTGAGCCTTGTCTCTTTTGCCTCCTGTGACCCTCCTCCTCTCTGCTGGATGTCCCCGCACACTCTTACACTCACCTCCCTCTGTCTTTTTCTGCCCCTCCTTCTGCATTCACCCCCTGTCCATCCCCAGAGAAGAGAAGGCTGGTGACACTTTGGAGTGCAAGAGGGCCACCCAACAAGCTTCTTATTTTTTAGCCTTGAGAATGTGTCTCTCTGCCCTTGGTAAGGGTGGGCAAAGGCTTTTGAGATGGAGTGGAGAGTGAGGACAGAACAGTGACAGTTGCAGCAAGCCCACCAGCGCCAGCAGGAGGGAAATGTTAGCCTGCCATTTCTGGATGCTGCACAGCATATGGAGAGCCTGGGATTGCTGTCAGCAGCCCAGATCGGGGCTGTGCCATCCCAGCAACTTTATTGTGGCTTTTTAAAGAAAGCATTCCAGTGAACTCCCTTACCTGAGGTTATCAGAGGAAGTGCTTAAAATACTGGTCCTATCTCGTATTCCATACTCCTGAATATATATCTGGGTATCACTATTAAAGGATATACGTGTTCCATTGTGTGAATGTACTCTATAAATTACCTAGCAGGACCCTGGTTTTTGGCTATTTGGGTTGTTTCCATTTTTTTTTTAACTGATTCTAAACAATGCTATAGTGAACATCCTTTCACATACATTTTTGAATACTTTATTCAATTCCCTTGTTAACAGTGCAATTACTAGATCAAAGAGTACATATATTTCTAGGACTTTTGATCTATAATATTAAGCTGGTTCCTGGCAAACCTATACCAGTTAATATTTCCCCTGCTGTAACAGATGGAACAGCCTGAAAAAGGGTAAAAATGTTTTATGAGCTGTCTCTTTAAAACTCCCCACTCTTTTTGGGAATTAAAGCCTGCATCCCTGCCTCAGGCCAGTGGTCAGGAGGGGTGCGGGAGTGTCCTTTGTTCTTTGTACCACAGGAGATGGCTCAACAGAACTGTCCGGGTGGTCAGACAGAGGTCATGAAATTGTCTTTCCCAATCTCATAGGGATGGATCAGAACCATCAACTGTAGTTAAACAGCAATAGCCTGAAGCTGAAAACACTTCCTTTAGAAGCTCTGTATTTTTGCTTATAGTTAGGAAAATTGGTACTTTAAGAAGGAGTCTGCCATTTTCCTCATTTGCTGGCAAAGTAATAAACATCCCTTTCCTTCTCCTTAAACCACTTGTCCTTGTTCTTCTGATGTGGCCTTGGGGACCAAGGCTAAACTTTTGGTAACATAGCTATATGATAGGCTAGAAAACTTTGGTATAGTATCTCACTTATATGAGTCTGTGTATGTATGTATATTATTAATACACACATACACACACACACATACTTATATGCTTGTGTAGGTAGGAAATAGTCTGAAAGATAAACACTGCAATGTGGAGAATGGTTATTTCTGGGTACCAGAATTTTAGGGTTTTGTGGTTTCTGGGGAGAGGGTATTGACATTATTTTCTATTTTTCTACTGTGAACATTTATTACTTGTACAATTAAAAATTTAATTATATATTTCTAAGACTAGATGTCTATAAGAGAAAATAATGCCCTATTTAATACTAATTAATCTGTTTCTATTTCTTTTCTTCTTTATAGGTTGGTGAACTATTAGGGCTGTGAGTGTTAATCTGGTCTAACTCCATCAATGCACTGTTGTGGAAATTGAGTCTTCAGGAGACAGCCTGAATTGCTTATGTTCATAAAACTAGCCCATGGCAGAACATGGGGCTAGAATCCAATAATGTTCTTAACTCTTTGTTTATTGAGCATTTTTTAATACTCTTCCTCCTGCTATAAAAAAATCGAATTTGTCTTCATTTGTATTTTAGAATTATGCATACTAGTTAATGATTAACTAACTATAGGACTAAGTAAATGGTTTTGGAGATCCAGAAATGAGTTCCTAGCTTTGCCTAAGGGAAGATGCAGATTTAATCTGATTTAATAAGTGCCCACTTAAAACACTTGTTAATAAAAGCTATCAGAAGAACATTAAGGAAGAATCAGAAGACAGACCTCGCTGCACATTTATTGCTGATGTTGCTTATTTTATTCTTTACCTTATTTTCTTTTTAATTTTTCAGTATCTTTTCTGTTCTTTGCTACCTGTCATTAAGTTAAAAAACAAAACAAAACTTCATATTGTCTATTTAGGGCAGTCATTTTAGACCACAGAGAACTGTCTTTAAGTCTTCAGAGGGCTTGAATAAGCCTCTCTCCAGGTGAGAGGAAGTATGGGTGGGTGAAATTACCACTCCCTGGGAGGACAGATGTGTGAGAAGAGGAAACTAATTTTAAGGGTGACACCACATGATACATGGAGCCTTCAAACTGAAGAATTTTGATAGAGATGTTAGAAATTGTAGAAGCACTGAAAACTGAATTGTGAAATGCATAGAGTTGCTAAATATTTGGAAAGTAGATGCCCCAAACTGGGCTCTAGTTTCATGCAAACCGTGAACGTGACATTAGAGTTTATTGCATTCACTATACCTCCATGTGACCAGAAAACACAGTAGGATCCTGGAAATACAAGTCCTTCCTCTTACTGCATTGGTTAGCTGGTCTGTGAGAAGGAGGCCTCTGAGCATTTTGACTCTAGTTCAATTCACATGTGACCTTAGAGGAACATTGACTTTAGGTGAACCAGGTGGGTACAGTAATTATTGTGGCTTTTCTCAATATGCCTGCATTTTCTTTGGTAATGACACAGAAAGTATTTGGATGGGAATTAGTCTCTACCAATTATATAAAATTTGCATATGTATATAAATATTTATATACAAAATAATATATAATATATACAAATATATAATTTATATATCAAATAAATATTTAAATAGTTAAAATATAACAAATAGATAAATATATAATAAATTAAATATAATATAAATAACAACTAATAAAAATCAGTTAAAATAACTATGTATTTTATATTGTATCTAGAGAGCAAGAGAGAGATTCTCTCATTATCTGTAGACTCTTCATATAGCAGATTACTGAAAATCATTGTAATGTACTATAACACAAGGAAAAATAATCCATGAAAGTTTTTCTTTCTTGCAGGTGATACAGGTTGAAAAGCAAGGCCACTAAAGTGAGAAAAAAGTCTTTTTTTTTTTTAAATAAGTAGGAGCTCTGTGGGTCCTTAGATTTGAAAGCTCCCCATTGTCATCCCTCATTCCCACTTTGTTCCCCCTCCTGTGCCTGATTGTGTGTTATCACCTTCAAGAGAACATCTGGGTCATGGTGAAAGGGTGTTAATCTCCCAGTATCTTCCCTAACACCTTACTGACAGCACAAGTCAGGGTGGCCTACTTTGACTTTTGTGAATCTGACTTGTCAAAATTCCTTTTCAATTTTGTATTCATTTAAAAAATACGGTTTCTGCAATTTCCCAAGCAGGGTACGTAATGATAACTATTCTGAATGACCTAGCATTGTGGTATGATAACTGTTCCCCATTCCCGGGAGGCAGTCTGCCCTGCTGCACACTCTTACCTGCATACATTAGCAAAGCCCAGGCTCTGTTTCCAGAAAAAAACTAACACACAACTAATGGGTTACAGACAGCTGTAGACAGTGCACAGAGAAGCTAGGTGTTCTTCCAGGTGAAGATTTTAGTGTTATTTACTGAGAGTTTTCAGCTGCAGTGGAATGAGTGTGGTTAGTTTCAGGTTCTCCAATGCATTCCTGCCTGGTTTCAGGCTTCCCTAGACCTTCAGGTCTGCTCTGAGCATCAGAACTGATCGATCAGTCAGCAAATGCTGATCAAGTGTCTGCCCATTTGATGATCCCCTGGTGCGAGGAGGTGTGCTAGGCTTGCTGGGGAAGCAAGGATGTGCACAAGGATGTGCACAGTAGAAGCCCTGCCTTTCAGAATTACCCAGAGTGGAGACAGTTGCATTGAGACAGTGGGCGATTAGCTAGGATGCCAAGGCATGTGGCTCAGCTAGAGTCATCAGGGGACAGGTATATAAGGAATATGATAAATAGATGTATAAGGAAGGGAAGAACATTTACATCTTACCTTGGAAAGCCAACCATGGGATGAGGACATTTTAGGCAGAGGATAAAGATTTAGGATGTAAAATCTTAATCCACTCTTAGGCAGGGCAGATAGGGTGATCAACTGTCATAGTTTGCGTGGCACCAAGTGGGTTCCCAGGTCATGGAACTTTCAGCGTTACAATTAGCAAAATCCCAGGCAAACTGGGCAGAGTTGCTCACTCTACAGCAAGGCCAGAATGAAAAGGAAGGTCGTGGCTGCACTGGGGAGTCATGGTCTTAGGCCCAGGTTTAAACCAGGTGCTGCTGGTTTAAATTAAGGGAGCAAAGCCCCACATGGAACTTGCAATCTAGCTGATGAAGTAAGATTAGTGAGCACTGAACTGTTTCAGCACTAAAAAGAAACACTCAATCCTGAACAGGTTTAGTGTTCATTTGTGCTTTGCACATAATGAGAGGATGGGCAGGGGCTAATTGAACAGCTTGGATGAATTTCAGTAGGAAAGGGGATGTTGGCCAGCTAAGGAGGTGGGGAGGTGGGGTTTCTTTTTTAGCTTGGGCCTTGGAATAGGAGAAGGTGGTGGGTGACATTGATGGGGAGGGAGAACTTGAATTTGGGCTGGGGTTTGAGGTACATCCTAGTGAGGCTGGTTCCAACTACCAATTGGAAGAGAAAATGTTCTTGCTGAATGATAATGAGGAAACTCGACTAGGCAGGGCCTGGAAGTCCAGACGGAAGCTTGAGGCTATGCAAGGCCAGCATTTCCTGGATGGTGTTGTCTGGGTGACCAGGCCTCAAGTGGTTCTCAGAAAGAGAAAGGGTCCCATGAGGTGCTCAGTCTGGGAAATACTTCCTACTATCTTTTCCATGTAGAGATTCACAATTTACGTGAACACACTAAAGGCTTGGAGAAGTCCGGCCGCAAAGAACCTGACATTTCCAATACAACCCAGAATTTCAAACACAAATGGCCACAAAGCCCCCTTTGTTGGGAGACTGTCAGGGCAGAGCATTTATTAATATTTTGTGTGAGAAAGATTCTTTGGGAAGCAGTTTGGAATGCTTCACTATAGACATGAATGAGTCATTTTTTTTAACACTGAAGTCACATTAATATTAATTAATATTGATGCACATTAATATGCATTTAAAGAAGCTTGCTCTAACAATGGTTGTAAAACAGATTGGAGGAGGTACCATGGCAGCGAGACCTATAGAGGGAGAGGCAGAAGTGAGTTCAAATTTGCCTCTCGCTGCCTGTGAGTCAAGCTGCACGAGTTTGCATGGTTTGATTAAAATATGATTTTAAAGATCTTGGCACAAAGCCTAGCACATGGTAAGCACTCACTCTATGGAAGCTATTATATTATTTTCATTTCAGTATGATAAATTGGGGCAGATTAGGTCAAGTAATCAAAGTTTGGCCCACCCATGGGATTTGTAGACTTTTAAAGTTGTTCCTCCTTCCCTCCCAGACAAAATCCATCACGTTAACAGTCGCCGGGCACCTTCTTTCCTTCTCTGCTGAATGAACTGTGAAATGACTAAGCTGGCTCCCAGCAGAGGCAGAGCCCAGCAATATGTGGCCTGTAATCTGTCAGATGATACAGCAGCAGTCCCAGTGAGGGGTCCGGCACACTCCCCGCAGGAGCGAGGAGCCTCTCACTGCATGTGATGTGGAAGACGGGAAGAGGCAAGGGAAGCACCATATGCTGCCGGGCCTCCCAGAGGGGTAAGAAACAGTGCCAGAAGCCCAGTGCAGAGCTCAGGTGGGAACGTCCACCAGGTTGGTCAGGTACCTGCATAGCGTCCTCCTAGATGTAGGCATTTGCTTTTGTTTTTAATTTTGTAACAAAAAGAATGATAATAAAACATGATCAGCTGAACCTAAAGTGAGGCATGAGGAAAAGCAGGACTGTCTGCCCCCATCATCCAAACAAGCTATGCTGCATTTTCAAATTGGCAAGAGGCAATGCGGTGCCGAGGCCAGCCGTGTACACTGCCCACTGCCTACCAAGTCACTGGGCCTCTCGGGCTCTCTTTACCCAGACACTATAAGGTGCCAGGTAAGCACAATTCCCCTGGGTGGGGCACATATTTTTACAAAGGAAGCATTCGAGAGGCAGGAGGGGGCAGGCAGATTTGGTGAGTAGAACCCAGTTGAAACTCCATCTATTCTTCTGTTCTTGTGAGGACTGAACTCTGATCTTTTTCTTTTGCCCAAATTCCTTTCTAAAGGGGCCTAGTGAGTCACACCTACAAATGGTAAAATATCACTAAACAGGTTTTGTTAACCAAATATAGTGCAGGTTTACTTCCCAACCTGATTCTGGTATAGCATTAACATCATCCAAAAGATAGAACACCCCCCCTGACTCTTGTCTTAACTAAAGCATCCTAGCAGATCCTTATTTAAAGAAATATCCTCCTGTCTGGACCTCCCAGAGTGCTCAGATCTTTCATCCTAACTTAAGCATTTCCTTTCTGGTCTTTTAGATAAAGCCTAACTCTTTCAGCCAATTGTCAGCTAAAGAATCCCTAAACCCACCTATGACTTGTAAGCCCTGCTTGGAGATGGCCTGCCTTTTCAGGCCAAGCCAATGTTTGCCTTCCATGTATTGAATTGTGACTTCACCTGTAACCCCTATATCCCTAAAATGTATAAAACCACACTGTAAGCCAACCACAGTAAGTCCACTTGCTCAAGGCTTCTTGGGTGTGGCTCCGGGTCATGGCCCTCAAATTTGGCTCAGAATAAACCTCTTTAAAATTATTTTACAGAGTTCGGCTTCTTTTCCGTTGACACTTGAAATGTTTTACTAATTCTGCTGTCATAGTAGAGTGCATGCAGAATAGATCATTCAAACTGGGACACTTTTAAGAATGAAAGAGTGCTAATGATTCCATTGGCACAATGGGCTGGTACAAGTCATCCCAGGCAAACCAGAGTGTATGGCCAGTTATGGGCTCCCCAATTCATACGCTGCAGTCCTAATCCTCAGTACCTCAGAATATGTCTGTATTTGGAGAGAAGGTTTTTAAAGAGGTGATTAAGTTAAAATGAGGCTGGTAAGGTGGGCTCTAATCCAATCTGTCTGGTGTCCTTTTAAGAAGAGGGAATTTGGACACACGGAGACACCAGGGATGAATGCACACAGAGAAAAGACCATGTGGGGACACAGCAAGAAGGTGACCATCTGCAAGCCAAGGGCAGTAGGCCTCAGAAGAAACCAACCTAGCTGATACCTTGATCTCAGACTTCCAGCCTCCAGAACTGTGAGAAATGAATTTGTGGTGTTTGAGGCACTCTATGGCAGCCCTAGAAGACTGATATAACCACTTACTTTCTTCAACTTCCTTCATCTGTAAAAATGGAGAGAATCATGTCTACCACTCTGGACTAAATTAGATAGTATATATGATGCTTAGTACATTGCACTATGCTATAATGCAATGTATATGCACCTTGACACACATAAGCCTATTTAAGGTAACTTCCTGAAAGTGCTTGGTTCTTCCAATTCTGGCCAATGCACTGGGATCTTGATTATATAGACTGTAAATATCCATCAATCCAATATAGCTCTTGAAAATGATATCCTGAAGGGTTTTATAACTTGGAACTTTAGGAAGAAAAAAGGGATTAGTTGAGAATGACTAAACTCAAACTCTGGAATGTGAACTAGTTTGGCAATTTATTGTAAGTGGTGGTTAATTTAAATACAATCCCAGGCTGTGAGCACCGGGTGATGTACAGTGTCATTCTGGTAGCTTTCCAGTCAAGGCTGCCAGGCATTGTTTCTGGCTGGGGCACGTGACTCCTCCCCTTGCATGACCACTTTCTGCTGACCCTCTTAACCTCACCTGCCTTTGGCAGGGTCTCCCTGTTTTTGTATTCCAAACTTCATGACTCTCTGCGCATGTTTTCAGGCTCTGGCTGCCTTGGCTTCAAACATATTCTATGACGAAGCATGGTGGCTTCTCAAGGAGGCCTGCCTCTTCCACACACCCTGCCTGTGGCAGAGGCTCCTTACTGTGGGGTGTGGGATGGGGAGGGGGCTTTCTCTCCACTCGGGCTGGGTTCCCTGAAGCACTGTCCTCCAATCTGGGCACTCTTGGTTCTGCCCCCTGGGGATCCACAGCTCTTTTCTGCATGGAATTGGCATGGGGCAAACACAGGCAGAGGTACCCTGCACGTCCAGCACGTTGCCCTCTTGGCTAGAGGGCCTCAAGGGGGTCGTGGGACTGTTGCACACCAATGTCAGGAAGAAAACACCACTGAGCAGTGCCCAAGGAACAGCAGGCACTCAGCACATGGTGGCTTTTTCTCCCAGGCAGCTTTACTGGGAATTACTCCAGGGTCATAAACTTTCACTCTTCTGTTCTGAAGCAGAAAGGAGTCATTACTTCTTCCTTATGGGATGTGTAAGGAAATCTGTGACATTCATAGAAACACAGGCTATCTTCAGACAGCCATATGACCAGTATGTTTTTGTTTTTGTTTTTGTTTTTTGAGACAGAGTCTCGCTCTGTTGCCCCAGGTATAGTGTAGTGGCATCATTATAGCTCACTACAACCTCAAATTCTTGGGCTCAAGTGATTCTCCTGCCTCAGCCTCCTGAGTAGCTGGGACTACAGGCGCGGGCCACCATGCCTGGCTCATTTTTCTAGTTTTAGTAGAGACGGGGTCTCGCTCTTGCTCAGGTTGGTCTCCAACTCCTGAGCTCAAGTGATCCTCCCACCTTGGCCTCCCAGAGTGCTGGGATTACAGGTGGGGGCTGCTGCGCCCGGCCGATCACGTGTTGAGTCCTAACTCACCGCCCAGGAGTCTTTAGGGTGCACCAGCCCCACCAAAAGGGGCAGCAAGGATGAGGCAGTGGGTGAGCTGAGGCCTGAAGACCAGGTGTTGGATTAAAGTTCCTCTCGCTCCTGGATAGTTTTCCTCTCTGGGCTTCGATTTTTCTCATCTGGGTGAATCTTTTTGATACTTTCCTGCTGGAACATGCTGTAGTTGAAAGATAAGACCTCTACCCCTTTAAGGTCTCTTATTTTAGAGAGAGACCTTATTAAAGGAACCAATTCCATGGAGTCATTCAACAAACAGGCAGGCAGGGCCCACTATTTGGCAGAAACTCCATTCATTCATTTATCTATTTAATCATCAGGTTTTTTTTATGGTATACCAGGTAATATTTTTAGGTAGCAGGGATTCAGCAAGGAACAAAACAAAGCCTTTATCCTTATCAGAGGGAACAAGATAAATGTTTAGGAATAACCAGATATTACCTGTGAGAGTTAATGAGTGGTGCAGAGAATATAAAGCAAGGTAAGAGGTGTGGATGGATTGCAAATTTACGTAGGATAGGCTGCTCTGATTTGAGTAGAGATCTGAGGGGCATGGGGTGGCTGGACTGGGCAGGGCCTGGGGTGAATGAGGGGATTTTGACTGTCATTCTGTGTGATATAAGTCAGGGTGCCCTGATCTGACTTGCATTTTCAAAGGATCACTTTGCCTTTCATGTAGACAATAGACAGTGGAGTGGGGAGGCACACAAGGAGACTGGTCAGTTAGAAGGCTATGCAATAGTCCATGTGAGAGATGATGGCTCCTGGATGGGCTTTGCTTTAGTCCACCTGTGTGGGATGAAATGGCTAAACAGATATGCCCCAAGCTGCTGCTACAGTGTTATATGGGTGGGGTTGTGCCATGCGGGAACTGTTCCTGACTACACAGACAGCAAGAGAAGCCCACGTCAGTTTCTGTCGAGTGTCTGCCATACCCAAGGAACTTTCCATACCTTATGCCCAACTATCATAACAACATCTCAAGATAATATTATTGCTTCCAACTTATGAATGAAGAAACTGAGGCTCAAAGAAGTTAAGCCACTGGTCCAAGGCTATACAGCCAGTACTTGGCAAAACCGGGCCTCTCCCCCAAATCCATCTGTCTTCAGATCTGCTGTTTATTCACTCCACCATAAAGCATCTTGCATATTCCTTTTTCATATGGATCCTTGAGATGTAGCACCTTTTGGGACTTGAAAATTTTAACAGTTAAAAAAAATTTTTCCATAAGCCATAATCTGCATCTTTTGTGAGCTTCTGGGATGTGACTGTGTCTCTTATCCCCATATTCACCAAAAAATAGACTGAATCCCTATGGAGTGACTGATATGAAACTTTGATATTCTTCTAGAGGTCTAAGGCATACTTTTCTATTGGAAAATAATGTGAATAACCTGAAAAAACATCTTATACTCTAATGTCATGGGTACAATTGTAAAGAAAGCAAATGCACATAAAAATATTTAAAGAACTTACTCTTTGAGTTTTGCCTTTCATTAGATCAAATTGTGGTTAATACGATAATTAGTTTTTGATCACATTTAAAATAAAATTGCCCAATTGGTTAAATATTTTATTTCTTTAGAAAAATGAAAGAACACCCTGATCAATTAATACAAGGAAAATATAGTTGATGTAAGACTATATTTCCTTCAGGCCAGGCCTTCCCCAGTCTGGTTAAGCCAAGAAATGAGACAGTTGTCTGGATAATCAGAACAAAACCCTTTTCACCCTCATTAATCACTGGGATTTAAGATGAAACATTTAAAAAAATATATTTTTGTGAATTACCCAAGTAATCTTATCTGTTTTTAATATTGCTGTGGGGACCTGAAGACATCTGAAATTGTTCTGTTCTTTAGGTATTTTTGTGCTCTACCAATTTTATCTGAGTGAGGCTAAACTTTTGCTTGAGGCTATGGGTCTTTTTCCAAGCTCAGAAAAGCTTGCTCTGAATTTTGGAAAAAATGTGGCATGAATATTAAGCTGAATCGCTGCAAAGATCAGGATGAAGGCCTGGCCCTTCCACCTGGGCCTAACCTAAGCCTAACCTGGCCTAGGTGGCCGGGTGCCTTTGTGACTTCCCGAATGTGTTTTGACTCAACATTCAGTCTGCAACAAAGTTGGGAAAGAACAAAGAGTTGTTTTTTCTTAGGGTTCTGGTCCCTGACCTGGAAGGGGTGAAGTTTGTCAGTGGCTGAGGGCAGGGCCCACGCCAGGTCGACTGCCAGCCGTGACAGAGCAGAGTTCCTGAGATAAGACTCCTTTTTCCCTCCTAGAAATGTTCTGCGATGTGTGAGTGTGTTGTGTGGGCCTCCTGTAATTTTTCAAGTTTCCCCTGCAGTTTTGTGCTGCTTCTACCAGCCCCCTTCCACCACACGCTTAGGTAGAGACCTCCAGGACATTTTTAGCATCAGGCTCTGTTTTTAGGCAAAGTACTATGTATTTCTCTTCTCTCTCTTCCTTGAAAAGCATCATATAGTCTTAATCATAAAATTAAAATGCACCATAGCCATCCACCTTTTATGGGTTCTATTTGACTTAAATACATGGAAGTTTCCTATAGACTTCAAGGTCTGGTCCCAGCAGCATGGGTGCCCCCTGGAAGCTCCTATGAGTCTTCCAGGCCCCACATCAGAACTACTCATCAGAATCTACATTTTAATCTGCTCCCCAGGGATCCTTTTAAAGTTTGAGAGGTGCTGTATCTGAGTACAGTATATTTGACCCAGGAGGTGGCTGTGTGAACTTGGACAAACTACTAATCATTTCTTGCCCAGTTTCCCCATCTGTACTCTGGAGACAGGGGAGGCTGGATGAGGACAGGATCGTCCAGTTCTCAGCCTGGTGTTTGGTGGGGAGCAGGGCTCGTGAGGCTTGGGGATCTTCGTCCTGCCGGGTGAGTGCAGTGCCTGCTGGGAGTCGGAACACGGTGACAGTCAGCTCCCTCACACAGGAACACGCAACTGCAGTCATGGGCAAACAGCTCAGGAAACGCAGCCAGCCCTGACTTAGAGGGATCTGCAGGCTCCGTTGTGATGCCAACCACCTGCCAGGCTCAGCCCAGCCCCCAGCACGGAGCGTGCTGCATCTAAGTGCCAATCAGCTGCAACAAACCCCAGTGGGCCCCAACAACAGGTGTCTCATTAAACATCTCACCCCCTCCCAGGCGTACCCACTGACAGGCACCAAACCCACACTCAATCACTGCTTAATCACAGACGAACTCCATTAACAAGTCATACTAATTACCAACTTCTAACAGTGTCTCCGGTTGGGAGGCAAAATACCTATTCTTTTCAGATGAAAACTGCCTTGTGATCCTTCAGAAAGACCCATAATTAGGTCCTTTAAAAATGAGGGTCAAGGGAGGAGGCAGGGGAAAAGCTGACAGGGCCTGGGTGGCTATGGTCCTGAAAGTGCACAATGGGAAGCTCTGTTTGTTTTAATTTTGTGTCTGCTGGGTGGCCCACAAGGGTCCAATTAGCTTGTTACAGATGCTTGTATTGGTTCCATACTCTTGTCTCCTCCTTCCTTCCTCCCCCCCACCTTTCCTCTTTTTTATTTTTATTTTTTCCCTAGGAGGGGTAAACTTGTAGCACAGATTGCAGGCTTGTAGGAATCCAAAGATCAACAACTAGTTTTCTGTGATTGAACCCCTATGAACCCTGAGCACTCAATTTGCAGAATTCCTAATGTATAGGATGAAGCAGGGAGGGGCTTAGGTGGCTAAAATAGGGTCTGATGCACTTTTGAAATGGCCAGAAGGTAGACATTCTTCCCTGAGTGAGAGCAATTTTTTAGGCTGGCTTTTATTTATTTTTTTGCTTTCTTAAAATTTTATTTTGAATCATAATAAAATTATTATTTGTACTACCTCTTCTATCATAAGTCACTCCATTTTATTATTTGAAAGAGATCTTGCTTTTAGAACTTATACTGGGTATAGATTATCCTTTGTGAGCCAAATATAACAAATAAATTAACAAAGATTAATTCCTTTTTAACTTGGACGTGCTTATGTAGTGAGCCATTGGACACTGTCGCTCTGGTGTCAAGGTCAGGGCAGCCAGCACTGGGAATGGTGGGAGGGATTAGGGCAAGAAGCAAAACTACAGTAAAATATGGCAGAAATTTGGGTGATTACTTTTAGCCCAGATCTTCTTGCATTGTCCAAGGAGGGGCCATGCAGCCCAAATGTTTGAATCCATCCTATTTTTAACTCAAGCATTTGGGATTGGATCAAATCACGTTTTGAAATATGTGATTTCTGTGCTCCTTAATGGACATATGAGAATAAGTTTTTCTTTTTAAATTTCTTCTTGAAGAATCCTTGAAGTCCCCAAGATTCCATCCAGCAAGTTTTTTCAGCCTCTCATATGTTCAGTCATTCCAGACCCAGTTGGTCAGATTTAGTTTCTGAGATGGGAGACAACATTTAGGGACATTCACTAAAGATGAAGACCTCAGTTCTGTGGGGATTGTGGAGTGTTTTGGATGCTGGTATACAAGTAACTGTAGGAGTACATAGAAAATAGCATGGTCTTTAGAGGCAGATTGATCTTGATCCAGTTTTTCTATAGTATCTCCATGGCCTTTAGCAAATTATATAACTTACCTGAATATTAGGCTCCTTATCTGGAACACAGGAAAAATATTTACCTCACAGTGCTATAAAGATCAGAAAAGATAAAGAATATGAATGTTCTTAGCCAGGGCCATCTTTGCAGTGGGCGCTCCATCATACTCCTTGCCATTTCCTTCTTCTTTTCTGTAGCCAGAACCCCTTCTTTAGAAGCTTCCAATGTGGGACAAACTTGGTAAGGAGCAGTAGATCTTAAATCCCAGACAGTGGTCTGGAGGGACGTTAGGTGCCCGGAGTTGTGGGTCACCACTTTTGGTGGCAACTCATAAGGCTTTAGAAGGCATGATGGGAGCAGCAGGAAGCCTAACTGGGGGATAGAAAACCCAGATCTGCACATTTCTACTGAAACCAGGTGCTTGGAAGACCTTAAAGGCAGCCATTAGCCTGTGATCCTGCAGGGGGCTCTGAGTCTGGCCACTTCCTGGGACCCCTCCCTGATAATGTTTTCTAATATGTATACTTGGGGGTTTCATCCTGGAAAATGCATCACGGAGTTGATAATAGAAGTCTACAGGAAAACGGGATTTCTCTAACGGAGATTCACTGTAGACCCTATTTTAAAAACAGAATTTTTTTTTTCTCCTTTGCAGAACCTCATGAAGATCAATAAGGTTGGATATATCAATATCTAACAAAGTGTTCAAATACTGTATCTCTGACTGCTCAAAGCCCCTTTCTTTTCAAATTATGAGCATGTCCTTGTGTTGATGCGTTGACTCTAGGAAGCTGATTGGGCCAATGGCTTGATAGGACCTCCTCTTATCATTAAAGGTATCAGAACTGCAATAATAAATAAATATTGCACCTTTTAGAAGGAACTGAAAAAATGTACATTCTATTTGTCTCTATATGAACATGCAATTTTTCCAGTTATTTTTCAAAAAATAAAATTTATCTGGTAGTACTGAAAGTTAGGTAATATTAAATTTACATTCTTTTTCATATCCAATCCTAATGGCTTTCTTCCAGTATCCTCAGACACTTAGCAGCTAGTACAGAATTGCTCATGTAAGTTTAGTTCAGTATTTATTATATGTTTAGTTTAATATAAGCCCAAATAAATGACATCTTATTGTTTAGCAAGTCACAATTTTAGATTTTTATGCAAACAGTTAACAAAGGTTCTCACCTCCAGATACTTCTTGGTGTTAGGTAAGCATTCCCCTGCACATAACCTAATTACTGGGTTAAATTGCCATTTTGTAGCAATTTTGGATTACAAGCCAAACCCTGGTACAGAAATAACAGACACACTATGGAGCAGAGCAAAATCCACGGGGTTGGGCATCAACAACTGGTTCGAAGAAAATATTATGAAAAATTTCATGAAAATAAACCTGACAACTTAGATTGTTAGTTGTTGACTTCTATGAAAGTCACAAACTAACAAAGATCACTCAAGAATAGCACTACATCTATTAAAGAAATGTAATTTGTAGCTTAAAACATTCTCAAAACTCCAGTCCCAGGTGGCTTTATTAGTAAATTTTACTAAGCATTTAAGAAAAAAAAATCTTTACAAACTCCAAAAGAAGACTGAAGAGGAGGGAATATTTCTCAACAAATTCTTTGAGGCTAATACTACACTGATAACAAGCTCAGACAAAGGTATTACCCAACAAGATAAATATATATACCATTGTATCTCATGGAAATATATAGAAGAATTCTAAGCAAAATTTTATCTAGTCAAACCCAATCATATATAAAAAGGATAATACACAGGACAAAGCGGGCCAGGCCTTCGTCCTGATCTTTGCAGAGATTTAGCTTAAAATTCAAAGTGGGAATGCAGGGTTGTTTTAACACTGGAAAGTACCAATTGATGCTGTTCATTATGTTGGCAAAATAAATAAATAAAATCTTATGATTATCTCATACAGATAAAGCATTTTGGGGGAAAAAAAAAAAACCACCATCTATTCCTGATGAAAACACTCAGAAACCTAGGATTGGAAGGGAACTTCCTAAACCTGATAAAGACCATCTACTTAAAGCCTCCAATTAACATCATACTGAAGGTGAAAGACTAAATGCTTTCCCGGCTTAAGACAGAGAACAAGGCAAGGATGTTAGCTGTCAACACTTTTATTCAACATTGTACTGGAAGCTCTTGCCACAGCAATCAGGCAAAATAAATAAATAAATAAATAAATAAATAAATAAAATCCATGTTATAAAAAAATAAATATAACTTTTTAAATTCACAGACATGATTATCTATGTAGAAAATCAATGAATCTCCAAAAAATCTACTAGACGTACTAAATGAGTTTAGGGAGGTTGTAGGATACAGGATCTATATACAGTATACACAGAATAAAATTGAAATTCTATATACTAAGAACAACAAGTGGAAATTGAGATTAAAAAGGAATTCCATTTACAATAGTATGACAAAATATAAAATATCTGAAAATAAAGTATCATCTTAAATATTAAACCTAAACTGTAAAACTTCTAAAAGGAAACAGGTGAAAATTTTAGGACTTTGAGTTAGGCAAAGACTTGTTTTAAAAAACACAAACACATGATCCATAAAAATAAAATTGATAAATTGGACTTCATCAAAATTAAAAACTTCTCTTCAAATGACATGGTTAAGGAAATGAAAAGATATGTCATAGACTGGGAAAAATATTTGCAAAGCATATATCTGATAAATGACTTGTATCCAGAATGTCTAAAGAATTTTCAAAATTCAATATGAAAACAAACAACTCAATAAAACAAAAAGTGGACTGAAGGTTTGAGTAGATACTTCACCAAAGAAGATACATGAATGGCAAATAAACACGTGAAAAGATGCTCAACATCATTAGTCCTTAGAAAATGCAAATTAAGAATACAATGAGATACTATTATACAACAAATAGAATGGCTAAAATTAAAACAGATAATACCAAGTGTTGGTGAGAATGAGAAATAACTGGAACTCTCGTACATCGCTAGCTGCAATTTAAAATGGAGCAGCCACTTTAGAAAACAGTTTGGTAGTGTCTTGCTTGAGGGGGCAGGTAAGAGGGTTGAGAGGGTGAAGGGGAGGGTGGGGAGGGAGTGCAGAAGAAGGAGGAATTACTAAGGCGAATGAGAAAATTTACAG
The DNA here is from genome assembly GCA_023783475.1 of Daubentonia madagascariensis. Lineage (NCBI taxonomy): Eukaryota > Metazoa > Chordata > Mammalia > Primates > Daubentoniidae > Daubentonia > Daubentonia madagascariensis. The sequence goes on along the minus strand of JAKFHU010000144.1, from coordinate 23,904,893 downwards.
AGGTAACACCTGTTTGTTACATTGATTGTGGTTATATTTTTGCATGTATATACATACATCGTAACCTACCAAATTTTGCACTTTAAATGTGTGCACTTTTTTGTACTTTAATTATACTTCAATAAAGCTTTCTTAAAAAAAAAAAAGTAAAGTTTCAACCCCTTGTTAGTTCCTGGGGCAAATCAGGCTTTTCCTTTACCTGCATTTAGCTCCTGTGAATTCCACGGTCCCGAGGATATAGAGTGAAGGGAAGAGTTAGCCTTTCTCTGAAGTGTTTTTTTTTCCCTTTGTATAATCTATTTTATTTAATATGCCAAAAATACAACTTTATTAGTTGATGAAGTTATCATCCTTTTATGAGACTTTTGTGTACTATAATTCCAGCTCTCATGGCTAAGGCTGTCAGGTCAACAGAAATTAGCTCCCAAACCACCCCTCCTAAACAACTACGATTTTCACTTTAATTGAGAAATAGAGTATGTTAAGTACTTTTATTGGGTGGTGTCTGGTGAATGACAGATGTACTGTGTACGATGTACTGCTGTGCACATCCTGTGTTAAAATGGGCCAATTTGTTGCTAAAACACTTATAATCAAAGGCTTGATTTGCTAAATATACATCTTGTGCACAAAGGCCATGTTGGCACTTGTTTAAATATAAATCAAGGTTTACATTGAGAATCAAAAGCTTCTTTCAATTTTTGCATTCACAGACCAAATGGAAGCTAAGTTAGCTGCTGAAGATTTGATGGTTTTTGCACTTATGCAGAAATCCAAGGTCCAAAACTGCTAAAAGAATATTATTTCCTCTAATGCATTGGACTGTTAACTCATCAAGATTTGTTTTCTGACATTTCAAAGCACACTGCATTATTCTGTTTTAAGTTATTCCTGAACTCTTTTAATCTTTTTTCTTAATGCATATTTATTATAATAGTGATATTTTCTTATTTTATTCATGGTGTGAGAATTTTGGAGAAGGATTTGACTTTGAAATGTACATGAACACAGAATAAAATAGAAGGGTAGAAACTCCTAATTTGGCTCCATTTACGGAGATAATAAGAAGCAGAAATGATTCCCAAACTTTGTGAGAACTTGGGCAATTTTAGAACTATTAGTGGCATATTTAACTAAAATGAGTTTAACAAACTGAATGCTGGATTTAGAATGAGTTAAACTTTGTGTACAGTAGACCAGCAGCCTAGCAGATGAGCACTTTGATGTATTAGTAACAGTTCAGCAATTCACCCTGTTAGGGAGAGGTAGTCCAGGAGTTCAGTATCCCCTGTTAGTAGCAAATTCTTCTACGTTCCTTTTCTACTTTATATTTGTAATTCAATAGATGTTAATCATCAGTATTAATACACATTAACAATAAATAATACTCGCCTGGTCATTCAATAATTCACTCATTCAGCAAATAGTTTTGGAGCACCTCCTATGTGCCCGGTGCTCTGCTGGGTTCCAGGCCATAGGACGCTTTCTTCCATTTATGAAGGAATCATGTAAAATAGTTGTTATGTATCTTGTAACAGATAATACAGCCTCTATCTCCAGGCCACCTGCAATGAGTGCATTTTCTGATGTTTGTAAGGGCTTTTCTGTATTTTTACCATCTCTAGTTCTTTCCCAGTTTAGTCCCTTCCACCATAACAGAGCTTTTAGAAAAAGAGACAAGAGAATTGAGTAGTGAGGGCTTTTGCAGTTACCATTTTGTGCCTGTATCTTCTTGTGTGAGCTCTTGAGGTCTTGGAATCTGAAATACCTTTCACGAAGCATGGCCAAGGTTACCTGAAGGCTCCAAGGCTGGTGGACATCCAGGTGCCAAGGATATTATCAAAATTCAGGTGTGTTCCCTCCAACATCCTGCGTCAAGCTAGGTAACAGTTGGGTAGCTAAATCCAGCACAGCAGAAGGGGAAAAGCAAAGGGCATTGTCTCTAAGGAACTGACCCAATAACCACAGCAGGCTGTAGCAAGTCTTAAGACAGAAGGTAAAGCAGAAAGCCCCCTGGTGCTCTAAATCTTCTCTCCTGTAACAGATAGGTGTTACCCATCAAAAGGATTCATGGAGGGCACAGAAGGAGCCTAGTGAGGAGCTTACACTGGGTGCCTCTAAAGCCCATTGCAGCTTCTTGGCCCCCACCTCCTTTTGAGATCCTAGTATAATAATTTCATAGAGTTTTTAAAAGCCTGTTCTCTGGAGTCAGACTATTGCAGGCCTGATCACTGGCTTGACCTTAAGCAAATTACCAATTTTTCAAGGACTCACTTTTCTCTTCTTTAAAATGAGAACAATAAGAGGCATCGCTGTGCAGGGTTGCGGTAAGCATTAATCTCATGTTGTTATTACTATTATTAATTTCCTACAAAGGGCCAGACATGGATTTAGACACTGGAGCTATAAAAGCGAAGAGTTAGTTCCCAACCCCAGGGACACCACAGGCTAAGGGAGAGAACGACACTAACAACACAATAACACAACACGATAGGCGTGGCGAGAGAGAGAAGTTCAGGCTTAAGAGGAAATCTGAGGGCCAGGGAAGGCTTCTCAGAGATGGTGACTTCACAGTACGTCACAGGTTGTGTCACAGAGGACAGGAAGCATCAGCCACAGAAACATAAGTGGAGAAGGGGGAAGGGGTGGGAGGAGGGGTGGTTCAGGGAGCAGCAGAGGCACGGGCAGGAGAAGCAGTGTGTGCGGGCAGTGATGACGAGCAACTTGCTGCAGGAGCAGGAGGCACAGGCGATCTGGATTAACCGGGTCTGACCTGGGGGATCTTGCAGGCCATGCCCAGGATCTGGAACTGGACCCCGTTAGATGGCAAAGTGGAAGGACGTCCAACAGGGAGGTGACATGATGGTATTGACTTTTTAGATGGAATGCTCTTGTGGGCATGAGGTGGTACTCGAGGGAGACCAGGCAGAGAAGCAGGAGGGAGAGAGCCAGTGTGGGCCTGCGCTGGGCTAGCCATAGTAGCCATGGAAAGGAGGGGAGGGGTTGGAGACAACTGGCAGGAACCCTCCAGGAATGATGTGCCAAGGAGGTTTTCAAGGCTCAGTGGAGAAGACAGCAGTCGACTGTTCATGTCTGCAGTCTGTGTGTGCAAGTGGTGGTGATGTGGGCATGGAGAGTAGAGTAATGATGTGAGTGTCAGATATTTGCCATTCCTGAGTCAGGAAGTGCAAGGTACGGTGATGCTTGCATTGAGGGAATGGAGTGAGGAATAGGAGGAAACTGGGCACATCCCTGGTTCCCAGCATGAGAAATTGGGAGGGGCAGGGAGGACCAGACTGGGAGGATGTAAGGAGAGGAAGGGCTGTCATTGTGGATTTCCTCTGCCTTCCCCCCACTTTGGCTCTGAGCAGGCCCCAGTGTGTTCGGTAGGTGCCAACAGGGCTGCAAGGAAATCCAGGTGCTTCCGGAACTGGAAATGATTGTGCGGAATAACTGGTAAGATGGACTGCTGAGTCATTGATCTTGAACTCCTGGGCATATTATGTTTGTCACAGGTGACAGGCCATGCCCTCTGCGGTTAAGATAGCACCTGCTGATAACAGCACGGGGACACTAACCAGCACCCACAGTTATCTCCATGGGTCCCACGGAGCCCTCCAAATTCTTCCCACTGTTTGTGTTTTGTTCCTCTTGACGTCCCACGCTCAGCTTCTTGGATGGATAACATCCTGTCTGACATCCAATCAAAATGACTTTGTTTGAAGGGGTCTGCATTTCCATAACAGGCTGAAACCTAATGGTATTTAGTGGCTCCGTGGAAGGTGAAAGGTGCTGAATTTTAATCAAGGGATGTTTTCTTTCATTTTCCACACCACCAGATGTAATCCCCTTTCTGCCTTCCGTTTTATCAGATACTCACAGTGCCAAGTGGTGCTTAAATTAGTATGTGGTGTCACTCAGGTCTGATTGGAAATGTACAGCATAGGAGCCTCCAGTGATCCTTGGTTCCAAATGTCTTTCTCAGAATGTTTAAGCCAAGAGGTCAACTATAGCATGCAAGAGGTGTACATGCAGGCTTGAAAATGTCAGACTGGGTGACTATCCTAGCCCTGGCTTTGAAAAGCAGGCTACACAACTCTTATTAAATACACGTCACACAACTCTGAGCTTTTTTCCAGAGGTTTGGACACAACACAGGGTGTCCAAACACCTTTTGCTTACATTCACAAACATTTCTGGTTAACTAAAATCATCTACTGCAGGAAGTCCCCACCCTTCAAGCATCAAAATATGCTGATACCTTTCCTATCTTAAAAACAACAAAGCCTAAATCAACTTTTCTTGACCCATTTCCTCAGCTAACTGCCACCCGTTTTCTCTGTCCCCAGTTCCAGCATAATTCCTCAACAGAGCTGTCTATTCCTACTTCTTGCCTCTTGTCTTCCTTGTAGCTACTATCGCCCAGCACTCCACTGCAGTGACTCGTATCCAGGCCACCTCCTGTTGCTGCATCCCTTGGTCAGTTCTCAGTCTCATGTCAGTAGCCCTGAGCAGCACTTGATAAACTCTTCTCTCCTGCGTTCCAGGATGCCCCACTCTTCTGCTTGGTTTTTCTTGCATTTCATGAGTTGTTCTCCTTCACTCTCCTTTGCTGGTTCTTTTTTCTAAATTCCTGATTTTGCAGTGCGAGGCTTGGTCCTTGGTCTTCTTCTCTGTCTAAACTCACTTTACCTGTAACCTCATTTCAATCTTACGGCTTTAAATGCCATCTATACACAGATGGTGGGAAAATTTGTATCACCAGCCTAGACTACTTTCCTGAATTCCAGGTTTTTATATCGCATTGGCACCATGGACCGCCCATATCTCCCTCCAAGAAAGAACTTGCCTTTCAGCTGCCAGGAGCACAGCCAGCAGCTGGCCTCAAGCTGCAGTGCCTTCAGGTTCTGCTGCTTTGTTTGAGTTGAGGCCATAGTCTCCCCGGCCAGTCCCCAGCCAATGACTGAAGATATCAGTGATACTTGGGACTGGACCCTTCTGCCCAGTGTGGGAATTCTTTAACTGGCAGTCTTAACTCCAGAGCACCAGGTTGGGTTGGCCAAAACTTGTCAGATCTGCATCATAGTCTATACATCTTCCTGCCAAATCTTGCTTCTTCGTCCTTTATCAATTACTTTAGGGTAATTTCACTGCAGGTCAGTCTTGGTGTGGTTCTGATTTGGTTATGTAGCAGGAACTATACTCTTTGGGGTTATGAGGACAAAACCCTGTTCTTAGAAGCAGGCTTCTCCATCAATCTCCTGGATGTTGGTCTTGTTTCCTCTGCTTGTGTCCTTTGCCTGTGTATTACTTGCAAGAATAATGTTGGCTGTTGTTCTTTAAAATGGAGCCCCCTTCTCTTTCTACTACCTACTGGTCATGCGCACAAACACACACACACACAGATACTCACACAAACAGATACATTCCTGGGACCTCCTCTGAGGGCAGCACCCAGATTGCTGTTGACAGATTTCCTTCTTGCTTGCTGCACGCTGCCTGCCAGCCTGGTTTCTACAAAATGACCTATTTCTGGGCCTACCCTGATTGCTTGTGTGGAGTGTGACTTGTTTCTGGAAATTTTTGTTTTTGTGCCCTGTTTCTGGCTGGACTTTCCCTCATTATCAGCTTTTAGACCTCATCCCCCAACCACTATTCCTATGTTACCTACAAAGCAGATTTTTTTTTTTTTTGCTTTGGTTTTAATTCAGTCTACCTTGTCATGCTGTAATGAACTCTTTCTTACCAGATGGTCATGTCATAAAGTAAGCCATGTATTGGAGATACCTAGATGTACATTTTAGAAATTCATTCTCAAATTGCTCAAATTGGTGAGACCCAATGACTAGTTAGAGACAGCTGTACTTGTGTTAAAATATCACCAGGGTGACTTGGTTCTGGCTCTGGAACCCACAACCAATTGATCAACATAAATATCTCTAGATACACCATTCACTTCTAGCTTTAGAAATCGGCAGACTTGAATATGAGTAATGAACACAATCAGGAATTCTGGAGCTCACGCCCCCTTTGATCAGGGCTTTCTGGGACATTCCCCTGTGTGCTGCATCAGTGGGTGCTACATCTATTTCAGGACTATGGTTATTTGGTAGGACCTACCTGCACAGAATGTTGGTGCAACACATACAGATGAGGTCACCTACCATCTGTATTTCAGGAAAATGGATGAAGAAGAAAGATGCTATTTATGCTAAGGATTTGAAATTTTACAAACTTTTCTGAAATGAGAATTTTTGCATTTTTAAAAAGATCTATTAACAATAGAACCACTAAAATATCCCTATAGTGAAGAAAACAAGTTAGACAGCCTGTATTAGTTAGGGCTGTCCAGATATCTATCTATCTATGTTATAAGGAATTGGCTTGCTTGACTATGGAGGCTGAGAAGTCCCAAGATCTGTAGTGTGAAGGTCTAGGAACAAGGACAGCCAGTGATGTAAGCTGCAGCCCAGGTCTGAAGGCAGGAGAAGACCAGTGTCCCAGTTTAAGACCATAAGCATAAGTTGGAGAAAGTGAGTTCTCTCTTGCTTGGGCTTTTGTTCTATTCTATCCTTTAATTGATTGAATAAAGCCTACTCACAGTGGAGAGAGCAATCTGCTTTACTTAGTCTATCAATTCAAATGTTAATCTCATCCAGAAACAATCTCACAGACTCACAGATGCATCCTGAATAATGTTTAACCAAATATCTGGGAACCCCATGGCCCACTCAAGTTGACACATAAAATCAATTATCACGAGTTCACCCCTTGTCAACTTGGAACCTGTATGCATCTCTTTAAGCCATATTTAATCTCCAAATAAAGGTAACAAGGTCATAATTCCAACTAACATGATATAACTTTCCCATGAACAACTGAACATGCACTAATCCCATCCCTAGAAGAGGAGGTAAAGTCCTCCAGTGATGTTTACTCTTCCCCTGATATCTCAATTAAAATATTATGATGTAATATTAATAGTACTCAAATACTATGATATAAAGTCAATACATCTTATGTTATATGATAAGGGATAAGACAGGGAAGAAAACAAAGACATTTGATGTGTGTGTATTTCATGTTCATAACAAAACAAGGAGGAATACTCATGACAATTACAGCTCATTTCTGTAACTGGTCATGTGGTTGTAGCAGCTACCTTCTTCCAATATCCATTATGGGTTCCCTTTGCCTCAGCAAGCACCTCAGCTGGCATGGTTCCTCACCATGGTATCTTACCTGGCAGAGTGACCCAAACATGCATTCCTGAAGGGTCTGGCCTGTTCATAGTCCTAATTGCATTGGGTTGTTGTAATTTTTCATTGACCTGAATTATAGGAGATGGTAGTAGAGATCATCCTAGGAAATCTTATTGCACGCCATATCTCCTTCCCTCCATTGGGAGTCAGCATCTAATTTCCCCTTTTTAGTTAGACTCAATCACCCTAGACAGTACCCTTTCTTTGTTGATCTAGAGACATGAAGGTTTCAATTTGGCCGAGTGGCAGTCTTAACTTCCAGTTCAATTGAATCATTGTTGTGTCTTCTGGCAGAAGTATTTCTCCTTTTGGATCTAAGACCTCCAGGCAAGCAGAGCATAAGGTCACAGGAACAGGAAGCAAAAATTTCACTAATGATATGAGGGATAATAGTTGGTCTTGATTCCTACACCCATGAATCCTGGCTATTGGAGAAACAGGCCCTGTTTTTCTAGCTGGCTGCTGGTAAGCTATACAGCCTGCAGGACCTTGCGTCACCCTGCAAGTATTGCCATACGGCAAAACTATCGTCTACAAAAAAGCTTTGCGCTATGACATGTATATCTGGAATGGTGGAACACTTAAGATCAGTGAATTTCCGTGAGATGAGCCTTACCATCTATATTGTTGTGGAATGGCTTCTTGATCTGAGCAATGCTGTGGAACATGGTGTCAAGGCATTCTGTGAGTCCACGGATGGTAGTTTTGGCAGAAGTATTGCATGGAGGGAAGGCAAATTTATACCTAGAGCAAGTGTCTATTCCTATAAGAATAAAATACTGCCCCTTCTATGATGGCAGTAATTGGTACTGAGAAGTGGGGTGCTGTAACAAATATACAAAAATTTGTAAGCATTTTTGGAACTGGATAATGAGTACAGACTGGAAGAATTCGTAGTTGCATACTAGAAAGAGTCAAGATTGCCAGGAAAGGACAGTTTAACGTAATTCTGGTGAGGGCTCAGAAAGAAAAGAAGAGAGCTGTAGAGAAAACTTCCGTTTTCTTATAGGAAATACATAAATAATCGCGAAAGGAATGTTGGCAGCAACATGGACAGTAAAGTCCATTTAGTTGAGGTCTCAGATGGAAATGAAAAATACGTTTTTGGAAACTGGTAGAAAGTAGCAAAGAACTTGGCTGAATTGAGTTCTAGTGTTTTGTGGAAGGCAGAACTTGTGAGCAGTTAACTTGGAAATTTAGCAGAGGAGATTTCTAAGCAAAGCATTGAAGGGGAGACTTGGTTCTTCCTGATTGCTTGTAGTAAAATGTGACAGGGGACACATAAATTGCAGATGGAATTGTTAAGCAAACAGGACTTAGAACTGGGAAAATTCTCAGCTACCCATATTGCAAAAAATGAAAAAGCATGTTTTGAAGAGAACACTAAGGGTGTGGCTAAATAACCATTTGATAAAGACATAATGGATATATAATAATATATGAACACAATCAGCCATTTCAGCAGTAGGCCAGGAATGGAGATAAAATTATACTAGCAAAGACACTGCCAGTTTGAATTAATAGGGACAGAGAAAGCAGGACAGAATGAAAGAAAAGTGTTAGACTTCTTGGCTTCTACAAGATTGGAACACAGAGCTCTTTGGCTGTAAACCTATGCTATCCTTCAGGAAAAGGGTAGAAAGATCCCAAAGGTGATTCAGAGATTATCAGGGCAGCTACTCCCACCACAGGCCCAGAGTGCACAGGTCTTGGGGGAAAGGCTGCCTAAACCTCAGTTGCAAAGGGTGGTACTACTCCCCAGAGAGCTGTGGCATGGATGGTAGCCTGCTGAGCCCTGGAGGTGACACTGCCACCTCAGTAGGTCTGGAGGGCAGAGCATTGAGACAAAGAGGATTCTTCTCCAGCCTTAAGATTTCATGGAATCTGCCTTGCTTGGTTTTGAACTTCCTTGGGACCTGCCACACCTTCTTTCATTCCTATTTCTGACTTTTAGGATGGGAATGTCTATCCTATGCCTTTCCTATCATTGTATTTTGTTTGGTTTCACAGGCTCACAGGCAGAGGAATTTTGCCTCAGGATGAATCATACCTCTAGTGTCAGAGATATCTGATTTAGATGATATTTAGATGAGACTTTGGACTTTAGAGTTGATGCTGGAATGAGTTAAGATTTTGGGGGCTGTTTGGATGGAATGGATATATTTTACATGCTAGAAGGACATGAACTGTGGGGGCCCTAGGGCAGAGAGTTATGGACTAAATATTTGTGTCCCCTTGAAATTCATGTTGGAAGCCCTAGCCCCCCATGTAATAGTATTTGGAGATGGGGCCTTTCATGGTAATTAGTTTTAGATGTGGTCACAAGGATAGGGTCCTTATGATGGGATTAGTGCCCTAGCGCTCTGTCTGCCATGTAAGACACAGCCAAGAGGCAGCCATCTGCAAGCCAGGAAGAGGGCCCTCACCAGGATGTCACCTGACCAAGCTGACACCCAGATCGCAGGCTTTCTAGCCTCCAGAGCTGTGAGAAAAGTCTGTTGTTTAAGCCACCCAGTTTTATGGCATTTTGTTATAGCAGCCCGAGCAGACTAATACAGAGTGTTTCCAGTTTTGGGCTATTATGAATAATGCTGCTATGAGCATTTGTGTGCAAGTATTTATGGGGACATATGTTTTCATTTCTCTTGTGTCTATAGCTAGAAGTGTAATTACTGGATCATATGAAAGTTTTATGTTTAACTTTTTGAGACACTGCCAAATTGTTTTATAGTATAGCTGTACAATTTTACAATTCCATCAGCAATGTATAAGAAGTTCCCATTTCTCTACATCTTCACCAACATATGTTATTACCTGTTTTATTCACTACTGCCATTCTACTGCTTGTGAAGTAGTGTCTCATTGTGGTTTTAATTTGCATTTCCCTAATGACTAATAATATTGAGCATCTTTTCATGTGCTTATTAGACATTTATATTATCTTTGGAGAAATGTGTGCTCATATTTTTGCCCACTTTTGGATTGGTTGTTTGTCTTCTTAATATTGAGTTATAGGTATTCTTTGTAAGTTCTGGTTACAAGTGCTTCACCCGGGATGTGTTTTGCAAATATTTTTGAGTTGTTTGATGAGAACTTTTGGGAGGCTACTGAATATGGGTTAACATGGTGGAAAGCTCTAGGACATAGGACACCTCATGCTCTGGCCCCCACAACTCTTTTCTCACAGAAAGCATTTCTTATAGTAACTTCTTGTTATTTTCAAAATCAAGCTGTTTATATTCTCAAATGGATCTAGGAAATGTCTCTTGCACTCCAGAAAACCATGCTGACATTGTTCCCTGCCAGGTTCGGAGGTAGGGGGAGGTGGGAAATGGATTGTTTTATCAATTGGCAATAAAACAAACCTCAAAGAAAACTGCCAGCTGATTACAAAGAATTTTGATAATATGGGGAAAAATGGCTTGAATATATATGTGATATTTATTACTTATTGACATTTTATTGAAGTATGCAGCCCGTAGTTGTAGAGAGCACAGGTGCACGGCCTACCTGGTGTGCTCTTTTTTCAGAACAGGCCTTCCAAATCTTTCAGACCATGTATTTGGAAGTTACACCATTCTTCATCAACTCTCACCTGGTTTGAAAACACTTGTTCTTTTGTGAAAAATATTTTTCAGTGTGCGAAAAATGAGAATATAATCAACTGTGTGAAATTAAAAAACAATCCAGACTGGCTTTTGTAATGTGAACAAACATCAGTGTTGACACAATGCTTGGAACTTTTCTTGTAGTAATATGATCCTTGTTTCCTTTGGTCAGGGTGTAGCTACCCAGAGACCCATGGAAAACTCTCCCACAATGTTCTTCTCTTTCTCACTTTATGTTAGGTTGTTACCCAGAATAATAGCACCCTAAATATAATTAACATTCTAGTATGAAGAGAACCCTAATATAAACAGTGTCCTAAATTTGTGCCCAAATTATAAACCTGATGTACTACTTTCCCACTTTTCTGAATCTACTTTCCTACTTGCTTAGATCATCTCTCTTTTCAGTGGGAACATTTTACAGAGACATATGTATGGCACTAAAATCTCAGAGAAACTTGATGGAATCCAATGAGATGATCCATGGAAATGTTCCAGTTCTTCAGGGGAAATCCAGGCTATTAAAAAACAGGCCAGTAAAGTTTTATTCAACTGGTAAAATTTCTATTGTCACATGAGATTTATGGATCCTTACTTATTTCCTCATCTGTAAATTGTAAACATGCATTGGAGTATGGAGGTAGGCACATGCCCTGGCAATATGCCCATGTAAAATCCTCACATTCCAGGGAGGAGAAAAAAGTTATAATTTAAAAAATTGCAATCATATGTTAAATGTATGTGAAAACAACTAAATATGTTGTGGCACATACTTCTTGTTGTTTGTGTTGCTCTGGAACAATATAAGACTTGCATTTTTCATAAAGTTAGAAAATGAAAACAAAGACACTGTGAGCATTACCTCACACAGAGACCTACCTCCTCCTGTTTAGCTCCACATGTCATCCCCTACCTTCCTCTCTCTCCCAATTCTTCTAACTTTTTTGAAGCATTGATCTATAACTAGTACACTCAGAATTCCCTTGAAACAGTATTCTCATGAAAATCAAATCAAAATGGGACAGAAGTAAAGGTAGACATTATTTATACTCCTGCCCTGAATTCTTTTAGGTCTGTGGCATTTGCTCAATGTTTGGTTTCTTTTAAAAAGAACCCGACATTGCTTCTAGATATTGATTTGCACCAACAATACCCATGTGGGGAATATTGGGCGTAATTAATCATTCACTGTTTGTTCAATGCAGGAATACTGACTCACAGAAACTTACCATTTAACCTTACTCTAAGTTATGGTTCTTAAAAAGTTATTCAATATGTTTTAGCAAACAGAATCATTTAAAATGCACTAAGAGGTTTGTATGTTTAGAAGCAGGCTATGGTGAATTGTAGGAAGTGACCAAGCACTGTATTTCAGTGTCTGTAACTGCCTCCTGATTGGTTTGTTGTATTAGCATGGAATTTAGTATGTGTCATTGGACTTGTAGTAAGGCTGCTCCTGTCTGTGCTCCAGGGGGTGTTCCTCACTCCCATGGTGAAGTGGGGTGTGTGGGGGGGGCTTGAAATAATGAGGGAAATAGGCTTTAAGGTCTCATGACTTGGGATCATCTGCTGGTCCCTTTCTTCTCTATCTTGTGATTAACAAGGATCTGGACCCAATAGGTGATCCAAGAGAAAGCATCATTTTCTTCCTGAAAACTTCCCCAGCCCAAGTCCTTGCTGGAGACCAAATAAGCTGAAAGGAGAGTCTGATAAACAACTCAAAGCACAACAAAGTTTTGACTTAATGGAATTAACATATTCCCTTGTACTATACCCAGTGGAGGAGAAGGTCTCAAATTCCTGGGCTTTTGAAGTGCCATATATCTATGTCTACGTCTATGTCTGTGTCTATGTCTACGTCTGTGTCTGTGTCTGTGTCTGTGTCTGTATCAGCGTCCATATCTATATATCCACATCATCATCTGTATATCTATCTGTTCCGTCTTATCTAATATCTGTTTCCTCAATCTCCCCAGTCTTTCTCAAAGAGCCTCGTCCTGGCCCATCACCTACTGTCTCTACTTCACTCCATCACATACCTCCTCTGATCCTCCTGGGAGGAGGGAGTCCTAAATTCTTGGCCCCTTAATGTAGCTTAAAAACCCCAGAAGTTTAGAATTTGACCTCAGGCTATGAAAGGTCTTTCTTTACCTCAATTTTTCTGGTACCTGATAGGGCAGGAGTAAGTTTAAGAAAATGGTGATGCTCTGATTCAAGTTCTATTTATTAGAAAGATCGGTAGCTGACTCACCTAAGATCTTGCTTGCCATGGTCAGATTTATTTTCTTCCTGGGAAAACAGAGTCTAGTCCCTTATGAGAAATCAGGTGACTTGATTAACATGATTTTGAACAAATTCCTTATAAAATAACATCTTGGAAAACGGTTACTAAGCGTTTGACTCCTTCCTGAGTTTACTTACGTGATAGGAGGACTCCATGTTGTGGGAAATATCTCTTACCTATCCAGAGTGAATGGATTTAACAGATTAATAAAGAGATACTGATTTAAAAATGTCTGCCTACTTGGGGTACGTGGGTGGGGAATAGTTCTTAGTTTATCCTTCCACATATGTAATGCTATGACCCACCTCAACTGCTATGTTTTTAAGTTTTTAAATTAGTGATTCCCTAGGTGAAGATGAGCAGGAAGTTGAGCCTCTCCAGGGATCAAGCTTTTCTGTCTCCATGTGTCTAAGAATCCAGGGGGGCTGCTTTGTCTGTAGAGACTGATCCTGTTCCTGATCCTTTACCTAGAGATAGGTGCAGAATCTAATCAGTTTGCTACCAGGGCCTTATTGTCCTAGGTCCTGGCTGCTGTGCTTTGGAACTGTGAGGAAGGCATTGATGATGCCAGCGGCTGCAGAAAACACAAGGGTTCTTTGCAGGCAGGAGGCCCCATCTCTTCAGTGTCTTAGTTGGCCAGAGGTGCATGTCTTGGGCACCTCGGATTACAGCTCTTCAGGTGATACTTACATGCTTAGCCAATCCTGGGGCCACTGTCGGTGGACCACCTACCCTCATGTCCTTCCTCACTCACTGTCTTTTCTATTCCTTCAACCTACCTGGCTTATTAGCTCCTTAGAATATTTGCACAAACTATTCCTCTGCCTGGAGATGTTTGTCCATCTTCCTCCATCCCTATGCTCTCTCACTCTTTCTTTCTTTCTCTCTTTTTTATTTCCTTCCTTTTTAATTAAAACTTGGTCTTTATTGTACATTGTTGTAGGATGGAGGCAGGTAGGCCACAGAGAATAACACATGGAAAAGCGGGCATCCTGGTTCGTGGCTCTTTGCCTATTTACTCTAAACTAACTTTGACAGATTAATAGAGATGTTTACAATGTTGTCATCTTATTCTAAATTATGTTTTCTATTAATCAAATATACATAGTTAACCACAGCAAATATGTCTACAAGTCTAATGATGAAAGATGTCTATTCTGATATTACTTTCATATTTCTAAATTACACTATATTTTACATATTAATTTTTAAAAATTGTATACGTCATCTATTAATATCCTGCTCTGAAGGATTAGCAGTTAGCTTTCTTCACTTTCCCTCTCTCCCCTGCTGCCGTAGTTGTCAACCCCTGCCCTAGGCGTGCTTCCTAGCTGTTATCCTGGATCTTTCTTCAGCATCATCCTGGGAAGTCCATTCATGTCTCTCTTGTATTGGATTCTGTTTCTAGAGCTCATTTTTTCCTTTTTGTTGGTTTCTTCTTTTATTTTGGCAAAACTCACCTGTCTGATAAAACTTAACTTTCTGATAAAAGTTGCACGATAGGTAATATTTGGAGTCCTTGGTTGAGTAAAAATGTCTGTATTTTCCTCTCCCAGTTGTTTGATGGTTTGTCTGGGTACAGAATTTTAGGTTGGAATTCAGTTTTGCACAATATTGGGAGACATTCTGCATGGTATTCTAGTTTACATTATTCATTTTAAGAAGTCTGATGCCATTCTGATTCCTAATTCTTTGAAACTGACCTGGTTTTTCAATTTTCTTTTTTCCTTCTTTTCAAGGAAATGTTTTGGGTATATAAAAGGTTATAGATAATACTATGAAAATATTCAGTCCCTACCACATAGCTTTAAAAAAAAACGTAGCATAATGCAGAGCACAGGTTGACATTGCAAGTATGTCACTTCCTAATACCATTTCCCTATTTTTTTTGCAAAGATAATCATAATTAGTGTTTTAACTTTCCATGCCTTTTTACTTTTATGTAAGAATTTATCCCTAAACAATATATAGTACTGATTTGCATGTATTCAAACTTCATATAAATGATATCATATTATTTATTATGTTCTGAAATGAGCTTTTTTCTCATTATGTTTATAAGATTTATCTGTGTTGGCACATGAAGTTCTACTTGTTTTTTTCTATAATTAAAATACACGAGTTTTCAAATCAAAATGGCCCATCACATAGCTATTGTAATGAATGAACTAAGACCTACACTAAGGCACATCATTATGCTATTTTAAAAAAAATTTTAATTTTTAATTATTATGGGTAGATAATAGTTGTATATATTTATAGGGTACATGTGATGTTTTGATAGAGTCATACAGTGTGCAATAATCAAATCAGGGTAATTGGGGTATCCATCACCTCAGGCACTTATCATTTCTTTGTGTTAGGAATATTCCAATTCCACACTCTTAGTTATTTTAAAGTATACCATAACTTAAACATATAAAACTATATATTATAAAATATAAAATATAACTATAGTCACTTTATTGTGTTATCAAATATTGTTCCTTCTAACTACATTTTTGTACCCATTAACCATCCCCACTTTATACCCACCTCCCCTCTTCCCTTCCCAGCTTCTGGTAACCATCATTCTACTCTCTGTCTTCATGAGATCAATTATTTTAATATGTAGCTCCCATATATGAGTGAGAACATGTGATATTTGTTTTTCTGTGCTTGGCTTATTTTACTTAACGTAATGTTCTCCAGTTCCACCCATGTTGTTGCAAATGACAGGATTTCATTATTTCTTGTGGCTATATAATATTCCATTGTATATATGTACCACAATTTCTTTATCCATTCATCTGCTAATGGACACTTAGGTTGATTCCAAATCTTGGCTATTGTGAATAGTGTTGCAATAACATGGGGGTGCAGATATCTTTTCATTATACTGAATTCCCTTCTTTTGGTTATATACCTAACAGTGGGATTGCTGGGCCATATGATAGTTCTATTTTTAGTTTTTTGAAGAATCTCCATACTGTTCTCCATAGTGGTTGCACTAGTTTACATTCCCACCAACAGTGTACAAGGGTTCCCCTTTCTCCACATCCTCACCAGCATTTGTTATCGCCTGTCATTTTGACAATAGTCATTTTAACTGGGGTGAGATGATATCTCATTGTAGTTTTGATTGCATTTCTCTGATGACTAATGATTTGAGCACTTTTTCATATGTCTGTTGGCCATTTGTATGTCTTCGTATGAGAAATATCTATTCAGATCTTTTGCCCATTTTTAATTGGATTATTTGAATTTTTTACTATTGTGTTGTTGGAGTTCCTTACATATTCTAGTTATGAATCACTTGTCAGATGGGTAGTTTGCAAATATTTTCTCCCATTCTGTGGGTTGTCTCTTCCCTTTGTTTATTGCTTCCTTTGCTGTGCAGAAGCTTTTTAGCTTGATGTGATTCCATTTGGCCAATTTTGCTTTGGTTGCCTGTGCTTTTGGGATATTACTCAAGAAATCATTGCCCAGACCAATGTCCTGGAGCATTTCCCCGATGTTTTCTTTTAGTAGTTTCATAGTTTCAGGTCTTAGACTTAAGTCCTTATTCTATTTTGATTTAGTTTTTGTATATGTTGAGAGATAAGGATCTAGTTTCATTTTTCTTCATAAGAATATCCAGTTTCCCAGCACCATTGATTTATTGAGGGGACTGTCCTTTCCTCAATGCATATTCTTCGCACTTTTGTCAAAAATATGTTCACTATAGATGTGTGGATTTATGTCTAGATTCTCTATTCTGTTCCATTGGTCTATGTGTCTGTTTTTATGCCAGTACCATGTTGTTTTGGGTACTACAGCTCTGTAGTACGATTTGAAGTCAGGTAATATGATTTCTCCAGTGTTGTTCTTTTTGCTCAGGATGGCTTTGGCTACTCTGGGTCTTTTGTGGTTCCATATACATTTTAGGATTATTTTTTCTAATTCTGTGAAGAATATCATTGGTATTTTGATGGGGATTACATTGAATCTGTAGACTGCTTTAGGTAGTAATGGAAATTTTAACAATATTGAATCTTCCAATCCTTTTGGTATCCTCTTCAATTTCTTTCATCAATGTTTTATAGTTTTCATATCTTTCAATTCTTTGGTTAAGTTTGTACCTAGGTACTTTATTTTATATGTAGCTATTGTAAATGGGATTACTTTCTTGGTTTCTTTTTCAGATTGTTTGCTGTTGGTATGTAGAAATGTCACTGATGTATTTTTGTACGTTGATTTTGCATCCTGCCATTTTACTGAATTTGTTTATCAGTTCTAATAGTTTTCTTTATGGAGTCTTTAAGTTTCTCTAGATATAAGATCATATTGTCTGCAAACAAGGATAATTTGATTTCTTCCTTTCCAATTTGGATGCTCTTTATTTCCTTATCTTGTTTGATTGCTCTAGCTAGAACTTCCAGTATTATGTTAAATAATGGTGGTGAAAGTGGGCATCATTGTCTTGTGCCATATGTTAGAGGAAAGGCTTTCAATTTTTCTCCATTCAGTATGATACAAGCTGTGTGTCTGTCATATATGGCTTTTATCATGTTGATGTATGATCCTTCTATACACAGTTTTTAGACAGTTTTTATCATGAAGGGATGTTGAATTTTATTGAATGCTTTTTCAGCATCACTTGAAATGAGCATATGATTTTTGTCTTTCATTCTGTTGATATGATGGATAGTATTGACTGATCTGTGAATGTTGAACCATCCTTGCATTCCTGAGATGAATTCCACTTGATCATGATGATAATCTGTTTAATGTGTTGTTGAATTTTGTGTGGTAGTATTTTTTGAGGATTTTTGCATGTATGGTCATCAGAGATATTGACCTATAGTTTTCTTTTTTTTGTTGCATCTTTGTCTGGTTTTGGTGTCAGGGTGATACAGAACACATAGAATGAGTTAGAGATTATTACCTCCTCCTCTATTTTCTGGAATAGTTTAAGTAGAATTGGTATTAGTTCTTATTTGAATATTTGGTGGAATTCAGCAGTGAAGCCATCAGGTCCTGGACTTTTCTTTGATGGGAGACTTTTTTTTTACTGTTTCTGTCTCATTACTTGTTATTGGTTTATTTGGGTTCTGGATTTCTTCATGGTTTAATCTTGGGATATGTCTAGGAACTTATCTATTTCATCTAGGTTTTCCAATTTATTGGTATATAGTTTCTCATAGTAGTCTCTAATGATTCGTTGAATTTCTGCAGTGTCAGTTGTAATGTTTCCTTTTTCATGTCTGATTTTATTTATTTGAGTCTTTTTTTTTTCTTCCTTAGTTTGTCTGGCTAAAGGTATTCAATTTTATCTTTTCAAAAAACAAACTTTTCATTTCATTTATCTTTTGGTTTTTTTTGTTTCAATTTCATTTATTTCTGCTCTGATCTTTATTATTTATTTTCTTTTACTAATTTTGGGTTTGGTTTGCTCTTGAGTTTCTAGTTCTTTAAGATACATTGTCGATTTGTTTATTTGAAGCTTTTCTACTTTTTTGATGTAGGCACTTATTGCTATAAACATTGTTCTTATTACTATTTTTGCTGTATCCCATAGGGTTTGGTATGTTCTGTTTTTATTTCATTTGTTTTGAGAAATTTTTAAATTTCCTTCTTAATCTCTTCACAGACCCACTGGTCATTCTGGAGCATATTGTTTGATTTCCATGTATTTGTATAGTTTCCAATGTTCCTTTCTTATTGATTTCTAGTTTTATTCCACTGTGGTCAGAGAAGATACTTGATATAACTTAAATTTTTTCAAATTTTTAAAGTCTTGTTTTGTGGCCTAACATATGGTCTATCCTTGAGAAGATCCATGGGCTTAGGAGAAGAATGTGTATTCTGTAGCTGTTGAAGGAAAAGTTCTGTAATTATCTATTAGCCTATTTTTTCTATACTGCAGATTAAGTCCAATGTTTCTTTGTTGATTTTCTGTATTGATGATCTGTCCAACACTGAAAATGGGGCATTGAGGTCTCCATCTGTTATTGTTCTGGAGTATATCTCTCTTTTTAGCTTTGATAATATTTGCTTTATGTTAGTGTATCTGGGTGCTCCAGTTGGGTGTATGTATATTTAGAATTGCTATATCCATTTGCTGAATTGACCCCTTCATCATTATATAATGACATTATTTGTCTCTTTTTACAGTTTTAGTCCTGAAATCTATTTTATCTGGTAGAAGTATAGCTTACTCCTGCTCTTTTTTGGTTTCCATTTGCATGAATATCTTTTTTCATCCCTTTATTTTCAGTCTATGTGTGTCTTTATAGATTAAGTGGGTTTCTGGTAGACAACAAATAGTTAGGCCTTGCTTTTTTCATCCATTCAGCCACTATGCATCTTTTGATTGGAGAGGTTAGTCTATTTACATTCAATGTTATTATTGATATGTAATGACTTACTCCTGCCATATTGTTATTTGGTTCTAGTTGTTTTGTGGTCCACTCTTTCTTTTTTCCTTTCTTGCTATCTTCTTTTGTGTAAAAGTGATTTTCTCTGCTAGTGTGTTTTAATTTCTTGCTTTTCAGTATTTATGTATCTGTCATAGGTTTTTTGATTTGAGATTACCATGAGACTTGCCAAAGACATTTTATAACCAATTATTTTAAACAGATGACAACTTAACTTTACTTACAAAAGATCAAACAAATAAGCAAAGAGAAATTTAGAAGAAACTCTGCACTTTAACTCCATCTTGCCCCTGCCACCCCACCTTTTGACTTTTTTGGTTTCCATTGATATCTTTTTATACTATCTATCCCTTAAAATTTTTTTAATTATTGTTTTTGAAAAATATTTCTTTTAGTCTTCCTACTCAAGATATAAATGTTTATATACTACAGTTTATATACTATAGTTACAGCAATAGAATATTCTATATTTGTGAACTTACTGTTACCAGTGAGTTTTACACCTTCAGATGATTTCTTGTTGTTCATTAACTTCCTTTCCTTTCATATTGAAGAAATCTTTCTAGTATTTCTTGTAGGACAGGCCTGGTGTTGATGAAATCCCTCAGCTTTTGTTTGTCTGGGAAAGTCTTTATTTCTCCTTCATGTTTGAAGGATATTTTTGCAGGATATATATTCTAGGGTTAAGGGTTTTTACTTCAGCACTTTGAATATGTCATGCTCCTCTCTCCTGGTTTGTAAGGTTTCCACTGAGAAATCTGCTGCCAGATGTATTGGAGCTCCTTTATATGTTATTTTGTTCTTTTTTTGTTTTTGTTTCCCTTAGGACCTTTTCTTTATCTATGACCTTTGGGAGCTTGACTATTAAATGCCTTGAGGTAGGCTTGTTTAGCTTAAATATGCTTGGTGTTCTATGACCTTCTTGTACCTGAATATTGATATCTTTCTCTAGGTTTGGAAATTATTCTGTTACTATTTCTTTGAATAAATTTTCTACCCCAGTCTCTCTCTCCACCTCCTCTTTAAGGTCAGTAACTTTTAGATTTACCCCTTTTAGGCTATTTTCTAGATACTGTAGGTGTGCTTCATTCTTTTTTTTTCTTTTTTCTTTTTTCTATTCTGAGTGTGTATTTTCAAATAGCCTGTCTTCAAGCTCACTAATTTGTTCTTCTGCTTGATCAATTCTGCTGTTGAAAGACTGATGCATTTTTCAATTTGTCAATTGAATTTTTTATCTCCATAATTTCTGATTTTTTTTGTATCATTTCAATCTCTTTGTTAAATTTCCTGATAGGCTTCTGAACTGCTTCTGTGTGTTATCTTGAAGTTCACTGAGCTTCTTTAGGACAGCTATTTTGAATTCTTTATCTGAAACATCACATATCTCCATCACTCTCCCACTGATCACTGGTGCCTTATTTAGTTTGTTTGGTGTGGTCATGTTTTCTTGGATGTTCCTGATGCTCATGTATGTTCGTAGATGTCTAGGCATTGGAGAGTTAAGTATTTATTCTAATCTTTGCAGTCTGTTTTTGTTTGAACCTGTGCTTCTTGAGAAAGCTTTCCAGGTATTCAAAGGGAATTGAGTATTGTGATCTAAGTTTTTGG
Organism: Daubentonia madagascariensis; assembly: GCA_023783475.1. Classification (NCBI taxonomy): domain Eukaryota; kingdom Metazoa; phylum Chordata; class Mammalia; order Primates; family Daubentoniidae; genus Daubentonia; species Daubentonia madagascariensis. The sequence goes on along the minus strand of JAKFHU010000144.1, from coordinate 23,883,733 downwards.
TCACTGCAGCTGTATCAGCACTGGAGGCACCCCCAGCCCAGTAATGCTACGACTTTGTAATGCAGCTTCCTGGTAGTATCACCTTGGTGGATTTGGGTAAGATACAGGAAAATTCTCTGGATTACCAGGCAAAGTCTCTCACTCTCTTCCTTTACTCTCCATGCTGGGCTGCTGGAGTTGGGGGAGGAGTGACATGGGTACTCCCTCATGGACCCCACAACTGGGACTGTGCTGGGTCCTTTGTCTTCTTCTCTTTTCTTTCCCTAAATTGGAAGAAGACTGTTACTGAGCTTCACTGCCTGGAGTTGGGAGAGGGACGATATAGGCACTTGCTTGGCCACCACCACTGGTGTCTCACTGGGTCACATGCACCCCATGTCCATTGGCTCCAAACCAGTACAGCTGCAGTACCTGCCCAAGGACTGTAGACTTTGTGGCCTAACTGCCTTTCAAATTTATTCTGGGCCCAGGCTGCTTTTGTAAGCCAGTGGTGGAGCTAGCTAGAACTCTGGTTTCTACTGCTGGGGTGGAGGATTTCCCTCTGGCTCGGCTACTCTAAATGCTCCCACTGTGATAGCTGGCAGAATTCTGCCCTGTGTTGTGTTCCCGTGTGATAGGATAACCCTGAGTTCCAATGCAAAGTCCCACAATCACTTCGCTCTCCCTCCCCCAGGCACATAGATTTTTATTTCCACCTAGTGCTGGCATGGCACCTCCAGAAGGTGGTGGAGGGGTGATGTAGGCAATGCAAGACTGTCTTTCCTGCCCTCTTCAGTGTCTCCTTCCTTGATGTAATGTTAAAATCAGGTATTGTGATTGCTCACCTGATTTTTGGTTCTTCTGAAGGTGCTTTCTTATGTGGATAGTTGTTGAATTTGGTGTTCCTGTGGAGGAACGATCACTGCAGAGTTCTATTTAGCCATCTTGCTCTGCCCATTATGTCATTTTAAAATGTCAGGTGTGACATCCTAAAAGCTTCCAGAAAGAACAATTAGGTCACATGGTGTGCTGGACATTTGTCTGTATATAAACCCATTCCTGTTCTTCTGTGCTTTAGGGGACTAAAAACCTGCAAACTATGTGTCTTAGCTTCTTGACTACTGGGTTGTAATTATGTTCTGTAATAGAAGACATTGGCATGAGAGTGGAGGCGAGAGGGAAAAAAAGCCATATGGCTTCCAGCAACAACCCCACCCGAGGCTCTTCATGCTCATTACAAGCTGCATGGCACCCCCAACAGGGCAGACAAGGTGCAGGCTCAGGGGTCCAGCCAAGCGTAATGTTGGCTTCCTCACTGGGACAATACTCACTCCTCTCTTGCTGCTCCAGGATCTCCCTTCTCTGCTTTGTTTCTGCAGCTCTTCTCTCACCTTAATAACCAATTCCCTGCTTTCAATACAGCTCTGCTTTCTGAATTCTCCTTGGCTGCACCCTTGGTTTCTGCAATATGACTGACCAGCTCTTCTAAAAATCCTCCTACCACAGGCACCTAGAAATGCTGGATAAAATAAAATGAACTTTCATTTAAATGATTGATTTAAAAGGATGTAAGGAAAATACTCATGAACCAAAGAAAGTAAAAAAAAAAATTTAAAAAGTCTGAACATACCAAGTATTAGGATTTGAAGCAATTGAGTCCACAGTACCTACTGAAGGAAGTATAAATCAATACTACTTTGGAAAGCAATAACTTTCTTTACAAGCAATAGCTAGGACAGTTGAAAATGAGTGTTTCTCAGGACCCAGCTATTGTACCTCAAGATATACATAACCTAGAGAAATTCTCTCATATTTGCCAAAGGAGATATGTACAATGAAGATCATAACAGCACTGCTTAAAATCGTGAAAACTAGTATATCTATCAACAGGAGAATTGATAAATAAATTATGGTATGGTAAAAAATGGAGCACAATGCACCAGTTAAAATTAATGGTAGTTCTACTTTTATTTCTTTGAGGTATCGCCATACTACTTTCCATAGAGGTTGTACTTGTTTGCAGTCCCACTAGCAGTGTATGAGTGTTCCTATCTCTCTGCATCCACACCAACATTTGTTATTTTGGGACTTTTTGATAAAAGCCATTCTCACTGGAGTTAAGTGATACCTCATTGTGGTTTTGATTTGCATTTCCTTAATAATTAGAAATGTTGAGCATTTTTTCATATGTTTGTTGGTCATTAGTCTATCTTCTTCTGAAAAGTTTCTGTTCATGTTTTCTGCCCAGCTTTTAATGGGGTTGTTTGATTTGTTTCCTTGCTGATTTGCTTGAGTTCTTTATAGATTCTGGTTATCAGCCCTTTATTGGATGTATAGCATGCAAATATTTTCACCCATTCTGTAGGTTGTCTATTCACTCCAATGATTGTTTCCTCGGCTGTGCAGAAGCTTTTTAATTTGATCAGGTCCTATTTATTTATTTTTGTTGTTGCTATGATTGCTTTTGGGGTCTTCATCATAAATTCTTTCCCTAGGCCAATATCTATAAGAATTTTTCCAACATTTCTTCTAGAATTCTTATGGTTTCATGCCTTAAGTTTAAGTCTGTTGCCCATCATGAGTTGATTTTTGTGAGTGGTGAGAATGCAGATCCTGTTTCAGTCTTCTACATGTGGCTATCCAATTTTCCCAGCACCATTTATTGAATAGGGATCCTTTTCCCCAGTGTATGTTTTTGTCTGCTTTGTCAAAGATCAGATGGCAATATGAGGATGGTCTTACATCTGGGTTCTCTGTTCTGATCTATTGGTCTATGCCTCTGTTCTTGTGCCAGTACCATGCTGTTTTGGTTACTATAGCCTTGTAGTACAGCTTGAAGTCTGATAAATAGATGCCTTCATATTTGTTCTTTTTGCTTATGGTTGCTTTGGCTATATGGGGACTTCTCTAGTTCCATATGAAGCATAGAATTTTTTCTAGATCTGTGAAAAATGATGTTGGTATTTATCGATAAACACTTATATGCACATATGGAAATAACACTCATCGGAAATCAAGTAGGTGGGAGCGGGGAGGAGGAGATGGGTAAATTCATACCTAATGGGTACAATGCACACTATCTGGGGGATGGGCACACTTATAACTTTGACTCAAATGGTACAAAAGCAATGTAACCAAAATGTTTGTACCCCCATAACATTCTGAAATAAAAAAGAAAAACACTACATAATGCCTTTAGATTTGCAAAAAAGAAAAAAAAAAAAAGAAATCTTATAGGAAAATAATAAAGACATTTGAGCATTTAAAAAAAATTAATGACTATGGCATGTGTTAATATCAATAAATTTCAAAAAAGTGCGATCTTGAGTGAGAAAAGTTATTTGTGAAAGCTTGGGATTATTACATCTTTATATAAAATTTTAAAACATGAAAAATAATACTGTATACAGAGTAAAAGTATGAATATATGGAAAAACATACATATGAATTCATAAACCCAAAATTCTAGAAATTGATTAGCTCTGTGGAGGGGCAAGAAGAGTTGGATACGTTAGAGGTGCACAGAGAGAAACACGCGTTTCTGCAATGTTTTATCTGTAAAAATAGAAAAGAAAGGTACAAAACAATTATGGCAAAAGAGATTTGGTGCAGCTGGAAAGATGGGGATTACCTGGATGCTCATTTTGTCTATTTGTATATATATTTGATAAAAAATAATATGCAAAGTTATTAGGCATGGAAATTTAATATCCAGTTAAGATATTCTGGGCTCAAAATCAGTCACATATGTTTTCATTTTAAATGGAAAAATATTTAGAATCATTTGAGATTATATATTTTAATTTATGAAATGAGAGGGGTGCCTCTAAAATCTTACCATTTTATTTTATCTTCAATTTCAGTTGTGTGTTTTAGTCAGGTGTGATGGTATACACCTATAATCCCAGCTACTCGGGAGGCTGAGGTGGGAGGATCCCTTGAGCCAGTCTGAATAGTCTGAACAACATAGTGAGACCCTGTCACTAAAAAAACAAAACAAAACAAAAAACCAAAAAACTTTGTGTGTTTTGAAATGTTTTAGAGTATAAGATTATGCCCAACCCCAACATGTTTTGAGCCTGAAATGAGATTACACATGGAGACCTACATACTGAATGACTAGATGTTTACAAATATAATTCATGCTAAAATATTTTTAAATGTATAAAATATATCTATACCTTCATAATGACAAATCAAAGAATGTCTTTTTATATGCATAAAACTTAACAAAACATTAAAGGTGACTTCAGTCACTATTATTATATATGTCTGGGTATTAAGTATGATGTGGTGACAATATATGGATGTAAGTAACAAAATAAAAACATATAATTCATAAATGAATATAAATTTATTCTATAAATTATTTTCCTTGTCATAATTTCAACAAATGTTTTTATAATTAAAATTGTCATATAATATGTGTTCTGTTGCAATAATGATCTAAAGAATTCAAAATATAAAATATAATTATATTCACAGTGAACAAAATTTATTTTTATCAAAAATATAATTAAAATTAATATAAACTCTAAAACATCAAAAAGTTCTTTCCAAAATATCTCAAAACTTCTATTAGAAATAAAAGAGAAACACAAATTATATTACTGAAATAAAAAAAAATTATTAAGTAAAGCTGAAATTTTTTTAAATTAAAAATTAATTAAATCTTATTAAGGGTTTGTATGAAAATAAAACTTTTTTTCCATTCCAGGGCTCTATGTCTCTCTTTGCCAATATCAATAAAGGTATCACGGCACTGAGTTATACATAATCTGTATCTATAACTATTCAAATTTAATCTTAATATAAATTTGTTTAATATTGCAAAATGGTTCCTAGGCACCATGAGCAACTATTGTGGACATCTTGTTAATTTGTAAGGTCCTCTAGAAACACAAATTGGGACAGAAAGAGAAGCTACAAATGGGAGCTGGGCACTATAGGGAAATGATATGCAAAAGTCTGTTGCATTCATTTTATCTAAGAAGAAAATACTGACAAGTTAATTAATTTGTTTTCTCACTTTCCCAATCAAACCCTCCCCTCCCTTCTAAGCCATGTGCATCCTTCATGTTGGCACTTCACACCTGCAAACCCATGCCTATTGGGATCAGTTGCCGTTTGCAAAGGAACTAAGGGAACAGAGGGCAAGAGGTGTATCCCCCAGAGATGGGCATCACCAGCAGGGATGTTTAAGGGACAGGTTGTGCATTGCCTAATCCCATGCGACAGAGGTACCTCTGTGTTCTGTAATAAACATGTTTCTTTGTGATTTTTGGGTCTAAAGTAGGGGCTCAATGCAGGGGCTCCTCTTGCCAGGGTCTAAATGTGGTGCTGTTAAGAATATTTTAAGATCAGAATAATTAAGTCTATTCAATTTCCAAAGGTTTTGAAAATGAGTTTGGTTAAGCAATATAGTAGTATATCTATACAAATGAAGAAAATTAAAATACGTCAATGTTTAAAAATTAAAATGAAGACAGAAAATGTTGAAATAATAAGGAATTTTTTTTCTCAGAAGATTATTTTAAAAAATTCCATTTGTGTGTTTGAGGCAGTCTTAATTAATAGCAATCTGTGCTGCCCCGAGGACTCTAGTAAGGGTTTGGACACACTATTGTTAAGCCTTTGGGCCATCCCTTGGCTCTGTTGTCTTTGGGCCCACTGGTCTTGCTGCTCTCCATCAGGAGAACTGAAATTCAAACCAGAGCTGAGTGATTTCAAAGCCCTTTCTCTTAGCCACTTTGTCAAGCTGTGGATCCTTAAGAATACATGGTTTTACAGATGAATGGATAAGCAAAACATGGCACATCCATTCAATGAAATATTGTTCGGCCATAATAAAAGAAAGTACTGATACATGCCACAGTGTGGATGAACCTCAGAAACTTTATGCTAAGTGAAAGAAACCAGTCACAAAAGGCCACATATTGCATGATTCCACTTACATGAAATGTGCAGAATAGGCAAATCCACAGAGACAGAAGGTAGACTAGTGGTTTCCAAGGGCTGGAGGAAAAGGAGAACAAGCCGTGACTGCTTCTTGGGGATGGGGTTTTACTCTAAAGTGATGGAAATGGTTTGGAACCAGGTAGATTTGTACAACATTGTAAGTGTACTAAATGCCCCTGAACTGCACACTTTAAAACGGTTAATTTTATGTTATATGAATTTAACCTCAATAATAAAAAAAAAGTTTGTTTTTTTTTTAACTGTAAAGTGATTTCTGAACTTCTATCATCTCCACGCTATACCCTTATGTCTACCATGGAATTTTACTTTGGGGAAATTTTAATAAAATAAGATGGTATTTTTACAAAATTTTATTGCTCTTATACAATTTGAAATTGCAAAGAGAGGCAATTTATAACATGTGCAAATATGTGTGCACTCAAATGCACATTTATACTTTGTTGTTGTATGTGTGCTGTGATAAGGGGTTGAGGAGGGGAGATTGGGGAGATATTTCATTAGGAACCAAGATGTACATGTAGAAATATGCTGCACATGGCCCCTGCCTGGGAGTGACCACACTCACCCAGCCATGTTCCTATGAGGTCACAGACATGGTTCTGTGCTTTTAGTTGTTGCTGGTGGCTCCAGGTTCCAGGCTTGGGTCTCTGAGGCCTGCTCTGGAGTGGGTAGCTAATTAAGGGAGAAGGGTAGTTAATGTGCATAGGAGTGAAGCAGACAGGTTGTAACAGATGGCATCAGGGACAGCCCTGGGTCCCTGGTCCTTCTGTGTCCTGTGTGAGCCTTGCTCACTTTCCCTCCTTATAGAGCTTTTTCAAAGTGCACAGTGTTTCTGTAGATTGTCCTCTTCTTCTTGTCTACCACTCACAAAGGTAACCAAAAAATGGGTGCTTGAGGGGTATACCCGTCAGAATCAGACATGCTATAGGGATGGTGGTGACTGATAGACTTGGTGGGCAGACACATCTGACACCTGGGGAAACCAGCAAATATCTGTGTGGTCCTCCCCATTTGGAAAACCCTTGGCAGCTGGCAAGTATGTCCTCTGGCATTTGAGAGTATAGTACAGCATGTGAGCTTGCTTTAATGAATTTAATGCCCATGTCTAATACATCATAATTTAATTGTGTTGTTTCAAACATGTCCTGGGACAGCTGAAAGTTGTACATGCAGTGAGTCATCTTAGCTTCCTACCTAATTGATTCATTCAGCATTTCAAATGATAGTTTATTGGGTACCCACTATACACTGGACACCATTGGAAGATTAAATAAAACAGGTACAATATTGCATTATACATGGAGCAAGTACACTTTATCACACAAAGCAATCCTTTTCCAGATATCTCTGAAAGCTGGAATTCCTCAACAAAAATAGTTTTTGTATGTACAATAAAGCTGTGCAAAAATATGAACTGTTTTAATAGAAAACAAAATCAATGTATCCAAATGAAAACATTTTATCCAATATAATTCACATTGGTATAATAAAGTCCTTGGCTTTTTATCATACATGCCACATTATTAAATGTTAGTAGTATGGATTAGTAGAAAAAGGCTTATCAGTACCGAATGCAGGTAGCAGCTTGAGTTCCTGGAAGATTCCCTGCCTCCCTTAAGCTAACTCACCACCAGGGGATGACCAGGGCTTATGAATGTTTTGCTTATGCCCCTGCGTGAGCTGGAACTCAGGCTTGCTCATGGCTAACTCCTCCAGAAATGGACTTGGCCCACCCTTTAAACATTGAAGTTTCATCATGTGGTTTTGTTTTTACACTCCTATGTTAAATATTTAAATTTAGAAGGACTTACACCTAGTGCATGTTATTCAAACACAATAGAAGTAGACACGAAAGCTAACACATTCCCCTCAGGGAGTAATTTCAATCAGATAATATTTAGTGCTCAGCTAAAATACTTAGTGGCACTTGCAGACAAATTCCCTTATTGTCGAGGAGATAGATTTTAATTTTCCAGTCCTAACAAGAGAGAATGGTTAGATCTCCTGAGAGTTTGGGGGTTCATTTTTTCCAGTTGGCTGCAGAGTGAAGAAGGACGACAGCAACTTGAGATCCCCTGGCATGTACGGAAGCCACATACCACCTCTCCCAATTACAGCTCCTTGAGGGTGCCATCAATATGCACCAGCGGTTTCTCACTATTTTTTTTTTTTTAGCCAGAAGCAAATGAATATATTATCCATCCACAGCAAGACACAGGACAAATGGATGTATGAGTCGTGGGTGATTGGGATTCCTTGCGTGTGTGGGGGTGTGACTATACTTCAGAACTCATTTTCACCGATGCTGACATACAAGACAATCCTCAGAGACCTGTCTATCAAACTGCAACATGCTCTGCAGAAAAGTTAGGTTACTCATGCTCAGAGGGGGCGATGGATTTAGAAAGGCCCCTTAAATACCAATTATACTTCTATTTACAAAGCGAATTAAACCCACGTGAAGGACATTGTTCACACTGGCTACTCTGGCTGTGTACAAACGTGGTTCCTCACTGGTGTTTGGAAACTCAAGAAGAAACAGGCATGCACACACACACACACACACACAGTCAGTGTGTACAGCTTTTTCTCCCCCTTTCAAATGTAATTTTCTAACCCTGAAAATGCTCAATTAATTTTTTTAAGTAGCTACATGTACAGTTTTACTATTATTGCGATATGACTTGGCTTGCAAATCCGCTGCCTGAATACCTGTTATCCATATCCAAATATCCATTATAAATGAGAAATTTGCAGGTGGATTCTCTTTGTGTGTCAGAGCAGAAGCTAGAGCAAGGCTCCCTGTGTTCACAGTCAGGATGCTTTGAGGGGCTCTGCATTTTATTCACAGCATTTGCGTAGTTACTGAAGACAACAGATGGGTCAAAACCGGTAAGATGGACCCAACGCAGTTGTGTGCCAGCTTGCCAATAAAATCTATTTTTAAAATAAAAATATAAATTCATAAATCATGGAATGAAAAATTACATATTGAAAGTGAAATGAAATCTCACAAAAGAAAAAGGAGAATAGTTCTGGAAAGAGATTTTAAAAGAAACCAGAGAAGCACATGGTGGCTCTTGGCTGAAAATAGATCCTGGCACATGGGGAGGTCGAATATTTCCCAGCCCCTCACGGAGGGCTTTTCACAGCACTGGATAATGAAAGAGGCTGGCTGGGATAAGATTTCCCTCCTCGTAATGACATGAGAGTGCTAGGCTCTTTGAAACTCCCTGAGAATGTTCTGGAATGCTAATTGAGCATTTGGATCCCTATCTAGCAGGGTATTTATTTGGATTTACTTGCATCAGCTCAGTGGCAAACTCTGGTCGATTCTTGTGATCAGTGTAGCAATCGTGAAGGATTTCTCTGATTTACAACTCCCCAGACTGTGGCACTTGCAGCTTAGCACCAAATTTTCTTCATGTCTCCACATTTTGGTATCTTTTTGTATATAATGGAGCATGGATTTGTTTATCCAGCATTCTGTCATCCAGAAAACTCTATTAACTTTTGCATCTGTTCTTTGCTGCTATTGGGATAATTGATGTTCATCATTTTGACCCTGAAGCAATTCAGGTGCCTTTTGAATCATGGAGGATTACATTATATTTTGTAGGGGTAAGAATGAGAGAGTCTCTGGGGTCCTGAGACAGTGTAGCAGTGTGACAGTCATAGCAGTGTCTAGCACAGGACAAACCACAGCTTGATAGAAAAAGAAATCCTTGTTCAGCCAAGGAATGCTTTTCTACTCACATTTCTCCATCCTTTATGCATGCATCCAACACACATTTTCTGAGTGTGTACATCTGCCAAGTCCTGTCCTAGCTACCAGAGATACAAAGATAGATTCAATCTAAGAGGCCCTCAGTATATAGTTGGACAGGCTCATGCTCTGATAATTATAAAACAGTGATGATGACTTGCAGTGCGTTTTTGAGCACAGAGGGTGGGCACCTGAATAGGCAGGGCTTGAGGGAGGAAGTAGTCGGGGATTCCCGGTAGAGATAGTGTTCAGGTCAATTGTAAAAGTTTGACTAGGGTTGAGTGGGGTGGATAGGCCTAGGCAGAGGGGAGAGAACGAACAAAAGCCTAAGACATAACACAATGTCTGCTGGGAAATGTGAGTAGTTCAGTGTCTTTAGAAGATGATGTACAAAAGGAAGACACTGAGTGTTCTGTGTGCAGAGCCAGATCATGGAGGTCCTTGCATCACATAAAGAAAGTAGGCTTTATTTTGAGTCCATGGGGAACACTACAGAGTTTTAAGTGGTGGCCTATCATAAGTCATGGTCATGGTCAAATTTTTATTTTAGGTTGGAGTTTTCTGTAACTTTTCTTTTCAGCTGCAGAAGTTCTCTTTCTTGGTCTCCAAATGCATTCCTAAGAAGAGATCACTTCATGCATGGTGAGGAGTAGATGCTTCTGCCCTGTGAAGCACGGAGGAGTGGCGCTTTTCTGTTTGAAACAGTGTTAATGGCTGCAAGCTGCCCAGATTGGCTTTCCATGCCCATAGCTGTTGGAGTTCCACTGCCTGGGGACCTAGGAGCCTTTTGCATATGGCTGTTTTACAAAGTCTAGGACAGAGGTGATAAGGACCTGGACTAGGCTGATTAAAGCAGTACTGGGCGAGAAGGAATTATTTGAGAAATATTTATATAGAAAAACTGTTAGATGTAGTAGGAATTCCTATGAAGATATTGCCTGTGTTGATCCCATTATGTTAGCAATTGATAAAACAGAGAGTCCTACTGCTTGACCCTGGGTTGGAGATTCATTGCGTGTCATTAGTAAGAAATATATGGTATTTTCCTTCCAGAGAAGGTGAAGAAACTTTTTAGTGTTCCTAAGTTCAGAGCCCTTCATAAAGGAGCTCAGGCTTTCTCATGTATGAAAGGGAGAGAAATAAAAGCTGTGTGGTTAGAAGGTTGAATAAAAAAAGCATCTTGACCTTTGTAAAACCAGAAGGCACAGCCCATTCAGATGCAGGTGGTCCAGTATTTCTAGCTCAATCATTTGGCAATGAGGGGCAAAGGCAGTGACCAAATCAGCAGGGAGACCACCACTAGGGCCTGTCCCTCAAGGAGACTGGCCTTTGTTCCAGATTTCCCTTCTTAGTCTTCTGTAAGACCCAGAAGGGGGGCAGTGCAGCAGGGGTAGTAGTGGATTTCCCGTCTATGTGACAAATGGAAGTTTAAACTGATTTCAATGTAATTTATGGCAACAGATGAGATGCAACGGGACATTTATTTCAAATGTTGTGAACAGTTTCTGCTTTCTAGAATTGAACTGGTTAGATTCATGGATGAGGGTGAGAAGAAGACTCTTCAAAGATTACTCCCAGGTTTTTAGTTTGAGTCAACAGTTAGGTGCAATCATATGCTATAAGAAAAAGTGGACAATGAAAAAGTCCAGTTTGAAGGTGTTACACCTGAGGGCACAATAGATTCAAGTATAAGAGAGGCAATGTCGTTCTGAAGTCAAAAATGTCAGTTCTGGATTTAGGGGATTTGACCATGGCTGAGGAATTTCTCTGTGTTTCAGTCTCCTCATCTGGGAAACTGGTATGAAAATAGTGTTGTGGTTTTTAAAAAATCGCTTAGTAAGTCTTTGGCGCTCTTACCATTGAGAAGTTGAGTCTGTTTTCCCCATCTTGAATCTGGTCAGGTTTGTGGCAGCTTCAGGCAATAGAGTATGGCCAAAATGACACAATGTGGCTTTAGAGGCTATATCGTAAAAGGCAATGCAGCATCCACCTTTTCTGCAAAAGCACTCACTTTTGGAGCTATGAACCTTCATATAAGAAGTCCAAGTACCATGAGGCTGCCATGCTGTGAGGAAGCCCAATGTGCAGGGAACACATGTAGATGCTTGATTGATAGCCCTAGGTGAGGTTCCAGCTAACAGCTAGTATCAACTGCCATACATGTTTGTGAAGATGCTTTCAGGTGATTCCAGACCCCAGCTGTTGAGTCACCCCTAGCTGCCTGATCTTCCCAGATGAAGTACTAGATGTCATGGAGCAGAAACAAGCCATCCCTATGAGCTGTGTTTGAATTCTGGATCCACAGCATAAAGAAATGATTATTTTATCCCACTAAGTTTTGAGATAATTTGTTATGTAACAATAGTGTATCTGACACCAAAAAGGGATTAAATGTGGAAATTATTTAATAGATGAAGCACCTGCAAAAGAAAGTGGAGAGAAAGCCAGGAGAAACTTGGAGGGCCATCTGGTGATGATGGATGTCCATTCCCCACTGAAGGAGAGGGAAGGAAGGAGGGAAGTTTGGGCAGATCAGCTCAGCTCTAAGGAAAGTTCAGTAGGGCTACTGGGGAGATCTCAAGCAAAAGCCACGTGTCAGGTGAGTTTCAAATCTCCTAGTTTCAGACCTGCCTTAGTATCCCTGCAGCTTTTAAAAGTATGGCTTTGGTACGAAGGTTGTGATGGATTTCAGATCCCAACAGCTGGTATCTCTCAGTCAATAGCAAAGATCAGAGAGGAGCATTCCCCTTGCCTATCGCAAAGACTGACTGGAACAAATAGTATCTGCCTCCTTTGATTGTTTTGAAAATTAAATGATTCAATATAAATACTATACTTAAAGCAGTACCTGATACACTGTAAATGCTTAATAAATATTAACAATTTTTAGTAGTGAACTTTGAAATAGTAGGAGTGGATAAGACCATCTAAGAAAAGCATAGTAAGAAGAGTAGTATGCTCTGAATAGAACTGTGGAGACATCAGCATTTAGGAGGAATACAGTAGAAAAAGACCAATGAGTAAATCCAACAGCTGATGTTAGTTGAGCACTTACTATGGGCAGGAACTAAGCGCCACTGAAATATAAGCTCCAAGAAAGCAGAGAAATTTGTCTGTGGAGTTCACTGGTATGTCCTCAATGTCTAGAACAGCTCCTGATGGAGACCAATAGTTACATTTCAAGGGAGTGGAAATATTTCAGGTTATAAATGAACAAATGATAGAATTAGAGCATAAGCATTTTAAGGCCTCAGATGAAAGAATGAATCTTGGCAATGATCATCAATGGCTGCTAACGAAAGTAAGAGACAACTTAGTATTATGCAGCCAGTTTACACGGAGTATTCTTGTGTGTGTGCGCACATGTGTGTGTAATCAAATTTGAGAAAAATCAAGCTGCTAGATCTAACCAAAATTTAAAAGAAATATAACGAAGAGAGAAATATGTTTAATAGCAGTAAATTTTGCAATCAGCAAAATTAAGACTGTAGGAAACTGCAGGATAAATCACCCAGTTTCTTCATTAACTAAGATGCAAATAAATAAATAATTAAATAAATAAGTGGGAGACACGTTCAACCAATTGCAATGTATGGGCCTTGTTTGGATATGATTCAAACAAATGAATTATTACAAAATATCTTTGTCACCACAGGGAACATTTGAACAGTGCTTGGATAATTGAGGATATTAAAGACTTATACTTACTTTAAAAATATTTATTTAAATATTTAGATTTGACAATAATTTTTTAAAAATTATTTTCAAAAGCATTCTTTATCCTTTGAGATACACAACAAAATATTTACTGATGAAATGGCACAATGTGTGGGATTTGCTTCAGAATAACCTGGGGTGAGGGTGCTGGGAGAAAGAATAGATAAAACAATATTGACAATGAATTGAGAGTCCCTGAAGCTGGTTGATGGGTGCATAGAAGTTTTTATAGTAGTCTCTCAATTTTTGTATACATTTGAAACTCACCTAACTAAAAGCTAAAATAGCAAAATTTAAAAATAAATTGTTGTGGCATAAAAGTAAAACAAATGAGGGAGTGAGCAATAGTGTTAAATGTAACAAAAGTCTGGTCAGATGAGAACTGACAAAAGGGTCACCTATTTGGCAATTAGGAAGTCAGTGCCATGCTGTGCTCAGTTTGAGATGTAAATTTGTGCTAAGGGAAGTACACAGAATGTTTAGATTCATCTCTGAGGAAGTTTGAGACAGGAAGAAAAAACTTGGTGATGGTAGCTTGAGGGGATCTGTGGTCAAGTGCTAGAGAGGAGATGATGACTTGGAAGGGTCTCGTAGAAGGAGGTAGAAATCGGATGCAAGGGAATAAAAACAGGAAAGGTGTTTGGCATAAACAGAGGAACATCTTTTGGAGTGAGGAGCATATAATACTGCTGACCAGAGGAATCTAGAAGCCTCAGTGAAGTAGGAAACGTGCTTGTCTGCCGAGAGTGAGGGTGACGTGGTTGACAGGAAGTGAGGACATTCATACACTTTTGGTGCTAATGTTCCAGTTTCGGTTAGAGATCATGAATGTGGGTAGACCAGATCAGCACAGTAGGTATGACTTTCACTATGCAGTGTTTAGTTTGCCAGAACAGAATCAGTGAAGAGTATACTTGGAGCACTCACAGGCTTGCAGTATGGCTAGAAGAGTACAGAAGGATGGGGTCCGGGGCATGCAGAGGCTGTTCACAGACAGGTTCAGCCCATCAGCCTTGGGCTTCTGACAGGGTCGAGAAGGAGAAATGACAGTCAGGAATAGTTACACTGGGCAATAATGAAGGGAGCCAGGGAGGAGCTATGGTTCCGTCAAAGGGTAAGTCAACATTCTGGTAGAGCCAGAAATGATGGTCCGAAGGTGGAATATAATTTCTCTAGGGCGATGGCAAGTTTTGGGGACATTGGTGGAAAGTGTTATCTGGGTCCTGGCCATTAGAGTTGAGAAGGTCCAGGAGTGGTGAAGATAGGTATTGCACAGTCAGCTACATGGGCTCTGAAGTTACCCAAGATGAAATCTGGACTTGTGGTGAGAGAATGATGGGGAGCAAGGTGGCAATGTCCTCTGTGAAAGTGTAGTAATCAGATGAGAATGGGAGCATTAGGCTTCAAGATCTCTCTAGCATAGTGTCAGTCTAAAAACCAGACAGAATGACTAGTCTGACTTGAGTTTTTTAATCTCCATAAGAGGGTAATTCACTATGAGCAAAAGGCTACATCCCAGAATTGTAGCCTATGTCAGCTCATTCTCTGACAGAGAGAATCCCTTCCAGAAGATGAAATCCCATGAACTTTTAATGAATGAAAGCCACATTTGCCTGAAGAAGCCAGTGAAGTTACCGGCTGGTTCGAAAATAATTATGTCACCTCTTTCTCCGAGAAACATGAGTTCAGGCTGTAATGAAATAGCTGAGTCATAATTCTCCTCCTTTTTCTGAGTTACGGGCCAAGGGAGAAAGCAAGGCAGAGATGAACTTCTAAGCTCAGCCGAAAGAGACATTTTCTGGCAGGAGCGTTGTTGTTTCTAGTGGATAAATGAATTGGTTACTTCTAGGACTCTGTCTGTCTTAATTTTGTCCTTCTGAACAAAGGAGGTGTTTAGATTTATCTGGGAAACAATTACAGAGTTACTGTAATTTTTCCTTTAGTTATTTACTCTTACATAATAAAGCTAAAAATACAAACTGATGTCAGAAAACTAACCAACACGTCCACGTCATAGTTGCTGTAGTCTTTGAGGATCCACTAATGTCAGAGCAGGACACTAACCGGATGGATGGGACAGAATCTAACTGCTGGCAGTGCCCAGGGTGAGCAGGAATGTCAGGGGAAGGCAGATATGGTGCCAACTGAGACTCTGCAATAACCGAGGTGTGGTGAGGACAGGGACCAAGGTGGTTTGGGCTACCCGCTTGGACTACAACTACTCTGACTAGAGAAGAAAGTTCCTCTCCCTCAGAGCTTTAGGCTCCTGCAGGTCTCTGTTGCTGTTGTTTTTGTTGTCACCACTGTTATAGTTATGGGATTGCCTTGTGGCTGGGTTGTGACATTTTCAAAAATGCCTCATTTGTCCACATTGGCATCCCTTCCAGAAGATGAAATTCCATGTGCTTTTAATGAATTAAAGACACATTTAATTGAAGAAACCAGTGAAGTTAATGACTGGTTGGAAAATAATTATGTGCTTGGTAGGATAAGAAGACACTTACGCAAAAGTGTTGCTGTTCCATCTCCAGTATTGTTTTCACCAAATTTGTGGCCTGCATAAAAGTATACACAGAATGGATTTCTGTGTGCCCAAAACAACATAGAAGCACAGCACAAAAAATGGGAAAATTTGATAGGGAATACTCATGTCGTTGTATGTTTAATTGTACAAGAATTTCAGAAAGAGCAGTGCCATGTAGAAGATGAATGTGAACATATTCTCCAAAGAGAGCAATGTCTTAAAAGATAAAAAGCAACTATTCATCATGACGCAAGATATAGTTAAAATATAGTTAATGATCATGAAAGTTGGTCAGCTCTTATGGACTACCTCTATTGCCCATAATCTATCCCTGGAATATGTTTTTTAATATGAGAAATTTTCTTTTTACTCATAGTTTTATTGTTTTTTCTTTTTTTCTATTTTAAATTGTCAGTATTATTTTCTACAAATTTCTACACTATGTATTTCATCTTTGCATCATATCAAATACTGGAAGCATAAATTGTATACAGACTTTTAGAGAGTTCTAATTCATTTTATGCATTTTTGGCAAATTTGACTCCTCAAAAGTGCATTATCATAGTGTTGATTTTGTGTGTAAGCATTGTGCATGTACATAAAAATGTTGAAATGTCCTCAATAAATGAAGAGATGTCCTTTTTGTACATCAGCATTTGTGAAAGATAAAATTTCGTGAGATCTCACTTCTTTGGGCAACTGCATATGTGGGTGGTAACCCATCATGTTTTTCTGATTGATCTCATCAAAAGATTTAGGTTGTACATTAAGGTATTTCAGATGACCACAGTTATACAAGCTATTTTTTTTTTATGAATACTGTTCATCTGCTTATAGCTGTTACACTCGTGCAACAGTTGGTATACCTGAGTGTTTATGCTTGCACAAATATATATTTATTTTAATATGTACATATTTAATATGTACACATTTTAAAATATGTATGTAAATATGTTACTATTGCCTATTTTATTGTGTAAAGTGGCCTATGATGTGTTCTGTCTTGTTTTTATATGTCTTTCAAATAAGTCCCCTTTAAAAATGCAAATAAATATCTTTTAAATAATTTTAACAAAATTTTTCAGAATTGCATTTTCAGGATTTTGATGTCTCAATATTGTGATTTTTAGGATTTTAGACTTTAAGGATTTTTATGTTTTCTGATTTTAACATTCAGGATTATGGTGTTAGGGATTGTGTCTTTTGGGATTACGACCCAAACCCAAAGTGACTATGATAAATATGCTAAGGCTCTAATAAATAAAATAGACAGCATGCAAGAACAGATGGGCAATGTAAGCAGAAAAGTGAAACTTCTAAGAAAAATATAAAAAAGAATAGCTATAGATTAAAAAAAACCCACTGTAACAGAAATGAAGAATACCTTTGATGGGCTTATTAGAAGACTGGACATGGCTGAAGAAAGAATCTCTGAGCTTGAAGATATCTCAATATAAGCCTCCCAAAATGAAAAGCAAAGACAGAAAAGACTGAAAAAAAAAAGAACAAAATATCCAGGAATAGAGGGACAATTACAAAAGGTGTAACATACGTGTAATGGGAATAGCAGAAGAAGAAAAAGGGAAAGGAATAGAAGAAATACTTGAAGCAATAATGACTAAGAACTTCCCCAAATTAGTCACTAGACCACATATTGAGGAAACTCAGAAAACAACAAGCAGGATAAATGCCCAAAACACTACAGATAGGCATATCATTGTCAAGCTACAGAAAATAAAAGATAAAGAAGAAATCCTGAAAGAAGCCAGAATTAAAAAACAGCTTACCTATAGAGAAGAAAAAAGAAGAATTACATCCGACTTCTCCTCAGAGACTATGCAAGCAAGAAGAGAGTGGGGTAAGGTATTTAAGGGTTGAGAGAAAAAAAAAACAACCCACCAAGCAAGAATTCTCTACTCAGCAAAATAATCCTTCAAAAGTAAAAGAGAAATGAAAACTTTCTTAAAAACACATAAAAATTGAGGAAATTTAATGTCAGTAAACTACCTTCAAAGATAGGTTAATAGGAGTTCCTCAGAGAGAAGAAAAATGATATAGGTCAGCAATTCAGATCTATGTAAAGAAAGGAAGAGCATCAGGTAGATTTGATGTGTTGCTAAAGAAAATAAAGGAGGGGCATCAGAGAGGGAATAAGTGAAGGTAAAGCACGAACTTTTATTTTTCTTATTCTTAATTGGTCTTATAGATAACAATGTGTTCGATTATGTATACTTAACTGTACACATAAGCCTGGATATGCTTATGCATAAGTGAAATTAGTGGCAGCAATGGCACAATGAACAAGACGGAAGGACTAGGGTTATTTTCTCATCACAAGCTACCTCCACTCCCTGTGAAGCAGTGTAGTGTTATTTGAACGTGGGCTTGGATTAGTTGTAAATGTATATTGCAAATTCTAGGAGAACACTTTAAAAAGTTCTTTAAAAAAGAAGTAAAACCGATGCATTAAAAAAGCAGAAAAATATAATCATTATATGATTTGATAAATGCCCAGTTAAAACCAACAAAAAAGAAAAAAGAATGGAAGACAAAAATAGGAACAAAGAACAGGGTAACAGAGAGAAGACAGTCACTAATATGGTAAATATTAATCCAAATATATCAATAATCTCCTTAAACCTCAATAGTTTAAATATACTATTAAAAGATAGAAATTGTCAGAGTACATAAAAAAGCAAATCCTGGCTATATATTGTCTGCATGAAATCCACTTTAAATATAAAGACACATATAGATTAAAAGTAAATGGATGGAGAAATACATGCCATGATAACAATAATTGAAAGAAAGAAGGCATTGCTATATTAATTTCAGACAGAGAAGAGTCAAAGCAAGGAACTTATCAAGGATAAAGAGGGGCATTACATAATGACAAAGGGGTCAATTCTCCAAGACGACATAACAATCTTCAATGTGTATGTGCCTAACAACAGAGTGTCAAAATAAGTGAGGAAAAAACTTGTAGGACTGCAAGGAGACATAGATAAATCTATTGTTATAGGTGGAAACTTTGACATCCCTCTATCAGACATGAACAGGTCCAGCAGACAGAAAATTAGTAAGGACATAGTTGAACTCAACAGCATCACTGATCAACTGAAAATAATTGACATCTATTAACTAATTCATCCAACAACAGCAGAATACACATTCTTCTCAAGTTTACACACAATATTTTTCAAGATAGATCATATCCTGGGCTTTGTAAAACATTAAAAGATTATAAGTCATATAAATATGCTGTATGACAAAAATGGAATTAAACTAGAGATGAATAACAGAAATATAGCTGGAATATCCCCAGATACTTGAAGATTAAACAAACTGCTTCTGTTTCCTCCCCAGCTTTATGAAGATATAATTGACAAATAGAAATTGCATATAGTTAAGGTGTACAACATGATGTTTTTATAATGCATACACTGTAAAATGATTAAATCAAACTAACATGCTCATCCCTTCACAAGCTCATTGTTTTTTTTTTGTGGTGAGAACATTTAATATCTATTCACTTACCAATTTTCAAGTATACAATAACTTATTATTAACTGTCATCACCATGCTGTAAAATACATCTACAGAACTTATTCATCCTGCATAACAAAACTTTGTACTCTTTGATTAACATCTTCATTCCTTCCCCTTACCCTAAACCCCAGTGCCCCATAACCACCATTCTACTCTGTTTCTATGAGTTCAACTTTTTTTAGATTCCACATAAAAGTAAGATCATGTAGTGTTTGCTTTCCTTTGTCTGGCTTATTTCACTTAACATAAGTCTTCCAGGTTCATACATGTTGCAAATGACAGGATTTCCTCTTTTGTTTAAAGACCAAATAATATTCTATCATACATATATGCACACACATACGCACATACACATACACATACCACATTTTCTTTATTCATCCATTGTTGGATACTTGGGTTGGTTTAAGATCTTGGCTATTGTACTTATGCAATGAACATGAGAGTACAGATATCTCTTTGACACACTTACTTCTTCTTCTATATTCTTTGAATATATACCCAGAAGTGGGATTTCTGGATCATGTGATAGTTACATCTTTAATTTTTTGAGACACCTCCATATGGTTTTCCATAATGGCTGTACTAATAAATAACACATGGGTCAAAGAAGAAATCTTATGAAAAACTGAAACATATTTTTAACTAAATAAAAATGAAAGCACAATTTATAAAAATTTTGGGATGCAGTGAATGTAGTGCTTAGAGGGAAATTTACATTAATAGCATTGAATGTGTACACTAGAAAAGAAGAAAGATCTAAAATTAACAATCTAAGCTTCCATCTTAGAAAACTAGGAAAAGAAGAGAATATTAAATCCAAAGTAAGCAGAAAAAAAGAAATAAGAAAAATTAGAGCAGAAATCAATGTAAATTGAAAACAGAAAATGAATAGAGAAAATCAACAAAACCAAAAGTTGATTACTTGAAAAGATCAAATAAATCAATAAGTCTCTGGCTATGCTAAGTAAGAAAAAAAGAAGACAAAAAATTACTAATATCAGAAATGAAATAAGGGACATCAATACAGATCCATGAACATTAAAAAGATGATCAAAGAATACTTTGAGCTCTATGTTCACAAATTTGATAAACTAGATGAAGTGGACCAATCCTTGAAAAACACAATCTGCCAAAATTCATACAAGAAGAAATAAAGAATCTGAATCAGGCTTTATCTATTAAAGAACTTGAAGAAATAATTAATAGCCTTCCAAAACAGAAAATACCAGGCCCATATGAGTTCACTGGTGAATTCTCCATTTAAGGAAGAAACTATACTAATTCTCTACAGTTTCTTTCAGAAGATAGAAGCAGAAGGGATACCTCAGGACTCATTCTATGAGGCCAACATTAACCTAATACCAAAACCAAAGACATTATAAGAAAAGAAAAACTACACACCAATAACTCACATGAGCATACATGCAAAAATCCTCAAAAATATTAGCAAATAAAATTTAACAATGCATAAAAAATTATACACCATGACCAGAGGGATTTATCCCAGCTTTGCAAGGCTGGTTCAACATTTGAAAATTAATGTAATCCATTACATCAACAGGCTAAAGAAGAAAAATTACATGATCATATTAATAGATGCAGAGAAAGCATTTGACAAAATCTTACAGCCATTTATGATAAAAACACTCAGTAAACAAGCAATAGAGGGGAATTTCCTCAACTTGATAAAGAATATCTACAAAAAACCTACAGCTAACATTATACTTAATGGTGAGAAACTAGAAGCTTTCTCACTAAGATCAGAAACAAAGCAAGGATGTCTCCTTTTCAACATCATACTGGAAACCCTAGCTTGTACAGTAAGACAAGAAAATAAAATAAAAGGTATACCCATAAGGAAGGAATAAATAAAACTGTCTTTGTTCTCAGATGACATTATTGCCTATGTAGAAAATTAAAAGAATTGACAAAAGAACTCCTCATAAACACTTATAGCAAGGTTTCAGGATATAAGGTTAACATAAAATGTCAACCACTTTCCTATCTACCAGCAATGAACAAGTAAAATTTGGAATTAAAAACATAATATGATTTACATTAACATCCCTAAAATGAAATATGTGTAAATCTAACAAAATATAAGATTGTTAGGAGGAAAACCACAAAACTCCAATAAAATAAGTGAAGGAATAACTAAACAAATGGGAAGATATTCCACGTTCATGGATATGAAGACTCAATATTGTCAAGATGTCAGTACCATAGATTCAGTGAAATCCTAATCAAAATCTTAGCAAGTTACTTTGTAGATGTCAACAAACTGATCCTATAGTTTTTGTGAAGTGGCAAAAGACTCAAAATAGTCAATACAATATGGAAGAAGAATAACAAAGTTGGAGGACTGGTGTTAACTTACTTCAAGATTTACTGTAAAGCTATAGTAATCAATACAGTGTGGTATTAATGAAAGAATAAATAAATAGATCAAAGGTACAGGATAGAGAGCCCAGAAATAGACCACATAACTATAGTCAATTTATCTTTGACAAGGGTGTAAAGGTAAGACAATGCAGAAAAGATAGTCTTTTTAACAAATGGTGCTGGAACAACTGGGTATTCACGTGCAACAAAATAAGTCTGGATATAGACCTTACACCCTTCACAAAAATTTACTCAGAATGGATCATAGACCTAAATGTAAAATGCAAAACTATGAAATTCCTAGAAGATCACATTGAAAAAAATCTAGATGACCTAGGGTTTTGGCAATGACTTTTTAGAAACAAAACCAAACGCACAATCATAAAGAATTGATATGCTGGGCTTCCTTCAAATTAAAAATTTCTGCTCCATGAAAGACACTGTCAAGAGAACGAAAAGACAAGCCACAGACAGGAAGAAAATATTTGCAAAAGACGTATCTGATAAAGGAATGTTATCCAAATATATAAAGAACTCTCAAAACTTAGCAATAAAAAAACCCCCTGATTTAAAAAATGGGCCAAAGACCTGAACAGACCCCTTACCAAAAAGATATGGTTATGACAGATAAGCATATGAAAATATGCTCCACGTCATATGTCATTAAGGAAATGCTAATTAAAGCAATGAAATATCACTACAGACCTATTAGAATGGCCAAAATCCAGAACGCTGACAACAACAACTGTTGGCAAGCACAGAGGGCAACAGGAACTCTCCATTGCTGGCAGTTATGCAAAATGGTGCAACCACTTTGGAAGACAGTTTGACAGTTTCTTATAAAACCAAACATACTCTCACCATGTGATCCAGCAATTACACTTCTTGGTATTTACCCAAAGGAGTTGAAAACTATGTCCACTCAAAAACCTGCACACAGATGCTTATAGCAGCTTTATTCATAATTGGCAAATGCATCCAACATCTTAGAAGCAACCAAGATGTCCTTCAGTAAGTGAATGGATAAACTGTGGTACATCCAGACAATGGAACATTGAATATTGTTCATCACTAAAAATAATGAGCTGTCAAGCCTTGAAAAGTTAAATGCATATTACTAAGTGAAAGAAACCAGTATGAAAAGGTTACATACTATTTGATTCCAACTATATGACATTCCAGAAAAGGCAAAACTATGGAGATAGTAAAGAGATCAGTGGTTGGGCAGTGTTAGAGAGGAGGGAGTAATATATAGAGAACAGAGGATTTTTAGGACAGTGAAATTTTTCTGTATGACACTATAATGGTGAATACATATCATTATATATTTGTCAAAACCCATAGAACGTACACCATCGAGAGTGAACTCTGATGTAAACTATGGACTTTGTGTGATAATGATGCATCAATGTAGGTTCATTAATTGTAACAAATATATCACCCTGGGGCAAGATGTTGATAGTGGGGGTAGGGGTGCAGGAAGTAGAGTGGTATGCATGTGCAGGAACAGGGAGTATATGGGAAATCTCTGTACCTTCTCAATTTTTCTGTGAGTTACTAAAACTGCTCTAAAAATAAAGTCGATTAAAAAAGTATTGGAAAAAATTACTCTGAAGTCTACCTGGATTTATGTGAGAAGAAATGTGGTTTGTTAGTGAAGAATAGAAATACTCAAGGTAACCTCAATGCAAATCTGTTTTGCTTAATGAATGCTGCTGAAAACTGGGTCAGCAGGGAAGAAAAAAAAGAGAAAGTGGGAAAGACATAAATTATAAACTCTAAGTTTTCATAAAGGAGAAACCTCTCCCTGGGGTTCTTTTACATTGCTATGGAATTCTCTGAACTTTTTAATTTGATAAACATTTCTTCAGCTATGTTATCTACTTTTTCTTAATTTATATGAATACACAGATTTCCTTTGGTGATCAAGTAATTGTAAAGAGCATTATTTAACATTTATTTAAATATGTATTCAGCTGTAGCATATTTTGTTACATGGTGCTTTTGAATTTAATAAACCTCCATACCAACACCAGCATTAATGTTTTATGTTTATCTAATCCAATGATAATCCAAATTTCTGAGTACATGACAATAGATTCACTGAGATCACAGTGTGACCAATTTAGAAAACAAGGAGACTATTTGGGAGAAGCCATGAGTTTACAGGCAGTGGGGGAACTTGTCCATGGGCCGTGAGAAGATGCTATCAATTACAGTCATGCATCGCTTAAGGACAGGGATACCTTCTGAGAAATGTGTCATTAGGTGATTTCATCACTGTGTGAACATCATAGAGTGTTCTTACACAAACCTAGATGGTGTGGCCGACTGCACACTGAGGGTATATAGCACAGCCTATTGCTCCTAGGCTACAAACCTGTACAGTAGGTTACTGTACTGAATACTGTAGGCAGCTGTAAAACAATGGTAAATATTTGTGTATTTAAATGCAGAAAGGATACAGTAAAAATACAGCATTATAATCTTATGGGACTGAGGTGGAAAAAATAATAAAACTCACTGAAAACCTTTTACCTTGAAAAGAGAAGCTATAGCCTGTTTATGTTAGATTGCTTAATCTGCTTCTGTAAGACTGCTTGCTACCCTCCTAGTCACAGGAATGCTTGAAGGCCACAGCTGTTGCCAGAAAGATAATTGGTAGCCGGTTGGCGACCCAGCTTATGTTCCTGCACCAGCTCCCTCCCTGCAACTCTCTTATCTGTATGCACCGCTCTGTACCCTTCCTCCTTGTTTTAAATTATAAAAGGCAAGTTCCCCTGACCAGGGGTGCTCAGACTTTGGCAAAAGACCCCTCTGAGCCCACCGGTGTTAATAGTTAATAAACCTGACCTCTCTGCATCCTCGTGTACCTCTCGGTGTTTCCTTGGACAGCGTGACTCTGGTTTTTGCCGTTACAGGACCACCATCAAAACGTCTCATTATGCAATTCATGACTGTATGGAGGTTCTGGGGACTCTGGGCTAGTTTTGAACAGGGACCATTGGAGAAGTGATAATGGAGAGTCTGGAATTTGCAGTCAGGAGGTTGAAGCTCTGTTCTAGACTTTCCTGCTAATCAGCTCCATAATTTTGAGAAATTTACTTTATTTTTTTCCAAGTGCAAAATAAGGGGGATTAATGCAATAATTTCTGAGGACACGTTCATCTCTAAGATTTAAAGAATCTACTTGGTGAATACTTTGAGGCTTTTATCTTGTAAAAATCAAATGAGATCAATTCTTATATCAGGTAAGGTTGTACCTAAATCAATGACTCTTAAACATGGCTGAAAATGAAAATCACCTGGACAGTTCAAAAAATTCAGACTTCTGGATCCCAACCAAGGCCTAGGAAATTATACTCTCTTATGGATGGAAAGGCCCAGCAATCTGTATTCTAAATTGTTCCAAGTAATTTTGACGCAGCTGGTCCTGAGTTTGAAAATCTCTGGTTCAGTCAGCATTCTGACTCTCAACAATATTTATTAAATTATCTGCTTCATGTTCCAGAAATGCATGTAAATGATAGCGCACTAAAATGAAGAAAACCTGTCCTCAAGAATCACAATTTAAAAAATTGTGATTTATATATATATTGTTATATATTGATTTATATATATATTGATTTACATATATATTGTATATGCCTGTACCAATTTAAAAAATTGGTACAGGCATATACTACACAAAATCTATAAATGAATCCATTCAATCATGAAGCTCCTTATACAAATATGATTAAAAACTATGCAGTCCTTACAAAACAGGAAAATAACTTCAGTGGAGTAAAAAACAAATGAGACAAAATCATATCATTTTGTCAAAATCCCGATTTAAAAACTTATAAATTTAGAATGCATTGGAGATGTTCAAATAAGACAAAAAATTAGGGGAATGATTGTTAAGGGCAAAAAACTTATCTAGTGTGATTCCAGAACACTGAACAACGATCATATTCCAGAACTGCAAAAGAAAAACAACTTACCCTGCTGTCTTCTCACATTCTCTTATTTGAAATGAGAGAGAGAATAAAAGCTGACTAATTATCAGGAAAAGCATCTTAATGTAACTCTCTTTGATTGGGATGAGTCCTACAGGGCAAATTTGGACTTGTAGGTGGTTTATAACATCAGACTAAACATAGTTTTGAACAAAATGCAAGAAGCAGCAAAAAACAAAATTAAAAAAACAACAGACACAACTAAAAAATCAAAACACAGGCAAGGAAAAATATTTATGAATAAATCATCCATTGTCTTTGATCTTAGCAAAATGACCATTGACTTGGCAAGCACTCAAGAGAGCATTTCTTCTATTTGTAAAAGTTGGAATGATTCCTCTTATGTCATTTTTGGTGCCAAGCTGAGGTTATTTTCTCTGGCTCAACATCTGTGGCTACCCCAGGAACTAATTGGGCAATAAAAGTTTTCAGGCTTATGAAAATCAAGCATTAAAAAGATGACTGATAAATATTAGTTTTATAAATATAACAACAGGGTTTGGTAACCGATCTCCACCAGTTGTGCACAGAACAGATTTCAAAATGCCGGAAGTGAAACCGATGTGGCCAAGTGTCAGAGTTGAGGATGTTTGCCTTTGCCTGCACATGAAACAACTTTGATGTGGCTTAAGATGTGATTTTGTATTTCAAACAGCCTGCAGAAGGGAAACCAGCAAGGCATAGAATTATTTACCCTTCCCAGGAAAATATTTTAAAAGCTCTATGAGGTCTCCATTTCCTAAAGCCACCTGTCACCTAAAGCACATGTAATAAGCCCCAGATGCTGAATCCCAACCTACTAACCCCGTGACTCGGAGAGAAAATATTTCACTCATTCCTGGGCACATCCTTAATTCGTTCGAAGCTAAACTTTCAGGCCATATTTTCTGCTTAAACTTAATAACTCAGCTCTGACATTCCTTCCCAGTGACCCTAAGGTTCCGTTTGGCCGCCTCGACACCTGCTCCCAAATGCATTAGAAGCACTCAGATTTTTTTTTAAAGTATCAGTTTTGTTTTCTTTGCTCAGCCTTGAGGCCATCCATTGAATGCATGGAAGTAGAGGATACTTTTTTTCTATTCCATTGTGAATTTTATTAGTGTCTTAAGTTTCTCTTCTCGTTTTCGTTGATGTTGTTTGGGACACAAAAATATGTTGGTTCGTAGATTTTTTGCAATTGAATAAACTGACATTTTCAAATCTTGATTTTGGAAGATAATGAAGGAATGATCCCCCAAATCCTCTGAAAGTATCTATATATAAAAATGAGTTTGTAAGAATAAACTTGAAAGTTTATAAATATTTTCTGTGATGTTAAAAAATTTGGTGATGCTGACATGAGCATTAAAACCCCATCATGCACTATTTTAAAATTTATTTAATGATCTAAGAAAGTGTACAACTAAAAATTTTAAAGGTTCAGAGTTGAGGCTTTTTATTCTTATTGAGTTTCTTAAAAATCAGAGAACATAAAAAAATTGCCAATCTACTGAAAAATTATAACTATACCCAATTTTGTTGGGGGAAGATTATAGGTAAACATATTGAAATAAAAATAAGTGGCTATAATTAACTATTTACCTTATGAAATTATTCTACCTTATTTCTCTATTTTTAAAACTGAATATCTTTCTCATGTTAATGAAATTACCAATCAAAACATGTTGTCCAGGGGAAAAATGTGTTGATGATGGAGTAAGTTGGTGTTTGTGTGAGATTTTTGGAAATAAATGTGCTTATGGAAAAAGGAGAATCAAAGTGTGGAAAAATTTTAAGACTTCGAACTCCTAAGATGACTATAAAAATATATAACTTTATCTGGGGACATTTCCGTGTTAAATGACTATTTTGCTGGTATCGAGGCTGTGACACCTACTGGTTATTGTACCTCTCTGTGAGAAGATTCAGGAAACACTGTTCTCAAAATGGCCATATGTTTCAGATAGCGATCGTAAATGGAGGCCTGAATTTTAGGAGGGGGGGGTCAAGAGGTTAAAATAATAATCTCCACATACAACCTGTTGCAAGCTGCTTTATTTTATAAAACTGGGGAAGGCATATGCAGAGGCCTCTAAACGGGGTTCCCCTATCCTATTTCCCTCTAACTCCAGATAACACCAAATAAACCCTTAATCACACAAGAAATCACTCAACTTTTACTACCCCTCCTGCTTCTTGACCTGCCACTAGCCCATTTCATTTCCCATGGTCTGGCCTCTTGGCCTCTGTCTTTACAAGCCGTATCACCTGGACATCATGTGGCTTCCAGCTCCTGGGTCCTGTCTGGTTTCTGGTTTCTTCCAGGTTATCCAGAGTTTACAGACTGGACGCGCTGCCTCTGGTCCTTCTCTGCCCCTGGAAATGCTGCCCCCTCCCCCCAGGTATAAAATCTTCCTCTAGTGTGTGGCCTGTTCTCCTACCAGCTACTTAGAGGTCTTAACTGCTTCAGAAAGACTTTTTCCTACCAGAGATGTGAAATATTTCTTCCCACCCAAGTAACAGACTTAAAATGATGCCTCCTTGGAAATTTTCCATGTGATTTTCCATCTGTAAGCAGATTGTTCATAAGAGTACATACTTACATACAAGTCCAAAATCAATCAAACATTCTTTATGAAAAAAATAAATATGTAATTTCTGACCTGAAAATGAGCATTCAGCCCTTAACAATTCCTCATCATTTCAGCTTCAACACATCCCAAATTACCTTCACCTCCATTCCTCCTTTTCCTACTTACCTTCTAGTGCTCAACTAGTACTTTTTCTGATGTGTTCTGTTTCTGCTCATGGCACCAAGATTCTTCCATCCCCAGGCTTTATATGTGGCCGGGACTTCACTCCTCCCTCTCCACCATGGTAGAGATGGAAGGTGTTAGTGACCAATCATGCAGAGTTAGACAGACATGGCTTTGAATCAAATGTTGCAACTTTCTAGATCTGTGAGCTACTAAGATGATCTCCTGCAGAAAATTAGAGATAGCAGTAGCCACCTCTAGGGTTATTGCAAGGGTTAGTGAGACTATGTAAAATACTTCACACAGCACTGGAAAAATAGGAAGTGTTCAATAAATGTTAGTTATTGTTTTTACTATTATTTAATCATTTTTATTATTACTAACCTTCAATATCCTATTTCATTGCCTTTCTATGTCACTGAGGGTTAAACTGGAAAAGTAGAACCACTAAGATACAATAAGATATACACACACACACACTTATGCACACGCACACACAAGTATGTATATAATTTACAGGAATTTGATGTTACGTAATTGTGGCAGCTGATTAAAGAGTTCCTGTAAGGCTGTTCTGCTGTTGCCTTCACATTTGATGCTGGAGTTTCAAGCCTACAGGGCAGGCAGTCAAGAGGAGA
Source organism: Daubentonia madagascariensis (assembly GCA_023783475.1). Lineage (NCBI taxonomy): Eukaryota > Metazoa > Chordata > Mammalia > Primates > Daubentoniidae > Daubentonia > Daubentonia madagascariensis. Next base: position 23,854,460 of record JAKFHU010000144.1, on the reverse strand, counting down.
AGGTAGGTGTGAAGTGCAGAACAAAAGAGCAAGTTGGATGAAACAAAACCTGTGTCATTTCTTACTGCGTCTGAATTTGGTGGTACGAGTGTCCTCCAGAAACTGAGACCCTTCCTCACAGTGCTAAGTTCATAAACCAGAACTAGTAGTTGGAGAAGCTGAGGGAAGATCTAGGGGAAGGGGAAGTGTTAATTTTCCTTCCTTGTCCATCAATTCTCCCTACAGATCACTCTTCAAAGACCTCTGCTCGTCTCACATTCCCGTTCCTAGTCTGATGCCATGTGAGGCTCCACACAAGGAGGGTGCACTTGTTACTCCATCCTATGTGCCTGGGGTGGCCAGGTTGATCTCCCTGCTCTTCCCAAAGCACACTGGACTGTTTTGGCTTCTGAAATTTTGGTCGTGGCAGTATTCCTACTTGGGAAATATTCCTGCTTCTTCTTTTACTCCCCTTAACTACAATTTGGCCATTTCAGAATCCAAAGCAAGTCCCACCTTCTCTCCTAAAGACCTGCCAAATCCAGGCAGCTCAGACCTTGCAGTGGCTTCTGGGGCACAAGCATGTGCTCCTCATTTGGGGTAGGGGCTGTGTCTCATATGGTATTTTAATCCCACTTGAAGTCTCCTGCAGTGCTGGGAACCTGGTGGGAACTAATGAAATGCTTTTACAGTGAAAGAAATATGATTTTATATGAATTATGTTATACACAAGTTGGAAAATAAAAGTGATGTTTCACTGTGTGAAACTCTGTTCTCCAGCATTACAATGTGGCAGTCATTTCCTGGCTGTTAGAACAAGGTCCACCCAAGCACTCCTCTGTGAGGTCTAACCATGTGCAGTCATCACTATGTCTTTGCTTAATCCAAATGCAGATACTTCAATATTAATATTCCTCCAGGGAAAGACTCTTTCTTTTCTTCCTTCTTTCCTTCCTTCCTTCCTTGTTTCCTTCCTTCCTCCCTCTCTCCCTCCCTCCCTCCCTCTGTCCCTCCCTCCCTTCCTTCCTTCCTTCTTTCTTTATTTTGTTCCTTAGAGGGAGAAAGCTTTGGCCTTACTCATTGAAGCTGGGATCTGGTCTCTTCAGATTTCACTTCATCGGAAAGGTCCTGACCACTCGATCTAAAATTGCCCCAATTTTCTCATGCCCAGCTTTATTTTTCTTTGTAACACTCACCCATGACTGACCTTATAAATTTTCATTGTTTAATTGCATATGGTATGTTTCCCCTACTGGAATGCAAGAACTCAGTTTTATTCAGTGCTGAATCCCTGATGTCTGGCACTTAGTAGGACCTTGGTAAATATTTGTCAAATGACCAAATGAAACTAAAGTCTTGTTTGCCCCTTGCTAGCCCCTCAGGCCGTTTTGCCTCCGTGGTAAATTGGAGAATTAGAACTGGACTGGCGGCTGGTGATCCCCCTGCCAGCATTCTTGGAGCTGAGCCCGTGGGGCAGGACGTGCAGAGGGTGAGAGCTCAGACTCTGGGATTAGACACAGATGGGAATCCTGGCTCGGCCTCTTACGTGCTGTGTAAAGCTGGGTGGATGCTCACTGTGCTGAACTTCAGTTTCTCCCTTCAAGTGGGGAAAATGATAATATTTCTTTCATAGGCTGTCATGAGGACTGTAAGATAGAAAAGATCTCAGCTTGATTTAGTGAATATGACATCGAAAGCACAGGTAACAGAAACAAAAATAGACAAATGTGACTACGTCAAACTGAAAAGCATAGCAAATAATCAATAGAATAAAAAGGCAACCTATGTAACAGGAGAAAATATTTTCAAATCATGTATCTGGTGAGGGGTTAATCTCCAAAATACATAAGGAATGCCCACAACTCATTAGCAAAAAAAGCAATAACTAAATTAAAAAATGAGCTAAGAATATACATTTCTCCAAAAACACATACAAAATACCAACAGGTATATAAAAAAATGTTCATCCTCATTAATCATCAAAGAAATGCAAATCAAAACCACAGCAAGGAGATATCAGTTTATACTTCTCAGGATGTTTATTATTAAAAAAACAAAACGTAACAAATGTTGACTAGGATGTGGGAAAGTGGAATCCTTTTATACTGTTGGTAAGAATACAAAATGGTGTAGTGGTATAGAAAACAGTATGGAGGTTCCTAAAAAAATTAAAAATAGAACTACCATATGATCGAGCAATCTCACTTTTGTGTATTTATTTGAAAGAATTATAATCAGGATCGCAGCTGGGCATTGTGGCTCCCAAAATCCCAGCCCTTTGGGAGGTCTAAGTGGGAGGATTGCTTGAGACCAGGGATTTGAGACCAGCCTAGGCAACAGTACCTGTCTCTACAAAACAACAACAACAACAAAAAAAAACAGCTGGGCATGGTCCTGCTGAATGCCAGCTACTTGGGAGGCTGAGGTGGGAGGATCACTTGAGGTCAGGAGTTCAAGGCCAGCCTGAGCAAGAGCAAAACCCTGTCTCTACAAAAAATAGAAAAATTAGCTAGGTGTGGTGGCGTGCGTCTATAATCCCAGCTACTCGGGAGGCTGAGGTGGGAACCTGGGAGTTTGAGGTTGCAGTGAGCTATGATTGTGCCACTGTAGCCTGGGTGACAGAGTGAGATCCTGTCCTTGAAAAAAAAAAATCAGGATCTTGAAAAGATATTAGCACTCCCATGTTCATTGCAGGACTATTCACAATAGCCAAGATATGGGAACAAATTAAATGTTTATCTACAGATGAATGGATTAAGAAAAATGGTACATACATACAACAAAATACTATTTAGCATTAAAGAAGGAAATTCTGCAAAATGTGAAAACATGGATGAACCTGGAAGATATTACTCTAAGTGAAAAAAGCCAGTCACAAAAGGACAAATACTGCATGATTCCACTTATATGAGGTACCTAACATAGTCAAATTCATAGAATCAAAGAGTGGAATAATGGTGACCGGGGGCTAGGCAGAGGGGAAAAGGGGAGTTACTAGTCAATGTGCCTAGAGTTTCAATTAAGCAAGATGAATCAGCTCTAGAGATCTGCTCTACAACATTGCAACTACAGTCAACAGCAATGCATTGTACACATAAAAAATTCTTAAGAGGTTAGATGTCACTTAAGTATTCTTACTACAATAAATATAATTGTAAAAATTAAAATAAAATGTTAGTTACATAGAAAAAAGGAAGAAAATATATTTTCTATAGTTTCTCCATTCTTTATAACCACTGGGGCAGATAGATTTTATAGCTGTGGAAGCCTCCACTGATGAGTTCTATGTAGGGCTGAATGCTGTGGAAGGTAAGGGGAGCAATTTGAGTTTGAGGGGGCACAGTCCAGGAAGGAGCAAATCAAGGCCAGCAGGGTTGGGTCAGCATGAGGCCTACATAGGGAAAGGCCCTGAAAGGGACAAACTCCAAACAGTGGCTCAGCCAAGAAAAGAACTGGAGAGAGAGACTAGCTGTGGATCTTTTCCAGGGAATAGTTATGTACTATCTGAGGCAAACTCTTCATGTTTAGTAACGTTTTCAATAAAATTACAAAATTAAAAAAAAAAAGTGAAAGAACTCAGCTCAGTGCCTAACACATAGTAAGTGCTCATTAAGTGTAAGGTGAAGTGGCAGCTGAATAACAGCCCCCACAGATGTCCACATCTGAATCCCTGGAACCTGTGGATACATGCTTTCCATGGCAAGAAAGGCCTTATGGATGTGATTAAGTCAAGGATCTCAGGATGGAGAGATTATTATGGAGTATCTGAGTGGGTCTGGTGTAGTCACAAGTGGCCTTATAAGAGGGAGACAGTAGGATTAGAGTCAGAGAGGAGACATAAGGACAAAACCAGCAGTGGGAGCAATGTGCTATGAAGGCAGAAGAAGAAGCCACAAGCTGAGGAATGTCAGCAGCATCTAGAAGCTGGAAGAGGCAAGGAAATGAAGAATCTTTTAGAGCCTCCAGAAGGAACTGACCCTGCCAACACCTTGGTTTTCATTTTGCAAGACTCATTTCACACTTGTGACCTCCAGAACCATAAGATGATAACTTTGTGCTGTTTTAAGCCACCAAGTTTGTGGTACATTTTTATGGTGGCAATAGGAAATTAACACACGTGGCATCACCATGTATTCATTTTCCATTTGGCCTATTTTCCTCACCTGAACACTAAGGTTACTATGACCTCTTCACTTCCCAACCTGGCCGGATGCCTTTCCTGTGCTTTCTCTGGCTGAGGACTCAGTGTTTTGGATACTGGGGACTGAATGATTTCTGCTTCACAGGGCAGCTCAGAATTGGGGCATGCGCAAGGTTGTTTTCCTCACCTCATTGCCTGATGACATTCTCTGTTCCATTGGATGCTTTATTTGTAGTGCTCAGGGGCCTCTGAGCTCTTTTTGCCTGACCTGTCCCGTGGTCTCCTTTTCAGTGACCTATGGCTATGCAAAACATTTCTCCAAACTCAGTGGCTTAAAACAACAGCCACTTTATTAATGCCCATAGTTCTGTGAGCTCAGCTGGACAGCTCTTCTGCTGGTCTTGCTTGTAGCCTCTCATCGGCTTGTAGTAATCCAGTGACCGGGCTTGGGATCATGGAGGCTTGATCCTCACAGAGGGGATCTGTCTCCTTCAACACCCAGTCTCAGGGCCACTCCTCTCCCAGGAGGACAGGAGTACTTTTTGCATGGAATCTCAGAACTCCTGTATTAGTTCTCTGGGGTTGCATAACAAATTACCACAAACTGGGTGGCTTAAACTAACAGAAGTTTATTCTCTTACAGTTCCAGAGGCCAGAAGTTGGAATCAAGGTGTCGGTAGGGCTATGCTACCTCCAAAGGCTCTAGGGGAGAACCCTGGAGAAGCATCTTCCAGCTTTTGGTGGCTCTGGGCGTTCCGTACCTTGTGGCAGCATCACTCCGATCTCTGCCTGTCTCTGCATGGCCTTCTCCTCTTCTGTGTCTCAAATCTCTCTCAGCATTTCTCTTATAAAAACACTGTCATTGGATTAAGGGCCCACCCGGGCAATCTCGGAAGATCTCCTCTGAAGATCTCTAACTGATTTACATATGCAAAGACCATTTTTCCAAATAAAGTCACATTAACAAGTTCTGGGGCTTTGGACGTGACATATCTTTTTAGAGGATCATCATTCAACCTCCTGCAATTCCCCAAAGCAACCACTGCAAGAGAGAAAGTAGAAGCTGCCCGGCCCTATTAGGCCCATTTTCCTGGTTATTGCGCATCACACACCCAGCCCACGTTCAGTGTGCCGCACGAGCACCAACCCCAAGAAACGTGGCTCACGGGGACAATAGTTGGTCCAGAGCTGCCATATCTCCAGACCTAACTTCTCCCAGAACAACCTTTTTCTGGAGGCATTCTACCTGAAACCACACACGTGTCCCCCGCCTCATGAGTTAGGGCCCTCTGAGTGCACTGACTGTAACCAGGTCCCTTAGAATAAAAGGCAAGTGAAATATAACAATGGTTTAATGTTAATTCCTCTGCACTAAGAGTGGGTTTTTAGCCAATCTCTTCAAACTTTCATTCAAAATTACAACCTAGTATGAGAAATATTTTTAGTGGGGAGATGGCCAGGGTGGTTTATCTGTGCTTTTCAAGTCTCCACACAAAGGCCACTTTGTGCTTTGCCATGAGTGGACCAAGTGCAGAGTGGATCACTTCCATGGGGGCGGCTTTGAAGGACTTTGTAGGCAAACAGACCTGGACTCCCGCTCAGCAGTTATGGGCCCTGTGAGACCCTGGGAAAAGTAGCAAGCTGTGTCCTCTGTAAAATGCAGGGAGTAAGACTCAAGTCCCAGGGTGGATATGAGGGTTGCATTGATGATGACAAGGATGGTCATATCCATGATGAAGATATGGTATTGTGAAATCAATATGACTCATCCAACAGTTATGTAAAAACTATTGAAGTCAATGTGATTCAAGTGGAACCAAGCAAACAGCTGTGCCTCAACTGGATATCTAATAGCTGCATTATTAAGACTTAACTCTTTTTTATTTCCTGTTTTTTATTACTTCAAAATATTAAGGGGGTACAAATGTTTTAGGTTACATGGGTGGCTTTTGTAATGCTTGAGTGCCAGCTATAGGTATGCCCATCACCCAAATAGTGTTCATCATACCCATTAGATAGGTTTTGCCCCCTCCTTCTCCCCTCTCTCCCCTGCTTGATTTCCAGTGAGTTTTACCTCTCTCTGTGCACATGTGTGGTCATCGGTTAGTTCCAATTTAATAGTGAGTACATGTGGTGTTTGTTTTTCCATTCTTGAGGTACTTCACTACAACTCTTATGGAAAACAGTATGGGAATTCCTCAAAGAACTAAAAGTAGACCTACCATTCCATCCAGCAATCCCACTATTGGGTATCTACCCAAAGGAAAAGAAGACTTTTCATCAAAAAGACACTTGTACTCAAATGTTTATTGCAGCACAATTCACGATTGCAAAGATGTGGAATCAACCCAAGACTTAACTCTTAATTCCTTTTGATTCATACATATTCTCTTTTTTTCTTTTATTAGTTAATAAATGTTCAATATGTGGCACCTGTTGGTTTTTGTGAATATGATAGAAGAACGTGTGATAATCACAATCTCTGAACTCGGTTTAGGGGTGAGAAAAGGATGGATTGATAGTCTCCTGAGGAATTTAGTTTGGATTTATTCTGTATGGGAAGAAAAAACTCTGAGTAGGTAGAATCCAGACTTGGTCCAGTTTCCTTGCCTTTGTCTCTGCACATGAATGTGCTTTCTCAGGGCCTGTGCATGGAAGTGGTCACTGGAGACGGGCATTTGGTATTCATAGACTTAGCGGAGGGGAAGACATGCTGCAATGACAAGAGGGTTTGGTTTCACATCTGGCTTCACTTCCAGTGCCTGGGATGTTGCTCAGAGGTTGCTCATACTTGCTGGCGAACAGTGTCTTTCTGGCTGTAAACTAGCCCCCACCACTTGGTAGGTTCATAGACTAGGGCTGGAGAAGGACTCCATGGCACCATGGAGCTGACAGAGGTTAAGGGTCCAGATGTTAGTGATAGAAGCAGAATCGTCTAGGCCTGCTTGCTGAGGTAGTAGGCCAGACAGCAGCTTCCAGGGTCCTTAGCCTTTCCTGAGTTTGCCATAAATTGAGCTCTGTCCACTCACTCACTGTCCACTCATGGTCTACCTCTTGTTAGCCACCAGGGCTTTTCCTTCCTTCCTTCCTTCCTCCTGTCTCCCTCAGTTCTTTCCTTTCAAGTGTATTTCCTGATTGGTAGTTCATACATGCACAGAATTTGTAAGTAGAAGGCCAGGTGTTAAATTCAGCTTAATTGCTTATGTCTTCTTCTCAAATTTTCATCAAATCACTTCACTTCTCTGAGCCTGGAATGTTTTTATCTGTAAAAGGGAAAGAACAACATCTGCCCTGGTCTATATGTGCATAAAGACAATGGGGTTAAATGAGGTAGTGTCTGTGAAAGCTCTTTGTAACTGCTGAGTGCTCCTCCAAGGTGCGTGACCATTTGTATATTCCTGGCTGGGCATGATTGCTCGAAACTGCAGACGGGGCCGAGTGTTGCAAGAAGGTGCAGGAAGGAAGTGGATGGATGGATTTGGGCAGATGGCACAGACCTGGCCGGGAGAAGTGACCTTGAAGATTATCTAGGATCATGCTCATTTTATAGATGAGGAAACTGAAGCCACAAGGATATAGGGCTGGGCCTAGCTCCCAGACTTCCTTTCCTGTCTTCATTATTTTAACAGCGTTTATAGTCAGGTGCAAAGACTCCGTCTATGGATTCATTTATTGTTTATCTGCTCTCTTGCGCACTCCAATATTACCTAGACTGTCAGTCCCCAGAGAGCTGGAGCCTGTCTGGTTTGTCCCTGTGTGCCCAGATCTGTGGGCAGTGCTGCCACGTAATGGGACTTGATGAGGGTTTGGTGAGCCCTGTGCCCTGTGTCTCTCCCGACTCCCAGCTCAGGGACCTTGCTGGTTCAGCTACATCTTCCCATTTCAGGGGTGGTGCAAATCCTGCCGGGTTGCCCTTTCTTTCTTTCAGGCTTTGGACATCTCTGAAATAGAAATCCTCAGGAGAGACCTGGCTGTCATTTGCCATCCACTTCTAGGAAATTAATAGAAACAGAAGATTGCTATTAGGTCAAGAAGCCGCCCATGTGGAAGGTGTGAGAGAAGAGAGCCCCTTGAGGTCAGACACTGGGCTGGCATGTTTATGGTTGTCGTAATGGTTGTCATTCCAATGACTGGGTGAGTGACTGGCCGTAGGAGACCTTTGGCAAGTGTCTGTTAAATGAACAAGAGAAGGAATGAGTGACTTCTTTAGAATATTGATAAACGTATAGCACAACTGCAAGGTGATTGCTCGATTGATGTACTGATGGTCCTTCAGTACTCTGAAAGAGCAGGGATGTGGGCAGAAGGATGACAGGAGGCCACGTTGTGCTTTCATTTGTCAGTGGAAGTCAGGATATCTGGTTAGGTGGTTTCCATGCAGATGGGGGTGGGGTGAGGGAGCCACTACAGCTGCTGTGGGAATGAGCAAGCCATCACTGAGATCATAAATATGCCACAGACCCACACTGTGATGCTGACAGATGCCCTCCCTGCAAAGCTCAGATGGGAGGGACTCCTGGAGTCCAGATTTTAAATTAGATTCACCTGAGCCCAGTCAGTGACCTGTCATCCTTCCGATGGAATGGAAAAGGGGAGGGGATGAATGGAAGAAAATCTTTGTAGCTGAGCCTACCTGCCTCTCCTCAGTGGGAGACACATGAATCGTGTTTCATGTCAAGCAGAGGTAGTTAAAATGCAGGCTGCTCAATCCTGGTCCCAGAATTCGGGAGGTGTGGTTCCTGCCTGCGGACCAGTCATCTTCCCTTCCTTTGATCTATTACTTGATGTGGAGGAAGGTTTTTATGTGCAATTCCTATATAATGGGTAATTTAGTCCATCCCACTATGAAAGAGTGGTTAAGTCTAGTTCTAGACTTCAGTTATCCTTTAAAGTACTTAGGAACTTATTATTCGCATGCACCTTTGGTAGCCTGAACACTTTTTCTTGGTTGTTTATAATACAATTTTTGAGCTCCTTTTAGCTAGTTGAAAATGAGTAAGTTGCAAGTTACAAAACAAAATAAGGATGAAGGCATGTACTTAGCCAGTGTGCACATTTGGGTGCAAAATGTGATGCCAGTGGAATATATTGGCACAGCAACCAAATAGGATTTGCCTTATTTATAATTGAAATTGATACATCATCATGCATATTAAATTTCAGGTCTGTTTCTGGCCTTTTTATGCAATGTAACCCATACTTTTAAAAAATACCTCTCCCCTGCTCAAAGCCTGAGCAATGTGTTTTTGAATTAACTTCCTTGGCTGGTCAAATAGGGTCCTAAAATAGTTTACAGTGAGTCAACCACAGAAGCCTTGATTTGAGGCTCAGGCATGATCATATCTGAAAGAAGTGGCTGCCTACAGGAAAGTTTAAGTTCATCAAATTTGGGTGAGCCACTGCAAAACAAGACAAGAAAGCCTTGATTCACAAACCATGTGTCTAATCTTTATTTTAAAATGAATTCAAAAGTTTCCAGGTTGGAGGAAAAGTTTTCCTTCACATTTGCGTTACTCAGCATGATATTTCTCCAAGAAAGAATATGCATTAAGGTATTATAATAACTGGCCAAACTGCCCTAAGCCTTGGAGGTAGATACTGCATAAAATTGACCTTTCTTGGGGAGGGCTTAAAGAAATAAAGAAATATAAAAAGGAGAAATAAACTTCTGAGTTTCTGTTTAGGCTGAAAAAGTATGAGGGGAGAAGAAGTTGGCTTCCAAGACCTAACGCGATGGAAGAGGTTTAGAATTTTTTACCTAATTGGGGAATGGGGCAAGAATGTGACTATGGTGGTTGTTTATATCTGACTCCGTGTTTTACTGGCTTCAAAGCAGAGTCTGTCCAAAGGGATGCTTTGTGGACCAACTTGCAGTGGAATTGAGGTGCCAGTATTTGTCAATGGGGAGGGCTCAAAATGAACTGAGAGCACACGTCCAAGGTATAAAACCTCTGCGGAACACCATGTGTGAGAGGATACCTTACCGACTGAAGACAGGCATGGGAAGACTAGACATGACAGCTTCTGCTTCCGTGCTAGAAAGTTCTCTTTCCAAGTAAAATATTTTAAGCTTTCCCATACACCTCACTCATCATTAAAAGAAAATAAAAAGTTTTTAAACATGTTCAACTTCTTATGAGCTACCCTTCTGTGCTTCAAAGCGTAACTTTTGCACGGTACCCTAAACATTTCACTAGTAGGACAGATTACTTGAGACACGTACGTGGTCTCCCTGTATTTCCCTCGCATACAGGCACGTACAGACAGGCACTGGGGTTCCTGCCTGGGTAATCACTCCATGGCCCACAGATGCACGAGAGCAGGCAGAGTTAGATTACAGGGAATTTTACAGGCTTTATCTATGATAACTAGCTGTGCCCATGATAGTTTTAGAGATTAGAAGCATTTCTCCTGTTTCTACGGAACCAAGTAAGTTCCACAGATTCTGGAGTGGTGCTGGGAGAGAAAGTGGCCCACATAATGCCCAATTTCCTTGCTAACTCAGTCAGATGGGGACTAGGATAATTTTCAAAAGAGGTCCACAAATTCGTTGATATTTCTCCCTTTAAGAGGTGCAGCTTAATGCCTTTCTCTTGAGTGTGGGCTATACGTCATGTCTTGCTTCTCATAAATAGCCTATGGTAGAGGTGACAAATGCAACTTCCAAGCTTAGGTTATAAAAAGACGTGGCTTCTCTCTTGGGTGTGTTGTCTTTCTCTCTTGGATTGCTTGCTCTGTGAGAAGCAAGCTGTGATCAGCCAGTGTGAACAGAAGTCCCTGGCTAGCAGCCAGTGAGAAACCGATGGCGTCTGCCATGCGATAGCCACGTGAGTGCCAATAATCTCTAAAGTGATACCCCATTGCTTTTGGTGCACAATATTCAAGAGAAGTGAGTCACTAGGTCCAGCCCACACTCAGAAGGAGGGGTTTATAAAAGGTTGAGTATACCAGGAGGTGGGGGTCCTTGGGGGTCGTCTCAGAGGATACCATAATGACCATTTCAGCTTCAAAACTGTATTTTAAGGAAGAGGCCACATTTTTTCTGCTGTAAATGGATCTACATTTCTATCCTGTAGATGGCTTTATTCCTCTGGCTTGCTCTAGCAGTGAGTCCCTTACTGAAGAGAAGTTTTGGGTACCCCATTTTGTGGTATTCCAGGAAGCATCCATGCTGAAAGCAAACCCCTGGTTCCTTTTCAGATGACACAATCAGCTGAATGTGTGAAGACCACCATCCATAGCCTGATGTGTGTCTTTTCTCCCTTACAAAGCAGGCCTTATAAATAATCTCCAGGTCAGAGCCTCTTAAACCCCAGCAGGCCCAGTGTGAAGCCTCTCCACGTTGACTCTAGAATCAGCACTTTGGCTTGGGAATGTGGCCCGAGGCATACGTTCATGGTGATAGGATTGTTCTCAAGAATCAAGGCAGTCCAGGCTGGGTGGCTCACACCTCTAGTCCTAACACTCTGGGAGGCGGAGGTGGGAGGATTGCTTGAGCTCAGGAGTTTGAGACCTGCCTGAGCAAGAGCAAGACCTGTCTCTACTAAAAATAGAAAAATCAGCCAGCCATGGTGTTGCACGCCTGTAGTCCCAGCTACTTGGGAGGCTGAGGCAGGAGGATCGCTTGAGCCCAGGAGTTGGAGGCTGCAGCGAGCTATGATCACGCCACTGCACTCTAGCCAGGGCGACAGAGCACGACTCTGTCTCAAAAAAAAAAAAAAAAAGAGTCAAGGAAGAAAGAGATTGTTGTGATCAAAATCATCCACTCAGAGAAACAGCTACTTGAATGGCATCTGTAGAGCTTCTGAATAATAAAAATCTAGTATTGATAGTTGCCTTTTTTTGTTTGCAGCACAATCACACACACATACAGAGAGAGAGGGAGAGAGAGAAGGCCTGACTCAGATACTAGGATTCTGCAGTTACAAGCCCTCAGAAATAGCAAAAAGGTGAAAGGTGATAAATAATATATGAAGCCAGGTACCGAGCAGCCAGGGGCTAGTTTTCTCCCTGTGAATCCCACCATTTACAGCTCTGCTGCGCACCTCTCAGCAGCACTTTGCCAAGTATAAGTCAACACTCTTCGTTGGATTTTGTTCTTCTTGTTTTGTTGGGTTTTCACAGGGCTTCTACTTTCAAAACCCGTACCTTGTGAATGCCGCTAGCTCTCCTGGGCTCCAGGTCTGTCTGTTTTTCAGAACTTCAAAATGCAGATTCGTAACGTATGATCTTTCTCTCTTGGAAGGAAAAAGATTTGCTGAGACTTTAAATAGACCTGCTGAACATCATGTAATACCAAGTCTTGCAGTGGGTAACCGATCAGCCTAATAAACGTGGGGAGCAGATGTGCAGTGTTGTCAAGTCCTGGTGTTGTTCACGGCGTGCTGTAGGTCTTCCAGCAGAAGGTGGTCACATTTAGGCCCAACAGCTATAGCAGTGACACGAGGATGACCCCGTGTCTCCTCTCAAGTCCTTCCACTCCCATAACCAATGATTCTATAACTGTAAAGCTCTTTACAGACGCTAGATGTGTCTTGTTGATGTCAAGTTTTGTCCTAGTTCTCTGACCGTAGAGCTCTCAACACATGATTTTTGAATGGGTTGAAGTATGAATGAATAAACAGGAACTACATATACACACATGTGAAGGAGACTGTCCAACATTGTATCAGTTTCTGAATGAGATGCTGACATGTAGTAGAAAGTATGTGTGATTTGGCCTTGAATGGCCCGGGTTTAAGTTTTTCTCTTTGTACCAGCTGAATAAACATGGACACATTAATTAAATTCCCTTCTGCACAATGCATATAATACTGCTAATACTGATCCCACAGGATTCTGTAGGCTATAAATGTATAAACATAGGAAAGTCACTAGGTAGTACTTGACATTTAGTAGAGGATCAACACATGCTTGTACTTCAGGTGGTGTAGATAAATGAACAAAATAAACTTCTTTTTTTGCATATCATTTACCCTTTATTGGTTTATTGCCTTTATAGGTGTGCTTTCTTCTCTCAGACTGGAAGGCATGGATCACAACATATAACCTCTGGTGCCTCAGTGCCTGGTTGAGTACTTTTTACAGTAACTACTCAAATATTAAAAAGATAATAAATTTAATTTTTAAAAAGAGTTGATTAAATGAAAGAGGGTCTAGATTCAAATCCTGGTCCGAATTCCTCTGTGACTAAGAGGTTAATATTTCTGGGCTTCCTTTTTCTCACTTATAAAAAAAATCAGTCTTTCAGAGTTACAATGACAAATGATATATTACAGTGCTTAGTATGGTGCCTGGCACATAGTAGGTCCATAAAAGATTTTAGATCCACTTCTTCCTTATATGCAAAATGGCAAGAATCCATCAGCTTTGCTCTGGTCCTGGATGGCCCCTGGGATGTCTTTTGCTCAGGAAGTCCTTCTAAGATCCAAGGGCTCATGACCGAGGACTGCAGATGGGATGTGTATGAGGTACAGGAGAAGCCAGCTCTGACTGAATTCTCTCCCTCTGTTCCTTTCTCCTTCCCTCCTCCTTCCTTCCTGCATTCTTTCTCCCAAAGGTACCTACCCCAGGAAATGGGGCAAAGAAGGAAAAGCCACTCTAGGAAAATCCAAAAAGAAACCATTAAGTGACACTACATGAGAGGTGGACAGAGTGATTTGTGTATTGTCATCAGTTCTTCCTTTTTTACCATAACTGAGAAAGTTGATGCCTCCCAGAATGTGTGTGTGCACATGAATGTGTGCATGTGTGTGTATGTGTGTGCGTGTGTGTATGCTTGCGCATGGATAGCTTTGGGTGCAGAGCCGGCCTGTGGGCAGAGGGATGAAGGGGGTGGGGTCTCTCCATGGCTCAGATAGAGCAGATTTTTTGATCATTCTATCTCAGAATCCCCTGAAAGCCATACGGCCCTGATGGATGGTTCTGTCCTCAGAGCTACCATCTTTCCTCCTTCCCTTGAGGGACTGCCTCTGCTCCCTTACTGGCAGCATCGTTGCTGGTGTACAAAGATGAGCTGATGATGCTTGCATACGCATTTGTGCTTTGCTAAGACATAAGAGCGGCCTTGGGTACAGTCCTTGAGCACAACCGTTGCACTCAAGAAGTCTCTGCCAACCCCAGTGATTCTGCCATTTACCCCTACGCCGTGCCTGTCTTCCTGCCTTCGTCCACGCGGGGCGCCCTTGCAGCTCTGACCTCCCCAGGTTACGGAAGCTTTGTCTCCAAGAGTCTCTCCCTCTGCCTTGCTTTTTTGTACTGATTGTATTTTAGCATTTTTTTTTTTTCATGTCTACCTTCCTCACTAGACGTGTGAGTTCTTGGAGGACAGGACCTGATGTGACTTATCTTTCTTTCCCCAGTCGGTGGATACTCTGTAAAATTTTGTAGAATGAGCAGTCGGATGGATGGGTGAAAAAAGTAATGGTGAATACTCAAGAAGCAGTGGCTCAGGTCAGGAAGTAAAGTGGAAAAGAACATGAAAGTGAGGTTTCTGGTGATCCTTTTTTTTTTTTTTTTTAATTCTCTCCCTTTCTACTGCCGGCTTCCTTGCTGGCTCCTGTACTCATTTGAAGCAAGACTCTATGTCGATCTACTGTTTTTCTGTTCTAGCCCCTCTCACTTATATATATATTTTTAATAGATTGATTATCATAAACCAATTTGCCTGTTGTCTAAAATATCTTAAGTATATGAAAGCATCTTCATCAATAAACCTGATTTCACCTGCCTGTGTTAATCAATTCCTCACTTAAGGGATTGCTCATGGCTAAAGGGACATGGCTGATTTCAACTTGGTTGATGCCTCCGGCTTAACCCAAGTGTCTTCTACTCAGTAGAAGAACTTCGTTTTCTTCCCTGGTGGCAGGCACATTCTCCTCCTAAGGAAGACAACTGGGCTTTTGCCAAGACCAGCTGACAAGCTCATGATAGGCTGAGAAGTACTTTGTGGAATAAGAATAAGTTTGAGATAAAAGCCTATGCTCTGTTTTACTTTCTATTTCTCCTTCCCCTCCCCCTCTACTTTGCCTCCCCCAGAAATTAGCACACTTTTGCTGACTCCATAATATAGAGAAAGAGAGATAAAAGTAGTTTCCTGGCTCAGGTTTCGTAAACCCTAAACCCTTCAAAAGGATTTTTAAAGTATTTCCTAAGTAAATCACTAAAGAGGAAGTGCCTCTGTAGGCAAGTCAACAGAACTGAGCAAACACAAGGACTTCTAGTATAGGGGCAGATTTCTTCTGGGGTGGGAGTGGGCTCTGAGCCCTGGAGTGATGAGCCCAGAGGCAGGTTTGGGGCAGAACCCTGGTGAGTTTGCAAATCCCTGGAGAAGGAAGGTTTGCCCAATGTGTCCCGGTAGGTGGCTCCATGCACAATCTCTGAGAGATGTCTGTGCTCTCAGGGAAACTCAGGAGTAACTGAGAGCCTCTCATTGAACTGGAAAGGGACACAAGTTTCATGGAAGCAAGAGCAAAGTCTCAGCAGACATGTGGGGGACATAGGGCTAAGCAATATCTGGAGGGCTCCATACGCTGAGTGAGAATTAAGTCTCCACAACATGGGTGGGATAAGTATGTGGAATAAAAATGAATTGGATTATAGAAGTGAATTCCTTACACACTAGGGTTTATGGCTCTAAAGCTATTTTATCTACATTTGTCTCTATTTTTTTGACATCTCATGTTTACATGGGCATTATGCTTTCTGATTATGGGAGTGGGCAAAAGACCATACCTGGAACTCTCAGGGAAGTCTTCTCTGTCACTGCCTTTGCTCTATCATCTCCACTTTCCCAGATCTCACCCACCAATCATTGATTTTTCCTGCTTCCCCCTAAAGGGTGGGCCATATACCCTCAGGCAGATATATCCATACCAGACAGAGGGAAAAAGCTGAATGTGTACAGACACCAGGGAGATACAAAATTCCAAGCGCTAAGTAGAGAAATGCAAGTTGTTTGGTACATTGCCTGCAATATTCATCAGGACTCTTGTTGAAAATCACAGAAAACTTTACTCAATTTAGTTTGAGCCCGTAGGCAATTTCCTGGCTTACAGACTCAGAAAGTCCAAGGAGATTTGGGCATAGTAGAATCAGGGACAATTTATTCAGGACTAGGTTTCTTTCTTCAGTTGATCTTGGCTTCATCCATAGGCGTGGGTTGTTCTCATTGTGGCCCCCAGTAAGTCAGGGTTAAAACCAGGCTGTCCTTCCTCCTTCAGAAAGAAAGTTTCTCTCTGCCAATAGTCCTAACAAAGTCTCAAAGGGCCATCTGATTTGTTCTTATTGATTCCAAAAGATTTTCCTAAACTAATTGCTGTGCATAGGGGATGCCACATTCTGATTGTCCAGCTTGATGGACATATTTAGCCCTGAACATGCAGAAGAATCCCCATTCACCAAATGTGTGGATTCAGATGGGGTCAAAGCTAGAGTGTGCAGGTGTGGCCGGTAGCAATGGAAAAACAGGGTGCTTTTCAGCTAGAAATGAGAAATGGATGCTGGGCAGGCCTAAGGAGTGCTTGTCAGTTAGAGCTTTAATCTTCAAGAAAAGCAGCTGGAGGCATTGGCTGGGCCTGATTAGAAAGGGTTTGGGATGAACTTTGGACTTTGTGGCATTGCAGCCAGTAGAGCACAGTTACTGGAGATGGCAGGGGTGGGAAGATCACACTCGAGTGGGAGGAGACACTGGAACAAGAGAAGGAGAGGCACTGGGCATTCATCAAGACATGGGTGCTGGCACAGCTTTATTTTCAGCTTTCATTTTTCAGAGAGCACTGTTTTTGATGGTAGTGCAAAAATGGACTCTGATGCTTCATAGTTTCTCCCTTAATATAGAGGGTCAAATTAGATGACAAAAATGGTCAAATTTTTATTTGCCATTATTTTTTAAGTGCAGTTGGGGCTCCATGCCACACAGACTATTTAATGGGTTCGTGAAAAGAGGAAATATAATGCAGGCACTCATAATGCCCAATATTTTGAAGATTAAAATGTTTCTATCCTGGGAGACTTGGCGTTTCTTTTTTCCCTAGAATTTCTTACCTCTGCACTGACAAACAGTAACCATATTTCAAATGAGATACATGTCAGTGTCCCTGAATATTGGTATTGGCGTCTACTACATATCAACAGAGAGATCTGGAAGTTCTAGACAAGAAAGGCTCATATTCAAAATCACTTTGCTGATTTACCTAATGCATGTGCTATTGTACTATTGCAATCACTCATGATCTAACTGCAAGAATTTTTAGAAGTAGGCATCTTCTTTTGAAGTAATTGTCCTTAATCTAAACAAAAAGAAGAAAGGTTTTTTTTTTTTTTAAGGCTAACGGCATGAAATGATGCAAAATGCTGATGTTCTTCTGGCATTTTCCCAAGAGATTTAAACATTGTTTTAGGGTGTGGCTTACGAGCCCCACACATTTTGGAGAATTCACAGCTGTTTAGGTTTAAAATGTAATTACATTTAATTATCAGTGTCAGATAAAACACACATGACCACTGTGGTCCAAGTGGAACCATAGCAATGAGGACAGTGAAGTTGGCCACACAAAAGTTGCACTTGAAGATGCAGCTTTGATTCTTTGCAAAAGAAGTTCTTTGCCATGAATTGTCTCTGAACGTTTATCAGAGGGAAATTACAGTAGAGACTCTGGTTATAAAGAATGTTGGAAGATTTATGTGCCAATTCTTAGATTTATTTTGATAAATTGTACTGTATCAATATGTAAAAATCTAATAAATATAACTCTTTAAAGAGGGGGCTGCTCTAATTTTACTGTTTCAGAGAAGAGGTTTGGCAAAAAGTCAGAATGTGCATTAAAAACACACTTTCAAGAAGTCTAATAAATAAAGTCTTTGAAATATGGTTTCCTGGTGAAAGGCATTTTAAATCATTTTGATAAAGAATCTAAATTAGACCTTTAAATAAGAAAGGCAAGTTCCCTTAAGTTATTATTTATAGATAGTTTGAAAATAAAATCTATGCAAACTGATTTCTTCTTCCATTCTTTACAAGGTAAATATATTGTCAAGTTTTAACCGCACATGTGGTTAGCTGGAGAATGTCCTCATTAAAAAAGGGAGGCCATGGCTAGCTAGTTGGTATTTACTGAGCATTTAGTATGTGCTGGGTGCTGTGTTGAGATGCTTTATATTCACAGTCTCATTTAGGCCTGGGTGAAGAAGTTAAGTGAGTAGGCCCTGGATCCAGAATTCCTGCCATGGGTGAGCTGTGTGACCTTGAGAAAATGACTTAACCTCACTGTGCCTTAGTTTCCTCACCTATAAATGAGGTACCTGACTAACGGGCTATTGGAAGGTTAGTTGAGTTTGGACATGGAAGTGATTACCTCTGTGCCTGGTACCTAGAAAATATCAATAAATGCTAACTCATATCATATGATCACCCTCATTTTACCCAGGATCACATGACTAAGAGGTTCTCCCACAATCACCGAGCTGGTTAGAGATAGCACCTGGGCTCAAACTTTGGGTGTCAACTTTGTCTGGGGATATCACCACATCAGCGCACGTTCAGAACAATGCTCATCACGGCTTTCATCTCAGACCCTGTAGTGTTTTCATTCATTCATTCTGTCATATTTTATATGTATGTATGTATGTATGTTATATATCTATAGTATATACTGTGATATAGTATATTATACGGTAAAATATGTTTTATATTATGCATCATGTATTATATTACACACAACATATAATACATATTACATCATATATTCACTATATAATTTTATCATATAATATACTATATTATATGTAGTATATAGACTATGTACTATATAATATTCACATGTGTATACATACACATATACATACTGAGGACTTACTCTATACCATGCACTGGGGATAAAATGTGGCAACAAAGACCCTTTCCTATTGGACTAAACTTACAATAGGAAAGGGAAGACAATAAACTGTGTAAACTGTCATGATCAAGAGAAAAGCAGGTTGCAAATAAGGCACATAATGATGGTGCAGTGGGGCAGTTACTTGCTGTGAGATGAACAGATGTTGGCAACCTAGTTATTTCTACTTGAGTCTATTTGCTAAAGTTGAATTTCAATTTACTAGAATTCCCCATCCCCCAAATATTTGGGATAATTGAGCTATTACTGGAACAACCACAAAGATCAGGAATGGTCAAGATATTGCTCAAGGCAGTTCGTGTTGATAGCATGCAGCTTGGTAAAGCAGGAGGAAAGCCACACTTGGGTTAGAACCCTGTCTCTGCCACTTACCAGTTGGGTGACTTAAATATGACATTTAAATGACATTTAAGTTGTCTGAAATTCAGTTACTATCTTCTCAAAAGAAGGACAAGGCTTCTTTCACAGAAGTTGAATGTGTTTAACTCCCTTCCCCTTCCCTGCTTCATGTCTAGGGTTTCCTTGTCCCTGACAGGTGTGCAGGTGAAGATGTCTGGCACTGGGGGTCAGGCACCTTGTCCCTGGATACTTTTATGCTGAGTAATATACCAAAAACATGAACCATCTTGGTGACTTTCTGTTCTTTCTGAAGATTTTCCATGAAAAGCCTGAACTTTGTGTGGGATAGGAGAACACTCAGGGATTCTTGGAATTTGCTGTTTGTTATCAGGAGTTCATTTGTTCTACTTACCCTTAAGTCTACTTAGTTGGGTCAACTGTAAACTCTCTTGGGACAGCAGAGTTTTGGACCACTTCCTTTACTAGTTCGGGATCAGTCTGTCCTTCCCTTTGTGCGCCCAAAGCCAGTTCAAAATTCCCTAACTTCCCAGCCCTGCTTCTCTCTTTAGAAAATAACACACAGCCCCGAGGAAACATGTTAGTGATTGGTAGAGTTTGGATGATCCTATGTCAAAATGAATTAGAGTTTAGTTTTGTACTTAGTCGCTCCACAAGCATTGATTGGAGAGGCTATAAACTCAAAATACTCTTTGAGGGGAGACACATGCACTGTCACATTCTTCTTCCAAATCTAGAATCTAGAAAGCCTCTTGCTGGAGAACTTTTGCAGCAACTGAGACCATCGCCTTCCACGGCTGGATTAGCAAACTGGCCAGAAAGAGGGGGTTGTGAATTTATAAATGCTTCTAATATAAATTCCCCTTCCTGTCCTGTGCATGCACAGGTACACATATTTAGTGGGAAATTTATCTGTTAGGCTGTATTTAGAACTATTTAAAAATCAAATTTTATTTACAAAAATGCTGTCCAGTATCACTGAAGCTTAGACCCGATGCTTTTGCCATGCAAACTTAATAGCAAAACACACCAAGGAAAATGACTTCTCCACCCCATCTGACATTCATATTCAGGCAGGAGCCATGGGCCATCACTTTTCCTATTAAGGTAATCCACATTTGTCCATATCTTCACACCCAAGGAAAACAAAACTGCATCCTTGATGAATAAATTGTAGTTCTCTGCAATAGAAGAGACATAAGGTAAGGCAGTTAAATGTCAGGAAATATCACGTTCAAAAGCCCATCTGAAATTAAAAGGATGCTCTGAGATGTGACATTCTTAACTTCATCGCTAGCATGTAACTGTTAATTAGATTAATTACTGTCCAGTACGCTGAGCTAGAAACTTCATTTTCATGTAGTAAGGTGTGAGGTCAGCTGCTTTGCCTGCCTGGGACTGATCTTGGGGTTTCAGAAGCAGCTGCAGGAAGAAGTATAGCCATAAGATTTCAGCAGCAGCAGCAAAAAAATAAATAAATAAGAAAAGAAAATCTCAAAAGCCTTTGAGTGCCTGTGCTTCCTCCACAAACTTACTCGTCGATTAAATTAAAGCATCCTCCCAGCTCAGTTCTCCAATCTTCAAACCTGTCTCAATAAACTGTTTGAGATCTTAGCCCTTCTAAGAAATGAATCATATTTTCTCTGTCGTACTTGATTGCTGTTGACTACTAATTCACCCTGTATTGATCTTAAGTCCATATTTCTTACTGTTGTGATGGGGAATTATCTCATGCTATTAAAATGCTGCCAAGTTTCAGAATCCCTTACAATGGTTGTAATCAGAGGCCAAGTTCATCCTCCTGATGCGTGGAAGGATTGGACATTTAGATGTGACTTTTTTGCCCCTCAATTTTTTGTGCCTTCTTTGGCATGTATGTCAAGAGACTCTATTCTTTGTGGGAGGGAGAGGAAACACGGTGCTTAAGTAGGAGTGCAAGCAGGTTCGTAAGGAGATGACATCTCTGTAGAGAAGCTTGTCAGTTTGCCTTGTTCTAATACTTTTCTCGAGTCCTGGAAACTCCAATAAGAATCTTACTAAAGAAAGTCCTTCATTCCGAGATATGGTTTTTCACTTTGTTTGAGATGCAGACAATGTGGAAAAGGGAAGACTCGAAAATACCATGTTTTCCGGATTACAAATATAATATGCATACATTACAGAGAAGGTGGGCAACTTAGAGAAGTATAAATAATAAAACTGATCCACAGGCCCACCTCTCAGGTGTTGTTATCTTATTTTGGAAAAAATAGCATGTAATTGTCAAGAGTGTAGACTCTGACTCTAGATGCTTGGAATGTGAATTTAGGTACCACTATTTACTTGCTGGGTGGCCCTGGGAAGTTTGCTCATCTATCTCATGGCATGGGGGTATTAGTAATAAGTTTAAAGGGGCATTGTGAGGAAGAAGTGAGATAGGCCATGCAGAGAATGTACCCTGGTGCCTAGTACACAATCAGCGTTTGATATCTACAGCTGTTACTGTTTGATTTTTTGTGTTAGGATTTCCTCCCTCCATGAGCAGACATGTAAATGCATATGTTTGAGGTTTTCCAACATAGACCACCACATCAAAAAAATGTTGATCGGACATTTTATACTATTTTGTATATTGAGCACCTGAATTTAATGCACTTGTTATACAACTTTACTTTATTGAATCATAGTAATTTATATTGTTGCATAAATCATAAGTCTGAATAGGAAATGAAGGTCCATTTTATCCCCACGCAGCTGAGAGAGTGATTCAAGTTACAGCCCTTGGAAATGGAGCCAGATGCCTTATGGGATGGTAGAGGGCCAACTTGGCCGGGGCACAAGGTTCCTGGGAGGGAGGGAAATGAAAGCTAACCTTACCTGTTACCTTTCCCAGCAAGACAGTCATAGAGACAAAAAAGGAAAGTGAGGAAAGAGCTCCCAGGCCTGCCCTCCACCACCTGGCTGTTAACAGAGGTGCTATTGAAAGCACCACCTCAACGGGATTTGAACCTGTGACCTGTGAAACATGACGCAGCTCTGCTGCCCAAGGTCCTGGAAAAGCTTTTGTCTTGGTGGGTGGAATCAAATTGACCAGAACTGGCATCTGGCCAAGATCCCAGGGAGAATGGTTGCTTTTTCTTTGAGGTGGGAGGCAGTGTCCAAGTTGCTGTAATTATTGTCTTTTTAAGAAATGACCTTGGTAGGCAGAGTACAATTACCTGGGTTGAAATACAGCCAAGGCCTTTGGGTTAATATCTCTGCTTTTGTAAGATGTGCCGGGGGTTGTTAATGACCCTCTGGGTTAGGACCCAGGTTTGCCAGAAAGAAGAGCCTGAAAGAAGAGAGGGTGTTAGGCTAGAAAGAAGCAGCCTCGACCTCCCTAACCTTTTCACAGGGCATTGTCTCAGAGCTGGCTCAGAGGAACAAGCAACAGCACTGGGGTTGTCTTAAAGGCCTTTCTAATCACATATGACACTTTTTGAAGCTATTCTTTGGTGTTGCTGTTGAACTGAGGGGGCTCTAGTCTAAGGGTGTAGAGGAATAACACCCCGTTGGTTGGAAGTGGGCTGTTCTCTCCTGCTGACACTAAGGACCTGGACTGGCTTCCAAGAGCACCGGCCTTAGGGCCCTGCAGCTCCAATGGGCCTGGGTCAAACACCTTTAGAACAGCCGAGCTCCTTCATTCATCCCCACGACCCAGCCCCGAAGTGGCCCTTCCCACTTCCCTCCCAACCCATCATCCCTTTACCTCCCCCAACATTTTTC
Organism: Daubentonia madagascariensis; assembly: GCA_023783475.1. Taxonomy (NCBI): domain Eukaryota; kingdom Metazoa; phylum Chordata; class Mammalia; order Primates; family Daubentoniidae; genus Daubentonia; species Daubentonia madagascariensis. The sequence goes on along the minus strand of JAKFHU010000144.1, from coordinate 23,831,345 downwards.
TGATTCTTTTTCTCTTAGGCATTTAGCTAAATGCTGGTTTTATGGTGCTTGGGGATTTTTGCCCAATTCATAAATCTACATATGTCTTTTCAACACATCTGTTTTCGTACACACATTTAGTTCAGACTACAAAAAGTGCTTACACTGAGCTATACTTCTTCCTACCACATACATCATGTGGGAGATGAGCAGGCTGTGCCATTTCACAGATGAGGAAACTGAGGCCAAAGATACCGAGCAATTGCCCAAGGTCCACAGCTAGTAAGTGGTGGGGCTGGGGCGTGAACCAGCCTTGACCTAAAGTCCCTGCTCTTTCCACTTGTATTAGCAAGGAAAACAAGGAGTAACCTTACTTGGTACCTTTGCCCTGTTGCCCACAGAAGAAAAATGATGAACCTTTTTCCCTATGTCTCTTGATATTGGATAGTAGATTAGACTTCTGCTCAAATTAAGCAGGTATGATTTTATTAAATAAATTGCAGGAGAGAGCCCTTGTAGCCCTTCAGCAAGGCTGACCTGAAAGTACTCCCTCCCTCTGGCCTTTCAGATCCTGGACCTCACCTCTCCAGCCCTGCTGCACTCTGGCTCCTGGCCCTGTCCATCTCCCTCGTCCTGATGAATCCATTATTTTTTTTCCGGACTGCCCTCCCCCATCTGTTCGACTTACCCCATCTCATCAGGATGTCTTTTTGATTTAAGGCCAAGCTTTCTCTCCCAGGTCAGAGGGGGCCTCCTGCGGGAGCCATTGCTGCTTTCTGCGTTCTCCTTCCCAGCAGCACAGCGGCTGTTTCTCAGGAATGACATGCCTCTCCTCACACCACACCTCGTTTGGTGCCTTTGTTTGCTCGTTTCTTTTCCAAGTCCTGGCAACCGAATAGCACCTCAACACAGTTATAAACTTCTACCACAACTTGTCACTGATGTTTTCCAGGATGGAAACTGCCTTATTTTTTTCACCTTCTTCCATGTGAGGCTAAAATGTCATGGTTGGAACAGCCCAGGGGAGCCTGGCAAAGCACTGGCCAGGCAGGGAAGACTCCATTCTGGCTAGAGAAGAGATAAGCTCTCTGAGCCATAAAATTGTAGGGGAAACAAAGAGAAGCCAACTCCTCACAGCACGCCATTGTCACGATTCACTCACTCATTTATTCAATAGGCATTTACGAAACACTGACTTGTTAATGGGGCAAGCATGGTGCTGGGCGACAGGATTATAATGCAGCATAAGACATGGCTCCTACACTGGAGGAAACACAGAAATGAGAGTGTGGCAGGATGGTTACTGTCCGAGTGGGGAGAATTGGGTGCCAGGCACCCTTCGAAATAAAATGAGAGGCACAGACCTGTAAGCGTTTCCCAAGGGGGATGCGCTTGACAAACTTGATCTCAGTTAAAATTTAAGCTGAAGAGTTCAGTTCAGAAAAGTGTGCTCAGGCAGCAGAAACTGCATCTGGGAAAGCCCAAGGAAGTGAGAGAGTGTTGGAGGGACTGCAAAGACAGGAGAAAGGTGAGGCTGGTGCAGAAAGCAGGAGTTACGTCGAAGGTTTGATGGTGCCTTGAGAAACAAGGGGAGCCTCTAAAGGCTCTGACCACATTTATGCTGTAGATCCCATGGAGGCAGGGAGCAGTTAGACTGCTGTTTCGTTCTTCCAGGTGAGGAGAGAAGAGGACCTGCACTACGTGGTGGCAGTGGGGATAAAGCCAGGTGTGTTTTTCAGAGGCTGAAGCTATAGGGCTTGGGATGGATTAATGACTGATTGAGAAGATAGAGTTTAAGGAGACTCTATTTCTCTCCAAGGCAATTATTGGGTGGTGGATGGTGCACTTGGCGAGATAGGACATGCATGCATTGGTCTGGTGGGGATGAGAAGATGAGTTTCATTTTGAATATGCATGTTCATTTGGCTACTGAGGAGGTATTTGGACAGGTTGACATAAGCTTGGTAGATATGTTTGGCCTGGAGATCTCTTCTCATAAGAAGCGTGTTTGATTGTTGGCTGTGAAAATTTTCTGTGACCATCTGGGACCCCATTCTCATCTCTTGGAGAACAACAGATAGCATCAGAAGGCTAAAACATCAGGAAAAGCTCATTTACAGCCAGGGTATGGAGAAGGCAAGTGTGTGTCGCTCACTCAGGTCCTTCTCTGTCTTCTCTTCCCAGAATCTCCTAAGAAGGCAGGAAATAACCCTTCACTGGGGAGAGTGAAATCAAACCCACCTGAACAGGAAAATATTTGTAGTCTACCAGGAAAGAAAATGAATGGGTTATGTAATAAACTCAGTCCCTAAATCCTATGTTGAATGTTTTCTCTGTCTTTCTCTCTAGGTAGGAAGATAGATAGATAGATAGTAGATAGATAGGTAGTATATAAATGACAGATAAAATACACAAAAAGATAAATGATAGTTACAGACATGTCTATGTCTGTATCTATCTACCAATTCTATCCATCTACCACTTTATCTAGCTATCTATCTATTATATCTATCAAATTCTAGAAGGACAGTCAACAGAATATGAATGTACCTATGTTTAGGTAGTAGAATTATGGGTCACTTTTTTATTAATTCAATATGCCAAGGACTCAGTCTTCTAGTAGCTGGGGACTTGGCAATAAAAGAAAGAGACAAAATCCTGACCTCTAAGCAGTTTGCAGACCAGTGAGTAACATTTTCCTCCTGTTGGGATTGTTTTCTCCCACGGCCCAGCTCCTCACTGTGGGTCCACAGGTGGCCTTTCTAGCTGTGGAAGGTCCCCTTTGAGGGACGCTGCATGCTGAGGAAGCTGGCCTAGGTGCATTGTATGCAAGCTTTGGTAATAATCTTCTGATTCTTTCTACTAAAAATTTCCCCAGATTATAACACTTTCTCCAGATTTCAAATAACCCCCTCCTTCCTAACAGTGGTGAGCTACCAACTCTGACACACAAGAAAAATCCAATTTTCTTTGAATTGAAAAAAGGAAAGGTACCGTCAGTGAGTTTTCATCATTAATTTGGCTTTTATAAAATATAAAAGCACTTAGTTATTGCAGTCCAAACACACATCAACCTTGCTGTGAGGGACTCCGGCTGTGGAATACAAATCATTCTGACCAAGTGTACAGAATAAAATTGCCGTATGTTCACATTTTACTAATGTAGAATTCAATAAAAAAGAGAAGGCACTCTCTGCAATCACAGGCTACTGGAGCCCTGGAAAATAATTATGTTTTATTCTTCCTTTAAAGGTGAAGGTACAGAGGCCCAGAGGGGCTAACGACCTGCTCAATGTCACGGCATCGCTGGGCTCAGTTCGGAGAGTCCCAGCCTGGTACTCTGCTCCCTACATTGAGGGAAAGCCCTCCAGAAAGCCCCGAGTGTGCTGAGTTTCAGAACCACCACCTCCTCGGCCCAGCGTAGGCCTCAGAGTCGAGCCTTTCCCAGGGCTCAGTAGATCTGGTGCCTTCCACCTCTTTCCAAGGCTCAAAATGTAGAACTTTGGCCCCAGACTGGAAATCTTACCCACAGTGTAAGACTCTTCTCCCGCTAGACAGTCACCTCTGCCTGAAGAAGCCAGAGAGTGATGCAATGTTCCAAGAGACTCAAGAGGTAGAAAACATGGACATTTTGCAGATGAAAAACTGAGACTTGGGGGTACGGAGTTACTTGCTTAATGAAAGGGTGGCAGGGACGAAGGGCCTGCATTTGATCTTAAGTTTCTACCAAAGCTTTATGTTTCTTTACCTAAACGTTCCCCAGCCTCTGCCAAGAGCTATTGCCCTTTATAGTTCTATGCAAGGCTTTGTCTAAGGGCTCCACGGGTGTTACCTAATTCAATCCTTATAGCCACCCTAGGAAGCAAGGCTGAGGCAATGGTAGTGGGGTGCAAGAGAGAGATGCAAACCTGTTTTGGCCTTTTCTGGCTGAGGGATGTTTGGACGCCTTTATCTTGCTGCAGATACCAGCCCCCGTGTGGCTATGGACACAGGCTGGGAAGCATGCCAAGGAGAACCTTTTTCTCTCTTCCCTCCTTTCTCTGAACCACAAAGAAACAAAACTCTTGAATTAGTCAGCTCAGGCTTTCATAAGAAAATATGACAGACTGACTGGCTTAAATGACAGAAATTTATTTTTTCACATTTCATTCAGTTTCTGGTGAATGCTTTTTATCTCGTTGGTAAACATCTACCTATCTACCTTCTTGTTGTGTCCTCACAAAGGTCTTTCCTCAGGTGGAGAGAGAGAGAGAGAGAGAGAGTGTGCTCTGGCATCTGTTCTTCTTATAAGGACACTAATCCTATGGTATGAGGGCCTCACCCTTATGACCTTATTTAACCTTAATTACATCCTTAGAAGCCCCATCCCCATCTCCAAATCCAGACACACTTGGAGTTAGAGCTTCAGCATGCTAATTTGGGGGGAAGTTAGGGCTTCAGCATCCTAATTTTGGGGGGACACAAACATTCAGTCCTCAAACTGCGAATGCCAACAAATAAATAACAGGCTCAGCTGGTCTTCCCAGGGCCTCCTGAGGATTTCTTAGGCTTTCCCAACTTAGGGGTCTTTTAGATTTGCCTCAATAATCTTTTAAAATTTATATTATTAAAATACTGGTTTCTATTCAAAATAACTTCCTAAACCTGGAGCAGTTAGTTGTCCACCACAGGCTGGGCCAGCCTGGCCCAGGCAGCCCGGTTGTGCTGCATGGTGCCAATGCCAGGCTCAGGGTCAATAGCTCTCTTTTCATGGCTGATTGGGCAATGTATTTGCCATGACCTTAATGATGAAAACCGACACCTTGCCCATGTCAGTAATGGTTTGGACTCCTCCTAAAACCTGCTTCATGGGATTGTTGTTAACTTTAACTCGTGTTCATGTACATAAACCACTTAGAATGATGCCTGGTCCATAGTCAGCATTTTATAAGTGTTAATATCATTTGTTATTTTGTTGTTGTTGTTGTTGTTGGATATTGAAGCTGTTCTCCAGTTAAATTTGATTCCATTTAACTAAAACCAATAGCTACTTTATTGATCAGCTACCCTGTACTATGCTAAGCCCGGGGATTTGGCATAGGATAATGCAGACATGACCTCTGAATACACGCTGCCTGAAGGTTATCGAAATAACAACAGCAGCATGGTAATAATCTCTTGGACAGTGGAAGTGCCACGCTCACCGTGGAGGTGGCAAGGTGGAATAAGGGGAACACTGGGCCTGCCAGAAGGTCTGGGCTATAGTCCTGGCCAGGTTACTAATCAGCTCTGTCAAAGGGCAAAGGCCTTCTCTGGCTTTAAACTTTCCTCCATAATGGAAGGACACATATATAATCTCTAAGGTTTCCTTGCTCTGGGCATTCTCTGAGTCAGGCACTGAAGACATTCCCATGTCAGTTGACTTCTCTGTCCCAAAATACCTGCTGCAAAATTATCTTTTGGTTCATCAGCTTCTGTGGAAAAAATTTAGATTCAGTTTTGGTCTGTATGTTGTAAGACAGAACTGTAAAATAAAGGATCAGTTTTCTGGGCTATTTAGTCCTCAGTGAAGTCCAAATATCTAGGTATCTCACTAACTTTACAGTTTTGTTCGGAAATTTGCCATCGTGGAGGGAGGAACCAAGCCTGGAACTGCCACTCATTGTCTGAGGAGCTGGGACCCTTTGCCTGCTTGCTCACAGCATCATCCTTTTAAGAACCACAATGGGTGTTCCTTATGGCACGGTTCATTACCACTAAGCAATTACCATCTTGGACAGAACATCCCTCTCCTTTGCTTTTGTGTTTCCCTATATGTAGGCAGTTTGGGAGTGAATATATGAGAGCTTTCTTCAAGAAGAGGAAGAGCCAAGAACCACATCAAAAGAGCAATTGAATCAGGAACTTCTAAATGGCGGGCCTTCAATCACTCTGGCAAATTGTTTTTCTGCTTGTTTCTTTTCTGGTCCCCAAAGCTTGATGATGAATTGGCATTGGCTGGAAAGACCTGGAGCTGATGATATTAACCTAGTTGCTAGAGTGATGAAGGTCATCTGTTCCTCCACCAATAATGGGTCTCATTCAGAGAGTGTTGACTATAGCAAAGTATTTCAGGTTTTGATGAATACCTCCTTGATTTAGAGGTCCCTCGATGCCTTCCGTGAATGGAATTGGCTGACCATTATGGAGAAAATGTTGTTTATCAACAGTTAAGAAACACACCCAAAATGCCTTTTCTCAGTTTGTGGGTGGGCATATTCACTGCGAAAGCTTTATAATCATCTTGGAAATGGGTTGAATTCAAGTACATCTATGATTTGATAATGTTGATGATGAATTAGACCCCACATTACTATTCCTGGGGGTGACTTCATTACATTCTTATAGTAGACAGAAGGGAAAACAAAGATGTTTTCTAATTTCCCCAAATGCATCCAGTCACAAGTGACAGTATAAGAGCCACAACCTTTCCTGCCTTTGTCTTCTTTGAAGGTGTACTACTAGGTGCTAAGGGCCCTGAGATCTCTCACCTGTGTTCATATCTACGAGGGTATGACATTTTGCACCACTCCTAAAGAAGAAAACATTCATGTAACCTATTTTCAATTGATCCAAAATGATAAAAAAAATTCCTCAGAATTCTATTTTACAAGGTCTTCATATAGAAAATGAAAAAAAAAAAACCAACCCATAATATCCTTTAACTCCAGGATCTTGGAAAATTCCAATAAAACTCTTTACAGTTATGCTACCCAGAATCAAATTTTCATGTGTTTTTCCTTTACCTAACATTACAGCCTCCACATATTTTAGAAATATAGAGAATTTCCCCTCTACTTAAATATTTCATAGCTTTCCCTTTTCATCATGGGTATTTGACCAATTTTCTGGAGAAGCCATTTGATTTAGAACTGCAAAAAAGAGTGGCATTTTTATAGAGTTTCTACTTTAGATAGTTCGTCTGAGAATTTTGTCTGTAGGATCCCCTTTCCAAGGTGATTCTGCACCACCACACTAACATCACCCTAACAGAAATTTGATTTTAAATTTTGTGTTTCAGGGACTTGACATTTATTCACGAATGGCATCCTTTTGTACATCAAATGAAGAGAAGTAGGGGTGTATTTTAAAATGTGATTTACAAATTGCTTATGAGTATTGATATTTAAAACAAGTGAAAATAGTTGGGTCAAAACAAACCACAATGAAAAAGTGAAATAGATAGATGTATGCTTTCTGCCTTAAACAAGTTATGACTTTTTTTTTTTCCATGTTGATGCTCCAGAGATCTTTAGTTTTTCTTCAGTAGAAGTCAAATCTCTCTGGGGTGGAAAGACCATGTCTTCGTTCATTATATGAGTGGAGAAAAAACTAGCACCATCATTGGTTATTATAAAACATTGTCTAAGTCAGTAACCTTCATGTAATGACTCAGGTGCTACTCCAAATCTAGTTGTTCCATAAGACTTGTTACTTTTTTCCTTTCTTTGGACACAGGAACAGCACCTCACAGGATTCTGAGAATTGTACCTCATCCATAAAAATATACTGTTCCTTTTCTTAAGGGTCACTATATAGCGAGCAATTGATTTTCCTTGTTATTTGGTTTAAATACTGGGAGGAGTCAAGACTTCCTTCTTTGCTTCTCACCATAACCTAATGTGGGCGCTGGACGCAATGGTGCTCCATAAACATAGGGTGAATGCATGTTGATTGGCTGATCCCAGAGAAAGGAAAAGTTGGGAAGTCTGGGGAGATGGCTTTTTTGTGCTATCGTGTGGTGTGTTGGGATCCTGACTGCTATGGCCTGAATGTTCATGTCCCCGCCAAATTCCTATTTGAAACCTATCCCCATTGTGATGATATTAGGAGGTGAGTCCTTGGGAGGAGATTAGGTCATGGGGGTGGAGCCCTCATGAATGGGATTAGTGCCTTTATAAAAGTCCCCAGAGAGCTGCCTTGTTCTTTCCACCCTATGAGAATACTGTGAAAAGATGGCATCTATGAACTAGAAAGCAAGCCCTCAGCAGACCCTGAATTTACTAGTGCCATGATCTTGGACTTTTCAGCCTCCAGAACTGTGAGAAATAATTTTCTGTTGTTAATAAGCTACCCAGCTCATGGTATTTTGCAGTAGCAGTCCCAATGAACTAAGGCATTGACTCAAACACAGAAGTGAAGGACAAAATTGTCACAGGAGCATAGCAGAAGCTGAGTGGAAAAGGGCTCTCCTCCTATATTTCCTGGGACTTTTCAGCAGTGAATCATCAGTATCATGTTGTCTCAGACATTTGAAAGTAGAATACGAAAGGATCTATTTGTTTCAGAACAAATCAGCCTGTGGTAAAACCATTTGGAAAGTTATTGGAATGGTAACTTGGGCCTGATATTTGCTTTTTGGGACCTTCTGGCTGCAACTCTCTGCTTTATCCCAACACAGTGGGAACTCCTAGAGCTATACTCTAGGGTTGGCTACATTTGGTTTGGTTTTTACTTACCTTAATCTGTAAATAGTGAATTGGAAATAAAATAATTTTTGTACTGGAGTTTTAAAACTGAATTGTAGATTAGCCCTTCAGTCATAGGTCTCTGGTTTAGGGACCACTCAGTTTATACATGAGGAGTTTGGTCTTTTGTTAACACTTCCTGAGTGTCAATCTACCCAACAAGAAAATTGGCTACAAATATAGCAACATCTCAGCATGCCAGATGTTTCCTGTGATCTAAGTCCTCTTTGGAGGAGGCCAATTAAAATTGAGTTGATTTATTTAATCAACTGTTTTCTGTTAAAAACAAATAGCTATGCTTTCTTTTAAGGTTTTATCCATGGAGATGAACAATAAGAAACAATGAACTGAGTGTTGTGCATAGCCTTGATGTACAGTTGTCACACCTGGGCCATTGGAGGCAGGACTGCAAAAGACCTTGTTAATTGCACACTGAGGCAGATGCCTTCCTTCTGAGGATGGTTTAAGGATAGGTCTGAAACAAACCGCCCCTTTACCTCTCATTAGGACTCAAGATGTACATGTGCAGTGCAGTTATTTCCTCTCATAGATCTGCAATGCTGACTGCACTTGGAAACATTGCCTGAAGCTTGGGAGGAAGAAGTAAGGGCTTTAGGACATTTTCCTCTATGCATAGCATATGCTCAAAATACATTTTCACTCTTTAGAGTTACGTGTGGCAATATTTTTATGTTCACGGAGAAAAAAACAGCACATATCTGGAAGTCTGATTTTTTTTTCTTCCTGTTTAGAAGGTGTTGTAATGTTCATAAATATCCCCAAACAAATAGCTCAATGTAAATTTTTCGTGAATAGCAATTGTTTGAGAAAAAGCAAAGGGAAATATTCAAAGCAGAGGCAGCTTTGCTTCCTTGAAATGGGTGATTTGCCTAAAGAATGTATTTCAGAAGTTGTGGAAACAAGACCATTTCCTCTCATTTTCTATCCCACGTGCAGGTCGGGCTTCAGCAAATATTAATTTTTATGAGTGAATTACAGACTCAGAGAAAGAGAGGCAGGAGGATTTGATACTGGAGAAGCAGAGCGACCTGTACTCTGTAGGAGCAGGGAGAGAGTTCTTTCACTACGGGCAATTGATTTTAAGGCTTTCGTCACTAACAAAAAAGGTATACAAATTAATGGAGCTTTCTCCGTCACTTGTGGATTAAGCCCTACAGACAACCTCTGATGGTTACATAAAACCGCAGTTCACTTATTATCGGCAGTAGAAGGATTTATAATGCTTGGGTCATTTGTTAACTCACATCTATTTTCCATATCACCCCAAGATCAAAGCAGACAGAAATATGATTGATAAATATTGGGAAAAATTTTTTTTTTCTGGAGGACGCAACTCATCACATTGTTCTGTATATAACATTTCCTTATTTAGCTCTGCTTCATGGCTAAAAATCAGATCTTCTATTGGCAATGCAAACTGCAATGCTGAAGTGTCATTTTCTTAAGATGGTTGGAATCATTGGAGCTCATCAAGGAAAACAAACCAAACTTGTGCTAAAGCAGCAAGAAGGATATAAGTGTTGATGGCCAGACAGGGAGAAAACCTTGCCAGAAATGCCAACCTATGTGTTCCAAAGTAGAAATCCTGTGTCTGTGTTTGCTTTCTGTGTTCTGACAATGTATTCCCTCCCTCCTGGTGAAAGGCTCAGATCCAGCCTGCTAGTAAACACAGTGGGAATGCAGTAAACTAACTTTTGCACTAGGTCTTACAGAAGACACAGTGCCTCCGTGTATGACCCTGTCTGATCTTCACAACAGAAGTGTTGGTGTCTTAGTCTTACAGAAGAACAAAAGCTCTGACGGGTCAGATGATGTCCCTACAGTCATGTAACCAGCCCGTGGCAGTTCCCACAGAAGCCAGGTCTTTTGTTCCAATCCTGAGTTTTTTCTAAGATACTACATTTCTCGGAATTGAAGAGAAAGAGGGGAAGAGAGTTGGGTTTTGTGTCCAGCTGCACCACTGTGTCACCATCTGGCTTTTCATGCATCTATTATTATATCCAGTTTGGGGAAATTGGTATTTATAGAATAGCCCCAACTGACCCACTGGGTCAAGTTATGCTGCTTCTCTACTGGTATGCAAATGTGCTGTGTCTGATAGCATCAGGATTGAGTTCAAGGCTTAAAGTTCAGAGAATTGGCATATGGTACCAAAATATCCCTTAATTATGGGCTAAACACGTCATGCATCTTCTTAAAACTGTATCTTCACTTTTCATGGCCTCTTTAGTAGTGAAAAGCTCCATGATTAAAAACAAAAGTCCCATGAGTTTATTACCTATGGTGTGGATAGGATAATACTTTATCTTCATTATTTTTTGTATATTAGGAAAGTAATTGACTGTCATTGTATGTAATTTGTATTTTTTAAAAAAGTAAAAACAAGCAAAAATTTACCTGCAATCTTACATTATTGTTTCTGCTTATTTACTTTGAATTTTTATTTGATGTGTTTATATCCTATCCATAATTTTTTTTGCATTGTGTCATATTATAAAATGTCATATAGAAATAATTTCTAAAAAAGAAAAATTATTTTACATATTGCTTTCCAATTCTTGAGATATTTAAACAGGTTTATTAAGGAATAACTGACACACAATAAATTGCACACATATAAAGTATACAACTTGTTAAGTTTTGACCTACATGCACACTTGTGAAACCATCAGCACAGTGGAGATGAAAGACGTATCTGTCACTCGCAAAGATTGCTCATGCTCCTTCGTAACTCCTCCCTACCTGTCCCTCCGCACAACTCCATGCCTCATGCAAACACTAATTTATTTTCTGTTATTATAGATTATGTTATATTTTCTAGAATTTTATATAAATGGAATCATACAGTAGGAATTCTTTTTTTTGTTTTGCTTCATTCACTCAGAATAATTATTTTTGATTCATTGATGTTGTGTATATCAGTTGTTCATTCCTTTTTATTACTGAGTAGTATTCTACTTTATATAGATATACCATAATTTGTTTATCCATTCATCTGCTGATAAACATTTGAGTTGTTTCCAGCTTTTGGCTTTTACTAAAAGTCTTTGTATGGACATATACTTACTTTAGTTCAGGGAAATACCACAGCGGAATTGCTGGATCATATTGTAGGATGATATTTAACATTTTAACAAATTGCCAAACTGTTTTTCCAAAATGAGTCTATCATTTTATATTCTCACCAGCACTGTATGAGAGTTCTTGTCCTCTGCTTCATTACCAACACTTAGAATGGTCAGTCTTTTTAATTTCAACCAGTCTAATAGATGTGTAACAGGTTTCTTTTTCTTTTTTTATTTCAAAATCTTATGGGGGTAAAAGTGTTTTTGGTTACCTGGATCGCTTTTGTAATGCTTGATCAAGGTTGTAAGTGTGCCTATCACCTAGATAGTGTTCATTGTACCCGTTAGGTAGGTTTTCACCCATCCCCTCCTCCTCTCTCCCCCCTGTTTGATTTCCATTGAGTTGTACTTCCCTTTACATGTGTGCTCATCAGTTCCAATTTACTAGTGAGTACATGTGGTGTTTGTTTTTACATTCTTTAGATGTAAAAAAACTTAGGAGGTTTCTTACTGTATAGTTTTAATTTGCATTTCCCTAACGACTAATGATGTTGGGCAACTTTTTTTGTCTTATTTGTCATCTATAGATCATCTTGGTGAAGTATATTTTCAAATATTATACTCATTTGAAAATGTTAGTAGTTTCCTTATTATAAAGTTTCCAAAGGTCTTTTAATATTCTGGATGCAAATTCCTTATCATATATCTGATTTGCAAATATATTCTCCTGTCTGTGGCTTGCCTTTTCAATCTATCAACTGTATCTTTCAAAGAGCATAGGTCATTAATTTGGATAAAGTTAAAATTATCAAAATTTTCTTCTATGAATCATTCTTTTGGTGTCATATCAAAGAAATGTTTGCTTAACCTAAATTTAGTCACAAGTATTTTCTTCCTGTTTTCTCTAAGCATTTTATAGTTAAACTTAGTTCTATGATCCCTTCTGAGTTAATTGTCTTAATACATGGTGCAAGATATAGATCAAAGCTTGTTTATTTATTTTCACTTGGATATCCAATTGTGCCAGCACAATTTCCTGGACAAACTATCCCATCTCCAATGAATTGCCTTTATACATTTGTCTAAAAAATTAGTTGGCTATATATGAGTGAGTACATTTCTGAACTCTTCATTCCGTATCATGACTAAATTGCTTAACTGGATGCTGATACTATGCTATCTTCATTATTGTAGCTTCATAATAAGATTTCAAATCAGTAGTGTTAGTCCTTCAACTTTTTTCTTTTTCAAATTTATTTTGGCTATCCTATGTCTGTTGCATTTTCATACAAATTTTAGAATCAATTTGTCAACTTGTAAAATAAAGTTTCCTGAGCTTTTGTTGGGATGGCCATGCACAAAAAATGTGATTCAATTAATCAAGATGATATAACATTCCTAAATGAATATGTACCTGATAAGAGATCTTCAGAATACATGAAGAAAAGCTTAAATAGGTACAAAGAGAAATAAACAAATTTATAGCTACTGTCAGATTTCAGTGTCCCTCTCTCAATAATTTATAGAACAAGTACATAATACATCAGTAATAATATAGAATATCTAAACAACATAATAAACCAACTAGAACTCATTAATATTTATAGAACACTTGAAACAGCAAGATACACATTCTTTTCAAACACATACAGAACAATTACCAAGATATACCATATTCTGCATTCCTCATATACTTTACTTGGTCATGGGGTGTAATCCTTTCTTAGATTGCTGAATTTGGTTTGCTAGCAATTTGTTGAGGATTTTTATGTCTATGTACATAAAGGATATTTACCTTGTGATGTCTTTGGTTTTAGAATCAAGGCAAGACTAGCCTTACAGGATAAATTAGGAAGTGTTCCCTCCTTTTCTATTTTCTGGACTAGTTTGTGAAGAATTGGTATTAATTCTTTTAAAAATGTTTCTTTGAATTCACCAGTGAAGCCATCTGATTATGGCCTTTTCTTTCTGAAAACTTTTAAAATTAACTTAACCTTTAACTTGTTATATGTAAATTCAGATTTTTTTGTTTTTTCTTGAGTCAGTTTTAGTAGTTTGTGTCTTGCTAGGAATTTGCCACTTAATCTAGGTGATCTAATTTGTTGGTGTGCAATTGTTCACAGTATTTCCTTATAATTCCTCTTACTTCTGTAAGGTTGGTAGTTATGTCCCCTCTAATTCTTGATTTTAGTAATTTAGGTCTTTTCTCTTTTTCTTGGTCAACCTAGCTAAAGATTTGTCAATGTTGATCTTTCTAAAGAACCAACTTCTTTTATCATTGATTTTTATATTGTTTTTCTATTCTCTAGCTTATTTATTTCCATTCTCATCTGTACTATTTCATTTCTTCTGTTTTTTTAAAGTTTAGTTTCCACTTTTTACCTCAATTTCTTAACGTGAAAGGTTAGGTTATTCATTTGAGATATTCCTTCTTTTTTAATATACATGTTTATGACTATCAATTTCCCTTTAAACACTGCTTTAGCTGTGTTCTATAAGTTTTGGCATCTTGTGTTATTTTCATTCATCTAAAACTATTTTTTTAGTTTTCCTTGATATCTCCTCTTTGATTCATTGGTTATTTAGGAATATGTTGTTCAATATCCACTCATTTGGAAATTTCCAAAATTTCCTTTTCTTATTGATTATTAATTTTATTCTATTTGGTTACAGAACATACCTTATACAATTACAATTATTTTAAATTCCTTGAAGTTCGTTTATTACCTGACATATGGTCTATCCTAAAGAATAATCCATGTGTACTTGAGAAGATTGTGTATTATATATTTTCTTGTTGGGTGGAATGTTCAATTGATGTTAGTTAGATGTAGTTGGTTTATAGTGTTCATTTCTTCTATTTTTTGTTGTTGATCATCTTCTAGATGTCCTATTAATTATTTAAAGTGGTATATGAAGATTAAACTGCTGTTTTCTTGTCTATTTTTCCCTTCAATGATGCCGATTTTTGCTTCATGAATTTTAGGGCTGGTTGTTAGATGGATGCACCTTCTTGTCCTTATAAAGTATCCTTTGTCTCTAACAATTTTCTGTTGTAAAGTCTGTTTTGTCTGGTATTAGTTTTGCCAATTCAGCTTTTTTTTATGGGTACTGTTTGCATGGTATAGCTCTTTCCATACCTTTATGTTCAACCTAGTAGTATCTTCACATCTGAAGTGTGACACTCATAGACAGCGTAGAGTAGGCGCATGTTTTGCTTTTTACTCTGCCTCTATACACCTCTGTCTACATTTGCTGTTAATGTAATTACCCATATATAGGAGATATACCTGCCCTTTGTTCATTGTTTTCTATAATTTTTACATCATTTTTCTTCATCCATTCTTATTACTGCCTCTTTTTTGTTCAGTGGACATTTTCAGTGTGTTAATTTCCTTGCTCTTTATTTTTCAAAATATCTTAGTTATTTTCTTATTGTTCACACTGGCAATTTCAACTAATATCTAAATAGGAAACTTCTGCTTCAATATAGGTCCTTTCCCTCCCCCACCTTTGAACTATTATTGTCAGAGAAATTACATTTTTATTCACTGTAAGTTTGTTAACACATTTTTTGTAGTTATTGCATGATTCAGTTGTCTTTTCAATCAAATAGCAAGAATTACAAATAAAAATATAGTTATACTGTCTTTGATATTTACCTATAATTACCTTTACTAGTTCCCTTTATTTCTTTGTGTGGATTAAAGTTACTGTCTAGTGTCCTTTCATTTTAGCCTGAGGAACTCCCTTTAGTATATCCTGCAGAGCAGGTTTTTCAGTTCTCATAATTCTCTCTTTGTCTTTGTCTTTTGACAGCTTGACTATGTCATGGCTAGGTGTGGATTTTGTTGAGTTTTCCCACTTGAAGTTTGCTGAGCTTCTTGGATGCACAGTGTATTATTTTCATTAAATTTAGGAAGTGTTGGCCATTATCAAAATACCGTTTCTGTATCTTTCTCCATTTCCCTTCCTTCTGGGATCCGCAATGTGCAAACGTTATGCTAGGTGGTGTTGCACCAGTCTCTGAGGCTCTGTTCACTTTCCTTCCTTTTCTTTTTTTATTTGGTTTCTCAGACTGGATAATATTAAAAAAACCTGTCTTCATGTCTGCTGATTCTTTCTTCTGATAGCTCAGTGCCACTCATAAGCTACTATAGTATATTTTTTATTTCATTTATTGAATTTTCCAATGCCAGAATTTCTATTTGATTGTTATAAATTCCATATCGTTACTGATGTTCTTTGACATTTGCTAAGAACTGAATTTCATCCCCCCCCCTGCATTCATATGTTGAAGCCCCAAGGTGATGGTATTTGAAATGGGGGTTTGGAAAATAATTAGGTTTAGATGATGTTATGAGGGTGGGGCCCTCATGATGAGATTAGTGCCCCTATAAAAAGAGATACCAGAGAACTTGCTCTTTCTTCTCAGGTAAAGACAGGGCAAGAAGGTGAATACCTACAAGCCAAGAAGAGAGCCCTTACCAGAAACAGACCATGGTGGTACCTTGATCTTGGACTTCCAGCCTTTGGAACTCAGAAAAGAAAGTTCTACTGTTTAAGCCATCCTGTCTGTGGTATTTTGTTATGGCAGCCTGAACTGACTAAGACAATATTATTCTCATACCTTACTTCTTTATAAATAGTTTCTTTTGGTTCTTTGAACATATTTATTTATAACAGCTGGCTTAATTTCTCTGTGTAGTAAAGCCAACATTTGGGCTTCAAAGGGACAGTTTATAGTGATTCTTTTTTTTCCCCTGTGTACGAGCCATACTCTCTTGTTTGTTTGCATGTCTCTTAATATTTTGCTGAAAACCACATATTTTATACAATATAATGTGGGAACTGTAGAAATAAGATTCTCTCTCTCTTCAGGGTTTGTTGTTGTAAGTGTTTGTTGCTGTGTTTTGTGTTTGTTCAGTGTTCTCCCTACACTAGTTATTTAAAGTCCATAGTCTTTCTTGCATGTAACCATTGGTATCTCTGTTTAATAAACTTAGCAGTCAGCTAATGATTGGACAGAGAAGTCCTTCAATGCTTTGAACCAATAAATCTACCCTTAGTTGAGGTGTGTTTTGCAACTTGCTTTCAATACCCTGGCAGTTTACAGCTCTGCCTTAGACTTCACATACTGCTTGTGCAGAGAGCGTGGTCAGCCAGAAGTGAGCTATTCAGATGTTATCAGGTCTTTCCTGAGCGTGTGAACAGCCCTGCACATGCTCATGGCCATCTATGTCCCTGGGAATATGTTGGAACCAGATAAAGATACCATTGAACATCTCATCCCCCAGATTTTCCTTTCACATTTTTTTTTGCCAGCCTCTTGCTTATACCAACTAGTATCATTGCTACAGGCAGCTAGAATGTTAAATAATTGTTGCTAACTGTTTCCAACAAACGCCCTAGTCGCTAATTTTTTCAACAAATGGGTAGGGATTTCTTCACTGAGTGATCTTTGAGTCATGTCAAATAAATACAAGCTCTATGAATGAGGTTTTTATAGGGTACCACCACCTATAAACTAATAAAAATTCCTCCAGGATGGAATGTTTTTTGGAAACTCTGAATCTATAATGTTCCTTACGGTGTGCGGTAGGCTATTAGATTTCATAGCTACCATAGTGTTGAGTTGCTGATTTTCGAGACTATCTTGGAGCGGCAGAGAGGTTTGAATTAAGACATGTTAAAAAGTTACAAAAGTCACTGTTCTTACCAATATTCATGTTATTCTTAATAAATGTTCCTCTGATTTCTTCAAAACTTTGGTTTGGTTCCAGAGCTCTGAAAAAGTAGATTTTCAAGTATTTTTTTCCACAGTGTTCTCACTGTTTTTCTAAATGAGGATGTTCACTCTGATCCTTACTCTGTCATTTCAGAAGTGCTTTCCCAGCTGTCTTTTGATCAGTGTTAACATGATATATTTTTCCTATTTTTTTTGTCTATTTAATTGAGTATAATACTCTGAGTGCATTTCCTGTAGGTCACAAAAATCCGACCTTGCTTTTCTGTTCAATTTTTAAAATCACTGTATTTTAATTGGGAAGTTTAGATGATACACATTTGATGTGGTTACTGATACAGTTAGATTTAAATCTGCCATCTTACCATGTGCTTTGTAAATGACTCTTTAGTTCTCTGTTTCCTCTTCCTCCTTTACTACCTTCTTTTTAAAAAATTTATGTATTTCAGAGTATTACGGGGGCACAGATGTTTAGGTTACATGTATTGCCTTTACTCTACCATCTTTTGAATTAGTTGATTCCATTTTCATGATTCCATCTCCAATTTTGCTTATGAGCTGTAATTCCTTCTTTTGTAACTTAGAGGTTGCTTTATGATTTATAGTATAACACATTAGCTTGCCATAGTTGATCTTCATGTGATATTATATCATTTTATGTACATATACACGATATTACAGTAGTCTACTCCCCTTTCTTCTCTTGATATCTTTGTGCTACTGATGTTATATCTTTTCTTTACTATGTTATTAAACTACGACTAAGTTGTTGCTATTATTTAAATAGTTATTAACTTTAAAAAGATTTCAATAACAAAAGATGTATATTTTGTGTATTTTTAATCCATGTAAATTTCTGGTATTCTTCTTTCCTTTGTGTAGAGTCATATTTTCATTTGGCATCATTTTTCCTTGTGCCTGAAGGATGTCCTGTAACAATTTTTGTTAGTGTGGATCTACTGGTGATGAATTCTTTCAGCATTTTACATTTGAAAAATCTTTATTTTGACTTTATTTTTGAAAATTATTTTTTCTCTGTAAAAAATTCTAAGTTGACTTTTAAAAAAAATCAGCATTTCAAAGATGTTACTCTACTGTCTTCTGGCTAGCATTGTTTCTGAGGAGTTTGATGTCATCCTTATATTTGTTCCCTTTATATAATATGTCTCTTTTCTCTGGCTGCTTTTAAAATTTTTTATTGGTGGCTTTGAGCAATTTGATTATAATGTGCCTTAGTGTAGTTTTCATCATGTTCCTTGTGCTTGGTTTAATAAACTTCCTGGATTTGTGGTTTTATAGTTTTCATCAAATTTGGGAATCTTTTAACCATTATTTCTTAAAATATTTTGTCTTACCCAGGTTTCTTCCATCTCAATATCTAAATCTCAAAGCCTGGGAGTCATGAGTCATACTTAACTCCTCTCTTTCTCTTTCGTGACAAGTTTATCAATCACTCTTTTGCCTCTTCATTCACACTACGTCTTGAATCTGTCCACTTTTCTCCATTTCTACAACCACCAGTAAAATTGCAGCTCCATCAGCTGTCCAGCCTGATATAACAGACTCTATCTTGTACTCCCTCCTCTTTTCCAATCCATTCTCCACGCATATCCACAGTTTTTACTTTTCCGCTGCTTGGCTCCATTTAATGGATTTGCATCACATTTCTAAAGTCAACTTTTTAAATTTTAGGATGGTTTAGATTTTCAGAAAAGTTGCAAAGATAGTATGGTGAGTTTCCCTATATCTTGTACCCCATTTGCTTTATTTTTAACATCTTACAAGACTATGCTATATTTTTCACAGCTAATAAACTAATGCTGTTACATTATTATTAACTAAACTCTACCTTTAATTCAGATTTTATTAGTTTTTGCCCAAGGTCATTTTTCTATTCTAGGATCCACCCAGGATCCGACATTGCATTTAGTTATCATGTGTCCTTAGCCTCTTCTGGACTCTGGCAGTTTTCAGACTTTGCTTGTTTTTTGATGATCTTGACAGTGTTGAGGAGTACTGGCCAGGTATTTTGTAGAATATCCATAAATTTGGGTTTGTCTGATGTGTTCTCATGGTTAGTCTTGAGTTGTGAATTTTTTGGGGGAAGATTACAGAGATGAAGTGCCCCTATCATCACATCTGTCAAGGGTACATGACGTTAACATGACTTATCACAGATAGTGTTACTCTTGACCACCTGGCTGAGGTAGTGTTTTCCAGATTTCTCCACTGTAAACCTACTCCTCCCCCTTTTATATTGTTCTCTTTGTAAGCAACGCACAAGGTGCACAAACTCAACAGGTAGCAAATTAAGCTTCACCTCATTGAGGAGGGAATATGAGCATAGATTATTTGAAATTCTGTTATATGAAATATTGGTTTCTTCTCTCCCTTTTATTTATTTATTTATTCAATCATTTATTTATTAACATATCAATATAGATCCATGATGCTTGTTTTATACTTTGGATAATTACAAAGCATGCTACTTTAAAAAATTTTTTTGCTCAAATTATCCCAACTTTAGTTATTGAGAACTCTCTCACTTGGCTCCTGGGTCCCTTTGATGCACTCCTATCATTTTGACTTTTGAGCAGTTCTTTACTTCTGGCTCTGCAAATGATCCAGGGTCATTTTGTACATTCCCAGCTCCAGCCTTGGAATCAGTCATTCCTCCAAGGCATCCTGCTTCCTTTTATTGGAGATCGGTAAAACATCATTGTCTGGGTACCCATCACATTTTGAATAAGATCCAAACTCTGAGTCTTATCCTAGGAGGCCTTGAAGTATTCGGTTCCTTTTCTCCCACCAAGCTCGTTTCCTGCCCCTTTCAGTCATCTTCATTCTCTTCTGGAAACAAGGCTTGGGTTAGTTCCTCGACATCAGTCTCCTTTC
The DNA here is from genome assembly GCA_023783475.1 of Daubentonia madagascariensis. Taxonomy (NCBI): domain Eukaryota; kingdom Metazoa; phylum Chordata; class Mammalia; order Primates; family Daubentoniidae; genus Daubentonia; species Daubentonia madagascariensis. Next base: position 23,811,153 of record JAKFHU010000144.1, on the reverse strand, counting down.
TGCCACGGGACATTTGCCCTTGTTCCTCCTGCCTGTAATGTTCTTCCCTCGGCCCTTTGCATGGCTGGCTCCTTTTTGCCTTTAACCATCTCCTCCTCAATACCTTATTGAAAGTAGCTCCCCCCTACATTTTCTATCACAGAAGCATATTTTTCTTTATAATCACAACTATTGTTGTTGATATTTCATTTATTTACTTGTTTAGTTGCTTATTGTCTATCCCTACATTAGGAAGTGAGCTTCCCCGTGGTTTTATTCTTTGTGCTTCCCTAGCACCTAATATCTAGAAGATAATAAATATGTGCTCAGTGAAAGGATTAGTTCTCTTTACTGCCTCTGATGTGGATGTTATCTATGTGTTTGCATACTGACTTTTCTTGCAATCCTTTCTTATTTTCTCTGTCTCCAGTGATTGCATATCTTTGCTTTGATTTCTGCCCCATTTTATAGAGGTCACTTTGTTTTTTAGTTATATTTCGGATTGCCAACAAGTGGCTTGAAATTTATTTCCCTGCTCTCAGAACTAATTTTTATGTTCTGTTTTCTCCCCCAGTGTCTTTCCCTTGTTCTGAATCATTTCCTGTAAGGCTGATAAGGATTTTGTGCCTTGTTTCAGTTTCTCAGTGTAGAATGAAGAATGACTTTTAGGTTCTTAGTACTATGCTTAGAGAAAGATTTTGATTGTAGTTGATCCAAGTCTTAGTAACTTGGGTGCCAATCATTCTCCTCAGATCCATAGCTTAAGGATGAGTTGACACGTACCATGGCAAATTAGTTTTAGTTGCTGCATAACAACTTACCACCAACTTAGTGGTTCAAAACAATGCACATTTGCTATCTCACAATTACCATGAATTTGGGCACAGCTTAGCTGGATTGCCTGTTCAGCATCTCAGAATGTTGCAATCAAGGAGATGGTTGGGCTCCATTCTCATCTGGAAGTTTGACTAGAGAAGAATCTATTTCCAAGTTCACTCAGCTTGGTGGCAGAGTCTACTTCTTTGGGCCTGTGTGACTGAGAGCCCTGTCTTCTTACTGACTAGAGGCCCTAGGTCCTAGAGCTCCCCTCCGTATGCCCACCCCTCATTTTGTCGTTTCTTGCCATGTGGGCCTCTCCCTAGTTCTAAACATGGCTGTTTGCTTCTTCAAGGTCAGCAGAGCATCTCTCTCTTGCTCCATTCTTCTCAGAGCCATATATCTCATAAGGTAATCAGAGGACTGGACTCCTATCATCTTTGCCATACTGGTTAGAAGCAAGTCATAGGTTCTACCTGCACTCTAGGAAAGAGGAATATACATGGGCATGACTCCTTGGGAGGTCACCTTAAACACATGGTTAACTGATTCCCCAGGGCATGTCTTAACTCTGTGACTTTGACCTAGAAGTCACTCTTACCACAACTGCTTGGTTAGCTGGAATTCTAAATAGATGAAATCTATATAGTCTTTCTATATCTGTTTTTCCCTATCCTATTTTATTTGGGCAAACCACTCTCTCTAGGGAGTGATTATTTTATTACATTTTGGTTTCTGATAAGTATGGGAATAGAGGAGGAAATAGATGATGGAGTACATCATGGGCTGAAAACAAGAACTGACTCTATGCCTCCATGAGCATGCAGGAAAGGCATGGCTACCATGTCATCTAGAAACCTCTATGTAATTCTGGGTACTCCTAACTATTTCAGTTGAAAGCAGCTGTGACTTTAGTTATATTACAGGCACTGCTAATACAATGCTACTTTAACACATTGGCTACCATGTCAGTTGTAGTTAGCTCACGCTAGTTTTGAGCCTGAGGCCTAGTGAAGCACATGTAACTCACACGTCTCTCCACCTTGGGAGCTGGGAGTACTGTTTTTCAAGTTGCATATAGTTCATACACAGAAAACAATAAAAAATAACAAATTTTTTCATTAAATTAGAAAGGATCATTTAGTTTTTGAAGTTTTTATACTATTTTCATAATAAAACACTGTGGTCCCAAGGGAAAAAAAATTTTTTTTCTAGTATGGCAGTCAATGGTTAAACTCAAAATCAAGAAGCAGAACTTTCTATGTACAGGCAGTCCCCGATTATGGACGATCCGACTTAACGGCTTTCCGCACTTACGAACGGGCTTCCAGGACTCCCCGTAGGACACTTTATAATTAAATAATCAAATTAATAAGTCAGGGACTAGTTTCTTCCATGCATGTAAACAAACCTGCATGGCATAAGCAGTTCATTTGCACGGCATCTTTACTCTAGCAGTGGTGCTCAGGCTGCAGCGGTCTGTTCTTGTGGCAGGTGATGACATTGGCAAGAGTGGTGGACAGATCCCTCAAAGGGTCACGCCTGGCCTTGGATGTAGCCAGGTAAGCTGCTCTGAGCTTCAGTTTCTGCATCTATAAGTTGGGAAAAAAATGACTAACTCAATGAGTTATTGTGGGGGTAAATTGAGATAAAGCCTACACAACTTGGGGCTAACGACCATTTGGTTCTCTCCCTCTCGACTTCCTGGGTGTAGATTGGAGTGGGAGCCCTTCTTAAAGTAGAATGAAATCTATTCTAGAAACAAATGATGACACCAATAGCAAAGACCTGAGTCTTAACCAATCTGAGAGATGTGCCACCGTTCTTTCTTTTGTATGTCATCTACACCATCCAAATCCAGGACATTCAGGAAATCACTGGCTACCTTAGTTAGAACCTTAAATTAAAAGTAATAAGGATAGAAGATAGGTTACAAATAATCATACTTTTCTCATGACACATATGAACCTTAATAAAAAAAAATGTAATCAGTGTAGTCATGACATTTGACAAGCAGGACTCCCAGGTGCTGCCATAAGCAGCTTCATTTTTACCTCCCCTTTACCTTCAAATCCACTCTGAGTAGTTGATCCATGGCTCACCCGCGATTTTGTTTATCACTGTTTGTTTCTCCAATCTCTAGAGTCACAAAACACTGTCGCAGTTTAATAGTTTAACTGTCCAGTCCTATAATAATGAGAAAATGTTTTTTCTTCAGAATTGCTCTCCTCTTCAGTTCTGACTCACTGGTCAGGTGAACTGGACAAAGGACTGGCTGCCTTTGTATCCCAGTGGATGCTTCCAGGTTTCTTCCTCTGTCTTGCTCAGAATGGTTTATGAAGTTAGCAGAATTGAAATCTCAGCAAGGAAAGGAGTTAAGACAAACAGGGAAATGGTGACTTCTTATATGGCTGTTACTGTCCTGGTCATCAAGCTTTGCACTCTCTGATCTTGGCCTTTATTTAAAGCTCACTTTTTCTGTTCTGAGATTATCTTCCTTCTCCTTCTCTCTCTGTCTCTCTCTCTCTCTCTCACACACACACACACACACACACACCACACATTTTCCTGGGCATCTGTCACCTGTGGTTCTATCTTGAAGGGGCATGCAGCTGGTCACTTTTCCAGCTGGTCACTTGTGACTTCCTCACAGCTCCCAGCTACTTTCTGCTGAAGTTCTCTTTTCCCCAGGGGACCCTCTGGGGTGTATCTAAGGTAAGCCAAGTCCCTTCTCCTATGTGGGTCACAGAAAACACTTTTAAACATACATTCTCCTGAGAAACTCTGGGAGTGCAAGCCTGTGCTAGTGTGGCATTAGCCACTCCCCATGTTCTGCCATCAGGGAAGCCAGCTTAGGTACTGTGGCTCCCAAACAATGGGGACACGCATTTAAGCAATCTGGACTCACACTTAAGTGATATGAGTTGGGCTGTTGAAGCCTCTTTCCCCAGGAGGTGGTGATAAAGGGTTGCCAGATTTAGGGAAGAAAAGATGCCCATTAACTTTGAATTTCAAATAAACAAGGAAAAAAATTTAGTATAAGTATGTCTCATGCAATATTTGGGACATAATTATACTAAAAAATTTCCTTATTTACCTGAAACAGGAAGTTAATTGGGCGTCCTACATTTCGTCTGCCAATCCTATGGTAGTGAAATTCAGAAATACTCCAGGCCCCTTTATGTCCTCTCTGGGTGAGGTATTAAGTAGTCTTGCAACCAGTTTTTAGCAACCTTTTTGAAAATGTTGCATCCAATTCTGAGACATCTCTTTGGAAGGTGGTATTTATTGTCTCAGTGCTGTGGCTGAAATTTCCATTGAAATATCCCAGTATATTTTTTTTTTAAAAAAAAGCTCTTTGCTTACCATTCTCTGCACCCCAACCTCCCCAGGCCTCAGGACACCTCTATATTTAAGACATGTTTGGTCAAGTTTGACTTAGCCATTATTTCAAAGACTTCTTTACCTTTATAATTTGGAGACAGCGATCTCACAGGGAATGGTTAGGCTAAAATAGCAACTCATTTGGAGGTGTTGGGATGCCTAATGTGTTAGAAATCACCGTGCTAGGTTCAACTTCTGCAGCACAGCTGGCTCCTGCCCAGTGTTGGAGAACAGGACGTCTAATTCACAGTGAACCAAGGCCAAGATTTCTACGTGAGTTTGCCTTCTGGGGCCAGATCTTTTTTTTTCCTTTTAAGTGGATGATATATGATGCAAATATTGTTCTTAATCAAAAGTGTATTAGCAATACACCACAAACGCGGAGTTACAGGGAAACACTACAGCATATTTGGAGAGGATTATTTTCACAAGAAACACATATTCATTTCTCTGTCTGCCTTTTATCAACATGTATTTATCAAAATGCAAAAGCTTGTCCATGGGCCACATTTTAATTACTCATAGGTTGCTTGAAGACAGCTGCAGTCTAGGAAGGAAGAGAGATTGAAAAGAATAGGGTGCTCTTAAAATTTGGCCATAATTGTAACTAGAGGACTCTGTTGGCTTTGTTCCAAAAATCCAATGATGTCTTCCCCCAGTTTTCTCCCATTACTCTGACATTTCCCCATGTAGTATGTACATTGGCTCCCATTAACTTTGTTAGCCCTTATCATGTATATTTATGTTTTTTCCTATAGTAATATTTTTCATGTTAAAATTATATGAGTTCATGAGAGAAGATCTGGGACATAAACATATACAAAAAGAGAAAAATATCTTCAATCCTACCATAAAGGCATTTCATTTTGCTCCTTATATAAATACTATACATATTATTTTTCAACAAAACAAATCACGTGAAATATACTGTTTTGTAAATTCTTTTCCTCTCTTAACAATATACCATAACATTCTCTTTTTATTAAATACAAAAAAATCCCCTAATGCCATTTTTGGCTGTAGAGTATTTCATCATAAGGATGCACCACAAATACTCCCATTGTTGGATCTGTATTTAGTCTTCCGCATTTTTAAATCATTGTAAATAATTCCATAGTAAACATTTTAAAATGCAAATCCTTGCACATATCTGGTTATGTTTTTAGTATAAAGTTTGAGCGATGGGATTATATGGATCAAGAACAAGCATACTTTGGAGGCCTTTGAAACATATCTTCAAACTGCTTTTAGGAAAAGCTGTAGGATTGCCCCTTGCACTAGTGTTCTATGAGACTGCATATTTTTCTAGAGAATTTCCTGAACCGTCATTAACATTGAGTGTTATTGCTTTGAAAATGAAAAATAAAATCAAACTTTATTTAGCATGTAAAATTTTTTTTAACATTCAACAGATAAGCACAATGGGTGGATTTTAGATCTCTATGTTTCATTTATTTGTTGTTGAGAGTTAGGAGATTGGATAAGTTTATCTCACTCTTCCCTTATCATACTGGCCTCCTGCGATTTAGCAGCTGATCCATGGTGAGCTCTCTGTCCCTAGTTTCCAAGTCTGTAAAATGGGAGATCAGGCTTTACTCATAGTCTCCAGAGTAGACCTGAAACTAAAGAACACCACACAATGACAGCCTTAAAACATCTCCTTTTCATTCCAAATAGCTTGAACTTATGTTTGCTTATTTCTACCTGTAGATAAGATCTTTGTCTATCTTTTCACATTTAACTTTGCTCATCTTTCCAAGTCTGCCAAGCTTTGCACTGACATAACAAATAAGGACAAGTCAGTAACAGCATCTGAAAATGAGGTGTTGATATAAAAAAATGATAATAGTTCATATTGTTTGTGCACTTGTATGTGCCAGGCTTTGTGTTAAGTGCTTCACGTACACACTTTTACTTAATCCATGCCATTTTATCACAGACGCCTCAAGTCAGGCTTACAGAGGAAGGGTCCCTGAGGACACACACGCTACAAAGGCAGAACTTGAACCCAAGTCTGATCGTCTCCAACCTGTGCTCACTGCAGCAGCTGCCCCAGGTGCCTTCTTCTCTGTGTGCCTCCTTCCTCTTCTGCAGGGGACTGAAGGCACCTAATTTGTAGAGCAAGATCTGTGCCAGAGAGATTTGTATTTCAGAAAGTTCTCAACTATAGACTGCTATTGTGAAATTTACTTTTTAAAAAAATATTTTGGGCCCCCAGGAGATGATATCTGATTCTAAATATGAAGTAAGATACTTGTTTGCATGAATTAAAGAAACTGGCCTTTATAGAAAGAAAGATATGGAAAGAAACTGTACATAGGGTGCCAATCATGTTAGTCACTGTGTTAGGCATCTTCACAAAGAAAATAACCTCTTTCCAATTCAACTGCTGCTGCTTCTTTTTTTTTTTTCCAAATGCATCTCACAGATTGTGATTTTGTGTCTTGGAGGAAAGAAAATTCGGGAGATGTGAAGGATGAGCAGCCCTCTATCTGGCTTTCTGAGTTTCTCATCCTTTGGGATGTGCAAGAGAAGTCAGTGATAAACAAGAGGCCCCAGCGGTGAGCCAGTGACTCCTCAGTAATAGATTTCAGAGTTAATCAGAAGCTCCTTTTGATTTCAAGCTCTGTTGTTAAAAATTATTTTCTGTGCCACTTGAATTCTTATTAATCTGAGTTAATGCTTTTGAAACTTTAAATATTGTAGCACGTTGGTGTCATGGTAATCTAGTTTTTTCTCTTACAAATTGAGACATAGAAAGATGAACTTAAAAACTGGAAAAAACAAAGTAGACTCAGCTATGGTTCCTGTAATAAGAGAAAAAATGGCATTTTCTCAGTTTTTCTCTCCCAGAAAAAGTGTGATGATCCTGACCGCTGTTGAAGTGGGGAGGATTATTAGTTTGATGAGGACTTCAGGCAAAAGAGTCATACTTTATTAAATGTCCAAATGAGAAAGTACTGACTTCTAAGTTTTCCATCCTGCTACTTCTTTGGGGAAAAAAATGGAAAACGGAAAAGACAAACTTCCAGGTGCTCAAAATGTATCCACAAACAGAACAAAGAATACAGTAGACAAAAACCCTGTTCTCACCACATTTAGGTTTTCATGAAGGGAAGGAAATTTAAAAAAATACATAAGTCAACAGATAATGTCTAATGTAGATAAATCCAGAAATAGCAGTACCTGTATAAACAGCATTTTTAGAGGTTATAAAAGTAACCAGAAAACAAATTAAAAATGAAAGGAGTTAAGAGTTCTGGGGAACAAAACTGGGGTGAGCGGAGGCAGGAGCCTCAGGTCTTTACAGTAAGCCTTTTATCCTATTTGCTTTCTTAAAATGTATTTTCATTTATAATTCTATAGCATTGAACATTAATTTTAAAACGAAACTTCAACAAGAGAGAATGAGACAGAGTGAGAGAGAGGCTTGAGACGGTGAATGAGCCCATCCTTGTGAGCAGCTTGGATAAAGAGGAAAGGAGTAGTGTGGTACCAAGGAGAACAATGAATAATTGTTTTGTTTAATGAGTGCAGGCTCATGGTATGAGACTGAAGCAGGAAAGACAGGCTACGGCAGAAAGCACAGAACCTTCTATCTGCCATTTCCGTGGCATTTTCTTCTGTCGCACTGTGAATGGTTTCCTGTGTGTCTGCAGGTGTTGGCCAGGGGACTCTGGATTGGTTACACTCGGCAGTTAGGTGCAGATTCCCAGTGCCAGTGGTTTAGAGACGCCTGGAAATCAGGAGAGAAGGTGATGCATCTGAGAGAGCTGCACTCTTGGGCTGCCCCCTGCACACCCACACTCACAAGTGCTCCAAGCAGACCTTTTTAATCAGCCTTTGTTGGTGCCTGGTGAGCTTATTTCTGTTTCCCCCGTATTTTATAACTTTTTCATAAAACTTTGCTATTCCATAGCTTGACGTTTAGCAAGAAGTTGAAAGTTTTAGCTGGGTCTTACGACATTTATCAGAAGAGGGCTGTTTTACTCATGAGGTCATTTTTCAGGTTTTCCTGTATCAATGGACTTTTTGAAAAATTGAATTGTTTTTAGAATTTAAAAACTAGATTTCTATATAAAATCGAAATTTTGGTGAATGGTTTGATTTCTCCCCTCACCCCCAATAAAGCCTTAGGAGATGTTCTGGATTAAGCAAAAGCTATAGATTTTGGTCTAATTTTCAGGAGTTAAAAAAGTGGCTTATTAGACCCAAATACATTTAGGGTTCTATTAAAATGAGATAATCCTGGCCTAAACATGTCCATTCTGCATTGTGGCAAAGAGCGGAAAACACAGCATATATACTGGAACTGTGTGACTGTGTCCAAGTGCGCCAGCCCCGGCATGGGCTGAGACTCACCTGCAAAGCACAGGGACTTGGTGTCACACACTGATTCTTCCTAGAGCAGGAAGCAAAACCGGCCGGAGGCAGAGGCCCTTGCTTGGTTCAGGTGGCTCCAGCAGTTGCAGCAGAGCAAAGACAGAAGCTGCAGGCTCTTTCTCTTCTCTTCTGCTTCCGCCTTCTCTTTGATTCAGAATGTCGCTTTCTGCTCAATAGGAAGAATGTCTCCTAGGAGAGAATCGGAAGCCAAGGTGAGGGGCACTGGGAAGGGGCATGTTGCAAGAGGGTTCCTAATTGTCGTAAAGCACTGGGGCTCCTGGCTAAGATGACTTGTCCCTTGGGAGCTGAGAATCCCGCTGGAGAAGATGATCCTTTGCCTGTGTTGGGGGAATTGTGAAGAGCTGAAAAGGCAGAACATGAGCGTCCATTTGGGACTTGTAACTGATTGAATGATTTTTATTATTAGGACTGATTTTTATATCATAGAAATTTATGTGATAGACTACATTTATATCACACCTTTGCACTAGTTATTTTTATTGATTACAACCATAAGAATAAGTGTCATTTATTGAGGTTTCATGATGTGCTAGGCACTGTGCTAAGCACTTAAATGACATCCCTGAAACTTTCACATAAGTGCCTGATTATACTGGAGGATGTCCATAGAAATATAAAAAAGTGGTTTGGAGGGAAATAGCTGATGAAATGTTAAAAAAATAATAATATTGATAAATAGCAAATACAAGACCACAACAAAGTTGAAAAAGATATTAGGATACAAAAATGCCTTGGCAGTTTGGAACCATGGACCATCACTAAGAAGAATGTATCTCACATGACCAAATGAGTGTAAAGATATTTTCTTAGTTTCACAAAAACAACTACATAAGTCTGTTGCGGGGCATAGCTTAGCAGATTCCTTGAGTGCAAATTATTACGTGGTGTTTGTGGCTGCCAAAACATCTCCTGCGACCTTTGGTTGCATTGCCAAAGGTACTGCATGCAGAGTATGGGAGATGATCAATCTATTCTGTAAAGTATTTTCTTTCAGATACAGCATTCAAAGAGAAAAGTAAGTGAACAAAAGTTTGTTCAGAGGACAGCTCTCTGGCTTGTGAGGAGACTTAAAACCATGTCAGATGTGGAGGCTTATCTTGGAGAAGAGTATGAGCCTGTGTGTGTCGGGAGGGTGATGGGACCTCAGGATTTAAAGGGTTAAAGAGGGATTCGACCCATATTCTTGTTAGAGCCACAGAGGGCAAAGCAGAGTCCAGGATGTGGTAGTTGTAGGTAGATAGGGTTCATTTCAGATTAAGGAAGTATTTTCAAACGTTTGGAACAACCTTCAGAGCAGTGAGTTGTTCCAGTAGAGTTTTTGAAGTGTTTTGGTTCTAAAATTCTTTAATTCTATAAATTTAAACCTGTACCTTTAAATCATAATATTTGAACAATGGTCAGTAGATGGCGGTAGGATACCATGGATTTTGCCAGTAGCATCGAGACTTTCACCCTTAAATATGATGGAAGTAGTTGATTTTCTCTAATTATTATTTGAAGGTGTGTCCTATTGTTCCGAAAGAAATTGCTGATTTTAAAAACAGGAAATAATACTTCCTAAATAAATGGACAAGGATGAGTAGCAAATACTTTCATTTTGCCCAAACGCTACCACAATGTTTCTTTATCAGCCTCTAAAAATTTATGATAGGAAGTGTGTGTGTGTGTGTGTGTGTGGGGGGGGGTGTGTATAAATGAAAGATATGGTTTGTTTTTAAATAATTCCAAAATTTAATGTACACTAATTTTGTGTAAAATTTAAAAAATATATTACAAATTGAATGGAAAATATTTCTATGAAGCAATTTATTGAAAAATCTTATTTCCTTCATTACACAAGCATGCTTTTGTATTTCATATTTATGAATTTTAAAATAAAAGTATGTATTCTTCATAAATGAACTGAATGGAAGCTGTTTGTCTGGTATTTTTTTAAAATAAATTTTGTTCAGGAATGTTCATCTTGGGAGATTTTCATCTATATGGTATTTCTTCTCCTTTTGGATCCTTTTGGGAGCTTTATAATAGAGAGAAGGGCCTGTATTTTTAGACATGCAAGCCTCAATAAATATTTTTTAGAAATGGTTATATGTCCAAAACATGTGGAAAATAAAGCATGTTGATCTTTAATTTGAAAAGAGGAAGATAATATTAATGCTTCCCCCACCGACATTTTTTTTTTAAACCATAGCATGACATTCCTGTCTGTCAGGTTCCTAAGTATCTAACATAGCAACACCTCATTCCCATCGAACTCTGAACAGTATATTTATACTAAGTGTCAGTTTTACATATTCTAGGCTGGTTGTATATTTTAAAACTTGTAAGTGGAGAGCAGTTAGTCCCGAAATCACATGTGGGCCTTCTTGTTCCTCTTCAGTTCTAAGCAGTGCATGCACCTTGGGCTTCCAGGGAGAAAAAAATGTTTTTATTTGCTAACATTTTGGGACTCTCTAGGACTGTAAGAAGCTAATTCCAAGGTATCGAGAGGCCCCTGATAGAGTCTTAGCCAGACGTTTCCTAAGATTATTCTCCTAGGCAAAAACCAAGCAAAAATTTGATTTTTGCACATACCTTCCATTCAACCCATCCAATCCACTCATGCACGTTCTTTCTTATTCATTCTCTCTGTCTTTCCCTCTGACTCTGTCTCTCGCTCTCTCTCGTTTTTATTTCGCTTGATGGGAAACACGAGCAGAGTTGTACTTCCCTGTGGGGTAAATGGAAGCTGAGAGATCAACACCCCATCACGGAAAGGCTGTGTCACCTTTGCCAGGTCCCTGGGCTTTCTGAGGCCCTGCCTAGCCATCAACATATTTGCTCTCCTCCTGATGGAAATTTGGCCAAGATTTACGAAATAAATTTCTGAAAAGTTTTGTTATGACTCCATTAACAAAAGGCTGTATGTAAAAAGAAAGTAACGTGCTTATCTAGAACTGTCACAGCATTTCTTCTTTGGCCAGTAAAATAATCATAATTAATGATCATCTACGCATTTTCCCTATAAAGTCTTTATATCACCCTTTTAAAGGAAAAACTCAGGGGGGACTAAATATTCCTTTTTATTTTAGCAAGTAATGCTAATGTTCTTTTTCTATGGTTATATATTAATATACACACATGCATTCCTCCTATATATGTAGATAGAATGTATGAATAATATGCTGTACATTTTTCTTGCTTCAATATTTCTGCATGTGTTAAAAACTTAACAAAGTAAAATTTAAGCTCTTTCTTACAAGCATTCGTTTTTTAATATATAAATTTCCCCCAGTGAAAGTAGTGCTTCAAGGTAATACTTTTTCTTGCTTTCTGCTTTTTAAATTGATTATTACTTAATGAGAAGCTGGAGTAATACATGTTTTTAAAAAAACATGTAATTTAAAAGTTTTAGAGAGTTGCTTTAATAGAACTTGGCTAAGACCTCCATACAGTTATGCACAGATTTCTGGATTATCCAGTTGAAACTCTTAAAGGTAAGTCCTTTAGCTTTTTTTGTTTTATGGGTTTTTTAAAACCTATCTTTATGTGAAAAAATTTGTATTATCCTCACAAACTAAGATTTTTAGGGGAATACCATGATAGAAGCATTTCACACCACCTAACTTGTTCCATGTGGACTCATAAAAGATTGTTATTTATTTGTGTATTTGTCTTTTCCTCTGAAAGATAATTATTGAAGCATTGAGAACATTCTATATTCCCTGGTTTGCAATTGTGCCTTGCAAACCTGAGACTAATGAGACCAAGTTCTCACCCCAACTCTGAACTTGCTGACTTATCTGATTTAAAATCTGAGCATTTGAACATTGGTGAGTTATTTTAAATAATGATTCTTTTTATTGTTGCTGCTGCTTCATAAAGAGTGATTTTTTTTTTAATACAACAAAGACAATGCCTTGGATCTGATGTAGGAGAAAAGGCGTGATGGGTCTGGCCGACATCTATGGCATGTATATTTATTTAACGGCTTGCTATAATGCATATTATTAATGATGACAATCATGAACTTGCATGCATTGTTTATTTTGTAAATACACATAATGGAGCTTTCAAAAAAGGAGATCAGCTGCCCCTTGCTACGATGGCCGTCTGCTGTGGAAGTAACTACTCAGGGACCCTTTGTGACTTGGGTTCCTGACCCAGTCCATTTCACTATTTGTGCTCTTGGAACATCTTGTTACATCCATCTATAATTTCCTTGCTTGAGCATCTAAAATGGACCACAGGTCTATGTTACATCTATATGGTAGGTTAGATTTGAATGCCTATGAGTGGATTTGAACATCAACAGCACCTGTAACACTAAATATGCCTTCAACGCCATTAGGTTGTGGTCAAAAAATGCAAACAGGATTCCAGGGTTCCTGTGTGATAGAGGACAACCTTTAGACTGGACACAGATAATTTGATTAACATGTGGCTCTGATCTATTCCGTTTTCACTCTGAAGAACAGAAATGAAATGGGCAAAAACTCTTCTCCACACGAGACTTGAGTCATCACGGTTTATTTTCAGTACTTTTAATTTTTATTTTCTAGTTTTACACCAACTCCCAAAACTTCAACTGGACATTTGGGCTGCATTTTGGCTTTTTCTTTCTTTCTCCTCATATCTAAATTATTTGATTTCAGCGAAAATAGAAGGGGTAGAATGAAAAGAGGCTCGGTCAGAGGGGCACATCTATTCACGCATTAACTACGGATTTATTTGTGTGTCACCTGAAGCCTGGGGCAGCAACCCTGCCTCGCGTTTATTTCTCCCTCTGATTGAAAGTCCGAGAATCCCAGGGAAACATTTGAATGAAAGGAAAAAGTGTTTGTTTTTGTAAATTTTACAAGCCCTGGCTGGCTGGAACAGATCTTAAAAGGGCATCTTACGTAGCACAGAGACTCTAAATATTACATCTGCTTTAAATATCGTTGGATGTCCCAGGCCTTTGTGGAGAGGGTTTGATGCTGTCTTTTGTTGTAGGACAACTAGTGTGTTCTGTGATGCAGGATAGTCGCCAGTTCAAAGGATGCAGCCTTACTTAGGGTTTCTTTTCTTTTTTTGCTTCTCCCCACCCCCACCTCCACATTCTGGTTTTTGCTGGGGGGCTTTAGTTTAAAACACTCGCATGGAACGCCCAGTCTTTCTTCCTTCGAGAGAAAAAACAAGCCCTTTATGATAACGATTACCAAATCTACGGTCTGGTTTGTAAATTGAACATGCAGGAAAATATACTGGCGAATATCACACCCTTTTTTCCTAAATTAGGTAAATAACTCAACTTTGTGTTGGTGGAACGGAAAGTATTTATAGCTATTAATTACCATCAAGCTAATTTAAAGTATCCTTTATTAATTTTCTTCCGGTTTTACAATTTTCAGGAGTAATTGCAGCCACCTACACGCACCGTCCTCCCATAATATTCTTAATTATATTAAATATCTATCCCCACCCAGTTTCAGTAGCATTTTAATAAGTATCCTTTATTCAGAACATTTTTAAAGGCTTTTGTTTATTCAAACTGAATCTAGTTTTGAAGGCGAAGAAATCAGAGGCCCAGGAACGAAAGCAGGCCTTCGCTATTTCTCAGACAATGACTTCGGGTGGGAGACCCTGTGTTTTGCTGAGAAATGGACTGGAGGGCATATTGACAGTTTCCTATCAATAGCTGGACCCTGGAGGCCTGGCTGTTTGGGCCTACACTGATTGACTACTCCTTAATAGACATATAATTGTTGACAAATACCTTCCAATAGACTGTGGCAGCGCCCAAGCAGACAAAGGAGATTTCAGGATGATAGAGACCAGAGCTTAGCCATTTGGTAAAGGCAGTGCCTTACAGAGGAAAGGACTTTTGCTCATCGTGAACCTTCTAATAGAAACCGGGTCAAGGCATCTCTATGGCCAACCCTGGGCAATCCTGCCCAAATCGAGAAATTAAAAAGACTCACTGTTTCTGTGTATCATGGGGTTTTCTGGGGAGGGATGAGCCCAGTCTCCGTTTTGTTCATCTTGGAATCAAATCTTTTGTCTTGCCCATGATAAAAAAAAATTATATATGTATGTGTTTGTGTGTGTGTATATATATATGTATATAAAGAGGAGTGTGTGTGTATGAAGTTTGGTATCTAGAATATTTTTTAGCTTGTTTATGGCATTATAAAACCTATCAACCTGATGCTTCCAGGAACACGATAGGCTATTCAGATAATTTCAAAGAGTCTTGGTAGATAATAAGAATACAGAGAAAAAATTTGAATGTGGACATCAGCCCCATTTACAACTAAAGTATCAGAGGAGCTTGAGGAGCTGTCCCTATAAGGCGAGTGCATCCAAGAGCATTCGGGAACCTCATCTCAGCCTCAGCGGCTTGTCTGGCCAAGCCTGCCTTCCCAGATCAATGCCTGGCTGAGAAATAGCTCTTGAAAGTTTGCCTTGCAGGATGCATTCCCTCGGTCCGTTCAGTTTCAGTAAATCTCACTCCTTGGGGGCTTACTCTCAACCACAGGAGGCCACAATTGCTTTCAGCATGTGACAGGAGCCTGCTGACAGTGGGACGAGGTGATCTTCTTTAGATCTGTAAGCCAGTATAAGCTAATAAAATAAAATAAAATAAAATAAAATGTAAACAAAGTTAAAATGCAACTTCAGCCTTGTCATTGGCATATAACACCAGACAGAGCAGCAGATACAGACAGGCCTAATGCGATCAGCAAGACAGGTTTCCTCACAGAGTCCTGTAAAGGCATCAAGGTGACAGGGCAGGCTGCCTCCTGACATCCTGCGTGAAACTGAACCAGCTCGTGCCCAAAGACCTTGAGTCCTGCCTTTGATTCTTATTGATCAAATACGCAGATTAAATCCCACATCACACAGCAAGCAAGGCAAAACCTGAGCTTTCTATGTCAACTTCTAGGAATCCCGGTGAAGCCCTTTCTGAATCATCTTTTTATGCATGAAGGAGAGCTGGAGTGCACATGTATTTCAGGAAGATGTACAAAGTGGGCAAGCAGATATGTAGGTCTGATAGCTTCCAGGCTTCGTGGCAGAAGGATGAGCTAGATAAGAATGTTGTACTCGTTACCTGTTGTCAAATCCAAACCCATAGTTAGGATTCATTTGGGGAAAAAAAGATTATTTTTTGAAGTTGCTTCTTTGCAATCTATAAGCATTCCTAAACAGGCAGGCTTCTGCAAACAGCTGCCTCAAAATGTTTTGTGTGTGTGTGTGTGTGTGAGTGTGTGTGTGTGTCCATTAATTCAGAATTACTCCAATTACAAGCTTTTGATGCTCTGAAACCCTCTCTCTAACCCAAAAGAGATGGAGAGCCCTCGGACCGTCCAATCAGATCATTTTCCCTGCCGCCTGCAGCAGATGTAAGCAATTTACTTTTTTATTTCTGCATATTCAGTGTGAGCGGAGCTGTTGGGGACCTTTCACCCCAGAGCCTGCAGGATTCTAACCCTATCAAATTAAAGCATTTTGCTCACTTATTCCCAAACGCTTTGCTGGTGCTAAGCAGACATCCCGCTGCATAGCAATGGCGGGTGTTCGTGTCCACTCATAGCCCCAGCCTAATCAGAGATTATTAAGGAAAATATACAGTGCTTTAATTTGATGAGATTGGTTATAGGTAGTGCAGTTAAAGGTCACACTCCTGCGTGTGTCTCCCTCCGTCTCTGTAATATTTTCTTCTCGCTTGACAATCCTGAGCTGCAAACAATAGGCCAAGGCGACACATTTATTTTTGACGTGCTGTGATGGGCTCAATAGGGATAAGGATGAATTATTTAAAGATTGCATAAACAAACATCCTGGGCCAGGTTTTGGTTACATCCTTCCCTTTGTGCTCTGTGTATGCTGTTGCCTTAAAAGAACATGTTCAAGAAATGTGCCTCCTCTGGGCAAGAACACATTTAGATGGAGGGCCCAGATAGGCTGCTGCCAGATGGCTGGGTCAGCTTCCTAACTCCTGTTGCTGGCGGCTCCCAGCTCCCAGCTCCCAGGGAAAGGTGCCTCTGAAGGACTGATTTGCTCTTCTGACCCTGGAAACTTCTCCACCTGCTGTGAACTAATTGAGCAGGCCTGCCTGCATCCCTGGGAGTGTTGGGGCCACTGGGTGCCCATGATGGCTGTTTATTTGCATCGTGTGGATCATCGGGAAGAAGCCAGAGTGATGGGAGGTGGCTGAATCATTCCCTGGCAGGGCGAGAGAATAACCTGGCTCTCTCTGCTCATTTGAGGGTTCACTTTCGCACCAAGTTTCCTTTTTTCCCAGGGAGGCCCTTTCTGACTGCAGTGCATCCAGGCCTTGGGGATACATAGGCAAAGATGAGACTGCTGGTTATTTGTGGGGCTAAGGGCGTTTCTCCCAGTCCCCATTTTTCTACTTCAGATACACTGTCGAAGGCACAGGGAAAGGCATAAGAAGGAACAAGGGCATCTTCTAATCTTCTGTCAAACTTAATGGTTTCTGTGTGTGTGTCCATGTAATAGACCAACTGCAGGCTGATTTACCTAGAAATTTACATGAAAATTGCTTTATGCAGCTGTATGTAAAAATTCAAGCCGCACAGTTTCACTGTACCACACAGGTCAAGGCGAAGCCTGGGGGTATTGTAGCCGAAAACAATTTGTTTTCATTCATGGGACGCAGGGGAGGGAGGCAGTAGGGTGGGGAGCCAGAGGAGGACACTGTGGGGGCTCTTCAGGACAGCACTTGTGTTGGAGCGAGCAGCCAGGGTGGAGGGGTGGGCTGCTCCTCCCTCTCCTCGCTGAGTGTGCTCCCTCACACGCATCTGTCTTTAATGCCTTTTTTCCCCTGGAACCTTTAATATTTTAAAGGAAAATGATGCCTGATTTGTTGTCCTAGTCCCAAACTATATTACCTAATGACCACACTAAATTATTTGAAAGGCTTCACTACTTCAATTGGGAAAGGTAAGATAAGGCTCCCTAAGAAATTGTTGCTGTGTGCTCTTTGAGACCAGTTGAAAAATTCCACAAAATCTTCTTTCTGTATGTTGTTTTGTTTTCAATTTTCATACACTTAGAATGTGATAATATGGAGGTAAAAGAGAACTAGATAATAATAAAATAATTATAATATTAAAGTGGAGGACTTTGGAACAATTTCTTTTTCGGGAGCTTAGGGCGAAGGCGGAGGGGTGTGTATGAGCACTGCCTCCTGGGTCTGGCTCAGGTCTGGAGGTTGTCCCCTCTGTCCTCTCCCTGCTTTCTCAATGCAACAGCCACAAGAAGCCCAGGGAGTTCTGCGTTTGTTCTTCAGGAGCCCTTACTGCATTTACAGTTGAGCATGCAGTGTTTCCCACTGCGTGCACTTGGCCCTGAAAAGGCAGCTCTGGAGTCCACAGATCAGAGACCCTGTCAAAATCTCCACAAAGATACAGGGCTGCTGCCTCGTGGGAAGGAGATTCTGCCTTTTCTCTGATTGCATGGCCTATGGGCCTGGAAATGAACTCCTCTCCAGGTTTCTAAGAAGAAATGTCATGAGCTAAAAATGCCAAAGGCAACTTCGTAGTTTCAGTTAATGCTTTACAAATTTGTGTATGTGTGCCTATATCGGCACTGATAAAAATTTTTTATCATTGTTTTGTGCTATTAAATGTTTCCATAAAGACAGTTAATATGATGGCTCTATTTTTTATAATTATATATATGGCCAAGTGAATATCTTGATTTAGAACAATTTGTTACAGCTGGATAGGATCTGGGCAGTTCTGAGAATGCCTTAGAATTGGGTGGTCCAGGTGGCCGGGTGAGGGTGAGTGCAACCTCCTCAGAGGGACCAATGGGACCAGCTTTGTTCCTTTGTCTTCTTGATGATGCCATCTCAGCACTTTTTCTCTTTTTTCTGTTGCTTCTCATTTTAAAACCTATCCCTCATCTTTTCTTTGTTTAGCTCCAGGTTAAATTTCCTCTGGTACAAAGCAAACCTAAAATAATCAAAGGAAAAATAAAAGGCCCACTGCGCTGTCTTGCATAATACACAAAACAATTTTAAAAAATTGTTTAATGTCTCAACCTTTTAGGACCATAACTTTGCTATGAATCGTACTTCAAATTTTTTCCCTTTATTTAGATATTTAAGGTACCATTGAGATAAACTATTACCCTTCTTTTGAGTACAATACTGAAAGCAAGCCACAGATCAGCTGAGAATACACTCTTTTGGCAAATAACTAACGTGTTACTTTGGCAAAAAATTTTCCTACTTTGTAGGTCCTTAAACTACAAACCTGGTTATTTTAGAATCCATAGAAGAGCTTAAGATGTGAAAATATTTGATAATTTTATTCCTATAAGCATTATAGTATAAGGAATGTTGTTTTTAGTTGAATAGGTAGCAGTTATGGGTAGACAGATCTTAGTAGGCTGAGGAAAGAATGAAACTGGCTTTGCAAGTTGTTGAGCTGATTATACAAATTAAGTGACAATAAATATTTGAACTAATTCTTCTATTGAATATCCACTCCAGTTGTAGTCCAAGGCACTTTTTGAAAATTGAAATATTCCTTTAAATTGTCCTCAGACTGATGTCATTATAGTATCACCATCAATCTGGTAAAGAGGGTTTATTATTGTGTTTTAATAGCTGCTTCAATGTTACAAAAGTTGCATTTTCCATTATGATTTTTCACATGAGTTTCACATAACCAAGCCCCTTCAGCTGTCACATACATCAGTGATCGTGTCATGTTATCAAACATAACCTGGTTGGTGATCAGGAGAAACTGGATAGAGAAGTTTACTGAGATTTAGATGAATAATCCAAAAAAAAAAAAAAACCCAAATAGGTTATTTCTGAGGGTTTCTAATACAAATATTTGAGATACTACTGGATGTTGTACTGTCTATGTAGAATATATGCTGCAGCTAGTTTCAAGTAGATAATTTCACCTCCTTCAATCCTGCAAAGAAAAAAAATTTCACACAAACTGTTTGAGATTTAAATGTTAGAAGGTGCTTTGGTCTAATATAATGTGACAGGATTAAATAACTACCATCTTTCTGTTGTAGTGAAATATTTCCCTAATGTGTTCTTGTGATTCTTGCCTTTTGTGAATCTGGTTACTTTTGAAAGACCAGAAACCTAAAGATGATTTTCATGTTGAGACCCTCTGCATGTAATTCTGAGAAAGGCCACTAGGTGGGAGTGGTGCTAAGGAGGGTAGTTTAGGTTTCCTATATGAACTACTACTGGGTGGGGTTCACAGATTGTGACTTCTGCCCATGAATATGGCTTCCCCCAAAATAGAGCTGTTTATTAAAGCAACTAAACAAATATTCTATTAATCACAAACTACTAGTGTTTGCATCTGAAACTAAAGAGAAGTACAATTTGAGAAGGAGAAAAAGAAAGCAAGCCATCTAGGTAGGTATAAGTGCCAATCCGAACTACTTAAGGTATCTAAGTTGCTAATCATTTAGCCCAGTTAGGCTTATAGTAGCATCAGAGAAAAGCATCAGAAAATCCATTCAAGCAAAATTTTTTTACCCTGCTAATAAAAAAATACTACCTTTTGTAGGCATCTATTAATAAATTGAAAGAAAAAGCAATAAAGAATCATATTCTAAGCCATAAAAAAGAACACCCCAAAATTCCAAAAATTTACATGGGTGAAAAATAATAAATTTTAAGTCCACCTATTTAGAAATTTTAATGTACTATTATAAATATCTATTAGGTCTAGAAAGAAATTATAAATACAATTATTTTAAAATAAAAATTAAATACAACTAATAAAATATATTGGATGCTTCCAAAACTGTAGTAAAAAGCAAATTCATAGCATTATTAAATAAGACAAAATTAAAAGAAATGAGTTAATCATTCAATTCCAGAAAGTATAAAAAATATAAATATATTTCCAAGGAGACAAAAAACCCTATAAAAATAAAGAAGCAATATTGGTAAAGAGTAGAATTGATAAGTAAATGGACAGGTAAATCCGAGACACTATTTTTATAAGGAAAAAAATTTTAAGCCATACCTCAAGAATTCTCCTCAAGATAATAAAAAGGCTAGCAAAAATAAACAAAATTGGAATTGAAATGGTGTAACAACAAAGGTGAAGGAGACAGAAATTAAAGGGCCCCTCTCTAAATCTATGCTAAAATATTGAAGCACTCAGTATAATACACGATTTTTTCAGAAAATACAAAATACTTCCATTAATGTGACAGGATTAAATAACTAAAAGAATAAATAAACTAGGCATGCTAATATCATAAAAAGCATAAATAAAAACTTTCACATTTAACAAAGGCTAGAAGACAAATAAATTGAATCAAACAATATTTAAAAGAGTACAATATAGAGCTTATCCCAGGAATGCAAAAGGAATACAATCAATTTCACATGCAATTGTTTCAGAAAACTGGGAATATACATCTCAAATGACTAATAAACATGTACTTATTAACACTACATCCCACATGAGCATCAAAAAGAAGACATGAATATGAATGATGTTCTATATATTATAAAGCACATGGTAAAAAGGAAACAATCCAAAGATAAAATAATTCAGTTCATAGCAGCACAATTCACAATTGCAAAGTTGTGGAAACAACCCAGGTGCCCATCAATACACGAGTGGATCAATAAAATGTGGTATATGTATACCATGGAGTATTACTCAGCAATAAGGAACAACAGTGAATTAACACATCTGGTATTATCCTGGTCGGAGCTAGAACCCATTCTTCGAAGCGAAGTGTCACAGGATTGGAAAAACAAGCATCACTGGTACTCACCATCAAACTGGTACTAACTGATGGACACTTACATCACACAGGGCAATAACATTCATCAGAGGGCGGGCGGGCGGGAGGGGGTGGAAGGATGGGAAAAACTCTCACTGAATGGATGTGGGGAGCACAGTTTGGGAGACGACCACGATTGTGGCTCTGACACGGGCAGAACAGGGGCAATGTGTATGGCCAAAGTGTTGTACCCCCATGATATTCTGAAATTAAAAAAATAAATTATAAAAAAAAATAAATAAATAAAATAAAAAAAAATACAAAGATAAAATAATTCAGAATAATATTTAGAGAAAACATTAACATTAATAAAAGATTTCATTAAGGTGGCCGAATACCAAATAAGTGTGAAACTCTCATATGTTTCCTATATACTGTATAAGCAATAAATATTTAGAAATATAATGGGAACATCTAATTCAGAGGAAAGAATTAATTGAGGGGCACATGAAGCCCTCAGTGTATGAGGAGATATTTTCAAAAGAGAGCATGACTATTGCAGTTCCATGGTGATTTGTTTACAGTTTTAACAAAGTCATCAAAATCTTAGCAGTATTATTTTGGCACTTCTTTATGCGATTAGAAAGTTCATTGGCTGAATGAAGAGTTGAAATAACCCAATGCACTGAGAAAAGAACACTTAAGAAGGACTTGCCCTACTAAATGTTAATTTAAAAAAAAAATGGAAGTGATTTATAAAGGCACATTGGTGTGAGAATCAGTAGAATAGATCAATGGAAAAGAATAAAGCATCTTGAGATAGACCCTAATGCAGATGCACTCATTTAGCAAATGTTTATTTAAGGTGGCATCACAAAATTAGTGATTTTTTTTCCAAAAAATGGAAATGAGACAATTGGTATTGGAAAAAAGGTAAGATCACATCAACATATCAGATCAACAGCCCCGGAGGAGGGAGCGGTCGTCCTGAAGTGGCATCAAGCAAACAATGCAGCACACCTATGCTTGAGTTTATGGCAGAATACTTCACCTTGGTAATTGCCTCAGACATAGGAGTCCAGCCTTCCCTGGCTACTGTTATACCCTGAACTCCCACCATCCCAAGACTCTCGTGCATTCCTCAAATAGCCCCGGCCACCACTCTTCTTCCTTCCTTCAACCTTTTCTAATTTTTCTAATCCTGTCCTCTTGATTTCCAGATCAGTGATCAACAAGAATTTCCCTATATTGCCAACATTTTGTAGAACATTCCTTAGGATGTGGAAAATTCTGCTAGAAGCCTGGCTATTACCTGAGGACACCTCTACCTTTCAGGTCTTCAGTGGAGGCTATTTTTCACTTCTAGTCTCGTATTTCAGGGTCTGGAGATAAAGTGTTTTCATTGTCCATTCTGCAGCATTTCCTCTTCTTCCCAGCTAGACAGCACAATTGTTAGAAGTAGTGACTCTACAGTACATCTACTATCATTCCTACATCCTAGGCACTCCACTGAAGACTGTAGCTTCCAGTTCATGGTTTTACTTTCCATCTGTGATTCTGTTACCATTTTTGGCAACTTCACCATCCTCATGGGTGATGCATCCAACACGCATGTCGTCACTTGTTTTCTTGATCTCATCCTTGCTGGTAAATTTTACTTTTGCTCTGCTTCAACCACACACTCTGAGGTTCACGTCTTGCACCTTTCCCCCTCCCCCTCCTCTGCTACCCCAGCCACTACCATTCTTGATCACATGGAGAAGTATTTTCTCTCTGTCCTTCATTCCCTCTTCTGACTTCTCTTCCTTCATTTGCTTTTCCTTTCTTCTCAAACCTCCCCCATCCCCTCATTCTCATTAGATGACCTTGTCTAATGTTTCCCATCACATCTACAGTTCTATCTGCATCTTCTTCCCTCCTCTTTTACCTCTGTTATTGGAAAATAGAAAAACCAACTACTTGTGCTTTGGATTCTATCTCCTCATGCCTTCTCAAGGACTTTATTTTTTTCACTTACATTCTTTCTTTTGTCCCTGATTTCCTCCTCATTGCTGGATCATACCCCTTGGCATGCAAACCTGTTGTAGTATCTACTGTTAAGAAAAAAGTAAAACCTAAGCCTCCTTTTCCTCTAATATCCTTCTAGATGGTCTCTGTACCCATTTATAGCCCAAATGCCCTACAGAATGCTCTGCACTCACTGCCCCTGCTCCTTCCCTCCATTCCCCAAACACCTACAGAAGGGGATCAGGGTCTGTCCTCACTACCTCATAGAGGGGGTTCTCAGAGACCCAAAGGAGCCCCAAGCTGCCCAATTCAAATCATTTGAAATGTCCTCCTCTCTTGTCTTTCTAATTTTTCCTCTGTCTCACTGGATTCACCTGCTTACTTAGCACTGACCACTGCTGGGATTCTGATAGGACACAACCAAAATGAAACTTATGCTCCTGCCCATATTCCAAGTAGTCCTTCTCCCAACTTTTTTCTGCCCAGTCCATCCCATGACAGCAAGTCTACCCTCTTACATGGAAAACTTGGCAGTGGTCCTGAGTTCTTCCTTTCTTCCATCTGTCCACTTAATCTATGCTGCACTCCACCCCAAGGGGAGGCCAGCATCATCATTGCCTGGATGGGTTGACCTAACTAGACTCCCATCTCCCCTTGTCCTCCTAAAACTCATCTCCACACACAGCAAGGAGTTTTTAATTATAGAGCATACCACTCCATTTATCTTGCTTAAAAACCTCTTAAGAGCCTTCAGTAAAATTTAAATCCTTTGCTATGACTTTCAAGCCCATGATGTAGCTTTTTGCTTCCTCTCGCGAACTCTGTAAACCTTTGAAGCTTTTCTCTGCTTCTGGGCCTTTGCACATACTATGTCTTCTGCTCGGTCTCTCAGCCTTTTGCATGCCTGGCTCGTTCTTATCATTTAGATCTCTTGGTCAAGTATCCTTTTTGTAGAGAAGGCTTTCTTCCCTGCCCTTCCCGTCTAATGTTCACTGTCAAACCCTGCTTTCAACCCACCCCTCTGCTCTGCCATATTACCCATGTCACTTGGTTCCCATCACAGTCTGAAATAGTCTTCATTTCCCTTTCTTAGAATAAACACTACAGGAATAACCAGAATTGTGGGAAAAGATTTATGTTCATGGTTACTTATGTCTGTTATTTGAAAATGGCAAAAAATTAGAATCAGCATAAACATTGAAAAATAAGTGTAAGGCTCAGTAAATTACAGTACATCCTGAGGAGAAAGCATTAATTAGTACAAAGACATTAAAATTTGTTGTTCAGGAATGGCTGTTGACTTTTTAATGGTTATTTAGATTGTTTTCTTCAGTTTTCTGCACTACAAACAATGCTATATGAACATTCATATGTATTTATTTATATCTATTTACCTACTTACCTACCTACACATATATGGATATAATTACTGATGTTTTTATTTTTGTAGGATGGATTCACAAGAGTGGAAATATTGTATCAAATAGTAGGGCCTTTAAAATTTTAATACTCACACTGCCTATTTCACCATAGTGTTGTCAACATTGATTGTTTTCAATCTTTTTAATTTGTTGCCAATCTCTTATAGTTGGAAATGGAATTTTACTGTTCAATTTGTAGTTCCTTGACTATTAGTGAATGTCAATAATTTAAAAATGCCATCTCCTAAAATTCCTTCCTAGTGTTTTGTTTTTTTCTTCTGTATACAAGGGAAGGGTTGGGGAAGGTGGGGAGAGAAGCTTCCAAACTAGTCCAATAACAGCCTCACAACTGAAGTTATTTACTCATCATTATTTTTATAATAGCTAAATTCTGCATAACAATTTTCTGTTTATAAAATACTTTCATATCCATCATCAAATTTAATATGAGATACCAACCATGGCAAGACGCTCTGTAAAGCACGAAAGTAGCTCATTATGCATAAATATAAAGTGCTTTTTACTACTCTGAAGATTACCAAGAGAGAATGTGCTCTTGTTCCCCACTGCTTTCTTCAGTACTGAATTGGGAGAAGCCATGAGCTGTAGACATTAATTCTTACGTTTGTGGTCCTGTTCCATCCTCAACTTTCATCACCGAATACCTTAAAGATGCTCATTCTTGATACCAAGTGCTATTTGGAGATGCATTTACATTCTCTGTGTGTGTCCCAGGGCTTGCAAAAAGCATAATGTCTCAAAGTGGCAGTTTCATGCTCACTTTAAGGCTCTGTCTTAAAATGTTGCCAGTCTGGGGCTGTGCAGAGAGAGAAGGGGCGGCCACCCACACACAGGAGAGAGGTGAGCTCTGTTTAACGGGGTCTTGCTTGCTATGGCACAGCTGATGCCACATGGAAAATATGCTGTGCACCCGTCATTCCCACCAAATGACCAGGGCATGGTTTGGCATTATAAGAGCCATCCACAAGGTCAAATAAAGAGAAGATCGGCTCTCTGGGTCTACTTTAAGGAGAAAAGAGCCTTCTGCAGACAAAACCTGATTCTGAAAAGACTCTGCGGGATACAACATCTGAAGGTATTTGCCACAGTCTTGATATTGAAAGTCAAATAGCTCTCATTCAGGAGCAAAGCCCATCTTCCCTTTTTATGTCTTCAGTGCTTATTGACAAAAGCAAAGTTGAAAATGGTAAAAAGGAATTGTTCTGCTGTGGCTTTCAAACTGAGGAGGCACTGGCTATGCAGACAGGGTGTAATGATCCACCCCTCTGGGGAGGGATTGTGGACAGATCAATAAAACACAGACACTGATACAGAAAAGGCACATGATACTCCTTCCTCACTCCCTCCTCTTTTTCCTGTGGGCACTCAGAGGATGTTGAGTTTTGGGGATGTTGTCATGAGTTAGGGCCAATACAACACATGGTGGCTTTTCCTTCCCCTGCCAGCACCACCATCCAAGTTATAAATGGAGGATGATTGCACTAGAGGATAAGGAAGACAAGTGGTCCATAGGGTCTATGTGAACTAAAATAAAATCTTAAGCCCTCCGGCCAACTGAATGGTCCATCTTGGCCAAGGGGACCCCAGAAACACCTTAAAGTTGAGTTGCCGGCCATGAGGAAAAGGGAGGTCAGAGTGCCCCATCCTGACTGCTCCCTTTTGGCATTGCTCTTTGTAACAATAAGACAGTAAATCAACAGGAAGGCCATGCAAGACAAAGGTTAAACTGCACCTGGGGGCCATTCAGTTTACTTAACAGATCGCTTGAGTCTTGGTATATGTCTAGTGGCTTGTCTCTGATTTACAAACGTCCTTTATTTTAACTTAAAACATTCTGAGCCTTTAGGCAAAGCTTCATTTCTTTAACCAATTACAAGTCAAAGAATCTTTAAACCCACCTATAACCTGTAAAGCCTCTCATCTCTTCCCTTCAAAATGTCCCAACTTTCCCAGCCAAACCAATGTACCCCTTCCAAGTATTGACTTATGACTTTACCTGCAATTCCTGTCCCTGTAAATGTATAAAACTAAATTGTAACCTGGATACCTTGGCTGCATTTTCTCAAGACCTCTTGAGGGCATGTTTCTCCAGGCTGAGGTCACACATGCTCAGCTCAGAATAAACCTCTTCGAAATTATTTTACAGTGTTGGGTTTTTTTTCTGTTAACATCTACCAAGTCCAGGAGGTGCCATTTATGTGGGCCACAATGTGAATGACACCCCCAGGAGTGTGTAACACCTTATGGCCTGGATTCTTGAGTGACCCTTTTCTTGTGTCTTTTAATGTCAGTCAGAATTCTATTGGTCATCCTCTTCTACACCAAAAGCATCCATCTTCTTTGGTAAGAATATGGAGCATTCCTCCATGGCTGCTTTGGCCCTGCTGTTCCCGCAGCACCAACCCACAGTGAAGGACAGACTCTTCCCTTCACACCGCTTCACATTCAATTCAGGCTTCATCGGCAATGAGAACTTAGTTGAGGGAAATTAGAGCTCCACAATCCTATCTTAGAATATAGAAAAGTATGAGGACGTGTGTAGCCCTTTGAAGACTTTTAAAATACGCGATGTCAGACTTTGCGGTGCCACACGGAAATATTTTATATTTGCATGCCTGCACATTTTATCCTGTGAACTTTATCTTACCTGCTAAATAAGTTGTTCAGTGACTTTAAATAACTACTGAATTAAAAAATCTATAAGGTTACCCTAGGTTCAGGTAGTCATTTGCATTGAGGCAGCAGAGAGAGGCTAGGCGAGGATGAACTAAACTCACAGGGGCTCCCCTCCTAAGATGATGAGCCAGCCCTGTGTGACTTCCTCCTTGCAAAAGGGTGGTGACTCTGGCTGGCCTGATCTTTTAACGGATGCTTTTATAGCCCTTGTTTCAATCATCCAAATGGATTAAAAAAAATAGTCATTTTAACTAGGTGGGTCTTTCCCATTTATTATTCAGGTTTCAAGATCCATTTCTTTTTAAGAATAATGCAATCCCAGTCAGAGGCAGCGTGGAGGATGTGCAGACTTGACTTGGGATCCTAGGTCTATCATAATTAGGCTGTGGAACCTAGGCAACTTAATTAATATTTTTGAGACATATTTTCCACTCCTGTAATGTGAGAATAATGGGACTTAAATCAAGGGTTTGTTTTGTGATATTAGGTATACTACTCTGTATAAGAATACCTACACAGTTCCTGCTTCACTGTAAGTGCTCAGTGGAGATCAATTAATCTGAATCTGGCTAGTGACTAAAGAAGCAGGAGGAAGCCAGCATCCGGTGAATGCAAAGGGCCTGGGGTCACGTACAGTTAATTGTTCCATTATTCCTCAGTTGCTCTCAATGCCCTCCAGCCAATGCACGCAACCTCACTGTTCAGTTCTCATGATATCAACCCATTTTAAATATTTGTTTTTATTCTTCAACGTTGACTTTCCACAAATATTTATTAGATTCGTACTATGTTCTATGTGTTCAAGGTACTTGAAGGTGTTAGAGAAGATTTAGAGATGGATTAGAAATGGAGTATACCCTGAAGAAGTCCTATTAAATGGGTTACATGGGAATTAAATATTGCATGGCGGTAAGAGTGCTTGTGCTACTGATGGTGATGATGGGGCTGGGGGGTGGGGGGGTAGAAGTGAGTGTCAGTTTCCTCGGGCCACGTCTTTCTGGAGATAAAGCCAAATGTTTCTTATTCGTCTTTACATTGCCAGAATCTAGCACAGAGGTCTATGAGAATCCAAGTTGAATGACTCAGTGCATCAATGAATAACGTCTGCCCAGCCACTGCTAGGTTTTACCACAGTGCTACACTCACACCCACTAAACCTTTCTCATTTGAGTCCCTTTGAAGAGCTGCTTTATTCCATTCCATTCTTTTTTATTTTTTTAATTTTTTTTTATTTTTTAAATTTCAGAATATCATGGGGGTACAACACTTTGGCCATACACATTGCCCCTGTTCTGCCCGTGTCAGAGCCACAATCGTGGTCATCCCCCAAACTGTGCTCCCCGCATCCATTCAGTGAGAGTTTTTCCCATCCCTTCCACCCCCCTCCTGCCTGCCGGCCCTCAGATGAATGTTATTGCCCTGTGTGATGTAAGTGTCCATCAGTTAGTACCAGTTTGATGGTGAGTATCAGTGGTGCTTGTTTTTCCAATCCTGTGACACTTAGCTTCAAAGAATGGGTTCTAGCTCCAACCAGGATAATACCAGATATGTTAATTCACTATTGTTCCTTATTGCTGAGTAATACTCCATGGTATACATATACCACATTTTATTGATCCACTCGTGTATGGATGGGCACCTGGGTTGTTTCCACATCTTTGCAATTGTGAATTGTGCTGCTATAAACATTCGTGAGCAGATGTCTTTATTATAAAATGTCTTTTTTTCCTTTGGATAAATACCCAGTAGTGGGATTGCTGGGTCAAATGGTAATTCTACTTTTAATTCTTTGAGCTATCTCCATATTCTTTTCCATAGAGGTTGTACTAATTTGCAGTCCCACCAGCAGTGTATGAGTGTTCCTATCTGTCCATATCCCCGCCAACATTTGTTATTTGGGTTTTTTTTGATATGAGCCAATCTCACTGGAGTTAAGTGATATCTCATTGTGGTTTTGATTTGCATTTCCCTGATGATTAGAGACGTTGAGCAAATTCTAAACAGACCAATATCAAGCACCGAAATTGAAGCAGTAATAAAAAATCTACCCACAAAAAAAAGTCCCGGACCAGATGGGTTCACACCTGAATTCTACCAAGCCTACAAAGAAGAACTGGTGCCTATACTGCAGAAATTATTTGAAAATATCCAGAAGGATGGAATCCTCCCAAACTCATTCTACGAAGCCAATATCACCTTGATACCAAAGCCAGGAAAGGACACAACAAAAAAAGAAAACTACAGACCAATATCCCTTATGAATGTAGATGCAAAAATTCTCAATAAAAATCCTTGCAAACCGAATTCAAATGTACAACAAAAAAATAATTCATCACGATCAGGTGGGCTTTATTCCCGAGATGCAGGGATGGTTCAACATACACAAATCTATAAATGTGATTCACCATATAAATAAAAGCAAGAACAAAGATTATATGATCCCTTCAATAGATGCAGAAAAGGCTTTTGACACAATCCATTCCATTCTTTAAAGAGGTTCTTTTGCAAATGAAAAGCACTACAAAGCAAAAATTACAATATAATATATGTTAAAATGTTACTGAAATGGCAAAGATCTCAAATCCAACAACTGTAATAAGAAAGCAAGAAATGTGGTTATAGAAGCTGATCAGGAGGCAGGGCACACAGTTTTTAGGAAGCTGTCTGTGCCAGAGACCTTTCCGAAAGTAGCCTCAGGCCAACTTACCTGCTATGAAGGAAGCATTTAGAGCATGCTCAACTCAGAGCATGAGATGGATGTTTTAAGAATGAGTGAGAAATTCTTTCTTTCTGCTCCTGTCTTTGATAACATGGAGAAAGCTTGCTGGTTGTTGCTCTCTTCCAAAGATGCTCCCAAGAAACACAATGGAATGTGAATTCCTACCCTGGGGGCATCAGCACCCCTTTTGTCTGGTCAACTGAGCAATGCCTGAGCAAGGTAACCCCTGGAAAGGCTCAGGACTGCCACTGTGGGCTTTGTGTCCTTGAACCCTGAAGACTGTTTGCTTTTCTGAGATAGGAGGAAGAAGGAGTTGCTGTTTAGTAACTTTAATTTCACCCAGTATACCTCAGACACTCAGTTCTCCATATCCTGATGCTCCTTACCGTGTTAAGCACCAGAAATGTATCATTTGAGTTCTCCTCATTTCGGGATGCCCCATGGTTTTGATCATCTGAAACTTCTTTTTTTAAGACAACTGGTGAATGATGTTAGCCCAAATAGTACCCTTTGTGAGTGTCTTGCTATTTACAAAATGTTCTCATGTGCATGATCTGACTTGAGTTTCAACAGTCTTTTGAGGCAGGTGGTGAGGGATTCTTATCCTTATTTTATTGCTAAAGAAACAGTTGTTAGAAAAGTCATTTGATTCACCCAACCAAAATCCCATGTCTAGTAGGAAGGGAGTTGGGGCATAAACCCAGGTTATCTGACTATGATTTCTATTTGAATAAACTCCATTACATGTAAAATTAGTCCTTGTCCTGTAGGGATGCTGAGCAGAAAGAATTAACCAATACTGAAAATACAAATTTCGAGCAGAACAATTTCCAGTCATCAGTACTGTTCAACATTGATTTGTCCTCAACATCGCCTTCTAAAAGTCACCCAGATATTTGCTGACTCTTATTTCCCCCAAATACCCCACAGCAAACAGATTAGCCAACCAACAGTTCCATACTGTTAATTATGTTCTCCTGGGAAATATTAAGCAACTAAGAGCTTAGTCTGGATGAAGTGATGGGAAGTGGGCGCTGACCTCTTGCTCCGCCTTGTGGCTGGGAGCAGGTTAACTCTCGCCTTTGCCGTATGAAACAAGGCTCCTTGCCCCTCACAGAGCCTTCTAGCTACATTAGCCTTTGCTCTGTGAACTCTGCTCTTTTATTTACAATAGGACATTTCTAAAACAAAGCCAACATTTGTGAAAGGTCAGCTGCCAAGAAGAGCGGAGAATATCAGTGAAAGTGACAGGAAGAAGATAAACAAACTGGAAAACATCCATCTCAAATGTTTACCCAGGCTGGCCATTTTGGGATAATGGCCTGTAGGGCTGATAGTTAGAGATGCTGGAAGGTGAAGTTGCCTGCCCTCTCCTCCCCTAGACATTAAGGGGACTTGTAGAAGTTGCCTTACTTATTGACTGTTTCTATTGATGGTTCTGTTATTTATATATGCTACTATCTCATTTTAACACTTAAAAAGGACCATGTTTAGAAAACCTATTTAGCAGCTTGTGAGTTATAGCAATAATTCAAAGTAGTAAACCTTTGTGTGGGGGCTGGAGGGGGAAGCGTTGCTTTTCATGACTCCTGGTGTGCTCCATAGTTTGTTTATTTATTTTTTAAGGGCTGGTCATTCCTGTGTAATCACACAGGAACAAGGAAGCTGGAAAGGGCAGTGCTCAGCCTGTCTACCTACTAAA
Source organism: Daubentonia madagascariensis (assembly GCA_023783475.1). Classification (NCBI taxonomy): domain Eukaryota; kingdom Metazoa; phylum Chordata; class Mammalia; order Primates; family Daubentoniidae; genus Daubentonia; species Daubentonia madagascariensis. The sequence goes on along the minus strand of JAKFHU010000144.1, from coordinate 23,779,304 downwards.
GCCCAAATCACATTTATGTCATGTCCCTCCCTGGTTTTTTTCCCAATCTTTTATAGTTCTTAACTGACTCATTTTGTTCCATTGCAGATGTTCTTTCTTTTTGGGGTGGGGGGGCACATTTGAAACCCCATCAAAATGCCACGGAAAATATGAATCTAGCCTGAGCTGGGTTATCACTCAATCTACCGGTGGCGGTCACAGAGAACAAGGAACGAGCAATGTTTTAGGTGGCCACTTATAGGAAATGTGCCCAGAGCACCTGAGGGCCCAGAGTCCCCTGCAGAGGATGTATATGCTTACTGAACATACATTCAGCTCATTGGAGAGCATGATTTACTCAGATATTATTAGGTGAATCTTATGGCAGCATCTATCATGAGAGACAAACTTCCTCTAGATTTACCATAAGGTTCTGGACTTTGTCTTTGAAATCAATATCATAAGATATTAATGTTTCTATATAGGTCAGTGCCAAAGATTTGCGGTGTGGCACTGCTAAAATTTATTAATTTATAATAGCAGTAAGGATAATTCCTGGAAATTGCAAGAATAGCTGAAGGCCCTCCCCTTGTTAAAAAATGTGGCTTATTAGAATAGTGATCTGCATATCCTGGGGGCTAAATCATTTTCCTTGAGATGAAGCAACTCTAACAATTAAATCTTGATAAAAAGTTGCCTATAACACTGGTAGAAATTCCATCTCTTGCACCAAAATTATAAAATAAATGCTACTTAATAACTGTTGGAATTTTTTAGGGTTTTGTGAAATATCTTAATAATATGTTATTCCTTTTTGTTTTAAACTTATAAAATAAATTTTACTTAATAAGTTGCAATTTTTTAGAGGTTTGTGAAAGATATTAATAATATGCAACTCTTTTTTGTTTTATTATTTTATTTTTTAAAATATTTATTTTCCATGTATTTACATATTCATATATAAATGAAAATATAAATATATATATATATGAGACACCTCTCTCTCTCTCACACACACACACATACACACAATAAACACACTAAAAGCCTTTCCTCATGTAAACTTTTCTTTTTTCTGCCAAGATTTTTTCCTATACTAACTGAATTTTGAGGGCTGGGGGGTGGGGGGTTTGGCACTGATTTCTGTTTATACTTCCATGATCAATAAATACACTAGGATCTTGTCGAACATGTGCATTACCTTTCATGAAGGAAGCAAATGGTTAAGAACATTTGATTTGGGGTCAAGCATTTGATTTAGTTCAAATACTGGTTCTGCCATTTACAAGCTACCTGACTTTAGACAAATCATCTAACTTTTCTGAGCCTCTGTTTGCTCATCAGTGAATTTGGTGTGATAATATCTACTCTATAGATTTTCATGTCTGTGTGTGTGACGCTCAGAGCAGCACCTGAACAAAGTGATCAATAATAATGGCTATTACTACCTCTGTATTTATAACAATAACTAATAAATCATATTAACTTTTTCCACTCATGATATATTACCACTAATATTCCTTGCTACCAGGAAGTTAGGATAGTATAGTAGAAAGTATAAGGATCTATTGTTTGAAAGCCTCAACTTTTTCACTTCAAGAAACTTGAGTCTTATTTTCCAAACAATGCAATGGGGATGATAATACTCTAATATTTAATGTTCTTATTCTTGCCCTGAATCTCTACAGTGTTGAGGTAAAGATAATTGTAGGTAAAGATATAATATAGATAAACAATCTTTATAAATTTTAAAATGATCTCCCATTATTGCTTATTATTCTTGCTGCATCTCATTGTTACCAACATATTAAATAAGGTGAATTTACTTTGGATCCCATCCAACAAGTTATCAGACTTTATATATACATTTACATGAAATAGTCAAAGGTTCTTACAATATGGTACAAGATTATTTTATGGTAATGGCCCCTTAGGGCGATGTTGTAATAAAAGTTCAGTGTGAACACTTTTGTAGTACACAATGAATAATTTCTGTTGACTGGATGAGTTTAAAAAAAGTTAGATACATCAATATGTTCCCCAGGTAACACCTTTAAGCAAATATTTTGGGGGGTGGGGGGTCTTTTTTGTATAGTTAGCATCAAAAGCTCTGGATTAAGATTCCAGAGGCTCATGTGGTTTAGACTCTATCTCTCCCCAGCTGATGATCCAAAGCAAAATGCTTTACCTTCCAAGCCATTGGTTCCTCCACTTAAAATAATGGGGAGGATGGTGGAAGTTGAATTAGGTGATCTTTTTTTTAAGACTTCATGCAGGTCTTAAACTAAATCATGTAGTGAAGACTGAGGTGATTATACTTATGTACATGTGAATTTATGTATATGTGAACATTTTTACCTATTCATATATTTTCTCAGTAACTAGAAGGAAGCCTCCAATTTTGAGAGAAGGAAAAATTGAAAAAAAATATAATCAATATACATTTGAAAAATTAAAATTAAATTATGCCAATTTTCTAGGGAAAAAATATAACCCTTTGGCTAACTCTACCATATCCAAATCTGACTCTTAAAATGCAAAGACTCTGCTTTAAATCATAATTCTCTTAATTAGGGTCATTGCTACAAATGAAAACCGATTTGGGTGCTCATCTAATAAGAAAATGCCAGTTACAGTATATTATCAAGCCCGACTTGCCAGGCATTGAATTTCCTGATATGGTCTGCTGGGAACCTTAAATGAACAAGAGCAATTATAAACCTAAAGTCTGCAGCCATTTGTTGGCATTATCTCAGGATAATTTCCCTGAAACATTCATGATGAAATGCAAAGGTAGATAATTTAAAAATCCATTTAAAATAGCTGTGGTATAATTTAAGCTAAGGTCTTTCTCTATAGTGGACATTAAAGTAAGACTGTGCATTTTAAAATGGATCCTTTACAAATGATCTTTTCTTAGATATCATTGCCTTGGGAAGCTCTTTAAACAAGTTTAAATAATTCTCTTAAGTATGGTATGAATAAGACAAAAACATTTGTACTATTTGTTTTTTGACTAAATGAAAAAAAATCATAAAAGTTCATCTTAAAGGAAGTCTGCCAAAGGCTTCGTATCACCCAGAGAAAAGAAAAAAAAAAAAAAAAAACCCTGAAAAAATCAACACGTAAGAACATCACTACCTTCTGCTCTCTTGGCTTTTGCACAATGTTTAGCCTGGTGTTCTTCAGGTGACTTGAGCAGCAAAAAGTAAAGATATGGTTATTTTGTAGACAAATGAATCAGAGGGAAAACTGATTTGATTTTATCTTTAATTTTTCCTCTATCAAATACCTTATCCTCTATCAAACAGGTCCCGTGATAAATGGGAGCAAAATGGAACAACTGAGTCTTACAATAGAAAAACTGCTGGGAGATAGATAGATAAATAGATAGACATTGAAATCACAATGCCACCTCTGTGAGTTTTTCTTTCCCTCTCTATCTCTACCCCGTTCTCTTTAATGTCCCTTCTTAAGTTTTTGAGCAGGGACCGAATATCAAAATTAAGGCTCAATACCAGCCCAATTTTATTGTTGATCTCTCAACTCAGAAAATATGGGTTTATAATGGAAATCCTGACACAGGCTTTGCTCTAATAAACTACAAGATGGGCCAATAAAGTACAGCAAGAGCCTATTACCAAGATCCATTACTGCTCGGAGAACAGAGCAAAATTTATTTTTGTTCTTAATCTTGCTCGAGATCTCTAGCATAACACAAATAATTCTGGACTTCACTTCCTATTGAAGGGAAGTCATCCCACGCTTATCTCAGAGAGAAGCCCCAGACTCTGAAGAAAAGAAGTCTCTTTCCCTAACATCCCATTTGTGTCACATCTAAGTTCGATTTGACTCCCATCTCTGAAGGAAACTTACATTGGGATAATGTAGAAAAGATCTATGTTTTGGTCATATTTATGATTGATTTTACTGAGAACCACTTGAGCGATGGTTAACATAATATTTTTCTGTTTCATTGGTGCCTTGGTATTCTATGATTTTATCTTCATCTTGGTGCTGACTTGGATAAGTTACTTTAGAAGTGGTGCAATGGTTACCCTTCAGACATTTATTTTTAGTACCTTCTCACTTGTTCGTTTCAAGTTACCATCTCAGCCATAATATTCCAATCGCTTAGTAATGACAACTTGTTGAGAATGGTCATTTCATGTTACTCACAGTGGAATGATGAATAGTGGCAGAACCTGCTGCCTTTCAGGCCCACGTTCTGACCCTTGAACTCATTCTTTTTCCACATATGAGGCATTGGTTGACCATAGAGCTATTATTATTCATGTTACAAGGTTCATAGTTTCTGGTGCTGAACTCAGAGTCTCATGGTTTTAAGATGGGCTTTCAGAAGATGGATGCAATGATTTCAGTTTTGAGGAAATGATCCCTGGGTGACTACCTCAGACACTATAAATCTCCTACCCTCACTGGACTGTAATGGCTTTTACCCTGGTTCAGCCTAGGGATGTCTGTCTTTTGCTTTTGCTCCACTAAGAATTTAATTTTTCATTTTCTTTTCCAGAATCTGACGTTGATCATTTTTTCTGAATTAGTCCCTGCCTTCCAATTCTGTCTTGGTATCCCAGTTCCTACCCTCTCTTGATTATTTACTTTTCTGAATGGCCTCCTTCCCCCTAATCTCCAACACACACATGGGTCACGTCAGCTCCATGTTGGCAAGAGGTGACTTTAAGGACAGAATGAGACTGTTTTTTACCAGAGGCTGAGCAGACTGTGTATCGATGTTAAAAGCAGACCCACAGACCAAAAGTATAACACCATCAAAAAATGCAACTCAAGGGAGTGTTTTATGCATACTTACAAATTATACGCTAGAAATGAAGAATAAAATATCAAGGAGTAAGAAGGAAACAGTGGTTAGTCAATACATCCTGTACATAGATCTTTCTTTCATACTTTATCGTCTTTCTCTCAGCTTGTTGTTGTTACAATAAATAATTAGAGGCAGAGCAATTCTGATCCATTTTATGTGAACATTGTTAAAGAAAATAAAGGTGAAGGCAGATAAACATAAAAACTACTAAGAAACCATGAACAGAAATGGCTAATTATAGAGCTGCTATTAAAATGCATTTTTTTCCCTTTCTTGAAACAGAATTTTTGTTTGATAATTAACAGACCTACAGGGCCCATTACATTCTCAGACTCTGAAGGTATTGATTCCTCTGTCTCTTGCTGCCACATTTGTTCTTTCTGGGTCTTCTTCCCCTGAGAATTTTGCTGATTTCATAATTGAGGGGTGGAGCGAAGGCTGGGGAAGTCCAAAGATGACCTGCTGTGTGAGAGAGGGGGGCTACTCAGTCGCCCCTGCAATTTCCCTGCTCTATTTTATTTTATTATTTTTCTTTGGTGATTTTACAATCATAAGATTCTATATCAGGATATGGTTTTAAAAAATCAAAAGCATTCAGATGTACAAAGTACACATACTTAACCCACACACATACTCTGTCACTGGGGATATATTTTCGTCCTTTAAAACAAATGGCTCCATCAAAGCCAGATCCCTCTGTGTTTGGTCAATTAGAAGAAACGGAGAGCAAACAATTTTTACTACTGTAAGCCCAATTCATAGCCAGAAATTCTCAGATGGTGGTGTATTTGATAATGAGACGTCTCACCCCATTCCATAATGAGATTTTGCTTGGAACTGAGGCTTCCCTACAAAGACCATCCTGTTGCCTCTCCTTCAGGACCCAGGATAGAGTCCAGTGGACTCCAAGGATTTTTTTCTAGGCTGTGAATGGTACAGTAATGAAGAGGCAGGCTTAGCTTTGAAGGTGTCTTAGAAGCAGGTGAGGTGTCAATCCATTCTGGGGCAGCCTTCTCCGAGGAGAATAGGATCTTGTCTGAATGACATTTCCACTGGCACCAGGCACTTTATGTAGCTCCTGACCCCATCCAGAATTGTCCATTGGCAAATACTGCCCGTGAATACTCTGACCAGTATAAAAACACACACCGACCACCTGACTTCAGGTAAGGTTCACTCACGCCAACCAAAGGTAAAGGAACAAATGTAGTGAGAAAAATATAGAACTTTTTGTCTCTTCCTTTTTTAATTCTCTTAAAAAGATCAGAGATTATTTTTTTGAAGATCTAATTTTAATAGCAAGAGACTAATTTTAATACTAAAGGGCAGTTCCACACAGAATATATTGAGTAAAAGGATTTTCCTTTAAATTTCTGAATTTTCTTAAAAGTGGATTTTGCACATAGTACCACCTCAATAAATTATTGCTTGGTGATTATAAATTGCATCCTCTGAGAGTCAGTAAAATACAAAAAAGAAAAAAGAGAAGGGATTTAGTGTTTAGAAAACTTCATTCTATTGTCCTGAATCTTCTGGAAAGAATTGACAATGTGGTGTTGGGAAATCAGCGATGTGGTCAAGCCTTCGTTCCTTTATGTGGTGGGATTGACAAAACAGTTGGCTGAGGCAGGAGGAAGCAAATGTTGGTTACAGGAGAATAAGGTCAGATCTGTTCTGACAACCTGGCAGTGTAAACCTTTTCATCCAGATGGAGCCACAGAAATTCCACGATCTGACTGAAGGTAGCCCTTGAATGCCAAGAATCTGCACAGGGCATAAGCTCCCTTGTGGACTCACCCTTTCAGGATGTCCCTGGCCATGGCGGTCCATGGGAGATCAGAGTAGACTGCTAATGTGACGTTCTCATGTGTTGCCTGCCTGTGTCACAGCCGTAACCTTACCACTAGGGCCTGACACTTATTCCTGACATCTGGCACAAGTCATCAAGCCAATACTGCCCAACGTTGAAAGGCAGCAAGTGTGCCTAAGGCTGTCACTCAAACCCCATCTATGCGCCGGGCTCCCCGCACCTTTGACTAACCGGCATCGTTAGAATGTAATCTGAATTTCCTTATCTTTTTGGCCCTGTCTGTGGCTTGTTTTATTTTCTTTTTTCCCTTTCTTTCTTTCTTTTTTTTTTTTTTAAGGCCAAAAGCCTGAACAATAATTTGATTCTTTATGTTCGGCAGTACTTTTAATGGTCATTTCGGAAGTTTAGCTGGTTCATCACCTCTGTAATCACAAAGCTTGGCATTTTTATTCGGGAAGAATCTAAGCGAACAGGCAGGAATCTGTCCGCATTCTCAGCCCCAGCCGCGCGTGCTTTCATCCTCCTGTCCCCCACGCAGGCCCTCGTGGCTCCGCTACGCACCCCCCAGTGCAGGTCTGTCAGTGGCAGCGAGAGGTCGACATCAAAGCTCATTCCCAGCCAGCGGCTCGCCTCTCATGCTGGCATTGTAGAGAGACAGGGAGGGTGAGTGTGGGAGAGGGAGAGGGGCCAAGCCAGAGTGAGGGAGAAGTACCGGATCGCTTGAATGGCCTCTCACACAGAAGGAGCCTGAAGAATAGAACAAAACCCTCCATTCTCCAGCTCTTTGTAAGACTCTCGGGCAGAATGGGCATGTGAGGTGCACAGCCGGGTTTGAACTGCATTAGCACTCTTTCAGTTTACAAACAAGAGGCCTAATTTAGAAGAAAAATCTCCTATCTGATTATTTCTTTGTGTTCATCCATGTGGAAAAAATGTCTGTTCGGGGGGGGGTATCGAGGTGGCTTATTAATTCTTGAGGCTGAATCATGATTGTGAAGGGCAATTGGGAGATCATTATTCATCCTTAATTTTCAGACTTAAAAAAATAAATTAAGGAGTGCTAGTTTTGAGCACTATATGAAAATATTAAGCGGATTTTATTGTCACGCTGCCTAACCAGCTTCTTCACAAGCAATGCAGCAAATACCTGTAGTATGTGATCAAATACCTCCTTTCTCTTAATTACATTTTATGGCAACATGAGAGGATGCAGCTAGGATCACTGATGGAGGGAAAGTTCCAGAGAGCAGAGAGTTTTTTGAACACTTCGTAGTTATTAGCACCATGAGAGGTGCTGATTCTCTGAGTCCAGACTGGCTGCAATACATACCAGAGGTACAGCCATTGAGGTTTTTCAAAGGTGATCAGCTCAAATGGGTTGAAAGGAAATGGACAGGAACTTTATGGAAAGCATAGATGATGGTTAAGTCTTATTGTCAAATGATGCCACAAATCTCTGCTGGGAAGGTTTATTAATTTCTCAATATTGAAGCAGAGGAAGAAATGTAAGCTAGAATAGACTGCACGGTAGGAGGAGAGTCATTTTTTCTGAAGATAATATATTAGTCTTTTCTAAGTTAGGTGAGGTAGAATTATGCCATGGAAGAAAATCCCTTCTGGTATTTTGGAGATAAAATATGTTTTAGGGAGAGATAAGATGAACTTGGCTATTGGTTTTAGAATATGTTTGGTCGTCCATTTAGACAGTCCTTTTGATCACTTTCATACAGGCATATTTTCCTAAATTCTCAGAAGCCCTTCTTAGTTGGGCACTTGAGGGTCTTATGACTGTGGTTGAAATCCTGCACACAGATGCAGCCTTGTCAACAGGGGGATCCAACCATTTATAGCTGGGGGCATCCTCTTGTCTACCGGTAAGAATGAGAGCTGAATTGGGATTCTGAGCTTATAGAATATCTCACTGCAGATCTAATGTTGAGACTCTTGTTAGTCCTCAACAGTTCATATGTGTTCTTTCCTTGAAGGCAGGAGGAATGCAAAAATATTTCATGTCACATCTGACCACTGAGTAATAGGTAGGGATTACTTATAGTATGAGGTTGAAGGGAATTCTAAGGTCACGTTGGGACTCTATGACAGAGATGTTGTGATAAATTATGGATATCTGCTCTGTGTATGAATGTTTCAGTATCAACAGGAGTGGTGGCATATGTACTAGGCTTTGCTATTCCTGGATTGGGCTACCTAAAGAATCCTTTCATTCCTTAAAATTGTGAACAATAAAGGGCTATTGTTGACCTCTATTTTGTCTTATAAATGATAATAAATTGTCTTTCTTTGTCCAGCAAACACTGCTGGTCCCATCTTCCTTGAATTTATCTGCGTAGGAGAAAGCTAGTTTCTGCCTCAGTTTTTGCAGGAAAGGGTGTTCATTTTGCTTAATATAAGTCAACGGTGGTGATCTATTCCCCTGGCAGTGTTTTGGGAATGGGAACGTGAGATAATTCTGGTCAAGAAACTCTCTTTCCTATGTCAAAATTTGCTCAATTGTATTTGCTTGTTGAGTGATTCAAAAGAAGAAGGCATTCTCTTCAGGTCTTTTTTTGGTGAGTAGGTAATGATTAGAGTTGTTCTATCTATGCTAGGACAAAGCTGACGGGAAAATAAAAGCATGCTGAATGCAGTGTGGCAGAAAGATAGAATCTGCTTCCCTGATGAGGATTTTGAGCTCTGAAAAAGCCAAGTAGGAACTGCTGTACCTGCAGACTTCTTGGGATGTGAACAAAAATCTACTTATAACCCAACTTGAGATACATAGTGAAATAACGGTGAAAATCTGCTGGGTGTGTGTCTCTGAAGGAGGGAACAAGGTTCTGAAAGGAAATTTTAAAGAAGACACTGTGGAAGAAACTACACTTCTCTGTCCCTGGTCATCGTTATATTAAGATGAAACGCTGGGAGATTCTCTAGCTCTTTGTAGCCACGAGGCAAGCAGCCCAGGTATAGATGCCAGCACTCTGAAGTGCTGAAATGCTGACTTTGTTGAACAGCAGGATTAATCATCTATAAAAATAATGCGCCCCTATTTTATTTTTTTGAAATTTTATGTTTCTTTAATTTTCATAGGGTAATGAACCAAATGACCGGGCAGGATTCAATACAGAAATAAGTCATATAACATGTGAAGTCTAAACGATATGATGAAATAATATGCAAAAGATTGTTTTATCATAACTTTTTGTAAAAGTTGATTAAAATTGATATGATGCTCAATAAGTGGAATGTATTAAAAGTGTATAACTTGGTCACTTTTGACATAGACTTTTAGTGTAAGATCTTTTGCATGTAGTTGCAATGGTATTGTTTGGTAAATTTCCATTTCTAATTATTTATTGCTAGTATATTTCTTTGTATATAATTTATTATAATATCCTTTGTATATTAATCTTGCATCCTGCAACCTTTATAAACTTCCTTATTTGTTCTTGTATCTTTTTTGTAGATTACATCAGATTTTGACATAGATGATTATGTGATTTATAAATAAACTCAATTTTATTTCTTCCTTTCTAATATGGATGCCTTTATTTCTTCTTCTTGCTTATTCAATTGTCTAGAGCTCCCATGTAGTGTGGAATAGAGGTTGTAAGAGCAGACATTCCTAATTTACCCCTAATCTTAGAGAGAAAGCATGCAGTCCTTCATCATTAAATATCATGTTAGCTCTAAGTTTTTCATAGATGTCCATTATCAGATCAAGGAAGTTCCCTTCTATTCCAAGTTTGCTGGAAATTTTTATCAGAAAAAGATGTTGGATTTTACCAAATTCGTAGGTTTAAATGTGTCGAAATGATCATAGAGTTTATCAATTTTGGTTTGTTAATATGGTGGATTACATTGATTAATTTTTGAATGTAAAACCAACCTTGGTTTCCTATGATAAACCCCACTTAGTCATGTACATAATGTATTATCATTTGTATAAATTGTTGGCTTAAATCCATTAAAAGATTGTCTAGCATTTTTGCTTCTATGTTCAGCAAAGATATTTTTCTTTTATTCCCTTATTATTTACTTGTAATTTATTTGTCAGAATTTGGTATGCTTGTGATGTTGGCCTCAGAATACAGTGAGAAGTATTATCTCCTCCTCAATTTACTGGAACATTTTATGTTGAATCAGTATTTTCTCTTCCTTAAATGTTTGGTAATATCCATGCATGAAGACATCTCAGCCTGGAGTTTTCCTTGTAGAAAAGTTTTTAACCATAAATTTGCTTTCTTTAACAAGTATAGAGCTATTCAGATTATCTATTTCTTTTTGAATGAGCATTGGTAGTTTGTGTCTTTCAAGTAATTTCTTCTAAGTTGTGGAATGTATTGGCATCATGTTGTTCATAACATTTCTGTATTATGTCGGTAATATCTGTAGAATTTGAAATGATGCCATATCTTTCTTTCATATTATTTATATTATACTTCTTTCTTTTTCTTTACTGCTTAGGCTAGCTATAGGTTTGTCAATTTTGTAGCTTTTCTCAAAGAGCCAGTTTGGCTTCATTGATTTTATTATTTTTGTTATCTATTTTATTTATTTCCACTTTGATATTTATTATATTTTTTCTTCTTACTTTTGTTTTACTTTGCTCTTATTTTCTTACTTTTTCTGAAGGTGGAAGCTGATATCATTAACACATTGACTTCCACACTAGAAAAAAAAATTTTTTCCTTGGGGCCATGGTGTTTTATTATGAAAATAGAATAAAATCTTTGAAAACAAAATGATCCTTTCTAATTCAATGAAAAATTTGTTATTTTTTATTGTTTTCTGTGCATGAGTTATATGCAATTAAATTGATAATACTAATTGTATCAATAAGAACACCAACAAGTAAGATTTTCACAAATCAACTGCAGGATTTTGCCCAGGGGGCCACCCATTGTGTAACATGTATGCTATGGCATGGCAGTGTGAGTTGCCTGCACACTACGCAGCTCCCAAGGTGAAGAGACATGTGAGTTACGTATGCTTCATGAGGCCCCGGGCTCAAAACTAGTGTGAGTTAAATACAACTCACAGGGCTGTTCATGTATTAATTTAATACCTTTCTTCTTTTCTAATATAAGGTGTTTATTGCTATAGATTTTTCTTGTAATTAGTGCTTTAGAAGGATCTCACAGATTTTGATATGTTGTTTTTTTGTTTCTATCCAGTTCAAAATACTTCCTACTTTTCCCTTTGATTTTTCTTTTAAACTGTTGGTTATTTTTATGTATTATATGTTATTTGTTTGCAAATGTTTGGGATTGTCCAGATATATTTGTGTTAGTAATTTCTAACTTATTTTCATTGTGGTTAGAGAATATACTTTGTATGATTTGATTTTTAAAATTTTATCCACGCTTGGTTTATGGCCCAGAATATAGTCTATCTTGGTAAATGTTCTGTGTGCATTTGAATGCATATTCTACTATTGTTGGGTAGCGTTTTTATAAGTGCTAATTAGGCCAAGTGTTTTGCCAGTGTTGTTCGTCTTCTATACCCTTATTGATTTTGTGCCTAATTGTTTTATCACTTATAAAAAAAGGTTGATGAAATCTCTAACTATAATTGGGAGTTTTGAATATTTCACCTTGCAGTTCTATCAGTTTTTGGTTCTTGTACTTTGAAGCTCTGTTATGAGGTGCATAAACATTTAAGAGTGTTATGTACTGTTGACAAAATTTACCCATTTATCATCAGGAAATGTTTTCTTCTCTCTGTAGTAATATATTTTCTATGAAATATACTTTATCTGGTATGAAAATAGCCACTCCAACTTATTTTTGACTATTGTTAGCAGTGTGTATCTTTCCCCATTTTTTCTTTTAACCCTTTGTATCTTCATATTTTAAGTTCATTTCCTGTAGGCAAAATAAAATCAGATCTTGCTATTTTATCCAAAATGATAATTTCTAGCTTCTAATCAACTTTTTAGACTATTTAATTTTAATGATTATCAATATGGTTGGACTTACATATGCCATGTTTCCATATGTTTTTATATGTTGCATCAATTCTTTGTTCCCTTTTGTTCTTTATTCTGCATTCTTTGGGATTAAAATTTTTTATAATTCCCTGTAACTCCATCATTAATTTATTAGCTGTCAGTCTTTGTGCTGTTTGTTAGTGGCTGCTTTAGGGTTTATAGCATGCATTTTTGACTTATCACAGTCTGTCTTCAAATAATATCATACCAATTAATATATGTTACAGGAAACTATGTTATACTTCCATTTTCCCCCTAACTTTCTGTGACTGTTGCGTATTTTGCTTCTACATATGTTGCAAACTCTCTGAAAACATCATTATTTTCTTAAATGACTACTTTTTTCTATGTGTAAGATTAGGCAATATAATCAAGCTTCTTATTTAAATGAAGGAGAAAAAAATCTTTTATATTTATTCATGCAGTTGCTATTTCTGATGTTCTTCATTAGTTTGTGTCTGTGTGGCTCTCTGGTATCATTTTCTTTCTTCCAGAACAGCTTCTTTTAATATTTATTGTAGCATGAATCTGCTAATGCTGAATTCTTTCAGCTTTTGTATATCTGAAAAAGTCCTTATTTTGGGGGTATATAATTCTAGGTCAAGAGATTACTTTCCCTCTTTAATACTTTAAAGGTATTTCTTCACTGAGTTCTAGCTGGAATTATTTCTGACAAATCTGCCGCCATTTTCATCTTTGATCCTCTATAAATAATACGCTTTTCTCCTCCGGCTGCCTTTAAGATTTTCTTTTTATTACTTCCTTAACATTTTGATTATGATGTATTTTGTTACATTTTTCTCATGTTTTTTCTTATGTTTCTTGTGCTTGGAGTTTGTTGAGATTCTTAGAACTGGGATTTATGGTTTTTATCAAATGTGGAAAGTTTTTAGTCATTATTTCTTTGAGTAATTTTTCTGTTTCCCTTTCCTCCATTCTCTCAGGGACTGTGATTACATATATACTCTGTCTGCTTAAACTGCTTAAAGCTGTACTGTACCTTGCCGATGCTCAGCTTGCTATATTCAGGCTTTCTCTGTGTACGTGTGTGTGTCTGTGTGTGTTTTATCCTGAATTATTTTATCTTCAAGTTCACTAATCTTTTCCTTTTCAGTATTTAGTCAGCTTTTAATCTAATCCATTGCATTTGTTATCTTGCACATTGTACTTTTCATTGCTAGAAGTTCAAATGGTCTTTTTAAAAATATATTTCCATGTCCCTTCTTAGCATGGACATTCTTTTATCTTCTTGAATACATATAGTTATAATAACTTTTAGTGTATCCTATTATCTTTGTCACTTCTGGGTCTATTTCTATTGACCTATTTTTCTCTTCATTGTGGGTTAATTTTCCTGCTTCTTTGCATACCTAATAACTTTCTATTGAATTCTAGATTTTGTGAATTTTCATTATTTATTTCTGGATATTTCTGTGTTTTTATAAATATCTTTGAGCTTTGTAGAGTGACTATCTCATCCAATTTACCCAGGAGTGACCCAGTTTTAAAACTAAATATCCTACATCCCAGGAACCTTCCCATCCATGGAAAATTGGGACAGTTGTTCACCCAAGTTACCTGAAAAAACTTTGATCCATTATGGCTTGCTGTTAAGCTTTATTAAGTGGGTCCAGAGCACCATTACCCTAGGGCTAAATTTGCCCCACTACCGAGGCAATACATTTTTGAGTTGTCTGCCTGATTCCTTTTGAAATATGAAGTTTTACTTACTGGCAGCAAGAACAAGAACTGTGTAAGGTCCAGGGATTTTTCCTATTGCTGCTTTCAGGTGGGTTTGTTTTTTCCCCTGATCTTTATTTCTTTCTTCACACACATGCACTCAGAAGTACTTAGCTGAAGACTCAGTGTGATCTTTGCTAATGTGTGGAGCTACCTGTGCAGCCCTACCTTGTATGGTACACTGCCAGGTGAACTCTAGCTGTCTTGGCCTCCCTGGAATTCTAGTGTTGTCTCCTCATTTCAGGGAGACCACTAGGCTCTGATGGGTTCCCTTTCTATGCATTGTGGCTTGTAAATTTCTGTAGGCTATAAGCTTGGGAAATCATAGGGCTCACTTCATTTGTTTCGTCTCTCTCAGGAATCACGGTCGGTGCTGCCTATATCCGTTGTCTGAAAACCGATATTTCATATATTTTGTCCAGTTTTATAGTTGTTTCATATGGGATGTTAAATTCCATCAATGTTATTTTATCTTGACCAGAAGCAGAAGTTCTGTGCCATTTTTAAAGCTCTTTTTGCTGGGCAGTCTTTTTGTAGGCTAAAATATCTAACTGATATAAATTCCTAGCATGGTCTTTTGGGAAGAAAACTGGTGTCAGTGTCAAAATATCTGGATTTAAATCTCATTTTCACTTTATAGGGACCTCAGATTCATAACTAAGTCACTTAACATCCTTAGCCTAGAATTCCTCCTTTGTAAAATGAAGATAATAAGGCATAATGTCATCAAGCTTGAGGAATACTCTTATTTTTTAATTTTTTGCAAAATGTAAATCTTTATGCAAATATAGATTAGTTCAATGATTACTTAGAGTTCTTCAATAAAAATAAAATTACAGAAGCCTTTTATTTTTATGTGAAAAGTTAGACACAACAATCAAACGTATTGGCAACAGCTTCAGCTCCACCATTTACAAAAAGTGCTTTCATGTGACTACCACAGCAATCTGCGATATAACCATGGCATCAATGTTGGGAAATCTAGGAGAGTAAGTGACTTTTTTCATAATCACACAATTGGTATTTGGCAGTAGCATGACTCTACTTTCTACCATGATATGCAATGTTCTTTAATACTTTATAGTTATGGCAGTACAACATTTGAAATAAGAAAATTAGAATGTCTAATGATAATTCTTTTCCACATATAAATTTAGAGGTGATCCTTTAAATATATAGAGAATAAGGAAATCCAAGGAGCCATGTTTATTTTATTGTAGTTTCTAAATATGTCAATTACCCAGTTATGCAAGTAAGATTTAGTATATGCATACTTAGCAATTCTTTGCATGACCACATCTCTCAAGTCACCATTTTTAGGTGGATTGTTTATTCAGTAGCCATTCCCATCCTTTCTTGGTGGCAGAAACCTGATTTTGTTTAAATGTCCACCCATCTTCCTCTAACTCAGGGGTAGATCCTGATTAGAGTAAATCAATAAGGGCATTATATCTATAAAATGAATTCTAATTGCAGCATGTAACTTTAAATCAGTTTTCCCCCATTGCTGTGAGCACTTCATAGTGTAAATGTAGGAAGATTTCAAAAGTTCATGGAGAATGAGAAAATTATTTTAAAAAGTATGCATAGATTTCAAAATTTGTTTGCACCAAAATAAATGTGTTCTAACTTATTATAACATATCTGAATAGGATCTAGTTTGAGGCACCAAGAAGGATAAGACATCAGTTTAAAAAGAGCCCCTATCAGAGTAATATGACTTACTAAATAATTCATATAATAATAATATTATAATAATATAATAATTTAGTAATATGAATCTGCTAAAATTGAAAAAAGAATAAACATCACATTTATGGTGAAGCTTGGGTGGAAGAATGTTGAGATCATTGATACTTTATAAGAAGTTTATGGGGGCAATGTTCCAAAGAAATCAGCACTTTATGAATGGGTAACTTGTTTTAAGAATGGATGAGAAAATGTTGAATGTGAAGCCCATAGTGGCAGACCATCCACATCAATTTGTGAGGAAAAAATTCATCTTGTTCATGCCCTAATTGAAGAGGACTGATGGTTAACATCACAAACAATAGCCAATACTATACATATTTCAACTGGTTCAGCTTACACAATTCTGATTGAAAAATTAAAGTTGAGCAAACTTTCCACTTTATGGCTGCCAAAACCACTGGACCCAGATCAGCTGCAGACAAGAGCCGAGTTTTCGAAGGAAATTTTAAACAAGTGGGATCAAGATCCTGAAGCATTTTTTTCAAAGAATTGTAACAGGAGATAAAGCATGGAATTACCAGTATGATCCTGAAGGCAAAGCACAATCAAAGCAATGGCTACCAAGAGAAAAGTATTCCAGTCAATGCAAAAGCAGACTGGTCAAAAGCAAAGGCCATGGCAACAGTTTCTTGGGATCCTTAAGGTATTTTGCTTGTTGACATTCTGGAGAGCCAAAGAACAATAACATCTGCTTATTATGAAAGTGTTTTGAGAAAGTTAACCAACGCTTTAGCATAAAAACATCTGGGAAAGCCTGACCAAAGCATCCTTCTCCACCATAATAATGTTCCTGCTCATTTCTTTCATCAAACAAAGGCAATTTTGCAAAGGCTTAGATGGGAAATCAGTAGGTATCCACCCTACAGTCTTGATTTGGCTCTTCTGTTTTCTCATCTTAAGAAATTTTTAAAGGGCACTTATTTTTCTTTAGTTAATAATGTAAAAAAGGCTATATTGGCATGGTTAAATTCCCAGGACCTTCAGTTCTTCAGGAATGGACTAAATGGCTGGTATCATTGCTTACAAATGTGTCTTGAAATTTATGGAGCTTATGTTGAAAAATAAAATTTATATATATTTTTAAATTTTTTTATCTTTTAATTTCATTATTCTGTGAACTTTTTGAAGTCTCCTCATTTCTATTTTCTTGGCAATGGTTATATTGGTAGTTTTGTGTTTTCTTTTCTTTTTTTTAGTGACACTAATACCATTAGCATTCTTGTGCATGTCTTTTGAAGTTATAAAGTTTATTTTTTCTTTGTTTCTTTCTTCAAGTGAACAACTTTTGTCTTGTTTCACTTATCTGGTATGTTTGTGTTTCCTATTCTGTTATCTTTTCTTTTGTTCACTTCTATTTGACAATGTGCTGAAGAGGCCATCCAGGGCAGTAAAACATATCACCATTTACCACTGGGTTGCAGTTACCATTTTAATATTATTTCTATGTATTTATGTCATTTTGCAAATAATTAACAGAATAATAGAATTAAGAGACAAGAGATAATGAAAAACAAGTCTATTAGGAATTTTTGTAAGAGTTTAATCACAATAAACCCCAAGTTTCATTCCAGATTGTCCTTGTTTCGAAAGTATATATAGAGATTGGGAGCTGAGCATCATGGCCAAATGGAAACCTTCAGTGATAATCCCTCTTCACAAATGCAAAACTCAACAACTATCTGTGCAAGGAAGAAACTTCAGAAGAACCAAAAATCAGGTGAGTGATTTCATTACTGGGTTTTAACATTATATCAAGAAAAGAGGCACTGAGGAGGGCAGAAAAGACAGTCTTTCATTGCCTATGCCACCCACCTCCATCCCCTGGCAATGGAGAAACTATCTGTGTGCCTGGGGGTGTGGGGGGAAGTGAAGTAATTGTGGGAAATTGCATTGGAGCTCATGGCCACCCTGTCACAGGGGAACACGGCCCAGGGAAGAATACTGCCAGTGCCCAGGGAGGGATCATTTAGACCATCCCGGCAGAGAGGAAAATCCTTTGCCCAAAAATCTGAGTTCTTGCTAGCCCCACCACCAGGTGAAAAAATGAGGCCTAGGTCCTGGGATAAATTTGTAAGGCAGTCAGGCCACAAAGGCTGCAGTCTTTGGTCAATTCCTGTGGCTCTACTGGCTCAGAGTCAGTGGACTTGGGGTGCACATAACCCAGTGAGACACCAGCAGTGGCGACCAAGACAGTGAATCTGTCACCCCTCCCCCAATTCTTGGCAGTGCAGCTCAGGGAGAGTTTTCTTCTACTTGGAGAAAGGAAAGGGAAGAATTCAGATTTTGTTTTGCAACATGGGTAGCAGCTCAGCCACAGTAAAATAAAGTACTAAGCAGACTCCTAAAGCCCCTGATTCCAGGGCTTAGCTCCTGGACAGCATATTTAGATCCACCTTGGGCCGGAAGAAAACATGCTCTCCTGAAGGAAGGACTCAGTCATGGCAGGATTTACTGTCTACTGACTAAAGAGCCCTTGGGCTTTCAATAAACATCAGGCGTAACCAGGTAGTAGTCACCACAGGCTTTGGATGAGAATAGGCTGGCTGCAGGTGTGACCTGGCACAGTTGTAGCTGCAGTGGCCATGAAGGAATGGCAACATAACTCCTCCCCTAACTCCTGCAGCCCAGTACAGAGAGTGAGGGAAGAGAGTGAGAGATTTTGCCTGGTAATGCAGGGAATTCTCCCATATCTTACCCATGTCCAACAAGGAGGTAGCAGGAATCTGCAAGAGTCACAGCACTACTGGGCTTGGGACACCCACCAGTGCTGGTATGGCTGCAGTGACCAAAGACTTAGAACACACCACTCAATTCCCTTTGAATACCTAGAAAGCATTCTCAAGAAGGATGGGTTCAAACAAGCCCAGACTGTGAAGATTAAAGTAGATAGCTAATTCTTCAATGCCCAGACATTGACGAACACTCACAAACATCAAGAACATCCAGGAAAACATGACCTCACCAAATAAACCAAATAAGGTACCAGTGACCAATCCTGGAGTGATGGAGATATGTGATCTTTCAGACAAAGAATTCAAAATAGCTGTCCTAAAGAAGCTCAGTGAACTTCAAGACAACACAGAGGAGGAATTCAGAAGCCTATCCATGAAATTTAACAGAGTAAAATAATAAATGAAAAAATCAAGCAGAAATTCTGGAATTGAAAAACTCCATTGACAAACTGAAAAATGGATCAGTCTCTCTCAAAAGCAGAAGAAAGAATTAGTGAGCTTGAAGACAGACTATTTGAAAATAAACAGACAAAAGAGAAAAAAGAATAAAAATGAAAGAAGCATGCCTACAAGATCTAGAAAACAGCCTCAAAAGAGCAAATCTAAGATTTACTGGCCTTAAAGAGGAGGTGGAGAGAGAGACATTAGGGTAGAATGTTTATTCAAAGAAATAATAACAGAGAACTCTCCAAGCCTAGAGAAAGATATCAATATTCAGGTACCAGAAGGTCATAGAACAGCAAGCAAATTTAACCCAAACAAGGCTGCCTCAATTCATTTAATAATCAGGCTCCCAAAGGTCATGGATAAAGAGAAGTTATCAAGAGAAGCAATAAAAAGGAAAAAAAAAAAAACATTTAAAGTAGCTGCAATAAGTTTGGCATCAGACTTCTCAGTGGAAACCTCACAGGCCAGGAGAAAGTGCCATGACATATTCAAAGTGCTGAAGGAAAAAATCTTAACCATAGAATGTTATATCCTGCAAAAATATCCTTCAAACATGAAGGAAAAATAAAGACTTCCCGAGACAAACAAAAGCTGAGGGATTTCATCAACACCGGAACTGTCCTATAAGAAATGCTAAAAGGAGCTCTTCAATAAGAAAGAAAAGGATGTTAATGAACCATAAGAAATCATCTGAAAGTATAAAACTCACTGGTAACAGTAAGTATACAAATACAGAATACTCTATTGCTGTAATTGCAGTGTGTAAACCACTCATATCTTGAGTAGGAAGACTAAAAGACAAACCTATAAAATATAACTAAAACAACTTTTTGAGAGATGGATACTATAAAAAGAAATAGATGGAAACAACAAAAAGTAAAATGTGGGAGGAGGGAATTAAAGGATAGAATTTCCTTTAGAGTTCTCTTTTCTTGTTCATTTGTTTGTAAGAAGAGTTGTCATATGTTTAAAATAATTGGTTCTAAAACGGTTTTGCAAGTTTCATGGTAACCTCAAACCAAAAAACCTACAACAGGTACACAAAAAATAAAAAGCAAGAAATTAAAACACACTACCAGAGAAAATTACCTTTAACAAAGAAGATAGGAAGGAAGGAGAAAGAGAGGACCACAAAACAACCAGAAATCAAATAACAACATGACAGTAGTAAATGCTTATATGTTAGTAATATCATTGAATATGATTGGACTAAACTCTCTAATCAAAAGACAGAGTGGCTGAATGGATTAAAAAAACAAGACCCAATGATATTTGCCTAAAACAAATAAATAGAAACTACAAAAGAGCAGGAGTAGCTATACTTCTATCAGTCAAAATAGATTTAAAGACAAAAACTGTAAAAAGAGACAAAGAAGATCATTATATATTGAAAAAGGGATCAATTCAGCAACATGATATAACAATTTTAAATATTTATGCACCCAACACTGGAGCACCCAGATGTATCAAGCAAATAATATCAGAGCTAAACAGAGAGATGGACTCCAATGCAATAATTGTTGGAAACCTCAACACTCCACTTTCAGCATTGGACATATTGTCCAGATAGAAAATCAACAAAGAAACATTGGACTTAATCTGCAATATAGACCAAATGGACCTAATAAGATATTTACAGGGCTGAGTGCAGTGACTCACACCTGTAATCTCAGCACTCTGGGAGGCTGAGGCAGGAGGATTGCTTGAGCTCAGGAGTTCAAGACCAGCCTGAGCATGAGTGAGACCCTGTCTCTACCAAAAATAGAAATAGCCAGGTGTCGTGGTACTTGCCTGTAGTCCCAGCTACTCAGGAGGCTGAGACAGGAGTATTGCTTGAGCCCAGGAGTTTGAGGTTGCGGTGAGCTATGATGACGCCACTGCACTCTACCCAGGGTGACAAAGCGAGACTCTGTCTTTAAAAAAAAGATATTTACAGAGTGTTTCATCCAACAGCTGCAGAATACACATTCTTCTCCTCAGCTCATATATCATTCTTAAGGATAGAGCATGTGAAGCCTACAAAACATGTCTTAAAAAATGAAAAAAATTGAAATCACATCAAGTATTTTCTCTGACCACAATAGAATAAAACTAGAAATCAATAACAAGAGGAACATTGGAAACTATACAAACACACGGAAATTAAATAATATGTTCCTGAATGACCAGTGGGTCAATGAAGAGATCAAGAAGGAAATTAAAAAATATCTCAAAATAAAATAAAAACACAACATATCAAAACTTATAAGATACAGTAAAAGTGGTAATGAGAAGAAAGTTTATAGCAATAAGTGCCTACACCAAAAAAGTAGAATAGGTTCAATAAACAATCTAATGATGCACCTCAAAGAAATAGAAAAACAAGGACAAACCAAACCCAAAATTAGTAGAAGATAAGAAATAATAAAAATCAGAGCAGAAATAAATGAAATTAAAATGAACAAAAATACACAGATCAACAAAAAAGTTGGGTTTTTTGAAAAGATAAACAAAATTGACACACTTTTAGCCAGACTAACTAAGATAAAAAGAGAAAAGATCTGAATATATAAAATCAAAGATAAAAAAGAAGAAATTATAACTGATACTGCAGAAATTCAAAGGATAATTAAAGACTACTATGAGCAACTATATACCAATAAATTGGAAAACCTAGAAGAAATAGATAAATTCCTAGACACATACAACTTACCAAGATTGAACCAGGGAGAAATCCAAAGCCTAAATAAACCAATAACAAGTAATGAGATAGGTACAATAATAAAAAGTCTCCCATCAAAGAAAAGCCCAGGACCCGATGGCTTCACTGCTGAATTCTACCAAGCCTTCAAAGAAGAACTAAAACCAATCTTACCTAAACTATTCCAAAAAATCAAGGAGGAGATAATATTCCCCAACTCATTCTATGAAGTCTGTATCACCCTGGTACCAAAACCAGACAAAGACGCAACAAAAAAAGAAAACCATAGGCCAATATCTCTGATGAGCACAGATGAAAAATCCTCAAAAAAATACTAGCAACCCAAATTCAACAACACATTCAAAAGATTATTCATCATGATCATGTGAGATTCAACCCAGTCACTCAAGGATGGTTCAACATACACAAAGCAATCAATGTGATATATCATATTAACAGAATGAAGGAGAAAAACCAAACGATCATTTCAATTCATGCTGAAAAAACATTCAATAAAATTCAACATTCTTTCCTGATAAAAACTCTCAAAAAACTGACTACGGAAAGAACTTAACTCAATATGATAAAAGTCATACATGACAGACCCATGGCTATTATACTGAATAGGGAAAAACTGAAAGCCTTTCCTCTAAGATCTGGAATAAGACAAGGTTGTGCACTCTCACTATGGTTATTCAACATAGTGCTGGATGTTCTAGCTAGAGCAATCATAAGAGAAAGAAATAAAGTGTATTCAAATTAGGAAAGAAAGAAGTCAAATTATCCTTGTTTGCAGATGATATGATCTTATGTCTAGAGAAACCTAAAGACTTCACAAAAAAACTATTAGAACTGTTAAACAAATTAAGTAAAGTTTCAAGATACAAAATCAGCATACAAAAATTAGTAGCATTTCTATATGTCAACAGTAAAAAATCTGAAAAAGGAACTACAAAGTAATCACATTTACAATAGCTACAAATAAAATAAAATACCTAGGAATAAACTTAACCAAAGAAGTGAAAGATCTTTATAATGAAAACTATAAAACATTGATGAAAGAAATTGAAGAGGACACCAAAAAATGGAAAGATAATCCATGTTCATGGATTGGAAGAATCAATATTGTTAAAATGTCCATACTACCCGAAGCAATCTACAAATTCAATGAAATCTCCATCAAAATACCAAGAACAATCTTCACAGAAATAGAAAAAATAATCCTAAAATTTATATGGAACCACAAAAGACCCAGAATAGACAAAGCCATCCTAAGCAAAAAGGACAAAACTGGAGAAATCACATTACCTGACTTCAAATTATACTACAGAGCTGTAGTAAACAAAACAGCATGGTACTGGCATAAAAACAGACACATAGACCAATGGAACAGAATAGAGAACCCAGAAACAAATCCACACATCTATAGTGAACTTATCTTCAACAGAGTTGCCAAGAACATACAGTGTGGAAAGGACAGTCTCTTTAACAAATGGTGCTGGGAAAACTGGATATGCAAAATAATGAAAACAGACCCTCATCTCTTGCCCTGTGCAAAAATCAAATCAAAATGGATTAAAGACTTAAATCTAAGACCTGAATCTATGAAACTAATAAAAGAAAACATTGGGGAAACACTTCAGGACATTGGTTTGGGCAAGGACTTCTTAAGTAGTAACCCTAAACACAGGCAACCATAGAAAAATTGGACACATGGGATCTCATCAAGCTAAAAAGCTTCTGCACAGCAAAGGAAAAAATCAAGAAAGGGAAGAGACAACCCACAGAATGGGAGAAAATATTTGCAAACTATCCATCTGACAAGGGACTAATAACTAAAATATATATGGAGCTCCATCAACTCAATAGGAAAAAAGTCAAATAATCTGATTAAAAAATGGGCAAAAGATTGAAATAAACATTTCTCAAAGGAAGACATACAAATGACCAACAGGTATGTGAAAAAATGTTTAACATCACTAATTATCAGAGATATGCAAATCAAAACTATAATGAGATATCATCTCACCCCAGTTAAAATGGCTTTTATCAAAATGACAAGCAAAAATGAATGCTGGCAAGGATGTGGAGTAAGGAGAACCTTTACACACTGTTGGTAGGAATGTAAATTAGTGCAACTACTAGGGAGAACAGTATGGAGGTTCTTCAAAAAACTAAAAATAGAACTACCATATTGCCCAGCAATCCTACTGCTAGGTATATATTCAAAAGAAAGGAAGTCAGTATATTGAAAAGCTAGCTGCACTCTCATGTTTATGACAGCACTAGTAACAGTAGCCAAGATTTGCATTCAACCTAAGTGTCCATCAAGGGATGAATGGATAAAGAAATTGAGGTACACATATAAATGAAAGCAAGAACAAAGACTATATGATCCTTTCAATAGATGCAGAAAAGGCTTTTGACAAAATTCAGCACCCTTTTATGATAGGAACTCTTAACAATATAGGCATAGATGGCTCATACCTCAAAATTATTAAAGCCATATATGATAAACCCACAGCCAATATCATACTGAACAGGGAAAAGTTGTAAGCATTCCCGCTTAAAAGCGGAACCAGACAAGGTTGCCCACCATCTCCACTTCTATTCAACATAGTGCTGGAACTCCTTGTCAGAGCAATCAGACAAGACAGAGGAATCACAGGTGTCCAAATGGGGGCAGAAGAGATCAAACTGTCACTATTTGCTGATGATATGATGTTATATCTAGAAAACCTCAAAGATTCAACCAAGAGACTACTGGAATTGATAAATAAATTCAGCAAAGTTTCAGGATACAAAATCAATGCACACAAATCTGTAGCCTTCATATACACCATTAACAGTCTAGCAGAGAAACAAATCAAAGATGCATTACCTTTCACAATTGCACCAAAGAAAATGAAATACTTAGGAACATATCTAACTAAGGAGGTGAGAGACCTATATAGAGAGAACTATGAAACACTGAGAAAAGAAATTACAAAGGATGTAAACAGATGGAAAACCATAACATGCTCTTGGATAGGTAGAATCAATATTGTTAAAAATGTCTACACCACCTAAAGTGATTTACAGAATCAATGCAAGTCCCTATCAAAATACAAACATCATTTTTTGCAGATCTAGAAAAAATAATTCTACGCTTTGCATGGAACGAGAGAAGACCCCGTCTAGCCAAAGCAATCTTAAGCAAAAAGAACAAATTGGGAGGCATCAATCTACCAGACATCAAACTATACTACAAGGCTGTAGTAACCAAACCAGCATGGTACTGGCACAAGAACAGAGACATAGACCAATAGAACAGGACTGAGAACCCAGATATAAAACCATCCTCATACTGTCATCTGATCTTTGACAAAATAGACAAAAGCATACACTGGGGAAAAGAATCCCTATTCAATAAATGGTGCTGGGAAAATTGGATAGCCACATGTAGAAGACTGAATCTAGATCTACACCTCTCACCTCTCACAAAAATCAACTCATGATGGATAACAGATTTAAACCTAAGACATGAAACCATAAGAATTCTAGAAGAAAACATTGGAAAAACTCTTATAGACATTGGCCTAGGCAAAGAATTTATGAAGAAGACCCCCAAAGCAATCACAGCAGCAATAAAAATAAATAAATTGGACCTGATCAAATTAAAAAGCTTCTGCACAGCTAAGGAAACTATCACAGAGTGAACAGACAACCTACAGAATGGGAGAAAATATTTGCATGCTACACATCTGATAAAGGGCTGATAACCAGAATCTATATAGAACTTAGGAAAATCAACAAGAAAAAAATCAAACAACCCCATTAAAAAATGGGCAAAGGACATGAACAGAAACTTTTCAAAAGAAGACAGAAAATGGCCAACAAACATATATAAAATTGGTCAAGTTCTCTAATCATTAGGGAAATGCAAATCAAAACCACAAAGAGATATCACTTAACTCCAGTGAGATTGGCTCATATCAAAAAGTCCCAAAACAACAAATGTTGGCATGGATGCGGAGAGATAGGAACACTCATACACTGCTGGTGGGACTGCAAATTAGTACAACCTCTATGGAAAGTAATATGGAGATACCTCAAAGAACTAAAAGTACAACTACCATTTGGTCCAGCAATCCCACTACTGGGTATTTACCCAAGGGATAAAAGAAAACATTCTATAATAAAGACATCTTCACTTGAATGTGTATAGCAGCACAATTCACAATTGCAAAGACGTGGGAACAACCCATGTGCCCATCAATACATGAGTGGGTTAATAAAATGTGGTATGTGTATACCATGGGGTGCTACTCAGCCATAAAAAACAATGGTGAATTAATACCTCTGGTATTATCCTGGATGGAGCTAGAGCCCATTCTTCAAAGTGAAATATAACAACAATGGAAAAACCAGCACCATTGGTACTCACCATCAATTTGGTACCAACTGATCAATACTTATGTGCACACACAGAGATAATATTCATCAGGGGTTGGGTGGGGGGGAGGGGAGTGGAGGGGATGGGAAAACTCACACCTAACAGGTGTCAGGCACACTGTCTGGGGGAGGTTCACAATTATAGCTCTGACTTAGGCAGTGTATCGGCAATGTATGTAACCTAAGTGTTTGTACCCTCATAATATTCTGAAATAATTAACAAAATAAATTGAGGTACATATACACAAAGGAATATTATATAGCCATAAAAAGAATAAAATCCTGCCATTTGCAACAACATAGATGGAACTGGAGAACATTATGTTAAGTGAAATAAGCCAAGCACAGAAAGACAAATCTTGCACGTTCTCACTTCTATGTGGGAACTAAATATTAAAACAATTGATCTCTTTGAGACAGAGAGGAGAGTGATGGTTATCAGAGGCTGGGGAGGGTAGCGGGGAGAGGAGGATAAAGTGGGGATGGTTAATGGGTGCAAGAATATAGTTAGATGGAATGAACAATATTTGATAGCACAACAAAGTGACTGTAGTCAACAGTAAGTTATGATATACTTTAAAATAACCAAAATAACCAAAAGAGTAGAATTAGAATGTTCCCAACACAAAGAAATGATAAACTCCTGAGGTGATGAATGCCTCAACTACCTTGATGTGGTCAATTCACATTGTATGCTTGTATCAGAACACCTCATGTATCCTATAAATATATACAACTACTATGTACCCATAATAATTAAAAATTAAAAAATTAAGTAATATAACATAAATATACCCCAAACAAGAAATTATTTAAAATGCAACTCACTTTTCATCAACTGTACACAATCATCCAGCTTGTTAATACTGATTTCAGACATCAAAACATCTCCAAAATTCTAGCTTAATGTTACTTCAGTTTCTTCTTCTTGTATTTGCATTGTTCAAATAAATACTTTTGAAGAATTTGATGGCTTATCATTTTGTTGAAGAGAGTTGACTATCTTCTGTGCTCCATAACTGCAAAACATTTTCTTTTTTAGACTTATAAACATCAATTATTATAATCAATTCAATAAGCTTTAAAAATATTCTATATCATTTATTCCCTTCTAATCATCCCTATATCTACCTTTAGCATGTCTGTATGTGAAAACTGTATTTTGGAAGCAAAAGCTACAGATATCCGCCATAAGTATCACTGACAAAAACCGGGATATCAGGCAAACAGCCCATATTTGGGAAGGAAGCAATTAGGGGATAATAAGGTATAAAATATATATATATATTTCACAGATAATACTTCTAATTTATATTTTTAAATGATGTTGTTCTAAGACATCTTCTATATTTCCTAAAGATATAAAATTGTTCTACATTTTAAACTACCCCATTCCCGAGCAGACCCAACAGGTATGATAAGTGGGATCTCGTGTAGGAGGCCAGTCTGAAGGAGCAGTAAATACAATGGCATGCTTTTCTCACGTTGACCACTGCAGCATAAGATGCCAAGGAGACAACACAAGCATGTCTATGGCTTTGCTACCATCATGTCGGCTGACATTCCACGGGCCAAAATGATTCACATGGCCAAACCCAGTATCAGGGGGGTGGGGAAATAGATTCCACCCAAAGTGGGAGGGTTTTGTAAAGTTACCTGGCAAAGAGTGTGACTATATTCTTATTTTTCTTTGGCTTGAAGTATTGGGACCCATAATCCAATCTTCCACAGCTTTCTTGGAGGGTAATGTGAGACTTAAGGTTATTCTGAGGTTCTCAGCAAAGGATTTTGTTGCCTTAATTTGAGAGAAGTATTTAAGGGTACTTTATAATTCCTTCTTTGTGGTCCCCATGACAATCAGGTTCATTGACACTCTAGCCAGTAACATGGCCCCACGCCTCATCTGCTACAGTGAAACTCCAAGGAATCCAAAATGGCCATGTGGCAGTATCAACTTCCAATTTGGGGGAATTATTATTTGATAACATGATGGAAGCATTTCACACTTACATGTAAAACTATTAGGTATGCAGAGCTAGAGTTCTTATCTGAACAGTGTGTGAGTCTTGTGTTGTAATTGTGCATGGTGGCATCTTTGTTCTCATATGTTTTTATGCTTTTGACTATAGGGGAAACATCCCTATATATCAGTTGTTGATTTGGATCATGTGCCATGTCATATAGGACAACATTGTATGGTGAGATTCAACAATCAAATCTATAGCTGAGTATTCAACAGGGTATTCCCATATTCTATTTTGTCAACTGCTTATTGACAATAAGTACATGATATAACCAGGAAGTACTATTTCAACTTCCCTAGGCAATTGTAATAAAAGGGAGTATATTTCCAACACATTTTAAAAACTGCTTAATTTCCTTCAAATGGTGTCCTTAATATTTCACCAAAATTAGGTGATGCATTAGAATTTGTGTTTGACCAGTCAAGGTGTTGGTTGTGTGACTTTATGTCAGCTATTGCTCAGTGGAATTCTATTTCCTTACTTGCAAAATGGAAACAAAGAATCCTAGTTGCCTTTGCAGATTGAACACACGCAATGCATGCTATGTTACGGTGGGCTATGTGGAACAGTTGGAGGACAGAAGAAAACAGCAGCCATGTAGTAGCATACACACCTTTTCCTATTTATTCCATCAAACATGAATCTAGGTGCTGCTGCGAAGGTATTTTGAAGATGTGAATAAAATATTTAATACATTAACTTTAAGTTAATCAAAAAATAGATCACTCTGGGTAGCCCTGCCTGATTAGGTAAGCTCATTAAAAGAGGACATAAGCCTTCCTTGGGTCCAAAGACTTCAAATAACTGTTGTTTGCCTCTGCAATTGCTGTCCTTACCCTCTGAGTTTCCCTTCTTGACTGAAGGATGTGGACAAAAAATTCAGCCTGTACCCATGGGGTTCCAGCCTGCTTATGATCTGTGTGCCCTTCCTGACTGCCTGACCTATGAACTTTGAACTTGCTTAGTCAGCTTCAACAGTTGTCAGCCAATTCCTTGTAATAAATTTTTTTATTTTTATATATATATATATATAAAATACATATAGGTAAGTATAGATATAGACCTGTATAAATCTGTATATTTGTCTCCATTTATATACCTATATCTCCTACTAGTTTTGATTCTCTGGTTGAACACTGCCTTACACAGACCATCATGATCTTTCTAACTTTGCTTCCAGAAAGCCAGCAGGAACAACTGGCAGTACCACTTGGGTGAAGAAGGATGTTCCCCAATATACTTTCTTCATCCTCCATTCTTTCACAACCAAGTCTTACCAGTCAACAATGCCTTTAACTCCAGATAGAACTTTGATCTTTCAATGAAACTTGACTGGACAGCCAAGAATCTGAAAACATTTGAGGAAAGCATCCAAAATGAAGCCAAGCTAAAATAAATATAGAAAAGGAATCCAGAGAAGAGAGCAAAAATTGCCAGTAGTAGAAGAAAACTCCTCTTCACGCCACAAAAAAAAGAAAATAAAGAATTAATATCCTTAAAGAGTTAAGAGTAGATATCTCACCCATGAAGCAAGAAAAACTTGAAGTAAAAATAATCAATTTGAGAATAAGAAGGGACTCTTCTAAATAACAACAAAAAAAGTGTCTTAGCCAAAATAAAATTTCAGCAATTGTTAGGTGTTAAATAAAAAATACTAAGACAGTACATACTGTATGATTCCAATTATATGAAGTTCAAGAACAGGCAAAACCAACTATGGTGATAGAAATTAGATCAGTAATAACCCTGCAAATTATGGGTGGGAACTGTCCAGATGTCCAGATGGGGTGATGGAAACATATAATTTAATTGTGAGTGGTCACATAGGCATATGGTAATCCCCCCTTATCTGCAGGGGAGATGTTTCAAGACTCCTAGAGGATGCCTGAAACCGTGGACAGTACTGAATCCCCTAGACATACTATGTTTTTTCCTATACAAATGTGAAGGAAAAGGAAAATCTCAGGACCATCCCCCATCTCTTTATGCAAAAGGGAAGATCAAACCTGGAGGTTGAGTCATGCCATGCCCCTTTCTGAACGAGTAACTGCTACTAACATTATGCATTAGCCAGATCCCATGGAAAGGTAAAAGGCCACAGGCATCTACAAGGACTGCACCCACAGAAGTTCCTTACTGGCCTCCCATAAACAAGGACATGCAAATTGTAACTTTAGGTCTGTAGGCTAAGTCTAGCTCCTAAAACTAAAGTCTGTTCCATTCCACACTAATAATGTTGATTACAAGCTCATCTTCCCAGGTGCAGCCCAGAGACAAGACAAGATCCATCATTCTCCCACCTACCCAGGGACATCTGCACAATTGATGCTTCCTTCACTCCTTCTTTCTCTTCAAACATCCATCTTATCTTATGTAAAATGTATATTTCCAGGGCCACACAAGAATGTAACTATTTGTGTCACTGTCTACCCGCCTCCTCCTTTTTCTTTCTATATGCCCTCTCCCCTTAAATACCGAAGTTCCCAAACTCCTTGATGGAAAAAACAGTCACAGATGCATCTGTGGCTTATGTTTTTTCCAGGTGCATCCTCAAACTTTGGCTTAATAAACCCCCATTAATGGAGATCTTTGCCTCAGTCACTTATTTTGGGTTGTCATATACATGCCTATGATAAATTTATGAATTAGGCACAATAACAGATTAATAACAATAACTGATAATAAAATAGCATAATTATGACAATGTACTATAATAAAAGTCATATGAATATGGTCTGTCTTTCAAAATATCTTATTGTAGTGTACCCCAGGTAACTAAAACCACAGAAAGCAAAACTGTGGATAAGGGGTGACTACTGTACACACTCATCAAAACTCATTCAATTGCACATCTAGAATCTTTGTATTTCATGCTATATATCTTTTACTTAGATTTTTAAAATACTGAAAAAATGCAAAGAAATTAAAAGTGGAAGAGAAGAACCAACAGAATGAAATTATAAGTTTAAATAAGTGACTTTTTAAGGGTCAAAGGATAAGAATTTCCAGATTGGTCCCACTAAGAACCCAAAGTAACGAATAAGAAAACACCAGCATTCAGATAACATATCTGGGCATTTCAGAACTTCAGGAATAAAAGTTTTTAAAGCTCTCATAAGGAACGAACAGATCACATATACATATACAGAATGAATTATCAGAACGTCTTGAGCAGTTTCAAAACAAAGACTGAAGTGAAAGAATCTTTTTAAAATTCTGGATGAAATTTTTTTTGACTTAAGATCGGAGCTAAACTACTGATCAATTGTGAGGAAAAATAATGATATTTTGCTCTAAAATTCTCAAAGTGTTACCTTTCATGCTCCTTTTTCAGAAAGCTACCAGAGCATGTGCTCCACCCAGATAAGGAAAAAAGTCAGGGGAGAGAAAGAGAAAGTAGGTTTATGGTATCCCAGTGTAGGGCAGGAAATACCCAGCTCACAGCCGTGCAGTGGGCCTGGAGAACGCACTGTCCAATTTGGGACAAGAGGCCTGTGTGTTCAGGACAAAGTTTTTTATTTTATTATTTTTAGTAACACCGTTACCTGAAATACGTGATCATTTTGAGAGGCATTCGGGATCAAATTTTTGATAGGTCCATAGGAAACTAAGAAAAAATAGTGCATTTATTAACTTTAGGGGAAAAATAAAAACAAGAAGTTGAACAAAACCTTGAAAATAGGATGAAAATTTAGTACTTTCTGCTGTAACTGTAAATAATATTTACGTGGTCACAGTAATATAAGCACTAAATATTGATTTAACCAAAATTATATTGTAACTCTATTGAGAAATCAAGCAGGGAAATATGTATTTGTGTGCGTTAGGGGAGGGGATTAAGAGCACTGGATTCTTATCTTCCAGAGTAGAAGTCATTAGGGAAATGTCCTAAACTAAGCAGTTGAGAAATGCAAAGGTATTATTTATATACATGGGGATAAAACCAGGAGCACTAAGTAAGAGAGTCAAAAGTGGTTCATTCTGAGGGAGAAGAAACTTGAGGGTGAAGGGTCAATGAACTGCTATTTTTCATTTTCTTGGACTTTATTAAGTATGTTCATTTTGCTTTTATGCAAATAATATGTAAAAAATTAAAATAAGACAAAGATTCTCAAGGGATAGCTCTAAAGATCAAATGTGATAACATGATATACCCTTGTCAAGCTGTAATTCACTATATAACTATTTGTTGTTGTTATTGCCTCCCTAATAGAAGCAAACATGGGTGGATCATACAAGAGGTATCAAGATAACAGGGTTCTTGTCACAGTCCTGCCATTAACTACCTGTGTGAAACAGGAAAAGTCATTCCTCCACTTAAAACATCAACTTGTTTGTTTACAGAATAAAATAATAATTTCTGCATGCTTGCTTTGTATGTAAAAGTACTTCACTAACTATAATCACTGCTCTTCGAAAGGATGGTGATTATTATTTACACAGATCTGACTCAATAGGCTGACTTTGTGGGGAATTTTAGACTAACTTAGACTCACCTTTGCCAAAGAGATTTACTTCTGCTTCTTGAGACTGGTCATCTAAGAGGTTTCATTCATTCATAAGAATACAGGAAAGCAGAGGATGCTCTGAACATTGGGTCCACTGCCTTTTCTTGTCCGAACCTGGACTGTCATTGTGGCTCTTTGACTGACGTGGCTTTCTTTACCCTTGCTGTCTGTATCAGGCAGGAAAATAGGAGCATAAATATTTAACCTTCAAAAAGGGACTCATTTACTGGAACTCTGACTGTATGAACTGGGGTTATAAATCTTTCTGAGGTATTTCAATATGCATAAGAGAATGAAACCACATGAATGACGGAGCTAACTTTAACCTTTGATTGTTTAAAAGCAGTCTTTTTCCTCCCTCTTAAGAAGGGGGGGTGGCCTCTGAACATATATACCATTGTCAGACATACATGATGAAATTTATCCTTTAAAGTGGCCCCTCCTTTTTTCTTTCCGGTGCTCTGAAATTTATATCAAGTCTGTCAAGAAGCTGAAAGGAAATGATATTTTATAGCTGCCTATAGGTTTTGTTATGCTGGAAGAGAACCATTTCGCTTTGCTCACAATAGACTGAAAGGAAAATTGTCGTTCTTTGGCTGCCTGTCAATAAGAAGAGGGCAGAGGGAGGATCCTTAGTACCAGGACAGATGACAGACTCCTGCAGACCAAGGTACATTGTGGTACTTATGTGTGCTTTCTGAGGGTTTATATTTAATTAAAAGAATTCATTAAACAGCAAAGAGAAAGCAAATTCTTTCTCTATGCATAATATTATCTTAGATGCTAAGATAAAATTTAATCTAGGTAGAGGCAGAGAGTGTATAAAAATGCATACACACTCAAACGTGGGAGCAAACTGTAGCTGAAGCTGTGGGAAGGGGCATAGGGGTTTGAGGGTCTCTTATGTGCAGATGATTTTACATAATATTTTACTTAACCATTATGGTCTCCTATACTTTCCATATTCCACACATGAGAATATTTAAATATTCAAAGAGTTTAACTTTCCCTAAGTCAGTCCGTTGGGAAGTGATAGAGTCCAGAGAGAACCCTATTAGGTTTCATCTGGGTTCTTTCTACCTCTTGACTTTCATTTGGATTTATTTCAACAGAGATTTACTGAACACCTAGTATGAATCAGTCACTATCCCCAACCTCAGGATATTTGCAGCATAGTTTTTTATGAAAAGAGATATTTTTATTCTCATCTTATCAAATATCTAACTTACTATATTATATTTATAGATGGTTAGAATTAACATTATATTAAACTTAGGGCAAACCCTGATTTGGAAGGCAGTTTTCCATCAAGTGAAATACCTTATTTATTTGTTGTTAAACTTTTAGGTTTTCACTTATTCTCTCATACATTGTCTTTAGCATTCCTCACCTTAACCCATGGCACTGTTTTATACCCTGTTGCTCAAAACAAAACTCTAGAAATGCAGTCCCAAACTTTATCTGTATAGTATCTATCAGCTTCCTGCTGCCTCTTCATCTCCCCTGGCTCTACCCTGTTCCCTAGCAGCACCTTTCCTCCTTAGACTCTGTATTATTCAGGGTTCTCCAGAGAAGCAGAACCAACAGGATAGATACAGATATAGGTAGGGTTATAGATATGGAGATCTGCCATCTTCAAGCTGGAGAATAAGGAAAGCCAGTATTGCCATTCAGTCTGAGGCTGAAGGCCTGACCAGATGGGGTCCACTGGTGTAAGTTCTGGAACCCAAAGGCCCAAGAACCAGGAGCTCTGATGTCCGATGACAGAAGGTGGATGTGCCAGCTGAAGAAGAGAGAATTTGCCCTTCCTCTGCCTTTCTGTTCTATTTTAGCCCTCAGAGGATTGGGTGATACTTACCCACATTGGTGAGGCTGGACCTTCCTTACTCAGTCTCCTGATTGAAATGCTAATGTCTTCAGGAAACACACCTTGAAATAACCTTATACCAGCTGTCTGGGCATCCTTTAGCCCACTCAAGTTGACACACACAATTAACCATTATAGACTCAATGACAGCATCCTTCCTGCTTCCACTTTTGCCCTAACCAATTTCTCTTCCCCATGCAATATATCCTAATCTTTTTCAAACATAAAGATTAGCATATCTTTATGCTAAACAAGATCCCTTGTTTTGAACCCTCCCAAGGTTTCTCATTTCTCTTAGAATAATCTCCAAACTCTTTGCCAAGGGCACAACGTCCTGCACGGTCTGGCCTTTCCTCTCTCCACCCTCGCTCCACATTGCTTGCCCGTTGCCCAAGAGGCTGGACCTACTCTATCTGGCTTGTGAGCATGGTGGGGCCTTCCTACATCGGAGTCTTTACACTGGAAGTTCCCTCTGCTGGGAATGCTCTTTCCTCCCCGACTCTGCTGAATGTTTGGATGCTTCTTAACCCTTTGGTCCTTGCTCAAATGTAGCCTTCTCAAGGAGACCTGAATTTCCTACTGAAATTGCTGCTCCCCCCATTACTGAAATTGCTGCCCCAACTCATCTTAATGAGAACCTGCAATTCATCTGATTGTATCATTTGGTTGTCATTAAAAGTCCCTGTCTGCTAGTCTTCTGCTGTAGCTCTAGCACTGAGAAGAGTGCCTGGAACCAGAGTTACAGAATAAACATCTAGTCAATGGATGGGTAGGTTGCCATAAACATTGCCACGGAGGAGAATAATGAGCCCCTGAGCTCACTTGGAACCTGACTCTATTCTTGCCAGTTGCTCCTTCTTGATTCCACCTGCAAGCTTTGGACCTCCAGGGCCTGGGATTGGCTCCTGCTCAAACTGAAACCAGAACCACCTGTCAGTGTTCCCTGTCTAACGCAGAATGTGCCCTTAGGCCACTGAGGTTGATG
The DNA here is from genome assembly GCA_023783475.1 of Daubentonia madagascariensis. Classification (NCBI taxonomy): domain Eukaryota; kingdom Metazoa; phylum Chordata; class Mammalia; order Primates; family Daubentoniidae; genus Daubentonia; species Daubentonia madagascariensis. The sequence goes on along the minus strand of JAKFHU010000144.1, from coordinate 23,743,511 downwards.
CTCACTTCTGTGATCATGTACCTTTTACACAATAGACACACAGTTGGTGCCCATTCTGTGCCAGGCATGGGGGAGGTACTAGGCACAGGCACAAAGCTGTAGTCCTCCTTCAGGGCAGGGCAATGGATAAGAAGGATGAACGCAGCAAGCAGACTGCCTGGGTTCAAATCCCAGTTCTACCTCTCACTAACTCTGTGAAGTTGAGCAAATCTTTAATCTGTTTGTCTCAGTTTCTTCATATGCCCAGTGAAAGAAAATCATAGTACCTACCTCATAGGGTTCTTGAACATTTAATGAGTATATGTTTGCAATTTCTTAGTGTCTGGTGTAAAATAACTGCTATGTTAACATAAAAAAAAAATCAAATAAATAAATAATAAAATTTTCCCTTTTTTCCCCCAGAAGCTCATAGGCTTTTGGTTGCTCATCACTGCCTTGGTGTTAAGTTTCATTAAAAATCCTCTCCCCTAACTCTTGCTCACTCTTCTTGCCCAGTTCTTGGGATACCTGTGGCTCCTGGTTCTCGCCGCCTTTGCTTCTGGTCTGTTGCCGGTCCTTGCCCACAGCACAGTGCCTCACTCATAATAGATGTGCAGTTAACAAATGACTGAATGGATAAAATAATTGGTTGAATCCCTCTAAGCTCAAGCTGACATGCTGGACTCTGCAGCCATGGTGTGCCGTGACCTGCACTTCCTGTCCAGTCCTTTACGACTTTCCTTAGCACTTCTGGTCTGGGCTTTCTTCTTCGTCTCGTCACTGATTTAACTGCACACAGTTGTTTCCTACACCATTACACTCCTTCCTTAAAGCTCATTTAGCTACACTTTTTTTTGAATTGATTTTGCTTTGTGACGAGAAACTTCCAGCAGCTTACGTGGTACAATACAAGTCTAACTTTCTTTTGGAAGTTTTGTGGTCCATCTGTAAACTTAATTGTCTTTTCAGTTTCTGAAAGCAGAAACAATCTTTGGGAAGTCTCCTTTTTTCATCAGTGAAGTTAACATGAAAATTCGACCTCTAAACCAAACCTTTAAACACCTGACTTGACAATTTATTACTTCCACAGTTATTGTTATTAGACCAACCCTAGGAACAAGTAACTCATCTAAAACACATTGTTTGCCTGCTATTGTTATTAAGACAGGTGCAAACCTCCGTGGTATCAAGAAACCGGTCATTTGCAGATAGCAAATAATATGATATGAATTTACCATTGACACTCCAGACACTTCACAGTATGACCTCCTTCTGACTTATCAAACTGTCCATAAAAATTGATCTTTTAGTGAAACGCAGATCTTTTCTTTGAGATAGGACTTGTTATGTACATCAATTATACCTTTGATCTCTCAAAGGTAAATACAGCCATCATCCAATTTGAATAATCAAATGTGGCCCAAGCACTTCAACAAAAGATCAAATGAAAAAATACATTAATTGAAGTGTTTTTTCTTGCATTTGTATATGTATATGTACAACTTTATTTCTGATTAAATTGACAAAACTGTTTCCTTTGTATAAATGCACTTAAATAAGTTGTAATTCTGATACAGCTATTCCAGTTCTAAGTGGGACTTCAAATTTAATTTAAACCTTGTAAAAGTCTCCAAACCCTAAGTCTGAATTAGGTTCAAATGGGCTAAGCAGCTGTCTGGTTCATTTTCATTATTTTTATGAGTACATGGTATGTCAGACCTTTCTAAGAGTGAATGAGGGGGCTACACTTCTCTTATTATAAGCTAGACATGCTCTCTCAGTGTAAAATGCCTTTAAAAGACAAACTGTACTAATAGGAATTGGGGGGGGGAATAGAAGCTGTATAAAATCGGAGCACTAAATACACTGACTTTACTCATTGCAAAGGTTTTCCTTGAAATCCTCATTATTCTTTTAATAAACAGCAAGTGTATATCCCTAGCTTTCTAATTCACTACAAATTAACAATAAAAATAGAAGTTTTGAAGGGTTACAAGAGGCAGGTAAACTGCTGGATTGCCAGCGGGGAACCTGGTAGTAAGAGAGGATTGAAAACAACAACAACAACATTTTTGAAAAGTAACAATTATAGAAAAGGAATTCTTTGGGGCCATTTAGGGTAGGGGTAAGCCATCTTCCTGAGAAAGCTCCTATTGTAGCCTAATGCTAAATTTGATATTCGGTATAATGATTCCTAGAGGCCATGTCAATTATCCCTGTATGTGTTAATAAGGGATCTCACAGTTAGCAAGAGTTCCCTCCCAAAGTATTCAGAAATGGGTACGTTTGGCTGCTCAAAGTGTTAAGCTTTAATCACCAGAAAATTTACTTATGAGAAATGTGTTATCCTTCAGTAACGCTACAGAAGCATGGCAAGGGAATAATAATTAATAAAAAAGCAATAAGAATTAACCTCCCTGCTAGGCTTTCGTTGGAAGACATTACATATCAAGTTTCATGCAATTCTTACAATAATCCGTTAGGTAGCAACTACTGTTATCTTCATGAGGGCACCGAAGCCCAGAGAGGGTAATCATCTTGCCAAACATCACAAAGTGAAGGTAGAATTCAAACCTGTGTCCATGCTCATGCTATAAACTCTACACCAGGTCACTTCACAGGTCGCAGTGCAGTCAAGTTCCATGCATCCACAGTCTGAGGGACTCACATTGAGTTCTAATGGGGAGAAACGTAAGTGGTATGGAAATATTGGTAACCCATAATTTTAGTGAAAATCCTAAAAATAAAAATAAATACGTGTTACAGAATTTTAGTGTAAACACATTTTATTATATTGTACAATATCTAGTCATATATCGCTTTGGCAACAGAGTCAGTTTTCGTCAATGAATACGTGATTTAACGAAATCGCATTTTAGATACTTTAAGAGACGCAAACATTCTATGCAAGAAAAGGAAACGGGAAGGCAAACGCTAAGAATCCTGTGGATGAACACTTTACATCTTAAAGGAAGAGTTATTAATAATTTCAAAACTCCACCGTGCAGTACTTTTAGGGACCTACTACAGATTCAGATACTTGCTGAATTGGGTTTCTAGGATCCTACCTAGACAATGGGAAGTTCACTTGTGAATACTAAGGACTAAAAAGTTAGGAAATGTAAGCTCACAAGAGACACAAAAATGCCTTGATAATTTAGTCATTATAGCGCAAGGAATGGATGTCGGTGTGATATGTAAGATCTCCTGCCCAAAAGCTTATGTTGAGTAAAGTGAAAGAATAACAGACCCTATTATTATTCCTACTCTTTCAAGTCCAAATCCCCCAGCCACGACTCCTAAGTGCCCATCTCATCTGGCCCTGCTCACCCTCCATCTTCCTCTTTTGCTATTCCCTCCCTTGCTCGCTGGATTCCTTAAAGTTCCTGAAATTTTACTGAACACTTACTGTCCTCCAGGCCTTTGGACCCACCTAACAGACTAACCTGTTTCAAGTGTCAGATGCTATTTCCTTTGGAAAACCTCCCCTGGCTTAGGTGCTACCAGGTGATCTTTTGGGACCCTGTCCTGTCGTTAACACCCACTTCATTGTCACTGCTCCTTTACATGTACCTCTGGTCCTTCTCTTCCCAGGCTGTAAGCTCCATGTGTGCAGGGATGACATCTGCCCTGCTTATCATTGTAACTGCAGTGCATAGCACATGAGAGGCACTGAATGTATTTCTTGACTGAATAAGTGAGTATACTATTTAATTATCTCTTGTTTTTCTACAGAGGGCCCCACTGACAACATTTGCTCACCTGTGTTACCTTGTGCACAGTCACAGTGACAGGAGCCCCTCTGAGATGGCAGTATGGTGCCTGGGACTTCCAGCCCACATTTGGCACACATGAACCAACACAGGGCTTACCCCCTCCCCTAGTTTGTAAGTTTATTCATCTGAGAAGTTTTCTAAGAAACTTCTAGTAGAATTACATTCAATCGAACATTTGATGAACACCCTTTAATAAAGAGAATAAAGTTATATGAGCTGTCTGGGAGACCCTGGGAGCTACTGCCCCACACGGAAAAAGCTTTCGCTTGCCAACAAAAGCAGTTCCTCCCCATCCCCAGGCACCAGCACTAGAAAAGGATCTACTGTCATTTGAATCCTTTTTACTGACAATCTCCCTTTACCAGCTGGTTTTCAGTAGGCTTGACAGATTTTTTTGTTAAATCATATTTCTAAGCTTGCAGTGTGTGTTTCTCCTATTTATCATTCTGTCCTTGGTCTAAGTCTCTCCTCAAGGCCACTTTTACTTTTCCAACAGTGAGGCTCAAGTATATCTAGATTGAGAAATGCGGACGTAACTGAGGCCCATTTATCTCCACTAATTAAAAGGTGAGGGTCAGTTTAACAGCTGGGCCCCGAGAATGACATTGCAGCAACAGTGAAGGTGGTGGGCTCTGCACAATTTTGCACATTTCTTTTGTATCCTCCCCAGTAAAGTTTACCAGTAAGGCCCCAGCTTCTCCTCTTGACATTCAAGATATCCCATCTCTGCCCCAACCTGCTTTCGGAAGTCTGCTTTTCATCCTGTGCACAGACTGGATGTGTGTGGCCCAGAGAGCTCCCCTTGCCTGGGACTTTGCCGGCGTTGTCCTTTCTACGGCATGGCTTTTGGTAGATATCTTTTGAAATCACATTGACTCTTAAAGTCAGCAAATGTAACACTGAAGAAATCCCATTGAGGTAATTTTATGGTGTTTTTTCTGACTGGAATGGATGTTCCTATTAATAATCATCTGATGAAGAAATTGCTCCCAGGAAAAGGGAGGAGACCGGGAGAGGGGGAAATGTGTACCTCTCTAAGAATGGGGTCAAATTACCCTAAAATTTAAGTTGTGAAGATGCCCAGAGCCTTTCTGGAGAGATCTCCTCTTGCAGAATTAGAAGGAACAAGGCAAGTAGTCTTCCCAGGAAGGTCCTAACGTTAGATTGGGCTTGAGTGAGTAGTTCAAGAGGCCTGGGGCCATGATAAGATAGAATAATTGCAGCCAGGTAAATGGCAGCTTTCTAGTTTGCCAAGAGAACGTTTAGAGAATAACACAATCATCTCTCTCTTTGTTTAGGTCTAAGAGAGCTGTTGGAGAGTTGAATTGGTGCTGGAGTTTCAGCTTGTTCCTCAACTAGGAATCTGGTAGATATTCTGGGCACTCCCATATTATTGATAGTTTTAGAACAAACCCCACCTGGTTTCCTGAGGCCTTCTAGGTCTGGGATAAACCATACCGCCACTCCAGACGCTGCTCTTATTTAGGATAATAGAATATGTCATTGCCTTAACAATGCTGTGCATCCTTCCTCTTGAAGGCAGCTGAGGAGGAGAGGCAAGTATACATAGAGGCCAAGGAACCTTCTGGAAGAAAAGAATAAATATTCAGTCACCCTGTCCTTCTGAAGATAACATTGATAGAGCATCTCTGACAATAGTGACACCCTATCTGAAAGGCCACTGGGCCCCCCTCCTCTCAGTAGGAAGTCTAAAACAGATGCCTGAAGCTCAATACCAAAACTGGACTGTTTCTGGAGATGCTTCTTCTAGACACAGAGTGGCACTAAGGCCAGAGTCCTTTTCTAACCAAGCCACTGGGGCAGTACTTTGAAATCATGGCTATGAATTAAGAAGAAAATACAGCAATGTGCAACCAGGTAAATGTTGGAGTGGGCTGAGATTTTACCACCACGTGAGCCTCTATTCCTTCCTCCGTATCTGGAGAACTCCTGTGGGAGGGAGACTCATGGAGCCACTTTACACGGGAAGTGAAATACTGAGGAAAGAGCATTCTCAGGCAGAGGAAACAGAACATGCTAACGAGCTGTCAGAGTGTGAGTTTGGATCTCAGGGGGAAAACAGGGAAGTGACAGGCCCAGGTATTGTCTGTCCATTTATGAAGCACATGCTGGAACACACATAGCCACTGCTCGTATCTTGATGCATTTTTTAAAATGTTTCATTTTGAGACAATTGCAGATTCACACCCAGTTAGTTGTAGGAAATACAGAGAGATCCTATGGACCCTTCACCAAGTCTCCCCCAATGGTAACATCTTGTATAACTATAGTATAGTGTGATGACCAGGAAATCAACATTGTTACAATCCACCAAAAAACATTTCTCCAGTATTATATGCACTTGTGTGTGTGTGCATGAATGTGTTTGGTTCAACAGAATTTTATTACCTGTGTAGACTTTCGTGACTACCAGCACAGTCAAGGTACAAAACAATTCCAGAACAAGACTCCCTTGTGCTACCCTTTCATAGCCATAGCCACCCTCCTCCCACTCCACCACCCTCAGCCCTGGCAACTACTAATCTCTTCTCTATCTCTGTAATTTTCTCCTTTCAAGAATGTTCTATAAATGGAACTATTCAGTATGTAAATTTTGAGGATTGGCTGTTCCATTCAGCATAATTCCCTGTGATTCATTCAAGTAGTTGCCTATATCAGCAGTTTGTACCTTTTTTATTGCTGATTAATATTCTGTAGTTTGGATATACCACAGTTCATTTAACCATTCACATGCTGAAGGACATTTGAGTTGATTCTAGTTTTTGGCTATTATAAATAAAGCTTCTATGAAAATTTGTATATAGGTTTTTGTGTGACATAAGCATTTACTTCTCTGAGATAAGTGCCCAAAGTGGAATTTGTGAGTCATATGGTAAGTGTATGCTTACTTTTTTAAGGAACTACCAAACTCTTTTCCAGAGTGGCTGTACCATGTACATTCCCACCAGCAATAGTGATCTAGTTTTTTTACATTCTTCTTAGGGTTTGGTACTACTCTTTTTCTTTTTACATTTTAGCCATCCTGATAGATGTATAGTATTATCTCACTGGGGTTTTAATTTGCATTTCTCTAATGGCTAATGATGTTGAACATCATTTCATGTGCTTATTTGCCATCTGTACATCCTCTTTCATGAAATATCTGTTCATGTCTTTTCCCCAACTTCTAGTTGGACTATTTGTTCTTTTATTGTTGAGTTTTAAGAGTTCTTCATATAGTCTCAATACAAGTTCTTTACTGAATATGTGGTTTGCAAATATATTCTCGCACTTGGTAGCTGATCTTTTCATCTTCCACAGAACAAAAGTTTTTAATTTTGATGAAGTCCAGTCTATTAATTTTTTCTTCTATGGATCTTACTTTTGGTGTCAAGTCTAAGAACTTTTTACCTAGCCCTAGATTGCAAAGATTTTCTTTTACATTTTCCCTAAAAGTTTTATGTTTTACAATTAAGTATGTCATCCATTGGAGTTCTTTTCATGTGTAAGGTGTAAGATTTAGGTTGATGTTCTTTTCTTTTCTTTTCTTTCTTTTTTTTCCCTGGGAATGTCATTTGCTCTGGCTCCATTTGTTGAAAAGGCTAAGCTTCCTCCACTGAATTGCAATATATTTTAAAATATTGAGCACTGTGTTAATCTATTTTACATGACTTATCATATGCAAATGTTATGTGAAAATCTACGTCTCCCATTCTATTTTCTTTATTGCTCACTCTCTTGGCCCTTTGTAAAACACTACATAAACTCTCTATTCTGGCAAAATGTGTTTAAACCAAACATGTAAATATAATTCTGAATAGTATGACCATATTATATTGGTGTCATTAGAGGCTCTACTTCTGAGTACTTTTAAGTATACAATGATCTCTTTAGTTGTGCTTTTCATGAACTTAATAGATCACTAAATGACAGTTCTACGTGGATTTAAGGCTAGAAGACTATGTGTTTAGAATCCCTGAAACTGAGTTGATCTTGGAAAGGTGCTCTATCAATTGCTTTGAACACCTAACACATAAAACAAATGCAGGGATACGTAGCTATCTAGACAGCTGGGCACTGGCCAATGAGCTGGAGGTTAGAGCTGTATAACTATGTGACTATTTCAGAAAGAATGACTTCATTTGGAACAGAAGGACCTTAGAAATACTGTACATTTTGTTCATTAAGAAAATACCTAACAATAATTATTCTTTCTGCCCATAACATCATGGAAACTACATGTGGTTAATTGCATCAGATAGTAGTGATTGCAAATGAGGGCAAAATAACTGTTCTAGTACTATGGAGTACTAAGGTATCATACTGGAATAATAGTATTGCTAGTGATATATTATTAAAAGTGTGATGGGTTTGTCATCGTCTTCCACACTCCCACCTGAGAGGGAGCCAGGGTCCAAGGCCAAGGCTCACTTGTGCTTCCTGTTGGAATGCCCCCAGGAAGGATAATGGAGACAGCAGGTTGGAAGTAAAATAAAATATCTTAGGGGAGAGCAGAATAGATGCCATAAGTATGGATGTGGTGCTGGAGAGAGAAAGTGTTGGGGAAGGGCATGTGATCAGGCTCTATTGGAAGAGCTGGGAATTGTGCCAGGGAATCTCTCTGATCACTTCCTAGGCTTCAGACCCCTGAAACCACCACCACATTCTGCTCCTGTTTTTCTTAATGCTTCTCCTATTCTATTTCTCACCCCCCACCCCCAAGAGAACATGGAAGCCTAACTAGTTCTCTGGGAAACACTTCACATTATTAAGCATTTCAAAAGATGCTTAATCTTATTAATGACCTGGAAAATGGGAATGTAAACCAAAAATACGATGCTTTGGAATTTGAATGATCTTGAACAGGGAAGGATGTGGCACATTTGTTTCTAAACAATGCACTTCTAAAAAAAATTGTAAGGTAGAATATAACTCTTTGGACACAACAGATATATAAATTAAAACTCAGTATTTCTGATAAAACAGCAATGTGTAATGGGGTTGCAGTTATTAGACTTCTCTTGTCCATCTACATGTGAATTGAAGTGCAAGTAGGTGTGTCCCATCACCTGGATTGGAGGCAACAGTTCTGGCTTTTGGTCAGGAATGCCCTTCACTCCCCAGTGGTGGAAACACAGACTCCCAGGAACAGGAGGCACTAATGATGCCCTCTAAGGTGACCTCCAAATAACTCACAAATTTTTTACAACATACCTGGGAAGGATAAAGCCAAAAATTGCTTGAAATTTTTTTTTGAGGAAATTTACCCATTCCTCCCCAGTCTATTTATGCTTTCAGCCCATTCTCTGTTCTTTTATTGAAGTAAAACTCACTGCCTCGTAACTTCTTGACAGAAGCTCTATGCTCCAGAGTACACAGAAAAGTTGAAACCTGCATGCATATGACAGGCTTTTAAAAATGTGAAGACAGTTCTCATGTCTCCCTCCCAAGGCTTTTTCTTACCCAGATGAAATAACTGCTTCTAGTTAGTGAATGTGAGCTACCTAAGGCACATGCTTGATATGTGCTACCTGCACTGTCTCATAAATCTTGTCAAGAGCACTGCCAGAGAAACATCATTATTGACACTTTCAGAGGGGTACATTGAAGTTCACAGAGGCAGTGATCTCAAGGTGCCCTATCTGTGTTAAAGCTGAAGCTGGAACCCCAAAATATTCCCTGCTGAGTTAATGATTCCCTCATGCATCTTGACGCCCATGGCTAAATACCCTCAGTGCCTTTAATCTTCTTCTCCTATCCCAAACCCTATATTATCCTGTTCTCACTGGAACCTCCTGCAGTGGGTGGATCTTGTTTTTTCTGCCCTGTCTCTGGCTTCCTCAGGAATGACTGGTTCCCACATTCCAACCAGAGGGTCACTGTAGGAGCTGACATTTACATGTAAGTCTCCATGACCTTTGCCACGTTAGATTTAGACAGGGGTGAAAGCCTTCCATAGGTCAAATATAGTCCTCCCCTGGGAATATGCATCCCAATACTGGGATGTTCAACATTTGATTTTCTTAAGCCAATCTCTTAATATGGCTCCTATGGTTTGAATATGTCTTCTCTAAAATTTAGGTGTTGCCAATCTGATAGATTAAGTGGTAGGGCTGTTAAGAGGCAATTAGCCCATGAAGCCTTCTTCCTCATGAAGGGGATAAAGCCTTTATAAAAGAGGCTTCAGGTGGTGTTCAGTTAGCTTGCCCTTCTGCCTTCTTCCATGTGAGGATACAGAGTTCCTCCTCTCTGAGGATGCAGTGACAAGGCGCCATCTTGGAAGCAGACAGCAGCCCTCACCAGACAACCCAACCTTCCAGCCTCCAGGATCTTGGACTTTGCAACCTCCAGAGCTGTAAGAAAATAAATCTCTATTCTTTATAAATTACCCAGTCTCAGATGTTATGTTATAGCAGCACAAAAGGATGAAGATAATGACTGTAGTTGGGTTTTTCTCACTAATAAACACCACAGTCCTATCTAAGACCAAAGTGGGCTATTTTCTGTGACAGCCCTAGAATGCTGAATTAGCTAAGTTCAGGTGGGGTGGGATGCAGTGAGAATCCTTTTGTTTCATGTTGGAAAGTCAATTTTGTCTTCATTCTGCCGTATCTGAGCAGTTGGTTTGACTATTGCCTACAATACCTTGGGACTCAGACCATATGCCCACAAAGTTTGTAGCTTTAGGCAACTTGGTATAAAAGTATCAAGATATATTGAGTGTTTCAGCTACTCTTGGCCTTCAAGAGTAGGTGCTGCAAGAAATCATCAGTAAAACTGGCCTATTTGAAAGCAAATAAGAAATAGCAAGACCAGTGTAAGTAGTCAAGTAAAATTATCAAGATTTAGAAACACGAAATTTTCTTTCAAGTACATTGTGATCATGTATCAACATTTTCTTGCCATCAAAGAAATGCAACAGAAAATGACACATATATAATTAGTGAAAGGAAAACAAATGCTGGACATAATATTGCTAAGGTAGATACACAATAGTTGATATCTCATAGGGAAATTAAACTATAACCCTTTGGGTCATCTTTTTATGAACAGAAAGCATTTTCATCATTATAAGATAGAAATCATTTGCATCACTAGTGGCAAAATTATTTGCATTGCAGTTGGACAAAAATCATTTACAACCTATCAGTTTTCTACAAACAAACATTAATATTTAAAAGTTTGTAAAATATCTGTGCTCTAGGTAATAGTAAATGGTCAGATGATCCTTAGATAAATGTGTTAAAGAATGCCTTAAGTTGATAATGAAGATCACTCCAAACTTTTTATGTGTATGTAGTTCATGGTCTTTCTAGATTGGTAAATTTTTGCCTTACCCTAATATTAGAGGACAGATTTGGAAACCTGAAATCTTTAATTTTGAATAAGGACATCCCAGAAGAACAAGAAGAATCACAGATAATCATGTTCCATAGGAATGCATATTCCTGTTAACCCTCTACATGGCAAAACTCCTAAGGATTCACATCAGCTTAGATCACATCTCTTTTGGTTAACCTGAAGTATATTTTCTCAATTTTGCTCTAAAGCAGAGTCTCTAAGTCTGGAACTAAGAAACTGAAACTGAAATGTAAAGTCCAGATTCATTTTTTTTTTTACTTCAAAATATATTTATAAATACACAAATATATTTATATAACATATTAAATATATTTATAAGAATACATGTACATATATTTATGAGTATAAATATATGTTTATTTTAAAATAAATTTATACATACATATATAAGTTGATTGTTGGCAAGCTTAGAAAGATCACCATACTCAAATTGATACATGGATGACTAAATTAAAGAAGAACTTTCACTGAATAACCCTACAGCAGTAGCACTCAAATGTTACTGCATATCATAATTAACTAGGGGTCATGTTAAAAGGTCAATTGCTGAGCCCCACACCTAGTACTTTAGTAGGTTTGGGTTAAGTCCCAATAATCTACATTTTTATAATTTTAACTTTCATGGTCTTAAATGCATGTGGTCTGGGGATACCACTCTGAAGCCATTTCTAAAGTCTATCTTAGACACATGTACTCACATCAACTGTAAATGCAATGTTTAAAATATACATTTATTGCAGGAGGATTTTCCTCATGTTTCTTTTGGTGTCTGCCTATGAAAGGTATTGAATGAAAAAAATATCACTCTGGGCAAAGTATGGGGAATCTAGACTGACAGAGAAGAGAATTCACTTCACTATCAAGAAAGTGAGTCAACTAATGGATACCCAAAGGCTTTTTTGAACATATCATCTCTTTTTACATTCCTAATCAGAAGGAAGTGACATACAGTATAACAATGAACACAATTTGAGATTTCTTTCCCTTTTTTTAAAATGAGAATCTTACTGAAGATGTTTTTGTTTTTCATCCACAATTATTTAAATGCTCAGGCTTAGTTAATAAAATTTAGATTATACATTTTAGATGCACAAGGGACTACATGTACATCTGACTGAGGCTAAACTCTACAGGGAATAGAAATGCCTCTGAGAGGAAAGAGTGGACCTATGAAATTGTCTCTGGATAAACTAGGTAGATTGTTTTCATTTGGAAGGGCTAGAGATAAATACATTTATGATAGTACATGTTATTAAGAAAAATTATCCACTACTTGAAAAGAAGGAAAAATATTCTTGCATATAATGTTGAAATCATACTAGAGAAGTCCAGAACATTGTAAAAAAATCATATATATGAGAAGAAGGATACATGTCTACTAGGAACCCAAGGGGTGGACTGTAATAGAAACATTTAACTTAATTTAATAAACTAATTAATTAGTTAACTAATTTATTTATGTTCTCATCTTCTTCAGGTGCATTATCCCTTTCCTTCTGGGGACTACAAATCCCCCAATCTCAATGATGTGTTTTTCACTGTAGAGATACAGGACGGTACTCTTTTAGGCACCGTAAATTGATCCAGGAGAAAGCATTCAAATAAAGCCCCATAAATAAGTCAGGTGAATAGAATATTTCCCTCGGATTTTTAAAAATTAAATTTAAAAAGAAATCAGGCAATCTCTCCCAGAGTTTAAAGTTGTCAGATGTTAAACAAAGGATTTGTTATTTTCCTGGTATTTATTGGTGATGGAGGAAAGGTTTAGGGAGACAGATCATATTCCGATACTTACCCTTTGGAAGTAAGACTATTCTTTATTGAGAAAATGATTCTGTTAAAATATGGTTAATTCTTCAATTCTAAAGGCAATTAAGACAGTGAATGTGTGAAATGATAGTAATGTCAGCTTTGGTTCAAAAAGAAAAAAGAACTTCTTGTGTGCCATGCATCTGTGATCTACTATTTGAGTGAACATGGACAAGTCCCTTTAGCTCTCTGTGTCTCTATGTCCTCATCTATACAAAAAGAAAAATTACTTTACTTAAGGGTTGTTATGAAGTTCTACTTAATTAATGAAAGAGCTCATGAATTGAAAAGCATGCTACAAATATGATGAATAAAAATACAAAGTGGATAGAGTAAGGAAAACATTCTCTGGCATGTTCCATCTCAGAAAAACAGCTACTATTTTCTCATAACATTTAATGTGCCAAGCACCGTGCCATATACTTTATATATATTACTTATTTTATTCAACTTCGCTTTCACTCTGTAACCTAGATCTTGTTATCCAAATCTAAGAACAAACAACAATATGAGGTCTAGAGAATTTGAGTAGTCTGAGCAAAGTCACACTTTAAAGCTTGTGTCTAGGATTAACACCAAAAGAATGATCCATAAAAAGTAATGTTGATAAATTGGACTCATCAAAGTTAAAAATTTCTGCTCTGTGAAAGGCCCTGTGAGAAGGATAAAAAGATAAACTACATACTGGGAGAAAATATTTCCAAATCACATTTTCAGCAAAGGACTTACATCAAGAATATATAGTCTCAAAACTCAACTATAAAAAAACAAACACTCCACTTAGAAAATGCACAAAAGACATGAACAGGATATACAGATGGCAAATAAACCCATGAGAATATGTTTAACAACATTAGCCATTAAGGAAATGCAAATTCAAACCCCAGTGAGATGATACTACATGCTTATCAGAATGGCTAAAATAAAAAATAATAACACCAAATGCTGGTGAGAATGTAGAGAAACTAGGTCACTTAAACATTGCTAGTGGTAATATAAATGGCACAGTCATTCTGGAACAAAAGTTTGGCAGTTTCTTGCAAAATTAAACATGTACTTACCATACAGCTCAGCAATTGCATTTTTGGGGCATTCATCCCAGGGAAGTGAAAATATACATCACACAAAAATCTGTATATGGATGTTCATAGCTGCTTTATTCATAATAGCCCAAACCTAGACACAGCTCAAATGGGTTCTGATGGTGAATGGTTAAACAAACTCTGGCACATCCACACCATGGAATACTACTGAAGAATAAATACGAAAAAAACCCACTTATATTAGTCCATTTTGTGCTGTTATTACAGAATATCACAGACTGGTTAATTTGTAATGAATAGAAATTTATTTCTCACAGTTATGGAGGCTGGGACGTCCAAGATCAAGCTGCTGGCTTCTTGCTGAGTCATAGCGTGGTAGAAGGCATCACATGGCAGAAGGGCAAGGAGAGAGTGAGAGAGTGTGAGGGGGCCAACCCACTCCTGCAATAACAGCATTAATCCATTCATGGGGGTGGAGCCCTCATGACTTAAACACCTCTTAAAGGTCCCACCTCTTAATACTGTTACAATGGAAATTAAATTTCAAGATGAGTTTGGGAGGGGAGAAACATTCAAACTAGAACACTACTGGTATATGACACAACTTGGATGTATCACAAGGAAATTACACAGAGTGAAAATAGCCAGTCCCAAAAGGTTACATGCCACATGATTCTGTTAGTATAACATTTTTGAAATAAAAAAAAAATACAGAAATGGAGATGAGATTAGTGGTTGTGGTTGTCAGGGTTTAGGAAACTGAGAGAAGGGGAGGTGACTGGCTATAAAAGTCAGCACACAGCATTGATGGAGTTTCTCTGCATCTTTATTGTGGGCACACATATATACCATGTGATTATGTTGCATGTGATAATATTGCATCAAATTAACACACACACTGCTGAAATCTGAGCATGATCCATCAGGTTTCATTGATGTCAATTTGTTGTATCAATTTCCTGTTTATGATCTTCTACTGTAATTATGCAAGGTGGTATTGGTAAGGGAGACTGGGTGAAGGGTACATGAGATCTCCATATCTTACAACTGCATGTCAATCTGCAATTTCCTCAAAATAAGAATTTAAAAACAAATGTGCACTGTGGAGTAAACTCTCGGTGTTGCCATCTGAACCTCCTGCTTATTTTTTAGGTGACATTGGGCATTTTATCCAACCTTTCATGGCTACATTTTACTCATTTGGAAAGTGGGAATACTCTGGTGTTTAACTTATAGATTTGTTCATTAAATAGTGATGGTATATATATAAAGAACTCAGTACAGTGCCTAACGCAGAGTCAGCAATCAATAAATGTTATCTATTATTGTTAATTGTAAAAGAGAAGACTGAGAGTTAAACACTGATCTATCTAGTACAAAATTTTATTATTTAGTTCAAAGTTAAAAATGGTTAATTTTTAACATTTTTTCTTTTCTCTAACCTCACTTGAACATATTAGAATCACCCGAAAAGCTTTTAAACATTATCAATATTGGGTGCCCACCACCCTGAGATTCTAGTTTAATGGCCTGGGGTGGGGCCCCTGCAATTTTTTAAAATGCTTCCTAGGAAATTCTAACATGCAGCCTTGGTTAAGCATCACTAATGTGCACATGGTTAATTTTTTATTCTGTCTGAGAGTTTCAAGTTGAATTAGTTGGAAGCTTGGTGACATTGCCAGTTTTGCTCTTTCTGCTCTGGCAAAGGGCATGATTTCTTGGGGGATAACTTACCTAAATGACATAACCTGCATGGATGTTTGTGGCTGTAATAAGGGAGTGATTCCTAATCCATAGCACACTCTACAATCAGATGGAGGAACCTTGGCATGCGTCAAGGAGCAGGCAGCCACCAGAGCATCCACACATGCACTTGGCTCAGCCAAGACCCAGCACAGATGTGAATGAGAACATTTGGAGGAGAATTTCTTTTTCTAGTCACCTATGAATGACAATTTGGGGCCTCTCTTATAGAGTAAATTTTGCTTTTCAATTTCTACTATTCAAAGACAGATAAAAACACATGGGAAATATTCCCATCAATACCACTTTGGCAATTTTCAGGAGAAGAGAGATTTAAAAAGAAGAAAACCTCTGTTTTTTTGTTTTTTTTTTTTAAGTTTTTCAATATTCTATGTGTTCGAACAAAACGGTGGACAATGCTATTGAATTAAAATGTTTTCTGTTTGTTTTGCTTTCTTTTAAAGAATTGTATGAAATTAATATAAAGGTAATCCAATTTATTTACTTATTTCAAATACAATCTCTTCATTCCGTAGCTGTACATCCTCAAACACACACTGTGGGGCTTGTAAACAGCCACCACCGTGCCCCCTGGCCTGGCTGTACATTCAGGCCATCTTCTACAAAGAGCCAGGGTGTCCTCCCCCTCTTTGAGTCTGGCGCTCTGACGCTGTGATCACATGGCCTGTGGCAGCTCCAAGCCTAAATCATAAGTTTGGAAGGAAGATTCTGACTTTACTGTCTTGGAATTCGGTTGCTGACAAAAGAAAATGGACTCCTCTGCTGGAGAGAGGCCACATGCAAAGGTGCTGCAGAAGGACATGCCACCTAAAGAGAGAGACAAGGGCAGGAGAGCCAGGCTCCTGGCCTGCCTGGAAAACTTCCAGCCCAGCCCAGCTCAGCTTCTGGCTGACTGCAGCCTCCTGAGGGGTGCCTGTGAGAGGTGTGTGCAGCAGAACTGCCCAGGCCAACTACAGAAGCATGGGAAACAGGAAGTCCTTGTGGTTTTATGCCACTAAGTTTTGGGGTCATTTTTTATACTGCAACTGATAGATGAAACACATGCCATCTTCCTGACTTCAGGAAGATCTGATACAATTTGTCTGGTGCTCAGGATCACAAAGATTTCAGTCAATGCTCATTTGTACTCAGTCTGTAAGAGGTCTGTTGATGTTTTTCTTAAGGAACATAGTTCTTGATGATCATCTACTTAAACACAACAAGAACACACATCCCCACCAACGTCACTACTACTACTACTACTACTTAAAGTAGCATATTGTGACTTGCTTGGAGTAGCCAGCTTCGAAAGAAGAATCGGTATCACAAGAATGGAAAAACAAGCACCACTTGTACTCACCATCAAATTGGTACTAACTGATCAATACTTATGTGCACACATGGATAATATTCATCTGGTGTTGGGCAGGTGGAAGGAGGGTGGAGGGGATGGGTAAATTCACTCCTAATGGGTGTGGGGCTCACTGTCTGGGGGATGGGCATGCATGTAGCTCTGACTTGGGCAGTGCATAAGCAGTATATGTAACCAAAACTTTCTTACTCCCATAATATTCTGAAATTTTTTTTTAAAAAAAAGGAGAATCAGTAATTGTGTTCCAGGTTCATGGAAGACCCAACTCAGAGATATAACATTAGGCAGGGAGACCAGTGTTTAAACACTGGTTTACTGTGGAGATAGAGGGGCAGTTCACAGCCTCGGTGTGGCCCAACCAAACAAGAACAGTTCCTAAACACAGATTGGGCATCTATTCTTTCAATTCATTTTTTGCTAAATTGCATTAATATATATTCATCAATAGATCAATTAGGAAAATGCTGAGCTCTGTTATTTATACTGTAGACCTGTAGTTCAAGAGGTGTTTTTTTTTTAAAAAGGCGTTTTTGAGGACAAACCATTTCATAATACAGATTAGATAATGCCATATAACACAAAGCTGAGAGAAAGCAAACTTATTTCAGGCTCCAAAAATGTGGGGATGTAAGACTGAAATTGGTACTCATGTTTCTGATGCAAGGTCTCAGACTGAGTACTGTGGATTATTTTAGGCCATTAATAACCACAAACTGCTTGGCATAACCATGGCAACAACCAGTAGCTATGTACAGTACAATCACCCTGATTACCATAGAATTAGCACAAAACAAATGTTTGTTCTTTTCCTAAATAGATGTATTATAATGATGATAACAGCTTCCTATTTACCCCAGGTTTTCCCATCACCACTCCTACCCTAAACAATGGGGAGAGCACATCTCCACATCTTTGCTTGACAGTTGTTTCTCATTTCTTTTTCTGTTTTAATAAATGTTATTGTGTATATTTAAGGTATGTTTCTGATTTCTTTCCTCAAGAACCCAGGACAGTGCAAAGGGAGGGGGTGGTAGGTGACCTTTCATGTCTTTCCCCTCTTGCCTCAATGATACACAAGAAAACATAAGGCACACATTGATTCATTGATCACAGCCTGGGCTCCAGCAGGGGGGATGCTAACCTTTAAAAATGTGCCTTGAAGCTTCAGATTTAAATGGCCAGCCTGAATTGCATGTTAATTGAAATAATGTATTTTGATTTCTTTCACATCCGCAGAACATGGACCCCAAATTCCACTTACACTTGGCCTGTATGGTCTATGGGGAGGTAGACAAACCACAGACTGGGACGTGTTAGTTACCTGCCTCTGTGCATGCATTGTGCACACCCGACAAAGGCACACCAGTCCAGGTAGCACCAGGGCCAGCAAGTGGAGGCTGAAGTCTAGTTTGAGCCTTTCTGCCTGCCGGTGTTGTGAGCTGTAACGACAGCTGCCACTTTGGCTGTTCCCAAAACCCCCTTTCACGGTACCCAGCACCACGCTTCCACACGCAATTGAAGCAATTAGCTGCCGTGCGGCTGATGTACCCCGCAGAGGACTGGTGGCTCGTCTGACACATCTGGGCACTGAAAGTAATTGAAACAGCTGCTTCCACCCATATGGCAGCAAAAGCTGGTTGTGCAAAGTCTGCTGCCTGGGCTGCACCAACCTCGGGCAAATTAGCCGTCATTAATCCCCAGATCTGACCAGCATACACAGAGCCACTAATCAAGACAGCTGGGGGTTGGGGGGAGGTGGCTGTGGAGGAGCATCCCTTTAAGATTTCTAAATGGCATCCCAGGTTAAAAAATAAAACACACACACAAGCACAAATTACAGTCTTCCTCTTCCTGAACCCTTTCACTCCCTCTGCCTGACGAGGACAGGCTGTGTCTGCTGGTGCTCTTCGTTAGGAGATTGCTAAAATAGCAGTGTGACTTTATGCAAGTGTCACACTGCTCTATGCAAGCCTGGGATCCTGCAGTTATAAATAGCTGGTTGCGTGGAGAGTGAGAACAGGGTACTGTGCAGGCTTGCTGTGCTGGCTGCCTCAGAAGCCCAGAGAACTGCATGGCCAAGGACCTGCTCTGTAGAGGTGAACAGCACCGGACCTGGGTGGGGGAGTGCAGACAGCTTTGCCTGTCCTCTGCAAGGCTGTCTGTTGGCTTTGAGAGGGATTTGGTTTCCAACTCTCCATTGACCTCTTGGGAGGGGTCTTCTGTACTGATACAGAATTTTTAGGTAAAGACTAGGAGTTAGTTTTTGCAAATGAGCCTTGTTGACAGGTGAGAGGTCATGTGCCATCTGGCAGGTAAAGGGAAGCTATCTCATCCTTGACACAGAGATTTATTACAAGACAGGCTGCAGCTTCAGAGGACTGTGTTGACTCAACTTCCATGTTGTGGGATGGGACAGGAAGCTGGCTGCCTCATTTACACCCCAGAACTGATGTTATTCAAATGGCTCATCATTATGCCGTGTAGGTGGTGTGGCACATCTGGGCAGGGGGTGGTGGAGTGGATGTGTAATCCCAGAAGTGTCAGAGAATCATCCTGAGTGGTAGGGGCAGGGGCATACACACAGGGTGGGTCTATGCATCCTTGTCACTAACCCCTGAGGCCAAGACACACATTTCAGACTTGGAAATTTCAGGTCTCTGAGAAAGGGAAATTTATGTAATTAATTTGATTTGGATAAGAAAATATAGCTGCTGTTAGATTCATCATCAGTGACTCTGGTTCCTGACTTCACCTCTGAGTTCCACAGGGAAATGCCTCTCCCGTGACAGAAACTCTTGTCTCTACTGTATAGGTCCTGCATGCTCCTTCCTGGTGTCAGTGTGAATCGGTTCTACTTGCTTCCTTGGATAATGTTTTTACTTTCTCCTCATTGTTGTTTACCTTTGCTAACCTGTTCTGTGTGATTGCTAACATAAAGTGAATAATAAATAACCCTTGCACTGTGAGACAGTTATTTAATTTGCTGGTGAACTAAACAGAATTTTTTTCATCAATCCTGAGGTCATTGTGATGACTATTGTTTTGTGGGACATATATATACTGAGGGAGTGAAGTCATCCCTTATAAACATAACAGAACAGCAGGTTTTGTCAGAATAGCTACTTGAAAAAACATGGTCAAAGAGAAAGATACAATAGAAAAATATTTTCTGATATATCTTCAAACTCTTCCCATTGTGATTACTATTATGTGGGGGTGAACTTCTGATGCAGAGATTAGTTTTACAAACAATAGGTCTTCTTTCTTACATTCCCTTCTCAGATGTTCCTGTGCATGGGTTCTTTAGCTCAGTGGACATCTCTTCCCCTTCAGTGTGTATTCTGTGGTCTTGTCCTCATTTCAAATGTATTCCATTTTGACCACATTGCTTTATTACTTACCACCCTATATAAATAATAGTATTTATTAAAAAGTAACAATTGCTTATACTTATTAATTAATTTATTTGACAAATGTTTATTAAGGGTATACTGTGAACCAGGCACATCACAGGGGACGTCATTGTGAACAAATCCTTGTCTTTGTAGGGGTCAAGGGAAAACTTCCCCTTCACCCTCTGAGGGTTTGCTGAAAATCAACTGAAAAAAGACAGATTAATAAGAGAAAAGGTATACAAATTTATTAATGTGCATGGGGGGAAAATCAGAGTGATTTCCCTACCACACAATGGGGTACAGAAGCTTATATACCCTTCTTCTTAGGGAAAAGGAAGATAGGGAAGTGTGGATGATTTTAGGGGTAGTGAATGATTTTTTGGGGAATTCAATGGGCTTGAAGAACATACAGTGAGTGGTCTGGTGCAATATCTGTTGGGCCCTCAGAGCAAACAATGATTTGTGACAAATATCTGTCCAGGTGTGTTGACAGACTTCAGTCTTTCTTCCTATGATAAGAGTTCAGTTAATGAAAATTCAGGGAAGGAACCAGAAGTCATTGTTTTCTTCTTTGGTGGGCCCAAAGGCAGACAAGGGACCTTCAGAGAATAACTTTATCCTGTGCTTTGGGAGTTACAGAGGATTGGGAGACAGGTGGGGAGGGGAGGGGAAGGTCAGGGAGGCCTTGAGAGGCTTCCTCAGCTCAGCTTGTCAAAGCACCACATTTTGGGGTATTGCTAGCTGAGCCTGAGCATCTTCATGGAGCTTGCAATCTAGTGAGGGGAGATGAAGAAATAAATATATTTTTTATATATATATATGGATAGATAAATAGATAGATAGATAGGTAGATAGAGAGAGAGAGAGTAAGTGCAATGGTGGTGAATGGTAGGGAGAAGAAAGAATAAAGCATGCAGGAACAAGGTCATGCTGGGGGTGTCAAACTCTCTGGGGGTCCCTGAGAGGTTAACATCTGAACAAAGAATGAGGGAGTAGAGGGCAGGAGCCACGTGAGTAGGACTGGGACCAGCCCTCCAGTGGGAAGAGCAAACGCCATCACGCAGGAGTCACGCTGCGTGGGTTGGAGAGTGTCATGTGCCCAGGGTGGCTGGAGGCCAGTGGGCAGTGGGGAGTTGTAGGCATTAAAATTGGAGAGAAAGGGGTGATGATGGTGGGGGATGCTCTAGGTCTTTGTAGGACTTAGGGTGTTCTCTAGAAGAAATGGTAAACCACTGGAGAGTTTCGAGCAATAGAGTGGCATGTTCTCACCAATATTTTAACAGAATATGCCAACTGCTCTGAAAAGTGTTTGAAGGTGAAAGGGAAGAAGCAGGAAGCCAGTTAGGTGGCTACTGCAATAATCCAAGCAAGAGATACCCGTGGCTCAGACCAGGTGGGCATGGAGTGGAAGGGAAGGGACGGTAGGATCTGGATGCACTTTGAAGGTAGAGCCCAAGGATGGGCTGAAGAATCCCAGATAGGGTACAAAAGGGAAGAGTCAACACTCACTCCATGGTTTTGGCTGAGGTTACTGAATCCTTGCTCTGTACCAGACTTTGTATTAAGCACTTTGTATTTATTATCCAACTCATTTAATCATCAAACAGGAGTATGAGTTAGATATAAAGATCTTCACCATTATACAGAATTGAGGTAACTTCCTAAAGCCATGTCAGAGAATCAGCTTCCCATTTAGTGGGAAGTGGGACGGGATAACTAGTTATACTCTAGTTTGCAGCCTCTAGTTAAGACCAACAAAAAATGACTTGCCTCAGTGGTTTCTTTATACCTTTAAAAACCGGGGTCCCAATCACTGGTAAGTTCTTTATTTTTCTATATTTAGTCAAGTGATTATATAATACCCCTATTTCCCCAAATTTTCTTCTTCATAGGATAAAATTCCTGACCCAATTATGAATGACTTTATCATGAGATAAATGTTTTCAAACATTATTTAAATAGTCACTGCTAAGACTCAGCTCTCTAAAATTCATTTTCTAGGGTGACAGTATATCCCCTCTGAGCTTAGGTGATATAGTTTGAAGTCATGTTTCAAAATTCATCAGATGCTTTTAAATGGAGGATTCCCTGGGGAGTTACTTGACAGCATGATCTAAAGTTAAATTGCCTGTGGTTGAATCCTTGCTCTGCAATTCTCAGCTGTGTGATATTGTGTGAGTTACTTCACCTCTCTGTGCTTATGTTTCCTCATTTATAAAATGGAGGTAAATATCAATGTTAGAGGGTGGTTGTGAAGAATGTTGCCATTTATAAGGTTCTTAGAATTAGAGCCTAATAAATGCTTAATAAATATTAGCTGTTATAAAATAATAATAGTAATTATCATCATCATCATTATATAACAAAATTCTGGCTAAGATGTATTTCACCAAGTTGGGGTTGAACTGAAATCAGTCAACTGGAGATAAGTAATATTGAGGTTCTCTGCCTCAACCATTTAAATGTGTTTTCCATTTAACATTTATATACCATTTATGTATATATGAGAGATATATATATGATAGACAACTACTAAAAATATAAGCTTTTAAATTATGGATTTATAAGCAATTTGGGGCTCATGAATAATTACGATTTGGAGTTAAGTTACTGTCTGTCTGACTAAAAATTATGAATCACTTTTCCAGACCCACTCCTAACCTTTATGGGGCCCAGAGAAAGAGCACAGTTAGAGGTTCACTACCATATATTTAAACATTTACAAGATATCACCTCCTGGACTGTGTAGCCCATTTCTGAGAATGAGTGCTTCCTCCTGGACTCTGGATGGGATATAGGACACGATAATTGGAATTGCACTATATGTTTCATTCTTGCTCCATGGGCTAACAGTCCGTTTGTTTTCTGTCCCTGAAACCAGAATGGCCTTGGGTGGCAAGTCCATAACAATGAGTACCTCATGAAGGCAAGGAAAGTGTGTAATGGTTTCAGGCAGCTCTTGTGGTAGAAGCCCTTGTATTAGTAGGTCCACACAGCCCAATGACATGCCCTGAGACACAGATAACAGAAAAGGGAGTGCCCTGATGCAGACCCCAGATGAGTCTTGCCTATTTGACCTTGCCATAAATGAACTGCAAATGGCCTTTTGGATAAACAGCATAGGGCTCTCCCCAACCCACCCACTGGCTTTCTTCTTCATTTGTCTCTAATGTTATGTTCCTAGACTGGATCTTTTCAAGAATGAGGACCAGAAAGACATAGAAGAAAGTAGAATAGTATGGGAGAAAGACAGACAAGAAAAATCCCCTTACCCTTTACAGGTCTAATATTTCTTTGTCGTCTTTCACTTTGTTAATAATAAATGACATCTCACTAAACAATGTGCTTTTCTCTTCCATCTCCAGGATAGACTTATGTTTTGTTTACTTGGCATTAGTTGTTTCCCCAGAGAGTCATAATTAAGCCATCTTCACAACAGAGGCAGAACTAAGTTCCTCTTCACATACAATACACTCTACAGATTCCAAGAGTGGAGAAAGACCTAATGTACATGAAAAAGAGAGTTGGACCCAGTTATCAAGCCCCATTCTGTTGGCAATGAGCAGCTTCATTTTGACTGATCCCTTAAGGTCTTTATGGATAAAACCTCTTTTTCAGCCAGCTCTGGAGGGCAGGGAATTAGCTCCAGTACAATATAATTTGCCTCCGGTCTCTGTGTGTGTCTGTGTGTGTGTGTGTGTGCATGCGTGTATTTTCATGAAATGATGGAACCTCCCTATTCATGTCAAGAGTTTTTTATGGTGAGGTGAAGTCTGGGTGTGGGTGGGTTACAAGTAATGATATTTTCTTCTTTTACTTTAATACTTGAAAAAAATGAGTAAGCACCTCAACAATGCTAAAGAGGCTGATAAATTATTTTTCTCTCTTTTTCTACTAATATCTCTGGTTCCTTTTCTTTCAAAGCATTGTGATAAGGAGGAGTAGGAAGTCAATTCAGAGGGTGAAAAGACACAGTCCAGTTATTTCCTCTTTTAGTTATTTGCATATCCCTTCCATTGTAGTCCCTGTGAAAGGTGATCCTCATGGACACTTAGAAGAGCAGAGTCAGCATCCCAATCACAAAGAACCTGATGTGCAGCAATGTATTCGATATTATTCTACAAATTTCCTCTATGAAAACTGATAAGTAAGCAGTAGAGTTGGAAAATGAAATCCTCTATTGACTTCAGACTCAAACTTTGTCTCAATTGCTGACAAAATACAATCAATCTTTTAATTACTCATAGATGATATTCCAATAAAAACCATATGCTTTAGCAACAAATTTCTTCACTTATTTCCAAGTGTATTTTTTAGTGATCTATAAACTAATATCATACATATCTGAAATGAATAAATTGTGTTTCTGAGTGAATCAGGAGATAATAATTTAGAACAGACTATAAGAGTAATCATTAAGCCAACACTGTTTTGTTTCTTAAAATGTTGTCTTGCATTACTTTTTCCTCCAGTTTTTGAAACAATCAGTGCTAAATATGGCCAAAGCTGATAGTATATAGCTTACTTTTCCCAGTATGTTTTTTGAGCAAATGCTAATTAAAATCATTTCCCCAGGTATTTATTATTGGAGGCTGAGGAGAAGGAGACTAATGCAATGCCAGTCTTGTACATGTTGTCTCCTAACTTCAAACATATCTTCTGTGATACTGACAGGAAGACTCTGAAACCACATTTCTGCTTTGCCAGCTGCCCATGATAGCCCGTTAAAGGCTCCGCCAATGGGGGGCGGTAAGATTGTGAGGCTGGAAAAGGAAGAAGGGACTGGCGCCTGCCTGTTTTCTTCCTTCCTTTAAGCATTGCTCTGACAATGGCAGCTCTTTCCTGCCCCTTCCTTCATTTGTCACTTACGGAATCAGCCTTATTGTATCCTTTTGCAACAGAAACTGAATTGGGTCCCCTTTGCCAGTGCACAAGGGAAAGCCAAACACCTAAGCACTGGGTTTTTTGCACTGAGAAAGATCTATTGTCAGGCAGCCAAAACAAGGAGACAGGAGTCTGGCTCAAATCTGTTTCCTGAGCTGGGTCTTGGGACAGGTTTTATAGTCAGGGGGTAATGAGGTGTGATCAGGTTGGATCTTGCCATGGAGTGGCCAGGAGGGATGCTCTGACTGCATCCTTCTAGGGGTGATGCCAAGGCTCCGTCTGATCGTGTCCTGGATCCTGCCATGCAGTGTCTGCTTCTTAATTCAGTCCCTTCTCCTACGTCTGAGCACTTAGGTTCCACCTATGATTGCAGGCTTGCTTCATCTGGACATGCTCAGGTTACATGACCTTCAACCTGGGGGTCCACAACAACTGAAAAACAACTCACAACTTTGTTAAATAAAATTTCAACCAGATTGGTCTGATGTGGTTACGCTTTCGGCGGTTTCAGCAGCAGCTCACCAGTGTTTTCTCACTGGAGGTCTGAACCCAAGCACCGTGGTGTTCCTCCTCTTTGCTCTATTTGAGTTATTTAACTCGGTGTTCTCTTTTTCTTCTTTGAACAGCCCAGCACCCACATAACCAAATAGCCACATTAAATTCTGGACCCTGGCATACAAGGTTGTATTTCCTGACAGTCTGGAGGTACTGGGGGCGTGTAGGGCAGAAAAAAACTTCCTCTACTCTCTTAAGTTTTGTGGCGGGGCCTAAGAATTAAACTAACTAGGACAGATTCACAAGAGAAAAGCATAGAGATTTATTTACTATTTTTATGTGTACATGGGAGTCTTCAAAAGGAAAATGAAGACCCAAAGAAGCCATTAGGCCCAAAAGCTTATACACCTTTGTACACAAAGGATGATAAATTGTGGGGATGTGACAAGGAAAGGGGTTTAGGCTAGGGGCAGTAAATCGTTGGACAGTGACTAGGAAATATATGGGGGGAGCTAATGGAAGATAAAGGTAATTTTAGTAGCTTTATTTGCAAAAGTCCATTTTGGCATTGACTCCCAGTCTCTGGTGATAAGAATGTTCTTTTCCAGGTACAGGGAGGTCACATTTCTCATGGGAAATTTTATGACCTGCTTTTAGGTATGAAGGGGGAGGTCAGAGAGCCCTTCCTGCATCTGCAGTTTCTCAAGTGCCTTCAGCTCACAATAATTAATATGTCAAAGCAGCATATTTTGGGGTGACAGGTTCTGAACTCCTTCAAGGGAAATACGAAGAGATTATGATATTGTCTTAAAAAAAACTGCTGGAAGGATTTTATATGCATAGAAAATCACACACACATACACACACATGCAGAGTTGATTCTCATTATTTATGGTAGGTACATTCTATAAATTCACCAGGAATACTGAATTGGTGAATACAGGACCATTGCTCCCAGGGAAAATCAGGATTGGGTTTGTTCCTTCAAGCCTCTGGTCACAATATTTTCATCAACAGATCAATACATAACCTTGTTTTATATGTGTTTCTGTTTAAAAACACCTTATTTAATGTATATTGTTGACTTATTAATATGGAACACACAACCAACAGCACTATAACCCATGCCAGAATGAAACTTATCCAGTGTATATATTTTCTCCATAAGGCACATTAATTGCAAACTTCTGTGCCTAAGAACCCTAGCCATTACTAACACTATGCTTGGGGGAAAGAAGGTGGGCATTTTAAACAATGAAATCACCAAGAAAAGGTATAAGAATGAAAAAAACAAAAAAAACCTGTAAAACATGGTGAAAGGGACACTCATTTACAGTATAAGAGCTGAAACAAGAAGAAAGAGCATTGCTTTGTTCAGCTTTAGCAGGGAACATGTGTGTCGGGTGGCCAGATTTAGTCCCTGCTCCTAGGTCTGAGCACTTAGGTTCTACCTGTGGTTGCAGGCTTGGTTCTTCTGGGCATGCTCAGATTACATGACCTTCAACCTGGGGGTCCACAATGCACTCTGTAGATATGCACTCTGAGCATATCTACAAATGACTGCAAAAAGCTACAAGTTTTGATTTGAGGGTTCCAAATAAATATTAGCAAGTAGGTGGAATCTATGAATAATAAAGATCTAATATATATGTTTTATATATATTACAGTATTATAGGGGTAATATAATCATATATATTATATTATATAGAGCCTAAAACTGGGCCTGATGTGGGCAGCTGGCATAGCAGAAATGTGGATTCAAAGTCTTCCTCTCAATATCACAAAAGGTATGTTTGAAGTTGGGAGACAATATGTACAAGACTGGCATTGCAGTTACAAACTGTGTGTTTTTATATATTACAAATTGTGAACAGTTACATATATATACATATACATTTATATATACACATATAAAATCTCCCAAATGACCTCTTGCTTTTGAAGCAAATGTATACTAGTGAGCTTATATTTTCTGCTCTTGACCCAATCTGCCACTAAGGACTTTCAGTTGTCCTTCAGTGTCACCACCCCCCAATCCCAATATTTTTGGGGCTGACAAAAGGGTTCTCTAGGGTACTGATGCAATAGGTACATCTGACCTATATCTTGTATAGGCTTGCAGCCTTGTTTGAGGGGGCCCTACCCATTTCACCGACGACATTAGTCACCATGAGCACAGCCATGGTAATTTTCCCTGATTCTTCTAAGCCACAGTGTGCTGGAGTGGTGTGGGGTTCTTTGCAGAAGTAGGGGCAAAGGACCACTCTACAACTCCATGTTATTATGTATTTCATTATGTGGTGAAATATAACCTTATGGAATTGAAGAATGTAACACATCGCTTTTCTACAGACCTGCGGCAGGATGGCTGCCTAAGATTTACCAGGAGATCTTTAACAAATGCAGATCGTGGTGAGCACTTTTGGTTGCCTATCTAACCAATATTTCTCCACAGCACTCCTTGGTAACAAGGTGGCCATATATGTTAGGTGACTCTCGGTCTTCCCCAAATCCAGGATGGAGAATATTAATCAGTTACAAATCGTGTTAATTCCATTGCTCTAATCAGGATTTATTTAGGAATGGACCTGTGCTGCAATTCTGGCCAAGGGGAAGTGAGTGTATATCTAATGGGGAGGCTGAGGACCAAGGAAGTGATTCTTTCTTCCATCACGGACATGCTATGTAAAGATATGAGCTGGAGAAACCATCATGTAGCCATGAGGGAACAAGTCTGAGGAAAAATGTCAACACACTGAAATGGCAGTGAGGAAAGCACGTGGGTCCTTGGCGATACTGCTGAGCTACTCCATTAGCCAACACTGAACTTCTCTCCTGCTCTATTTGCTGTGTGAGACAGTAAATCATCTTCTTATATAAACCACTCTGCAATGGGTCTTCCTTCATTTTCATTCAGTAGTACCCTAACTGATTCACAGACTTATTAGTGGAGGTCCAGATTCAGTAGATGTGGGATAGAGTGTTCTCAGGAACTTGTGATTTTGAAAAGTTCCTTGTGGGTTTCTCATGGGCAGCCTGGAGCCAGTTCCCATAATAAGATTTATTAACTTAAGTCAAATCCAGAAGAGTGACTTTGTACTCCAGATCTGAGGAAACATACTTGAATCATAGATCGGCATGGTTCCCCTCTCCGCTTTACTTAAATTTGTCCCTGGCACTATTAGATCCTTGGTAGTAGTGTCAGATGTAGACAGTTTACAAAATTCTACAAATCCAAAGGCCTTAATCCAACCTAGAGTACAAAGCTGTCACTTGATCTACCCTTTTCATTCCATTCTGCTCCTCTTGTGCCTCTTACTGCGCTTCTACTTTTAGCATTTGGAGAGTTGGACCCCTTGAAGACCATACTTCTTACTCAGAAAATATGAATATCTCCTTTTTTAAAAAAAGTTGTCTTTAATTTGTACAATACATATTCTAAATCATGCAGGTCATTCTTACACAGGTACAGATAAACCCTTAGATAAACTGTGCTCTTGAGAACTTAAACACAGTTGTAAAATCTTGATAGAACAGAAATAATTATGATGTAAAACTCATGTTCTGCAACTCAGCTGGAACAGAATTTGCAAATGCACCTCACCTGTCCGTATAAGCCTGTGATAGAATTATGTAAAAACTCAGTCCTTCTTTATCAGGACCACCTCCTCCCATTTCAGCCTTTGCAATCTGCTTTCCCACCTTTTTAGTTCACCAATTCTCTAACCTCTGTTTGGCTGTTTCTTTGTTCTAATTATCTCATCAACTACTATTAACTTTGGACGTCATATTCTAGCTCAAGTTGGCATTCTCCTTGGACTTAATTCTGATATTCAGAAATTGGCTTTAGTGGCCTATTTCTATCTTTTTCCTGTCGTCCTGGAGTTAGGTGATGATATATAGTTAGTTTTCTTAAAGGGTATATTTGGATGGAGGACAAATTGCAAGAGTTGAGACCCTAAAGCTTAGGACAATCTCAAACACATGTGGCTTTTAGAATTTTTGCATGAACCCACAAATTATTAGATACATGTTTACACCTTCTATACCACAAATAAGAATACTGGCTATAGTTAGAAAGTTCTGGATAATTTCCACAGCAACTTCATATGTAAGAGATGGGACATTACCAACAGCCAGTGGCAATTTTCTCCCATTGATCAGAGCATAAGTGGAGTCTCAGGAATGGTCTAAGAGTCACCCAAGGTCACATAGCTTGACAGGGCAGAGCATGAGAGTCTAAGACTTTTTTTTTTAATTTCGGAATATTATGGGGGTGCAATACTTTGTTTATATATATTGCCCATGCACTGCCCATGTCAGAGCTACAATCGTGGACATCCCCCAAACTGTGCACCCTGCACCCATTCAATGAGAGTTTTCCCATCCCCTCAACCCACCTCCTGCCTGCCTGCCCCCTGATGCATATTATTGCCATGTGTGAAATAAGTATTGATCAGTTAGTACCAATTTGATGGTGAGTACCAGTGGTGCTTGTTTTTCCATTCTTGTGACACTTCGCTTCGAAGAATAGGCTCTAGCTCCATCCAGGATAATACCAGATGTGTTAATTCACTGTTGTTTTTTATTGCTGAGTAATACTCCATGGCATACATACACCACATTTTATTAATCCACTCGTGTATTGATGGGCACCTGGGTTGTTCCCACATCTTTGCAATTGTGAATTGTGCAGCTATAAACATTTGCATGCAGATATCTTTATTATAGAATGTCTTTTTTCCCTTTGGGTAAATACCCAGTGATGGGATTGCTGGATCAAATGGGTAGTTCTTTGAGGTATCTCCATCTTACTTTCCACAGAGGTTATACTAATTTTCAGTCCCACCAGCAGTGTATGAGTGTTCCTATCTGTCCGCATCCGTGCCAACATTTGTTGTTTTGGGACTTTTTGATATGAGCCAATCTCACTGGAGTTAAGTGATATCTCATTGTGGTTTTGATTTGCATTTCCCTGATGATTAGAGAAGTTGAGGAATTTTTTTACATGTTTGCTGGCCATTATTCTGTCTTCTTTTGAAAAGTTTCTGTTCATGTTCTTTGCCCATTTTTTAACGGGGTTGTTTGATTTTTTCTTGTTGATTTTCCTAAGTTCTGCATAGATTCTGGTTATCAGCCCTTTATCAGATATGTAGCATGCAAATATTCTCTCCCATTCTGTAGGTTGTCTGTTCACTGTAGTGATAGTTTCCTTGGTTGTGCAGAAGCTTTTTAATTTTATCAGGTCCCATTTATTTATTTTTATTGCTGCTGTGATTGCTTTGGGGACTTCTTCATAAATTCTTTGCCTAGGCCAAAGTCTATGAGAGTTTTTCCAACATTTTCCTCTAGAATTCTTATGGTTTCATGTCTCAGGTTTAAGTCTGTTATCCATCATGAGTTGATTTTTGTGAGAGGTGAGAGGTGTGGATCTAGATTCAGTCTTCTACATGTGGCTATCCAATTTTCCCGGCACCATTTATTGAATAGGGATTCTTTTCCCCAGTGTATGTTTTTGTCTGTTTTGTCAAAGATCAGGTGACAGTATGAGGCTGGTTTTATATCTGGCTTCTCAGTCCTGTTCCATTGGTCTATGTCTCTGTTCTTGTGCCAGTACCATGCTAATTTGGTTACTATAACCTTGTAGTATAGTTTGAAATCTGGTAGATTGATGCCACCCAATTTGTTTTTTTTGTTTTGTTTTGTTTTTGTTTCTTAAGATTGCTTTGGCTGGATGGGGTCTTCTCTGGTTCCACATGAAGCGTAGAATTATTTTTTCTAGATCAGCAAAAAATGATGTTGGTATTTTGATAGGGACTGCATTGATTCTGTAAATCACTTTACGTAGCAAAGACATTTTTACAATGTTAATTCTACCTATTCAAGAGCATGGTAGGGTTTTCCATCAGTTTACATCCTCTGTAATTTCTTTTCTCGGTGTTTTGTAATTCGCTCTATATAGGTCTTTCACGTCCTTAGTTAGATATGTTCCTAAATATTTAGTTTTCTTTGGTGCTATTGTGAAAGGTATTGCATCTTTAATTTGTTTCTCAGCTTGACTGTTATTGGCATATATGAAGGCTATTGATTTGTGTGCATTGATTTTGAATCCTGAGACTTTGCTGAATTCATTCATCAATTCCAATAATCTCTTGGTTGAATCTTTGGGGTTTTCTAGATATAATATCATATAGTCCATGAATAGTGAAAGTTTGACATCTTCTGCCCTCATCTGGACACCCCTGATTCCTCTCTCTTGTCTGATTGCTCTGGCCAGGACTTCTAGCACGATGTTGAATTGAAGTGGAGATAGTGGGCAACCTTGTCTGGTTCCAGTTTTAAGGGGGAATGCTTTAAATTTTTCCCCATTCAGTATGATATTGGCTGTGGGTTTATCGTATATGGCTTTAATAGTTTCGAGGTATGAGCCATCTATGCCTATATTGTTAAGAGTTCTTGTCATAACAGGGTCCTGGATTTTGTCAAAAGCCTTTTCAGCATCTTTTGAAAGGATCATGTAATCTTTGTTCTTGCTTTTATTTATGTGGTGAATTACATTTATAGATTTGCATATGTTGAACCATCCCTGCATCACGGGGATAAAGCCCACCTGATTGTGATGAATTATTTTTTTGATGTACATTTGAATTCGGTTTGCAAGGATTTTATTGAGAATTTTTGCATCTATATTCATAAGGGATATTGGTCTGTAGTTTTCTTTTCTTTTGTGTCCTTTCCTGGCTTTGGTATCAAGGAGATATTGGCTTCATAGAATGAGTTTGGGAGGATTCCATCCTTCCCAAATTATGTTATTTTCAAATAATTTCTGCAGTATAGGCACCAGTTCTTCTTTGTAGGCTTGGTAGAATTCAGGTGTGAACCCATCTGGTCCAGGACATTTTTTTGTTGGAAGATTTTTTATTACTGCTTCAATTTCAGTGCTTGATACTGGTCTGTTTAGGAATTCTATTTCTTCCTGTTTGAGCCTGGGGAGGTAGTATGTTTCTAAGAATTTGTCCATTTCCTCCACATTTTCGTGTTTTGGGGCATAGAGATTTTTGTAGTATTTGAAGTTGATGTTTTGTACTTCCATGATATCAATTGTGACCTCTCCTTTTTCATTTCTAATTGAGCTTATTAGAGTCCTTTTCTTTCTGCTTCTGGTCAACCTGGCAATTGGCTTGTCTCTCTTGTTTATCTTTTCAAAGAACCAATATGTCATTTTATTAATCTTCTGTGTTGTTCTTTTGTTCTCAATTTCATTTAATTCTGCTCTGATCTTGGTTATTTCTTTTCTTCTGCTGGCTTTAGGATTGGTTTGCTCTATCTTTTCCATTTCCTTAAGATTATTCATTAGTTTACTGATTTGTGACCTTTCTGTCTTTTGGATGTGAGCATTTAAAGTGATAAGTTTTCCTCTCAGGACTGCTTTTTCTGTATCCCACAGATTTTGATAACTTGTGTCCCCATTATCGTTTAGTTCAAAGAATCTTTTGATTTCCATTTGAATCTCCTCCTTGACCCAGTAGTCATTCAGGAACAGATTGTTTAATTTCCATGTTTTTGGATGAAGATGTGAGTTTCTGTTGGAATTGATTTCTAATTTTATTCTGCTGTGATCTGAAAAGATACATGTTATGATTTCTATTTTTTTTGAATTTGCTGAGATCTGTTTTGTGGCCTAAGATGTGATCAATTTTAGAGAAAGCTCCATGAGCTGATGAGAAGAACGTATATTCAGTGTTATTTGGGTGGAGTGTTCTCTAGATGTCTGTTAGGCCCAAATGTTCTAGAGTCCTGTTTAGGTCCATTGTTTCTTTGCTTATTTTCTGTGTGGAGGATCTGTCAAGTTCCGTCAGTGGGGTGTTGAAGTCCCCTGCTATTATAGAATTGCTATTTATTATGTTGTCTAGATCAAGCAGTATTTGCTTTACATATCTGGGTGTGCCTGTGTTGGGTGCATAAATGTTTAGGATTATTAAATCTTCTTGTAAGATTTTTCCCTTTGCCATTATATAGTGTCCATCTTTGTCCTTCTTTACTTTTGTTGCTTTAAAGTTTATATATCTGAAATAAGGATGGTTTCTCCAGCTTTCTTTTGGTTTCCGTTAGCCTGGAAAATTGTATTCCATCCTTTCACCTTGAGTCTGAATGAGTCCTTGTGTGTAAGGTGTGTTTCCTGGAGACAGCAGATACTTGGCTGGTTTTTTTTAATCCATTCAGCCAGCCTATGTCTCTTCAATGGGCAATTCAAGCCATTCACATTTATTGAGAGAATTGATATTTGGGGTAGATTTCTGTTTATTCTGTTGGGTAGTTTCTTATTCTGTTTTACCTCTTGAGTCATTGTGAAATCTGGCTTCTGGAGTTTTAGCTTTGGGTAGTTTTACATTGGTGGGTGTCTGTTGTGCTGGTTAGTGTACAGTGCAGGTCTAAGCACTTCTTGCAAGGCTGGTCTGGACTTTGCAAATTCTACCGGTGATTGCTTGTCTGGAAAAGTCTTTATTTCTCCCTCATATAAAAAGCTTAGTTTAGTGGGATACAGAATTCTGGGTTGGCCTTTATTTTGTTTTAGGAGACAGAGGATGGGTCCCCATTCCCTTCTGGCTTGTAAGGTTTCAGTTGAGAAATCTGCAGTTAATCTGATTGGTTTCCCTTTTAGGTTACCTCCTCTTTTCACCTTACAGCTCTGAGGAGTGCCTCTTTTGTGTTTACTTTGGTTAGTCTAATAATTATGTGGTGTGGTGAATGCCTTTTCATGTTGAGTCTCCCAGGAGTCCTGTGTGCTTCTTGTACTTGGATATCGAAATTTCTGGCTAGACCATGGAAATTGTCCAGCCCATGTGAATTTTCTTCCTCTCCCTCAGGGATGCCTATGATCCTTATGTTTGGCCTCTTTATATAATCCCACATTTCTTGTGTGCTTTGTTCATGCCTCTTGTTTTTGTGTTCTTCTCTTTGACTGATTTATTTAGCACATCGGAGTTATCTTCTAGCTCTGAAATTCTTTCCTCTGTGTGATCCAGCCTATTCTTAAGGCTTTCCACTGTGTTTTATAGATTCTTGAATGCCTCTTTCATTTCTATAATTTCTGTTTGATTTTTCTGTAATACTTCTATTTCTTTAGAAAATTTTTCATTCATTTCTTGCATTTTTCTTGAGGTTTCTTTGTGCTGGGATTCAATTTTCTCTTGAATTTCATTGAGCTTTCTTATAATCCATACATGAAATTCCTCTTCTGTCATTCTACCCATTCCATTTGAGTTGGTATCTGCTGCTGAGGAACTAATTATTTCTTTTGGAGGTGATTTTCACTCTGATTTTTCATGTTTCCTGAGTTCTTTTGCTGATTTTTTCTCATCTGGCCTCTTGGTCAAGAGCTGGGCGTGTTAGGGTTAGTTTATGGCCCTGTCTCCAAGCCCCTGAGGTTTGTTCCTTGGCAGAGCCTGGGAGAGGAGTAGTGGTCTGTATTGCCTTAGGTGAATTTTAGCAAGTTTGGTGGATCTTGGGTTACCTCTGACCTGTTGTCTTCTCCTCTTCCCAGTGGAGTGTAGTGAGATTGTCCTCCCAGCTTGAGCTCCAAGATAGTGGATTGTACTTGAGGGTATGAATCCACAGCTCCCTAATAGCTAGGTATTCTGTTGTGTCTGTGCAGACTCTGATTCCCCAGGTGGGTTATGTGAAAGCCCCAAGCTTTGGGAGGGGGCTTGTGGCTCCTCGGGGTTACTTTGACCCTGCTCCTCCTGAGGTGCAGATAGAAACATAATTGCTTTTGGCTATAGTGTGAGAGCTGAACTGGAAAAATTCTGTACAGCTCAGAGCTTGCTTATCCAGCTGCGTGTGTCTGTCCTTCTGACATGTGTTTCCACGTGACCCTAGCTGATAGGGGATCTCCAATTGTGTACCCCTTTTCCACTACTAGACCCCAAGGTGAGGCCAGTGGGCATCTCTATCCCTAGAAGTCTCCACCAGGGGGATTTCCCATGGGGGGTGGAATAGTGGCCACTGGAGGCACTCTTGGATGGGCGAAATTCCCTAATGAAGTGGGCAGGGTTACAGGGAGCTGCTCTGGTTCAGCCTGTGGCTCTTGAGGCATTCGGTTGTCATGAGAACCAGTGCTTATATAAAATGAGTCACTGTAACCAGCAACTTTCAAAATGACTTATCTCTGGGGTACAGGAGGGCTGGGACCTGAAGAGTGGGCACTAGGACCAGCACGTAGCGGACTCATAGGAGGCCAGAGCTGGGGTAGCAGGAACCGGGTGGACGGGTTGCAAACTTTTCCAATATACAAAGGTTCTGCCACTACAGTTCCGGGATCTTGTCCCACCTGGAACCCACGGATGCAGCTGTCCCTGGCCACCAAGGGCGAAGGCTGTGGTGCCCCGGCGGAAGAGCCCCTGGTCTGGGGCAGGGTGGAGCTAGAGGCCTGGTGCCCAGCTCCAGGCGGGAGGCTTTACAGATGGCTGCCACCGCCAGCCTGGCGCACAGCAGGGCTCGGATCGCGCCCGTGAATGCAGCTCTCGTCAACCTGCCTGGATCCCATGCAGGCAATTGCCAGCAGCCCCTAAGGGCACGTCCCGCTCTCTGTTCAACTCCTGGGCCCAGGTCCTGCTGACTTCCAGTGGCGAGGTGCCCATCTGCAGATTCCCATGTACTGTCCCAGGAAGCTGTATTTCCGCCCAGTCCCTACCCGGCCCTGAGCGGTCCCTCTATATTGCAGCTGAGAGTTCCCTATGGCTCTCACAATCGCTTCCTCTCCACAGAGCCTGCTGTCTCCAGCTATAGCTTTGCCCTGACTCTGGGCTTGTCCCTGACTGAGTGGATGGGAAGTCTGTGGGGAAGGTGCATAACCGCTTGGGGGTCAGGTCCCACTGCGCTGACCTGGCGAGCGCGTCCTTCCTGCGCTCTGGGCTCTATTGCACTCCCTGCACTCTCCGATCTTTGTGAAGGAATCTCCCTGTCACCTGTTTTCTTGGGATGAATGTCCCACAATTTTTCTCTGTAAATTCACAATGCCATTTTCGGAGTGAGTGATCCATGCGCACAGGCAGCCGATGGCATTTTCCACCTCCTTCCCTGGGAGTGGTAAGGTGGGAGGACTCTATCAGACTGCCATTTTTTCCTCTCTCAGAGTACAAGACTTTTGATTCCCTCCTGCCTCCAGCCCCCTTCTTGGGATTGTCATTATTTAGGAAGCTGTAAGAAGGCTCCACCAGATCACTCATGTGGTACTGACACAACCCACAGCTAATCAGGCCAAATGATGTTGAAGTTTCCAAATTTAGTTTGCTAATGAACATAGCCTAGTCCAGGATGTGTAGAGATAAAAAATATATTGCTTGTGTATTGTATTTTTAATTTACATAATAAGATATATTTGATTTAGAGACATTCCTCTAAGGTGACAAACTGGTAATGATCACCATGCCTATCCTTTTACTTAATTGCCATGAATTTTGGTAAAAGTTAGACATGGGGACAGTATGTCTGCCTCAAATATTCAAATTTAATTTAAGAAATGGTTTGGATCAAACCAACACATGGTTGGGTTTTCCCACCTTAAATTTGCATTATAGCTTATTCTCAATTATCAAATGAAAATTTCATTGTACGTACTTCCTCTGTTATCATCTGTTGGCTTAGGAATCCCCTATCTGCATCGCGGATGGCAGGCACACTGCCCCATCCCTCTGCTCAGTCTGGCCGGAACCTGGCTGTGCAGGCTGATGATAGCACCTGGTGATGGCTCCTGTTTCTATGACTCCCACCCCAACGTAGTGCAGGGCTGTTACTGGGCTCACTATTACCTGTTCCATCACTTACTGTGCCCCCTGCATACCGCCTCTGTGCTTCCCATGCATTCATCACTCACCCTGCATCTAAGAATAAGAGACCGTGACAGGTCTTTTGCTGGCAGTTGCTTAGAGGTGCAAACTTCTCCTTGAAGCCAGCCCCTTGCTCTTAGCTCTGCCTCTGCATTTGCATTTGTTGAGGCCTGTGGTTGCCTCCTGGATCTGTGACTGATTTTGACTTCCTGGTTTTGAACCATGTTATTCCTTAGGCCAAGACTTGAAGGCACCTTCTGGTTCTTTTCTTTCTTGCTGCTTCAGGACATGGGTACATTCCAGTTGGGTCCTGGTTTCTGTTCACAATTAACAAGATTTCCTCCTTGGACAGTGACCTTCTCTGTGACCATACATGTACTCTACCCTTCTTTCCTCCTTCCTTGCTTTTTTCCTAGCTTACAAACCTCTCTTTTTCTATCTCTTAATGGTACTAGTTTCTTTTTCTGGTGTAACATGGAACAATATTACACACATTATACATAGATATGTCTAAATTAACATGAAGGACAGGTACAGATAGGCAATTCATTTTAAATCAGAAACATAGCTTATGTCTTGCATGTGCCAGACTTTTGGTTTAGCGTGTGTCTTTTCACTGCTCTCTGAATAGGCTCTTCATGTCTGTATGCCCTAGTGGCTGCCTACAGTAGCCACTTAACACATGCTTATTGATAGTGATTGATAAATATGAGACATCTAAGTCAATAAGTTCTGCCAAATTCATTTTTTATTCTATTCCCCCCATAGAAGCAAAACATTCATTAGTATTGAAACGTTTAATTCTGAAGACATAAAATCCAATTAAAAGACATTTAAAAGTCTATCTATGAAAGAAAAACAGTTATTTTGGGAATTCCCACTTTAGGGGGGAGGAAATGAAATGCAGATTGGGAGAGAGACAAGAACAATGCAACTTACAGAAACTGTGCTTAAGTTTAAGAGATATTTAAGTGAATCTTAATACATTTGTATTAAGTAAATTTTCATTTGTAGATCAATTTTGCAGTTTACCAAGTGAAAATATTGGCAAAAATTATTCTTTGATACTAACAACATGCTGTCCTTTTTTGGCCCCTTATAACTTGTTTGCTAAGACCTCAAATTTCTCCTTCACTTACTGCTTTATGTTTCTGGCAGCGTATTTTGGATATGATAGTAGATACGCAACTATATTTTGATAGGCCAAATACTGATACAAATACTATTTTGGTATCACTTTTTTCTAAGCTAATGTTTTATTTTTAAAATGGCCAATATACAACATTCTATAACAAAAGAAAAGAATGGGTCTATTGTAGTAGTTTGTAAGAACATTTACCACACATGTTAATCTCTAACTCAAATAAATGGGTTTTTTCCCCATCCATACATCCCCTTCATACAGCTCTTTATAAGCCTCCTTTTGTATTTCTGCTCTGTCATTCTTATTATGTGAGCTTTTATCTAGACACTTTTTGCCCAGTGGTTGCAGAAAGGCTGCTAAAACTTCAGGTATTATGTCAACATTCCAGACAGAACAGAAAAAAGGCTTTTCTTCAAGCTCCACTTAGGGGACTTCACTTACATCTCACTGAGCAGATCTAGGCCCGATGGCCACAGCTAGACCCGTCACTGGCCAGGGGAAAAGAAATTACCAAAGAAATTACCAACGCTTAGTCTAGATAATCACAGTAAGCATTGAAATCGAGACCTACCCTCCATAAGATCAAGAGATTTCTATGGCTACCTGAACAAAATAGTTGGTTTCTGTTTGTTTGTGTGGTTTTTTTTGTTTGTTTTTTTATTTTGCAAAGAAGTAGAGGGATAAGTATGGGTGGGACGAGGAGTTTAGCCAACTGTAAAGTGAGAAGGAGCAGTCCACACAACACCACCCTTACTTCTAACACCAATTGCAAGTTTGAGGGACTCCTTGGAAAGTTCTCTGAGTGTTGATGATTTACAAGAAAACTCACAGAAGTCGCTGAGAACTGTTACACTTTTGGTTTGATTTATTATGGGGAAAAATATAATACAAATTGAAATTAGCTAAAGGAAGAAGCAAGCACATAGGGCAGAGTCCAGGGAGGCACCAAATGTGAAGTGTAGTTGTTGTCTTCTCACTATGGAGTCAAGGCAGCCTTATTCTTCTGGCATAGATGTGTGACAATATGCACAGAGTATTGCCAACTGGAAAAGCCTGCCCAAGCCTTGGTGTCCAGGGATTTTATTGGGACTCCATTATGTAGAAATAATTGATAATTGATTATCCAATTGGCTGTTCTCAGTCTCTAGTTTTCAGCTGATCTAGGTCCACCCTGAATCACATTTCTTGTCTTTCTGGAATGGCCAGTTCCCATACTAAGACTGGGTGTGGCCAGCCTCACCCTAAACCATGATGTTGTACTGTCTAGTGTGACCCAAGACCCACAAGAAAACAAAGACAATCTTGTCAAGTTTAACAGTCTAAAGACTTCGAGATTACTTCTCAGAAGCCAAGGGTAAGGGCCAGACCTCTCTTTGGGCAAGGTTAAATTCTTTACCACACAGGTGCACAAAAGATAATATTTGTCACAAAGCCAATCTTGGCTAAAACGTGCAGGAACACTGGGGGAATTGATAAAACTGAATGAGGGTATATTTTCGAGACATCCAGGGATGGAAGATTTAGTAATTTAAGAATTATAAGGGGTGAATCCATTCTCTATGCACAAACTCTGTCATGCAGAACATACATTTCCAGAGGTAAAGAGATGTACTGTGTAGAAAAAAAATTACGGTCAGATATATTTGGAAAAGATTGGGTTTTACCAAAGTTAAGCAAATCTCTGTACCACTGGATTCTTTATGTGTATTCTTTAGCATATTCTTTAATATGCTATTATAGCCGTTCTTAAATGTTTGGTGTTGAGGCACGTTATATGCTTAAGAATTATTGACAACTCCAAAGAGTTTCTGTTTAGTTAGGTTTTATCTGTTGATATTTACTATAATAGAAATTTACTCAGGAGGCTGAGGTGGGAGGATGGCTTGAGGCCAGGAGTTCGAGACCAGCTTGGGCAACACAGCAAGACCCCCTCTAAAAAAAAAAAAAAAAAATATATATATATATATATACACACACACAAAATAATTAATTAATTAAATTTGCCAGGGGTGTGATGGCAAATGCCTATAGTCTCAGCTACTAAGGAGGTTGAGGCAGAAGTATCACTTGAGTCCAGGAGTTCAAGGCTGCAGTGAGGTGTGATTGTGCTACTGCATTCCAGCCTGGATGACAAAGAGAAACCCCATCTATTAAAAAAATTGATCTGATAACTCTAATATTTATTTAGTTATTAATTCATTTAAAAGCAACAGCAATAAACAATGTTAACAAATAATTTTTTAAAAAATTAATGAGAACAGTTACATTGCTATATATTTTAAAAAATTGCTTAATGTTTGAACCTATAGAAGTCAGCTAGATTCCCATATCTACTTCTGCATTTAATTAGTTAAGATATATTGGGTTTTTTTGGGGGGGCATTTATTTATTTATTTATTTATTTTCAGAGTATTACAGGCGTACAAATGCTTTGGTTACATAAATTGTCTTTGCATAGCCCGAGTCAGAGCTACAAGCCTTCCCATCCCCCAGACAGTGCGACCCGCACCTGTCAGGTGTGAATTTACCCATCCCCCCACCTGCCTGAAACCCTATGAATGTTATTTTCCATATATGCATGTAAGTATTGGTCAATTACTACCAATTTAATGGTGAGGAGATACGGTGTTTGTTTTTCC
Source organism: Daubentonia madagascariensis (assembly GCA_023783475.1). Classification (NCBI taxonomy): domain Eukaryota; kingdom Metazoa; phylum Chordata; class Mammalia; order Primates; family Daubentoniidae; genus Daubentonia; species Daubentonia madagascariensis. Next base: position 23,702,041 of record JAKFHU010000144.1, on the reverse strand, counting down.
ATTCTTGTGATACTTCACTTAGAAGAATGGGCTCCAGCTCCACCTAGGATAATACAATAGGTAGTCCACCAATTTTTGTGGTTGAGTAGTACTCCATGGTATACATATACCACATTTTATTAATCCACTCGTGTATTGATAGGCACTTGGATTGTTTCCATATCTTTGCAATTGTGAACTGTGCTGCTATAAACATCCGAGTGCAGATGTTTTTTTTTTTAGAATGTCTTTTTTTCCTTTGGGTACATACCCAAAGATACATTGTTTTAGATGAAATATGTAAAGAAAATCTAGGCTCATACCTATATGTAGTTGGAAAAAGGTAAACTACTTTAATAGGCTTAGATGATAATATTGGATATGGTTTTTAAATAATATAACAAAACATTATAAGTCATAGTTTCTTAAAGATTAGTTGTAATGTCAAATTTTAAACAAAAATCTCAATGCAACATTCATATTCTGTAATATTAAAATCCATGATTCTATCTTGCACTTTAAATGATCCTTTTACCCATGTATGGTTTTGTAACATCATGTGTTGGTTATTTAGAAAATACCAGATCACTGTTATGTAGATCATCCAAATATTAACACATTTCAGTATATAATATCATTTATATTTCTCAGTATAAATATCAATCTCATCAGAAAAGTTTTCAAATATTTACAAGCTGTCAAGAGCAAGATGTAAGGTTGGTAAACTTCTCAGTTGTTCTATAAAACCTATTTTTTTCCACAAAATTATTGCACTATTAGTAGCTGTCCTTGAAAATTACTCACTTGGCTAATTATCAAGAAAATATCTGCCAAATATCCACATTGGATTAACCATCATTTATTTGTCTACATTTTGTTTGAGTAAAACTGATGTTCAATTTAAAAAAATGGCTAATTCAGCTTGCAACTCAAACAATTCCACAAGTGATTTTCCTTAAAAAACAATAACCCCAAACATTGTATTTTAATATGTAGAAATGCTTTAGTGTATGTCCCATTGTAATGGGCTCCATGCATGAACACAAAATGACACTTCCCCATATATGTATTCCCTGTAGCTTTCCTATGTTTTCGATTCCCAGTCCAGTAGGGCTCAATGACCAGACCATTATAATCTTTTCAACTAACCATTTTACCTTTTGAGTTGTCTCCCAGAAATGGCAAATTCTTCACAGGATAACAACGCCAAGACTCACCATCCATCACTAACCTGTGACTTCTGAGTTAGACCACCTGCACATGTTGTTTTCAATACAATCTGTGCCAAAACATGTAGCCACCTTCCTGAACCTCTTATAAAAACCTCTACCCTCATTTGGTTGGGCAGATAGATTTGAGGCAGTTCCCCCGTATCTCAGGTAACATCATCTGTAATAAATTACCTTTCTTCCTGGGCAATCCTCCTTGTCTCAGTAATTGGGTTTCTGTGCAGTGAGCCATCAGACCTACACCAGAACCCCCCTGTGGGTTTGGTAACACCATTTTGTCCTTTTTTAGTATGAAATATTTAAAAATATATATATTGAATTGGATTTCCCATACCACATGTAAGGAAGTTAGAAGCTGCTACTTTATTCTAACAACACGTAAAAAGCTGAACTAACTGAAAGATCATGTCTTATATCTGTAAGAGAAATAAGGTCACAGGGTAAACTGCCACTCCCAAAATTGGAAAAACTGTCAGGCAGGTACAGGGAATCACAACATACTGGAGCGGAAACCTCCTTGGGATACAGTACTGAGGTAGGAAAGCCTTAACTGTAATTGATGAATTGCCCCTTGGGGCTCATTGTGGGCAAGCCTGAGAGTTAAAAACTCCAGGGGGACCCTGTCATGGAGGGAGTGGGGGGCTTGCTTTTGTAAGTTTTACCTCCAGGAGCTCAACCAGGTCCTCAGAGTAAATATCAGAGAAAAATTTACTCATATTTCCAGCAGATGGAGGGAAAATGGAACCATTTTGAAATACACCAGAGAGAAACTGGTGAAGCAGAGTTGAAACTGCTGGGGTTTTATCAGTACCTAACTAACCTGGGAAAAGGGAAATATCAATCGTATCCCATTCTAGCCGTCTTCTCCCATCTAAGAGGGGAGAAAAAAAAAGCAAACAGAAACATTTGTGAAGTTCACAGTGCAGAGGCACAGGTTCACCAAAAGAAGAGGTCCTAACCATAGGACTGTATAATGCTTCCGCTTTCCCCATTCTTACCACCCATTTACAGCATTTCCTTTTACCCAGTACATTATGTCTGGCTCCAAAGGAAAAAAAAAATTACAAGGCATACTAAAAGGCAAAAAACATAATTTGAAGAGACAGAGCAAACAAAGAAGCAGACACGGTAAGGGGGTTGGAATTATCACATCTGGAATTTAAAACAGTTGTGATTAATGTGCTAAGGGCTCTAGTGGATCAAGTAAATAGCATGCAAGAACACATGGTCATGTAAGCAGAGATGGAAATTCCAAGAAAAAAACCAGAAAGGAATACTAACATAAGAAAAAAAAACATGATGTCACAGAAATGAAGAATTTCTCTGATGGGCTTATTACTATACTGAACACAGCTGCAGAAAGAATCTCTGCATTTGCAGATCTATCAATAGAAACCTTCAAAGCTGAAAAGCAAGGAGAACCAACACTGAAAAAAAAAACAAAAACAGAATAGAATATCTAAGAACAGTGGGAAAATTACAAAAGGTATATTGTATATGCCATGGGAATATCAGAAGGAAAAGAAAGAAGAAAAGGAACAGAAGAAATATTTGAAGCAAAAATGACGGAGAGTTTTCCCAAATTAATGTCACACACCAAACCACAGATCCAGGAAGCTCAGAAAACACCAAAAAAAAGTCGGAAAAATGGCTCCCCAAAAATACATTTAGGTGTATCATTTTCAAGCTACAGAAAGCCAAAGATAAAGAAAAAATCCTGAACCAAGCTAGAGGAAAAAACCCCTTACCTATACAGGAATAAAAATAAGAATTACATCTGACTTCTCAGAAACCATGACTGCAAGAGAGTGCAGTGAAATATTTAAAGTGTTAAGAGAGAAAAAAGCTGAAAAAATCACCCTAGAATTCTAAAACTTGCAAAATTATCCTTCAATAGTGAAGGAGAAATAAAGACTTTCTCAGACAAACAAGAATTGAGGGAATTTATTGCCAGTAAACCTGTCTTGCAAGAAATGTTAAAAGAAATTCCTTAGAGAGAAAGAAAGTAATACAGATCAGAAACTTGGACCTACATAAAAAAGATGGAATAAGTGAAGGTGAAGTCAAACTTTTACTTTTCTAATTCTTAAGAGATCTAACAGATAAGTACTTGTTCAAAATAATAATAGCAACAACGTATTTGATTATAATTTCACAAACTAAAATCCGTATTATTTATCTATTGCTATAAAATGAATGACACCAAAATTTAGTGCTTAAGGCAACACACATTTATTATCTCACAGTTTCTGTGGTTCTGAAATCCAGGCACAACTTTGCTGGGTTGCAGTGATTCAAGTTCTCCCGTGAAGCTGTAGGCAAACTCTCAAGACTACAGCTATCTGAAGGCTCAGCTAGGGAAGGGCGTATCCACTTTGAAACTCACTCATGGTGTTGGCAGGATTCAGTTGCTTCCAGGTTGTTGACTACAAGCCTCCTTCAGTTCTGTGCCATGTGGGCCTCATGAAAAGGCCCACAATAGGGCAGTTGGTTTTCTTCAAAGTGAGCAAGCGAGAGAGTAAGAGAGAGTGAGTGCGCAAGACAGAATGCAGTCTTACTGTAACCTGACCTTGGAAATGACATCCTACCATTTTTGCCAAGATAAGTTCATTAGAAGGGAGTTTTAGAGGAGAGTAATACTTTAAAGTGATGGTTATGGTAATTCTCCTGATTTGGTCATTATACAATGTATACATGTATTGACACATCACACTATACCCTATAAATATGTACAATTAGTATGTGTCAATTTTGAATAAAAAATTAATTAGTAAAAAACCAAAAAGCAGAGTGTTAGTAGTTCTAGCTGCATGCACAGAGAGGGGATAAATACAAGGGCATGAATACCAGGAAGTGAGGTCACTGAAGCCTATCTCTGAAGCTGTCCACCATAAATGTTACCATAAAAGATAAAACACAAGTCCTAATAATTCATGAGTTACAGGAGAAATCATAATGGAAATTACTGATTTAGAAATAAGCAACAAACTAAGCAATAAGAATAGTTGTATATAAACAAAACTTGCAAATGTAGCTATAAGAGTATGTTTAGAATGAAATTTAAATGTTAAATGCTTATATTAGAAAGCAAAAAGGCTAAAAGTGAGTGAGTGAACACAAGCCAGGAATTTCTTACATCAAGAATAAACTTAAAAAAAATATAAGGGGCAAATGAAAATAATAACAAACAAAAATAAACAAAAAAGGAATAAAAAACAAAGAAACAGTAGAATCCCTAAAGGCATTTGGCTCAGATAGTTTTATAGGTAAGTTTACCAACGCTTCAAGGAAAAAATTATGTAATCCTCATATTTGCAATAATTCAGATACTAAATAAGAAAGACAGCCTTCAAGTCATTATAAGAAGTCAATATATTGGCCAGGCACAGTGACTCACACCTGTAATCCCAGCACTTTGGGAGGCAGAGGCAGAAGGATCACTTGAGGCCAGGAGCTCAAGACCAGCCTGAGCAAGAAGGAGACCCAGTCTCTACAAAAAACAGAAATATTAGCTGGGTGTGGTGGCATGCACCTGTAGTCCCAGCTACTCGGGAGGCTGAGGTAGGATCGCTTGAGCCCAGGAGTTTGAGGTTGCAGTGAGCTATGATGATGCCACTGCACTCTAGCCTGGGCAGCAGATGAAATCCTATCTCAAAAAAAAAAAAAAAGAATAAAAAAGAAGCCAGTGTAATCTTACTATTAAATATAGACAGTAATTGCATAAATTCACTAATAGGTATAAAAGTAAAGTCCTATATAAAATATTAACAAATCAAGTCTAGCAATGCATTAAAAATAATTTTTCACAAAAAAGTAGAGCTTGACTCAGGGATGAAAAAGTGGTGCAACATTAGAATGTCTATTGATGTGATTAGTAAATTGCCAGATTAAGAAAAAATATATTAAAATCTCAATAGATAAAGAAAAAAACATTAAGTAATATACAGCACTGTTTATGATTAAAAACTTTCAGTTCACTATAAATAAAGAGACTTCCTTATTTGGTTAAAAGATTTCTACTAATACTATAAAACAAGTAAAATACTCAAGATTCATCTATTTGAAGTCAGGAACAAGAGATAAGAATCCCTGCTAGTATCGCTACTATTCATCAATGTGTTGGAGGTTCTAGATAATGCAATGAGACTATTAGAATAAATAGTTATTAATATTATAAAGGAAGAACTGACATTATTTATAAACAATATTATTTTTCTATATAGAAAAACACAAAACAACCTAGAGAAACTATTAAAATTAATAAAAAACCCCAGCAGATATGCTAGCTATAAGACCATCATAAAAATAGCATAAAACACAAAAAGTGTCCCACATAGCCCACATTACCAATGAGTTACTGAGTACTAAATCTAACAAAAGAAAAATTCTAAATTAAGAGAAATTATTGTTTAACTGGGAATTCTTAGCAGTATAAATAGATGATCCTATCCAATTAGATTTATAAAATTAATTATATGTCAGCTAAAATCCCCAAAGGATTTTTTTCTTGGATTGGAAAAATTGATTCTAAAATATTAGAATACATGAACCACCAATAGAAATCCCAAGAGAAGACCTATGTATATATGTGAACCTGATATATGACAGAGATAGCACTGCAAACTAATACAGAAATGATGGACTATGTCACGTGTAGCATTGGGATCAATGGATACTCACATAGGAACAGTAACTAGATACAACCATACTTTCAGGTGGATTACAGTTATTACTAAGAAAAGTAAAACTCCCAAACATTTAGAAAATGTAGAATAATCTATTGATAATATCTGCATAGAAAACATATTCTTAAATAAGATACAAAAATTACAAATAAAAATTAGGACAAATTTGACTCACCAAAATTATAAAGTTCAGTGTAACAAAACCACTAATAAAAGTTGAAAGAAAAGCAGCATGTTGGCAAAATCTACTTGCAACACAAATCTAAGGTAAATGATTAGTGGTCACATTATATGTAGAATACTTAGTACTAAACAGAACAACAATAGGAAATAAGCAAAAATATTTAAGCAGATTGTTCACATAGGAAGAAATCTGAATGGGCAATGATGATATGGTAAGATTCACAACCTCAATAGAAAACAGCAGCTTGAAAGGTAGATAAGATTTAGAGAAACTCCTGCCCATTTCACATGGATAGGATTATAAGGATGTCCACAGAACAGTGCATGTAATTATGGAAAATTGTAAGTAACCAGATAGCTTTCATAATGGATGGCATAATACACAGCAATCAAAACAAATAGACCATCCACATATGTGTTAACATTAACATCTTAAAAAGGTAAAACAATACATTAACATTCTAAATAAACAAACAAAACATAGTGTTGACTAGAAAGGCTAAGCTGTTGAATGAAAAATGCAATGTTGTAAATTTATTTATATTAAAATACATAACCAAGATTGTTTGTAGATCTATATGTATTAAAATAAGAAAAATAATACATGGGCATGATAAATAGCACATTACTTTTGGGGACGAAAAGAGGACTGGGAACAGGGTGGGGCCTCTGCTGTGCTTTGACCTTGATGGAGGAGAGAATTGTGAGGAGCTTGTCTGATTATTGGTGTCGGTGGCTCAGACCAGGCACACCTCCTCCTGTTTTTCAGGGGTCATGCATCTCAGAGAGAGAGGGAAGGGGCTGTCCTAAGACATCAGCTCAGATGAGTGCACTGAAATGGTGGTGGCTTCTGTTTTCCTCATCCTAGGAGCTTCATTCTAGATGGCTGGATGGGAATCCATCCTAAAAACAGTTCTTACTCTTACACGCATCATGGATCTTGAATTCTCTGAGCATCAGTTGTGACTCCCTCACCTTTCTGGATCCCTCATGACCAGACTTCTCCCCACACCAGGCTTCCATCGCCAACCTGTTTATTGACTTCTCAAGGTTTTTTCCATGCACGCCTCCCGCAAAAAACTGTGTTTTTTTCAGGGATTTTTCTACACAATTACTACTGTTAGCTTTAATGGGAGATTCCAAAAAAGCTTTTCTGTGAGAGATCATCTAGAACTTAGAACATGTTTATATGTATATAAATACTTAAGTTTTACTGAGGTCTGATGGAGGTGTAAGATTGCATGGGTGGGTAAGTTGGTTGGAGAGTATCGCTGGCATGTATGGACCTTGAGCATTATTAAGGTGCTGGCTGAAGAAAAAAGTCCCAAGTTTAGCTGCTAGGAAGGTCTTCTCCCCACAGCACACTTTTCTGTATCAATAACATATATGATGAAGAGATATGACCAACCCCACATGACTTAGTTGCTCTGTTAACTCTTGGTATAACACTTTCATTGCAAGGAGAATGTTCCAGATTTACCACTATGAAGGGAAGCAGGGGAAGGTGTAGGTCAGGGGTGGGCAAACTTCTACTGTGAAGGGCCAGATAGTAATATTTTAGGTTTTTGGGCCATACTGTACCACTTGCAACTACTCATCTCTGCCATTGTTGCACAAAAGAAGCCAAGGACAATAAGTAAAGAAGTGGGCAAGGCTGTATTCCAATAAAAACTTATTTCCAAAAATGGATTCGGGCAGTGGGCTGTAGTAAGGTAGATTCTGGTGGGAGGACTCCTCCAAAGTCTTACTCCCTGGAGTCCTGGGTTGGGCCTCCTAAGTATAGGAGAAGATGGAAGGAAAAGAAGTCAAGTAAGGAACTTCTTTTAATCAGGGTTCTTCCAAGAGACAGAACCAATGGGATATATATATACAGAGAGAGAGAGAGAGAGAGAGAGATTGAGAGAGAGAGATAAAAAGGATTTTTTAGGGGAATTAGCTTATTCGATTATAGACGCTGAGCAGTGCCATGATAGACTGCATGCTAGAGAACCAAGAAGGCCAGCATGGCTCAGTCCAAGTCCTAGGCCTTAGGACCAAAGAAGTCAAACCAACAGTCTGATTCTCAGTCCAAGGCCAAAAGCCCAATAGCTCAGGGGGCTGCTGGTGTGAGTCATAGAGTCCAGGGGTAGGAGAAGTAGGGCATCTGGGTTTTGGAAGAGAGAGTGGATTAGTGCTTGGAGTTTTTGGTCCATTTAGGACCCCAGCTTATTGGATGATGCCCGCTAATCTCCTCCGGAAACACCCTCACAGACACACCTGGGCAGCCCAATCATTCTAATCAAAATCAACACCACCTGTGTGTCCTTTTCAACAGAAGAGGGAAGGGCTGATGCTTACTGAAGCACTGAGAATAAATACTGCTTTACCAGCCATCTGAGCATCCCTTAATCCAGTCAAGTTGACACCCCAAATCAACCATCACAGAACTTAAGAAGAGCTAATTTTTCTGAGTTAGGAAATGTAAAGAGCAAATGTAGGAAATTAGCTTTTAGTTTTAAAAAAGGATGCAGGGAAAAAAAAAAGAGCTTATTCCCAGCTGGCTGAGGCCCAGGAAGAAAATCATCTGACAATGTTATTTGGGAGCTGCAGGGCAAATGGTTTCGAGAAAGACTCATTGAACATTTGCAGGAAAAGAAGCATGTAGAAGTCAAACCAAATTTGTAAAAGGACTGGAGTAAAAGAGAGAGCTTTACTTTTGAGCTCCGTTTGCAGTGAAGCTCTGAGTCACCACCTTTCCTGCTTAGACCTGTTCCATTTTCACTATGTGACCTCTTCAGAGAGCAAAATCAATAATGTGTCTGTTTCAAAAACTCTGACTGTGATATTTTTTAGGGCTTATCATGACTTTTATAAAAACTGCAATAAATATCCAGATAAATGAGCCATTCTAAGTAAAATGTATTTTCTTAAACCGGCTGAGGCCAATCCCCAAATTGGTCATTTACCTTCACAGATCAGATAAACCATGACTAACGTCAACTCTAAGATTTGGTCTGCCAAGCACAACATCAACAGACCAGCCAATTAGCTATGATGCTAAATTAAAATAAGCATTTCAATCAGTCGAGTTTCTTCTCCTATGTGAATAAGTTCAGTCAATATGGCATTTTAGTCCCTGGGTAATTTCAGCCTTAAGATCATCCTATGGTCACTAAAGGCCTTGAGGGAGCTTTCTTATGGCTATGTGGAGCATGCAGATCCAGCATAAAGTCAAGAAGCAAGAAGAGACAAGGGGGGTGGGGAGAGAGAAGAGAGACAGGACTGATAACCTTATTTGCAGCCTTGGATTCAAATATCCCTGAAACCAATTTAGGTCTTGGAATCCTATTTATATATACTAATACAAACTATTGACATACAGCTGATATTATAAAACAGCCACATATTAAGTGTACAGTTTGATATATTTTGGCAACTGTGTACACTCTTGTAAGCCACCACCTCTTTCAAGACATAAAACATTTCTACCACCTCGTAAAGTTTCTCCGTGACCCTTTTATAACAATTCCCCCGCTCCACCCCAAAAGCAACCATTGTTCTTACTTTTATCTCCACTGATTAGTTTTGACTATTCTTGAGCTTCACATAATAGAATCATTGAATGGTTTTGTGTCTATATTCTTTTGTGTCTATCGTCTTTCACTCAATATGTTTTTAAGGTTTATATATGTTGTTGCATGTAGGAGTAGTTAGTTCTTTTTTATTGCTGAGTTTTACTTTATTGTATGAATATGCTACAATTTGTTTATCCATTTACCTGTTGATGGATATTGAGTTATTTTTGGGTTTTGGTGATTATGAAAAAGTCGATGTGAACATTCTAACATCCTTGTACAAGGTTTTTTGTGGGTATATTATTTTCAATTGTGAGTAACGTAAATACCTAGTAGTACAATTTGTGTTTCATGGAATGAATGCATAGTTATATTTATTAGAAATTGCCAGTTTTCAAATAGGTTATATCATCTTCTACTCCTTCAGCAATACATGCTTGCCAATATTTGGTATTGTTAGTCTTTTTAATTTTAGGCATTCTGTCTATAAAAGTCCTTTGCTTATTTTAAAACCTTGAGTTGTTTGTGTTTTTGTAATGGTTTGTAGAATTCTTTTACGTGCTAGATTTGAGCCCTTTGTCAGACACTTAGCATTTTAGTCCCTGGTAATTTGAGCATTGTGGATCATCTTATGAGTTGCAAATATTTTCTGCTATTATGTGACCTGTCCATTCATTTTCTTACCAGTGTCTTTTGATGTTTGGAAGTTTCTAACTTTGATGAAGGTCAATGGTAGTAGACATTACCGGTGTCTAACTCAGGCCCCCTTCTTTGATGATTCTCCTATTCCTCAGGAGACAAGAATGTCGGCTGTTAAAGGCTTATGGCAGTAGCCTTCTCAGGAGAATTGTCCTCAGCCACCAGGAGCCATCTCATCTAGAAGTAACTGGGAGGCCATGCTCTCTTCTGGAGCAGCTTAGACAAATGACCGGCTAATATGGGGGTACGAAAGTCCTCTCCCCTCCCCTCCATGTGGTACAGTTCTGAAGTGTCCTTTGTGTCCTCCAATTCCCTGTGGGGTCAAGCAGAGGTTGGACTACAGCTGACCCCATTTCTTTGCTGAGCTTCTTCCTCTGCCCATCTGTCTCCCTTACTTTCTTACGGGTGTCTCTTGCAGTCACTCAATATATGTCTCACACAAGTATCACCTTCTCAGGCTCTGCCTCTAGAGAACTCAATCTAAAATTACGAATCCATCAATTTTTCTTTTATGCTTAATTCCTTTTTTGTAGTCTGAGTAATCTCTGCCTACCCCACCCTATCATGAAGATATTTCTTTTATGTTTGCCTTTAGGGAATTTGTAATTTTAGCATTTACTTTTAGGTCTATGATCTATTTCAAATAAGTTTTGGTGCATGACATAAAATAAAGGTCAAATTTTATTTTTTTTCATAAAAATACTCAGGTGTTCCAGCACCTTTTTTTTCCCCTAAATGAATTAATTGTATTAGCACCATTATAAAAATCAATTGACCATATATTTGTGCAACATTTATTTTTATTTTCATTTTAACTTTAACTAGTTTGGCATGGCTTTCTATTTCTTAGAACTGAGAATCTCCCTTTTATTTGGCTTTCTACCTCGTGTTACCAGATTTAGCAAATAAAATATAGGACACCGAACTAGTACGTTTTCTGCTACTATAACACAATACCACAGACTGGGTAATTTATAAAGAATAGAAGTTTATTCTTATGGCACTACATCTGGTGAGGGCCTTCTTGCCACATCATCCCATGGTGGGAAATGGAAGGGCAAATCAGCATGTGAGACAGAGAGAAAAAGGGGATCAAACTCCCACGATAACTAACCCACTCCAGCAATGATCACACCAATCCATTCATGAGCGTAGAGCCCTCACAACCTAATCAGCTGTTAAAGTTCCCACGTATTAATAAAGTCACAATGGCAATTAAATTTCAACATGCGTTTTGGAGGGGGCATTCACACCACAGCACACATCAAGTTAAATTTGAATTTCAGATATATCATAAATATTTTTTTAGTATAAATACATCCCATGAAATATTTGGGACATTGTTGTATTAATAAACTATTAATGTATTTGTGAATTTGGAATGTAAATGGGCATCCTGTATTGTATGTGACAACTCTACTTCTTCCTGGCATTGCATTCTGATGTTCTGCATCTCATCCCTGCCTCCTGTTTGGCCTTCTTCTATCTTACCTCCCCTCCTACCTGCAAGATGAGGCTTTCCAAACCCCTCCACTCTGATGTTCTCAGTTCTTCCATCTGGGAGGCTGGATGGACAATTCACGCTCTTACCACAATCTTCCACTCTCTAGGCTGTCAGCTTCCAAAGCAACTTGATTATGTTTTAAATAATGTTTCACTTCTGAGGTGCAAATTCAATGTTATTGACTGTCAGAGCAGACAGAGATGTGTTGTGACTTCCTGACTCTTGTGAGAATGGGAGTAGGTTTAGGTCACATCTCATATCCTCACACTTGAAACTCAGTGACTAGGTCTAAAGCTGCCACCTCTGACTACTGGATAGTGCCAAACTATCGGACTTTGGGGAAATTTAATCTGTGATCTTGACACCATGAGTGAGTTTCTGGGAACACACCTTTCCTTCCCTGCACACAGGTATTACAACCACCCAGCCATGGAGGGGGAGGGCTGGAATTCTCTTCACAGGGACTGTGAGAGATACAAAGTGTGGAGAGCAGGCACGGGGGGAGGAATAACCAGCCCTCAGCCCATTCCACAGTAACGTTCTTTTCCTCCCTAGAAGACAGGGATTTCAAGGTGCAGATGTTCTTTTTCATGGCACATTGCCTGAGTCTCTAACATGGGATAAGCCAAACGTGGAAACATAAAAGGTAACAAGCCATGGGCTCTTTGTGGATTCTTGGCGACAGAGGCAAATTTCCTGCAAAGCCAATGAAGCTTAAATTTAGGGGCCCTTCTGTGCATGGGTCCCATGGAAGGTGCTGGGAGTTGAAGCCTGTCTGGGTGAGGAGGAAGCCAACTTGCATTGGGAGCCATTGTTCTGGAAGCATTTCTAGCAAAATGCCTAAAGCTACTGCAGAAAAATGGCCCTGAATTTCCAAGTCTAAAATAATTTGTTGTGATTTCTTTTCTTATTCTAAATAACTTTTTCCATTCATAACTAAATTTGCATTAGTAACTAATTTGTTTTTCTTTCTTTTAGAAGGTCCCTCAAAATATGTGAGTTTCATGCTCCACAAAGCCTGAACCTTACTCTTCTCATTGCTGTGAGGGCAAGGACAGGAATGTGTACAGATTTGGGATTCATGACCTTGAACTTGGTGGAAACATTGCTCACCTGGCTTATCCTCCTGTCTAACCACCTTCAGGCCAGTCCCTGGTAATCCACATGGGACAACAGCTCCAAGACCAGGATTTATTTATAATGTTTCCATAATCTCTCTGAAGACAGCACTCCAAAAACACCTCTTCCTGCTCTGGGAGGCACCTGCACGCTCTTGCCCTTCCCAATACATTTTTAACCTCGCCCCTGAACCAGTGATTCAACTCACATATATGTGAGCCAAAATTACCTTGTTTCTGTAAAAGGAATCCAGAAGTAAGGCTGCATGGACTAGAATTTTGTATAAAAAATACACAAAATAAAGATTTTAGTCTATTCCCTTTAATGCACTATTGCACAGGCTAATATATTCTGAGTGTTTATTAACTAAAGAACAGAGCACCAATGATTGATATGCCAAAAATATGTAAAGTTATGCCCTACTTTTTGAACATTTAATATAGCTTCTAATACAAACTGTTATGTAAAACCTAAACTTAAAAAAAACTCTTGAAGTAAATTATTGTTGTTCCAGAATGATATTTGGCACAGTCTTTAAATTGAGTTCCCTTAGTTCTTTTAAAAAATTATTTTGATTAACCATAAATGTATTTCTGATGAATTTCTAGAAGCAGATTTTATAAATAAATTGTAATATATTTGCATTTAGCCTCTTCTAAAAATAGTTGGTTTATTATCACCAAAATTAAGAAATTATATGTTTTCTCTTGTTCTGGCTAGAACTGTTAGCCAATTATAGAAGTTTAGAAGCTTAGTTTTTAAAATTTTGCTGAAAGCTTTTACTGCGATCCTATTTGTATCATCCTCCCCACCAAATCATTCAACTAATCTATAACTATTTTAAACTAGGCTTAATACTTAGGAAACAGAATAAGAATATTCTGGACTATCATTAAAATTTTCTCCTATGATTAATTTCTTTATATCTATTAATACAAACTCTTCCTTATTCCCCTTCATAAAACATACTTATATACATTGTATCATTTAATCTTCATAACAATCTTATGGTACAAACAGGGCAGTAAGTTTTTCTTTATTTTAGAGGTCAAACATCTTAAAAGTGATTGACACAGAATTGGACCTTGGATTTCCAGCATCTATCTTGGAATTCTTTCTACTGAATCTTATGTGTCACCTTTTCTTTCCCTTTGTCCTACTCTTCCTCCTCTTGACCTCTTGGTATATACATGTTAACTATGTGATCAAAATTAGAAATGTAGTATAGACATTACCTTCAGTGAGGTTACAGTTGTCTAGTTTGCATATGGGACATATATAGTCACATATTCACATATATATACAAATATGCATATATACATATATCCACATTAATCATTGCAAACCCACACAAAATGGCACATCAAGAGCCATCTCGGGATGTTATTTATATATTTATTTTGAAAAATTATTTAGTGCCTTACTGTATAAGGGCTGAATGAAACCTACTGATAAGACACCTTGCTGAAATTTCGAAAAGGAAAGGGGACATTTGGGTTGGTGAACGAGAAAAACACAACCATCATGAATCTTTATAAATCTTCATAAATCTGTAAGTAGAGTGAGACCAGGATAGGCAGAGAGAAATCGACAGATCACTAAGAGGGAGAAGTTTGGAGCTAAGAAAAGAACATGGGCACTTTGGGCACTGGTAAAGCTATTTAACTATTCAAGAAGACGAGTTTGGTAAAGCAGTTTATGTTTGGATAAAGAAATGGGCACAAATTGTGGAGGGCCTCATATTCTACAGTAAAACCAATTTCTTAAATATTGATAATGCTCAGCATTCCACAATTGACAATCTGTTATTGTCTATACAGATAGTTTTTGAGGGTTATTTTTCTCTTTGAGAATCTGTTTTACATAATGAATTTCCCCATATTAATGTATATATAACAATGCATAATTTTGTAAGAATTTTAGACAGCTCAAATTCCCCTATAGTCCATCTGAGGACCTCTAGGTTTAGGAACTCTTCCTGGACACTCTGGCCAGAACCTAATCTATTTTCTGAACTCTAGATCTGTGTATTCAGTGGCTTGGTGGACACTTACATTGTGATGCTCTAAATGCGTCCTAAATAATCTGTTTTCCTGACATTTCATGACAGAATCATTCAGTACACTTCACTACAGTAAATGGCAGAATGGTAGACCATTCACATGGTCCTCCAAGTCAGAAATCCAGTAGACACTCTTGGCACCACCTCCTCCTTTTTTTCTACTTCTGGCTAATTACTCAGATAATGCTTCTTTCCATGCAGACGGTCCTTCCAGGTTTATGGGTTTTATCTTTCTTACCTGGATTGCCACAACAGCCTTCCCACTCTGGTCTCTGCCTCCAGTCTTGCTTGTCCCTTCCAGTTCATTCTCCACATTGTTGGAAAAGTAACTTTAGTAACGTTAATGACAAATCTGGATAATGTCATTCACCTGCTGAAAATTCTTCAATGATTCCTTCTTTGTCACAAAGAATACAATTCACACTCAGCCACGTGATGTGGTTTGGTTTCTATCTTTCTTGCTGGCTTCCTGCCTTTCTTAGCTTCACATCTTTGCACTGCTATATTTTTTTTCCTGTCCAAAATATGCTAAGACTAAGCCAATACAAATTGCCAGTACAAATTCATCCACAGAGATCTAGCCCTTGAATCATGTCCTTGGGCACCTTTTTCTCACCTCTTTAATCCCAGCTAGGTGCTGGTCCTTTGCATTCTCATAGTGCTCTGATTATAACTCTAGTAGGACACTTTCACGTCAGCATTTTCTGTTTCCTATCTGTCTCTTCCTAAGGCTGTGACGCACTTAAGGCGTGGTGAGATTCCTTAGTTACCAGTGCAATGTCTGGAGAATATATATTTGGTAAATATCCTGAGCGTGAACATAGCAATGAATACATTCTGTAGGCAGGTGGTTTTCAAACTGTTCCCAGGTGCTCCTTAGAACACCTTAGTAATGCCTCAAATATTTTCTTATAAACAACAAAAATTTAAACTACCTGAAGAAACCATGTATTTCCTTTTGTTAATTTCCTTTCTATTTTGCAATTTCTGTAAGATTTTATTTGCCAAAAAAAGTTACACCCTAAAAATTGTTTTTGTAGGCAATTAAGGTATATTTTTGAGCTAGGGACGAACATAATGATAACATCATTTCAGCAAGATTGCCTTGGCATAGTGAGCAATATGCATTAAGGCAAAGACCTGATTTAGTCAGAATTACAGATTAACACAGGTTTTTTATTTAAGTCCAATAAAATGTACATTTACCTTTTAAACCTTTCTCTTTGGCTCTAACAGGGGGCTTTGGATTTTCACAGCAAGCAGCTTTGTTCAGCTCCCTATCTTGGTCTTATATGGTGAAATTCAGCTCTCTAAAAGTTGACAATGCCACAAATTCAGTATTTCCAAATCCTGAAAAAAGAAAAATCTCCTCTATGTTCTAAAAATGTAATTTCTACTTTTAAAAAGCTGAACACTCACCTGTAGTTTATTGTCTAAAAGTTTCAAAAGAGTAGGGCAGACTTTACGTGCTGAATAAAATGCCATTGACATTTCACATTCTTTATTTCTGAAGTACGCAAAAGTGGAATGGTCTTCCCCAGAAGTAAAGCTTTCTCTTACACTTATATGTTCAAAAATAAACAAAAATTCCCTATTCGATGACCATCTAAAAAGTCCCAGTCTATAGAAAATATATACTCTGACTTTTAAATGTCGACCAGCCTTGGAAATCTATATGACATAAACTTTTGCCAAAAAATCAATCTTGAGTTATGATTTGATTAGCAGAAAATTGCTATCACATTTGTTTCTACATTTGTCTACCTCATGTCCTTTTCATTCATAGGCTGGCTGATACAAACCTTCTTTAAAAACTCCCTGAGAAAGTCTGTGACATTAAAATGTCCTTTGATGCTCTTTCACTAAGCAGTGAATATTAACAGTTATGGTGACCCTGTTCCCTAATGTGTCTCAGCAGGATCAATAGCAGTTAAGTGCCACTGTTTTACAATTAAAAAGGGGATCATTTTAAATTTAAAAGCTCATAGCTAATTTTCTTCTTGGCACTTAATGGCATAATTCATTTTTGAAAAACCTCATTGGGAGAACATCCACTTTTTTTTTTTTTTTTTGGTGGCAGCACTGGAAGAGGCTAGTTTAGCACCCCTTGTTGCCTCTGAAATGATTTGTAGCATTCCTTCATTAAGCTGTCAGCAGGGCATCTGTAAAATTTTCTCCAAAATAGGGACCCTGGTGCAGAACATGAGCAACCATTGCAATTCACTGTAACACTGTTTAGCAGCTTCTTTAGTTGGAACTTTCTTCCCGAGTGCTGATGTTTTCAGCCAATCTTGCTTTTATATTCACATTTTTCCTGATTTTTGCTTTTCTTTTTAGTGACTGCCTCCTGTTCCCCATTAGGAACCCAGGCACATGACAGGTGGTTCAGAGCAGTGCATACATATTTCCAACATGTAATTGGCTAACGTTATGCTGGAAATGTCATTCTGATTCTACCTCAGTGACATTGCAGAGAGCCTCAGCTTCTTTCTACACAACAGTGGCTTTCCTTTTTCCAATTACAACAGTAACAGACGCATCCAGTTACGTATACACTATGTCCCTGGGGACAAGCACTCGATATAGATCCACTTTGGGGTAAGTCTCATGTCTGCTTATGGAATTTACATTATCTTGAGGCAAATGAGAGATACTGTCATTTATATTTGTTGCTTGAAGCTTAGAAGAATATATTAATGCATTTCGTCCTTTTTAAGGGTATTTTTTGAATATGTCTCTTTAAAAAACCAAAGACATTCACTTTCCTCCTGAATAATACTACTACTTCTACTAATTAAAAAAGCAAGCAACTGCATGTTGACTGTATGCAAGGCACTGTGCTCAGCGCTTTATACGTCTTTTCTTTAATTTTCCTTCTCACCTTACAAAAGGAACATTACTGTTCGTAATCTACAGATGAAGACACTGAATCTCAGAGAGGTTAGTTATGAGCTAAGGTCACACAGCTCGTAAGTATTACAGATGGGAGAGTAAGCTCATAATATCTTACTCCTGCACCCCTCATCTTCTAACCACACTATCATGTCCGTTGAAACCATTTTATGTTCAGGTATGTATCTTTAACTTATATCTAAAACTAAACTTGCCAGAATTTGTAGGCTTTTCAAAAGCCTATTTCCAGGATACTAATTATTAGAAAATTAGGACCAGCCAAAATATATTGCATTATTTATTCTTCATGTAAAATTTGATCTATTTTTACAATTATTTTTGACTTTTGTTAGTATATCACAGTTTGTTTATCACAGACCATGAACTGTTACTAATTAAGGACTAGATGAAATGTTCCTTTTGAATCTTATAATTGCCTCTGTAAATATAAATTTTTGACTGAACGCTAATTTTCCAGAAAGTAACCCTGAATAAACAAGGACACATGCATATTATATTAGGGTTTGGAATCAATGGAATATTAGGGCATCCAAGGGCCAATGTTCCCTGAGAATTGAATTAATTTCTACCGTGGATATTTGTCTTCATTTCCCATGCCTGTTTGTAAAAATAATAATTGAAAGGAGGATATTTATGGATATTACTATAAGTCTTATAGAAAATAGGACTGACTCTAATTAAAAAAAAAAAAACTTCCTGTATACAAAACTCGTTCTTTCTCCCTTGCTTGCTGCTGTCTTGCTTCTTTTTCTTCTTTTTTTCTATCCTTTTCCCTTTTACTGTCCCTCTTTCCCCCCTCCCTCGCTCCCTTCCTTCCTTCCTTCCTTTTCTTTCTTCCTTTTTAAATTCTTTTTTTGCAAACATACTAAAAGCCAATATACCCCTTGAATTCCTGTTTCCTCTTTTAACCAGACATTGCTGTGTAAGTAGCAAAAATGACTCTTGTCCCAGCTCTGCAAGGGTAAGATAAAGGCCTGTCATCTGTGCATGTGTTCATTTGAATGGAACGTGATTCCCAGGGGATGCTGCCACTGGACTGGTCCACCCTGTCATCCAAGCCCTGTGTCAGAGGACGTGGCGCCTGCAAGGCAAGTGCCTCAGCTCAGGATCGCCCTAAGCGTGCTGGTCTCACATGCCACCGTACAACACAATTAGCCGCTGACACCAGGTGCTGCCTGGTTCCTGCCACGTTACACTTCTCACATTTCTTGTAATGGTGTTTGTAGAGTGCTCCCCCTTTTCAATTAACCAGTCTGCTCCTTCCACCCCCCCCCGTTCATGTTCATCTGTGCAGTTACTGGGGACTCAGGGAGCCTGCGGCTGGTGAACCCAACTCCACAGCACCCGCGCCCAGTGGTGGCAAAATTGCTGAAAGCCTGTCATTGGGCATAATTTATTCCATACGCTGTTGATGAAGCCAATCAGTGCTATGACTTCCCTTTTGTTTATTTTTAAAGAGGAGACTAAGAAAAGCTTCTGTAAACAAGCTCAAGCAACTTCGTCCCTGTGTGTGTCCACTTGCTACCGAGGCATCTGGGCATGGGAGGATTTTGGAAGGGCTGAGCCTCCGGTTTCACACTCTGTCCCTCTTTGAAGTAGCTGCATGTTGCCAGGCTGCTTTGTGCATTCAAACCCCCACTCCTCCTTATCCCTGCAATAAACAATACCTGCTTCACTTTTTTTCTGTAGTAATTATCTTTTTATATTTATATAAATGGGTTGCCCTCCAAGTGAGCATCAATGCTGACCACCATAGGAGTTACCGTGTGCCTGCCTGGATTGCATTAGCTGCTAATTGCTCATGGGTTTTCTCAGCTAGAGCACACTGTGTAATTTAAATTTATGTTGTGTCATATTACACGGGGGGTATGGCACAGCCAAGTGTATTTTGACATTATGCTCAGTGGTTCTCCTCATGGTACTTGCAGGAAGACAGGTACCACCAGGTGTGGCCAGACTCCTAGGAGGGAGGAGTATGGATTCGGCTCCTACCAGTCTTACTCCTAATGAGCCTGGGCAAATATTTGGCCTTCTGAGGAATAACAGCCCTAGTCCCATCTTCCCTTGTGATTGCAGCTTTTGTGCTGCTCCAGTGCTGGTGAGAGGTAATGTGTTTATTGAATGCCGGTTAGGTGATTTACATTTACTTCTACAGCAACCGTATGAACTGGGCATCATTATTCTTATTTCAACAAAGGGCAAACGGTAATCAGCTTTATGAAGCAAACCCACTCAAGACCATCTCCTCAGGGAATGGGTGCAAAGCCTGATTGTGAATACTGGCCTCTAAGTCTCCCACACACTAGCACTCACATCCACATTATAGGATTTTGGGATATATCAAAAAAGCAGAGTCAAACTGGTATAGGGTTGTTTGGGGTGGTGTTTATATGTGTTATGCAGATGTACCTTCATTGATATAATTTTTGATTAACTGATCTTACAATCGCCATAACCAGTGGGTCAGAGCTGTTGTTCATACAACATTGCAGGCCATTCTACAGGTTCCAGCTGAGCAGATAGTCTGGACCAGAGACCCCCAACAGGTCCTTTGTCCAACGAAGCACACGTTATCTCTAACACACTTTTGAATTTGTTGTTATTCTACAAATGATCATGAAAGAACAGTGGTTTGAACTGGCTCTTTATTTTATTGGATACTTTTGAGTGCTATAGAAGTACATGATACATTCTCAGGGGTGGAGGTTCAAGGGTACCAAGACAGGAGTGTAGCATCTTCCCTGTGCTCATGTCAGTTCAGGGGTATAACATTTGTTTGAAAACAGAGCTGATCTCTGCTGTTCCAAGCAGAAAATTACACTCAAACGCATTTGATAGTAATCAGAGCAAAATTTCAGGCTAATGCCAATACCCTAGAAAGTTAACATGGTTCAATAAAAAGGATCAGCCTTTTTCATATTTATTCCCAAAGTTCTGAGATAAAGCTGCCATATTATGAGCAAACCCAGAAGCAGAGAGTTGTAGGAGAGGAAAGGGCATGAATTTGAAAGCCAGTTCCATTCATTTAATTGTCTTTTTTCTTCCTTACCTGTTCTTTACCTTAGATTTTACCAGCACATTCCAAAGAAAATAGAAACTCTTTGACGTCTCCCTTTTTTGTGCCTCTGACGCTTCACCTGGTACCAACTACTGTCTCTTCGTGGCCATTCCCGCGGCCTGCATGGTGTCTCACCATTGCCTGTGTCCTCCCCAAACTTTCTGCTGCCATTCCGAATGGTGGCGGACTTGTCCTTCCGAAACTCAGGCCAAACCACCTCATTCCATTTTCTGTCTTCAATACCGGCTTCTTCAAATCTTTGGTAAGTAAAGAAGCCTGATTTTCTGTTTGTTTTTACTGATTTTTGTTGAAGTATATTTGACCGGATAACTATTAGCATTTCGTGGGGCACTGGAATTATAAGGACAGTGATTTGGGGATCACTCTTCAAAAAGCTACGCGGCAGTTGCCCCTTACGCTCAAGGGATAGGTTCCAAGACCACCAGTGGATGCCTGAAACCATGGATAGCACCAAACCGCATATATACTGTCTTTTCCTATCTGCACATACCTATGATAGATTTAATTTATAAATTAGGAACAGTAAGAGATTAACAAGAAAACTAATAATAAAATAGAATGATTATAATAATAAACCATAATAAAAGTTATGTGAACATGGTCTCTCTCTCTCTCTCATTGCATTGTACTCATAGTTCTTGTGATGGTGTGAGATGATAAAATACCTGTGTGACGAGATAAAGCTAAGTGAATGATGAAGGCATTGTCATGTAGCTTTCAAAACTTATGGATTGTTTATTTCTGGAATTTTTAATTTAATATTTTTGGACCTCAATTGAACTCAGGTAACTGAAACCATGGAAAGAGAAACTGTATATAAGGTGGAAACTACTGTATAAAACTTTTCTTGGCTTCTTGGAAGCATTTCCTCCTCTTTTCTTATTACTTTATTGGTGACAGTAAAGAGAAGCACATGTCCAGACCATTGCTGTTAGGTTCACTTTTAGGCTAACTTTGACTGAGCACTTGTTCGGTGCCAGGCACTACATTAAGGATTTTACATGCACCAACTTGCTTAATCCTCCCCAAGCCCTGTTAGCAAACAGTTTTTTTCCAGAGTAAAAAAGGGGTTAGATAACTCTTCCAAGTACATTGGGTAGGCTAGCGGAGATGGGATATAAACAGAAATTGGGTTGATGCTATTTTTAAGAAGGTGGGCCTATTTTGGTGTTTTGTTCACACCAGCGGCCTCTATAAAAAGTTTGTCACACATCACAGCATTGCCAGTTCAAATCCTTCTAAGGTACACCTGCCCTGGTGTAACTAGGGAAGGGCCTTTGACATTTGCATCTGAAACACTGGGAAGACATTTGGGTAAAACTTTGAAAAAGTTGGCATTTGTTCTCCTTACTCTGTCTTGTTCCAGACCAGGGGTGGGGAACCTTTTCATGTTGGAAGGCCGCATTAGTTTAGCTGTAATCAAATAAGGCTGCATTCGAGAAACTTCAATTAGATATTCTTAAAAATGTACATTATTTTGTAAAAATCTAACTACTATGTACTTAATAATTTCAAAAAATGAAAACCATTTGTTAATTTTAAAGTTAACTAACCTTTTAATGACTTTGTTGTGTCTGCTTTTTATTGGAAAGCATTTGAATATTTGGTTGCAGCATGGAGGTCCACAGTTTCAGTTGATCCTCTGTAGATGGGTATGAGTCATTTGTGACCTTAAGGGCATCTTGATTTGGGTTAGGTAGGAGAATGTAGATTCATAGCAATAAGTGGTTGAAAAGCAAGAAAGCATTTTTTGGGCATGTTGCCAAAGGCATGGGTATGCTACTGAATTTTTCCATATTTCAATTGGATCTTTCTTAGCATCAAACAATGACTTTAAAATGTTATCTACTGAGAACTCAATTCCATCTGTAGCTCTTTAGATGCCTTGGTGATATCAACTAGGTGAGGCTGAAATGCTAATTTGAGTGTGATGTCATGATTCTCAAAGTCAGTGAATCTTTCATTGTATTCTTCAATTAATAGGTCTATAACAGCTGTGTATTCTTCAAATGATTCATATATATCATCCTGCTTATCAATGACCTTTGCTAACTGAGGGAAATGTTCATCCAAAATTTCCTTTCGAAGAAGTGTTTGGATTTTTTGCCACGTATCATATATAGACTTAGTTTTACCTCACAAAGAAACATTCAAGTCGTTTTAATTTGACACGATATCACACAGAAATGCTGCATTCCTATAGAAATCTTCTTTCAATAAATCACATTGCTGATTCTGTTCTTCATAAAATTTAACTATCTGTTCTCACAGAGATACATTTTTGGCTAACACCTGTCCCTGCGATAGCCAACACACTTTAGAATGATATGGCAAATCCACAGTGAATGGCCTCATCATTCAACTGTAGCATGTTATGAAACTGATGATGCAGTGTTGGATTTGCATGAATATAGTTGACCATACTTATAACTTGTTGCAAAGTGTCACTTAAAATAGCAGCATTAGCACAGAGATTTTGCTGATGCAAGATACAATGAAAAGAAATGAAAGCATCTGGATCTGTTAATACTTTTTTTTTCTGTGCAATAAACCCTTCATGTTTTCCTGTCATGGAAGGTGCACCATCTGTACGTGCGCTCACTAAATTTACCAAATTCAGTCCAACTTCATGGCATTTATCTTGAAAGTTGTTGAAGATATCTATTCCCTGTGTTCTGTTTGCAAGAGTACCCAAAGCTAGTAACTCTTTGTAGCAAAGAAAATCTTTCGTTATGACTGGAATGAAGTATAAAATCTGTGCAGACAGTAGTATAAGTTGATTCATCCAAAGTAATTGAATAATGTGTATTTTCCTTTTGAAGTATTTCATGAGGTTGTTCTGTTAAGTTGAAGGCTAATTCATGCTGCCAATCAGTTATGGTTCTCCTTGAAAGAGGCAACTGTTTCTACTTTGAAATGTTATCAGAGTCTAAACATCCTACAACTTCAACAATGCATTCTTTCATAATTTCTACATCACTGAATGGCTTCCCTTTTTTTCCAGAATATATAAGCTACTATATAAATTGCTTCAGTGGCAATATTTCCAGATCTTATTGCTGCTTGAAAAAATTGTCTTTGATTTTGCTTTTTATCTTTTGATTTCTGCAGTACAACCTTTTGTGCCTCTCTCTTTAATTTAAACTATTTGTGATCCTTGTGAGTGTTATAATGCTGATGAACATTGAATTTCTTTAATATTGATATTCCAGTATCACAAAACAAGCAAATCATCTCATCTTTAGCAGAAACAAGATAATATTGCAATTCCCAATCTTCATTAAAAATCTGTTTTCTTCCTTTAGTGTTCTCTTGGTCTTCTTTGACATGATGGACTGTTAAGCAGACAGAATTAAAAAATACTATTGAGCTGTGCAACTATTCACAAATTCCACTTCAAACAGAAACACAGAGCATTGTTTTCAAAAGCTGATAACAGACCTGCATACTCGACCCCCATAAACTCTCACCAACCAGCCTCATGCAGTAGTGGCACCAGTCAGGCGGGGGAAGTTAGAACTAAATCATGAGCATAGCAGCCGTCAGTTTAGCTCTTATGGGTTACTAATGTTCTAATTGTGCCGGTCAAGGTGGAAGGATTATTTCATTGAAACTTATTTTATTCTTTGGTATTTTAAATACAGTCATCTTAAAATAAAATAAAAATACAAAAGATGAACACAAATGTATTAATAAAAATAAAGGGATTTGTTCTGTAAAATTTCAGTCAAAAGGCAGCACTTTAGGACCTAGAAGGCCACATGTGAACTTAAGACTGCAGGTTTCCCATCCCTGGTCTAGACAAGAACCTGTGCCTCCAGCCATGTTCTAAATGAAATCAATCTTTTCCCCTGCTGTCTGAGTTCCAGCCAAGAGGTAAAATTTCTACCTTTTTTCTGTTACTAAGGGGTTTCTTGTTTAAAATAATTTATCTCCTCTGGTTTAGTAACAGGAGATTGGGGTTGCAATCCTGAGTTTGGTAAGAAATAAAGTGATACCACATGGTCTGCACGTTGCGGGGAGAAGCCAAAAGCTCATGCTGGTGTGTAAGGGGGACTCGTGGAGGACCACACACAGCTGTGAACATCCTGCTGCATGGTTCCTTGGCTCTCCCAGGGTCACAGTGCACGCTGCAGCCCTCAGCACTGAGGGGAGGGCCTCCCTTGCAGGACACAGGACTGCTCACCACCAGGAGAATGTTTGAGGTTCTATCTGATCAATCTTGAAAGTCATGAATTGTCTGACCTCAAGAAAGCCCCTTCATTCTTCTGGATTTGGGGGTTTTTATCCATAAAGTGGACCATTCTAGTGATCTTGGCATCTTGCTCTGTCTCACACACTGTAGGAGACCTCTTGCCCTGAAGCCTCAGCTTCAGCATTTTCTTATCGTGTTCCTTTTCCCTCAGATACGTACAGCCTCATTTGTTTATTCCAAGTCATTCACATCTTTTAGCCTAATTACATTTAAATAACTTTATTTTTAGAGCATTTTTACATTTATTGAAAAACTGCACAAAAAATAGAGTTCCCATATAGCCCTTCTTCCCCCTCCCCTCCTCAGTTTCCCCTACTCCCCACACCTTGCATTAGTGTGTTACATTTGTTAGAATTGATGAACCGATACTGATACCTTATTATTCACTAAATCCCACAGTTTACATTAGAAGTCACTCTTTGTGTTGTGCATTCTATGGATTTTAACAAATATGTAATGATATGTATCTACCATTACAATATCATATGGAATAGACTCTTTGCCCTAAAAGAAGCCCAAAAAATGAAACAAACAAGCAAAACAACAAAAAAACCCTGTGCTCCATTTATGCTTCCCTCCCTCCTTTATCCCAAACTCTTGGCAAACACTGATTTTTTTACTGTCTTTTCCCAGAATGTCAAATAGCTGGAATCATACAGCATCGAACTTTTCAGACTGGCTTCTTTCACGTAGTGATATGCGCTTAAGGTTCCTCCATGACTTTTCATGACTTGATAGTTCATTTTTTTGTCATTGAATATATTAATATTTTGTTTTGTTTGTGCATTCACCTGTTGATATCTTGGATGCTTCTAAGTATTGGCAATTATAAATAAAGTTGCTATAAACAGTCATGTGCAGTTTTCTTATGGATGTAAGTTTTCAACTCATTTGGTTTAAAACCTAGGAGTGCAATGGCTGGATGGTGTTGTAAGCCCACATGTAGCATTGTAAGAGATTGCCAAACTGTTTTCTGAAATGGCTGTACTAATTTACTTTTTTGCCTTTTAAATTTTAATTGCATGTCTCACCAATTATGAAAGTGCCTATTTTTTACAGCCGCCTTAACAGAGTTTGTTGTCAAACTTTCAGATTTTTACTGGTCTGACAGACGAGAAGTAATATTTTAGGGTAGTTTTAATTTGCATTTCTATTTGTATAAGTGAGTTTGGCATGTTTTCACATGTTTGGGGGTCCCATGGTTTTCTGTTTCTGTGAACTGGCAATTCATATCTCATGCTTGTATTTCAACCAGGTTCTTGGGTTTTTTGTCTCTATTTTTAACAGGTCTGTGTATACTAAGGATGTAAATCTTTTATCAGTGGTAAAATGCAAATATTTTCCCAAGTTTGACATTTGTCTTTTTATTTTACTTGTTTTTTTTACTATAATCAATTTTCTTTATTATAGTCAAATTTACAATTTTTTACCTTTTTATTTATTGATTTTGAGTCATAGTTAGAAAAAAATTTCCCTTCTGAGGTTCTAGAGAATTCATCCATTTCTGTTTAAAAATCTCCGTTCCATTTGGAATGTATCATACTGTAAAATGTGAAAAAAGACCAAACTTTTTGTTATTCCATATGTCGATCCATGATCCTAACATCATTTATTAAAAGCTTTACTTTTTCTAACTGGTTTTAGAGATGCCATTTTTATATATGCCAAATTTCTATTCGGAATTGTGGACTTTTTGTGGGATTTATCATTTGTTCTAGTCACCAAAACATACTATTTTCTTTATAGGCAATTTATAATCTTTTAAAATCTGGTAATATGTGTTCCTTCATATTACTGTGGAAGAATATTTTAACCAATTAAGATATGATTTATGTGCAATAAACTTCATCCATGTAAATTGTACAATTCAATGTTCTTTAAGTATATTCACTGTGTAACCCCTGCTACAGTCACAAGGCCAATAATTTCCAAAACCAGCACATGTTTCCAATTGCCCCTTAGAAGTCTCTCCCTCTTCTGCCCCAAGTAACCAATGATCTGCTTTTTGTTAATGTAGATTAGTTTGCATTTTGTAGAATTTAATGTAAATGGAAACATGCTGTATTTACTCTTCTGTGTCTCACTTCTTTTACTCAGCATAATTATTTTCAGATGCATATTGTGTGTCAGTAATTTGTTCTTGTTTATTATTAAGTAGCATTTTATATTATGTGTAAGCTTCATTTTATTTATCCATTCACTTGTTGATGGACATTTGGTAGGTGCCAGATATGGCTCTTAAAAATAAAACTGCTATGAACAGTGTCTGTGTGGACATATACTTTCCAACCTTGGGTAAATACTGAGAAGTAGAATGCTGAGTCACGTGGTAGGGGTATGCTGAATTTTTTAAGAAACTGCAAATAATTTTTTAAAGTAAATGTACCATTTCACATTTCACCAGAGTTCCAGTGGTTGCATATCTTAATTTATGCCTGGTGTTAGCAGTCTTTTTAATTTTAACTATTAAAATGGTGTGTACTGATACTACTTGGTGATTTTAATTTGCATTTCTCTTATGATTCATGAAGCTGAACATCTTTTAATGTACCATTTACACATTTCCTTTTATGAAGAGTGTGTTCAAATTTTTTCCTTTTTAAAAATTGTGTATTTTTATATTATTGTATTATATGAGTTCTTCATATATTCTGGAGGTATATGTTACAGACTTTTTCTTATTCTGTGCCTTGCTTTTAAGTTCATAAAACATAAACATTTTAAAATTCATTACAATTATAGTTTTTATTTTAAATTGTGTGTGTGCTAGATGTTCAAGCTAAGACATTTTTGCCTACCCCAAAGTTGCAAAGATTTTTTTCTCCTTTTATTTTGAGGTCTTACCTTTAACATTACATTTATGCTCCATCCCTTGTAAATGCTGTACATTGTATGAGGTATGGGTCACCCTGTTTTTCATATGGAAGTCCAGTAGTTTCAGCATGTTATGTTGTAAAGAATTCCCATTCTCCATTGTCAAGGATCAATTGGCCATATATTTGTGGGTCTATTTCTAGACTCTGCATTAGGTTATATTTATCTGTATGTATATCCTTTCCCCTATATCACACAGTCTTGAAGTTAGGTATTGTAAATTTTCCATCTTGACTCCCCTTTTTCAAATACTACTCTTTTAGATTGTTTGAACATCCACATAAATTTTAGAACTGGCTTTTCAAAGTCTGAACTTTTTTCTACATAAAAGCCTCGTAAAATTTTAACTAGAATCAAGCTGAACATTTAGATCAATTTGGGAAAAAATTGGGTTTTTTAATTCAGGAAAATAATATTTCTCTGTATTCACTTAGGTCATCTTTACTATCCCTAAACAACATTTTGTAGTTTTTCAGTGTAAATAACTTATGTATCTTTTATTAATTTTTCTAAGTATTTTGTGTTTCTTGATGTTATTATAAATACCAATTTTTATTTCAGTTTCTAATTGGTGCTAGTATACAAAAATACATTTGATTTTTGAATGTTTACATTGAATCTGAGACCTTTCTAAATTCACTTTATTAGTTGTTTTATAATGACATTATGTAAACAATTATGTCATCTTCAAATAGGGTGAGTTTTATTTTTTCCAGTCTGTATGCCCTTGTTTCTTCTGCTTGCCCATTCATAGGTAGGATCTTTTATATAATTCCTAATAAAATTGATAAGTCTGGAAATCCTTATTTTATTCTTCTCCTTATGGAAAGCATTAAGTATTTCACCTTTAAGTATGTTTGTTTTTGTTGTTGTATATTTCAAGGAATTTGTCCATTTCATGTAAATTGTCAAATTTGTTGGGGTGATGTGATCATTATATTGTGTTATTACACTTTTAAAATCTGTTGATTCTGTAGTGATATTCCTGTATTGGTGATTTGTGTTCTCTTTTTCCTTGCTCAGCCTAGGTAAAATTTTATCAGTTTGTTGACCTATCAAAGAACAAACTTTCTTTTGTTAATTTATCAACATAGGATCCTTTATGCTGTAAGCTTTAGGCTTCATATGAAGTCCATAAACAGAATAAGATACTCCAGAACACAAAGATATATACGTGTGTGTGTGTGTGTGTGTGTGTATTGCTTTAAATAGACATCGGCTTAGGCAAAGAATTTATGAAAAAGACCCCAAAAGCAATCACAGCAACAACAAAAATAAATAAATGGGACCTGATCAAATTAAGAAGCTTCTGCACAGCCAGAGAAACTATTGCTAGAACGAATAGACAACCTACAGAATGGGAGAAAATATTTGCAAGCTATATATCTGATAAAGGGCTGATAACGAGAATCTCTATAGAACTTAGGAAAATCAGTAAGAAAAAATCAAACAGCCCCATTAAAAAATGGGCAAAGGACATGAACAGAAACTTTTCAGAAGAAGATAGAATAATGGCCAAGAAACATATGAAAAAGTGCTCAACATCTCTAATCATCAAGGAAATGCAAATTAAAACCACAATGAGATATTATTTAATGCCAGTGAGAATGGCTTTTATCAAAAAGTCCCAAAACAACAAATGTTGGTGTGGATGTGGAGAGATAGGAACACTCATACACTGCTTGTGGGACTGCAAACTAGTACAACCTCTATGGAAAGTAGTATAGAGATACTTCAAAGAACTAAAAGTAGAACTACCTTTTGATCCAGCAATCCCACTACTGGGTATCTACCCAAGGGAAAAAAAGTCATCCTATAATAAAGACATCTGCTCTTGAATGTTTATAGCAGCACAATTCACAATTGCAAAGATGTGGAAACAACCCAAGTGCCCATCAATACATGAGTGGATTGATAAAATGTGGTATATGTATACCATGGAGTACTACTCAGCCACAAAAAACAATGGTGACCTAACACCTCTTGTATTATCCTGGGTGGTGCTGGAGCCCATTCTTTTAAGTGAAGTATCTCAAGAATGGAAAAAAGAAGCACCAATGTACTCGTTGATCGACACACATTGATTGATCATTGGTACTGATTGACCAACATTTATGTGCACATATGCAAGTAGCAATCATTGGGTGTCACACAGGAGCGGGGGGAGGAGGGGATGGCAAATTCACACCTAATGGGTGCGGTACACACTGGCGGGGGATGAGCACGTTTGTAGCTATGACTCAGTCGGCGCACAGGCAATGTATGTAACCTCAACGTTTGTACCCCATAATATTCTGGAATTAAAAAAAAAAAGAAAAGAAAGGAAGAGGGAAAATTCAGTCATTTATTTTTTTATTTTTTATTTTTATTTTTTTTAAGAAAAGATATTTATTATTTACACCACTGAAATTAGTCCTGTAAGAACAATATTCACCATGTTTCTTTAAAAGGATCAATTCCTTTCAAATACAAGAACTGCCAGCATTGATTACTGAGTCTTTTTTCCACAAAAAAAGTTGGAAAAATGTATACTCAACAATGCCATTTTATGACTTTGGAAACAAGTTATGTGTTATGTTTTTGTCTCATTGTGTTGTTATCCGACTAAATCTAAGACCAAACCCATCTTGAAACTAATGCATTTCCCTTTAAAACCAAAAAAAAAAAACAAAAATTTTTTAAAATTAAAGAACGTAGTTTGTTATGCTTAAATTACCAAGAATTTTTATTCCTTGTCACAGACACATTTCTCTTCTGTACTCTACTAGTTACATTTTTGAATTCTGAGCTGTCTCAGTTTGCTCTGTATGTGTGTAAGTGTTCTTTAATTAAAACTGGAAAACATTGGTCATGATACATCTATGTCCTAGTATGAGAAATAGAAAACACAAGACTGAAGAATAAAACTAAGGAACAAGAGTGTGTCTCTTTTGAGTGGCTAAGTAGAAGCTATTCTGCCTAAAATCAGTCATTTATTTTTATCCAGATATTTACCATTTATGATTCTTGTCATTTTTTTCTGAAGATCTGAGTTTCACTCTGGTATCTTTGCCTTTCAACCTAATAAATTTATTTACCATTTCTTGTAGTGAGGCATGCTGCTAAAAAGCTATTTTAATTTTCTTTTATCAAAAAATGTTTCTTGAGGGATATTTTCAGTACATATAGAAATTTGGATTAGTTTTTTTTCTTTTACCATCTTAAAAATGCTTCTGTTGTCTTAAAAAACATTCTTTCTGAGGAGTCCATGTCATTGAAATTATAGTGCACTTGTCATAAAATGTCATTATTCTCTGTCTGCTTTTAAGATTTTATCTTCATGTTTGGTTTCCACCAGTTTGAAAATGATGTGGCTTGGCATGTGTTTTGTCATATTTGTCGTCTTTGAGATTTACTGAGCATCTCTAGTCTGTAAATTGACACCATTCATCAAAGTTGAGAAACTTTTGCCAATCATTTTTTTAAAGTGTCTTTCTCCTGTCCCCCCGACTTTCATTTTAACTCCAATTGCATGCATTTCAGATACATTAATCTTTATCCAACTTTATCCAATCTTTATTCAAATTGAGCTTTGAAGCTCAGTTTACTACTTTGGACCTTTGTTCTCTTCTTTCTTCAGATTAAATAATTTCTCTTGATTTATCTTCAGGTTGATTGACTTTCTCCTCTATTACCTTCATTCTGCTCCTAAGTCCATTCAATAAATTAAAAATTTTAGATATTATATCTTCCAGTCCTAGAATATCAATGTGGATTTTCACTATGTTTCTTCTGAGATTCCTAACTTTTTCCTTATTATGAGTGTATTATCTCATTGAGTGTAGTCATAAGAATTGTTCTAAATTCTTTGGCAGTTCCATCATTTAGGTCCTATTGGGATTGTCCTCTGTTTTTGGTCATTTTTATTGTGAGTGGGTTATCTATTCCTGGTACTTCAAATGTCAAGTAAATTCTTTTTTGTCTCCTGGACATTGTGGATGTCCTGTTGTGGAGACTTCTTTTTTATTTTATTATGATGATTTTTAATTCTTCTCCCTGTTGCCTTTGTTTTATTAATAACATGCAATTAGCTTGGTTAGACAAAAGATGCTAATTTTTTTCTGGTCTACAAGTGGCAGCTGCTCAGATCCCTGTTGCTAAGGCTCAGATTAGCCTTAGCTGTGCTGCTTGGCGAGTGCCCCACACACATGTTGTTCAGTGGTCCTCCTGAGACGTGAGGAGAGTTTGCACATACAGAATCTGGGGCTCTCCTCCCCACTCTCTCCTCTTTCCAAGACTTTGCTCATACCTCACAGCAGTTGTGGCTGCTCTGGTTTCTGTCTTTTTCAGGACAGAGATGTGGCAGATTTCCTTTCAGAGCTTCAGGTGCCCTGCAGCACATTGTGACTGTGGCCTTCCTTCAGGCCAACGCCAAAGACAGACACTCTTTCTGTGCTGTCCCTTTGTCCAAATTTTTCATCCTTTCCAAAATATGCCCATTCTATTTTCACTCTCCCAAATCTTCTGGTAATTTCTTTTTTGTATTTTTCCCAGAGTTTCTGTTTTATCTGTGGGAGGACTGGTCTGCTTATTTTCACATAATGAAAGCAGAATTCTCAGGAAGTATTTGTTAAAACGTTTTGCAGTTTATAAAAAATAATTTATGTTCATTATATACGAAAATAGAAAACACAGTAAAAGAAAAATAATACATATAATTTGTGACTCCAATACCTCAAAATAACAACTAAATTTTGTATATGTTTTACTAGATTTTAAAACTATGTATGTATAAATATAAATTACATATAAAATATTTTTAAACAAGCATAGGAATTTGATTTTTTTTCAACCTTCTTAAAAAGTTTTGAACATATTTTGTGGTCAATAAATATAGATACAGTATTATAATGTACATAGCAGTTCACTGATCAGTGATCATTCAGGCAGTTTTCAATTTTTCCCAATTATAAATTACATAGCTCTAACCATCTGTATGTGGGCAAACTAACAATGTTTAAAAGCAACTAAAGAGAAAATTTTCCTAACATACAAAATATAATCATGTTTTAATGGGTAAGCAAAAGAATTGAGAAAAATAAAACTGCTGCCAATTTTACAAAAGGTTAATGTATTTAGTCTTCATATAATTTAATCAATATGAACCTCTTTAAAGCTAGTAACTAGCCAAAGAATGTGCACATAGATTAGTAAATGCATATTGATAACAAACACAATAATTAAGTATCAATCTCAGAGTAAAAATATGAATAAAAATGGAATTATTGTGCCTATTAAGTTGACAATTAAAATGAAAATCCTCAATTTGGAAAATGTGTAATGAGACAGGCACTCTTATGCATCACTGATGGATGTGCAAAATTCTTTTTGTAAAGAACTTTGGCAAAATATATTACAAGTCTTATAATTATTTGATTTGATCTAGTAATTCCACTTCCTGGAATCAATGTTTTTTTTTTTTTTTAATTTCAGAGTATTATGGGGGTACAAACACTTTGGTTACATATATTGCCTATGCACTGCCCAAATCAGAACTGCAATCGTGCCATCCTCCAGACAGTGTGCCCCGCACCCATTAGGTGTGAGTTTACCCATCCCCTCCACCCCCCTCCCACCTGCCCAACCCCCAATGAATATTACTTCTGTGTATGAGCATAAGTATTTATCAGTTAGTACCAATTTGATGGTGAGTACCAATGGTGCTTGTTTCTTCATTGTTGTGACACTTTGCTTTGACGAATGGGCTCTTGCTCCATCCAGGATAATACCAGAGGAATTAAATCACCATTGTTTTTTATGGCTGAGTAGTACTCCATGGTATAGATATACCACATTTTATTAATCCACTCATGTATTGATGGGCACTTGGGTTGTTTCCATATCTTTGCAATTCTGAATTATGCTGTTATAAACATTCAAAAGCAGATGTCTTTATTATAGGATGACTTTTTTTCCTTTGGGTAGATACCCAGTAGTGGGATTGCTGGATCAAAAGGTAGTTCTACTTTTAGTTCTTTGAGGTATCTCCATATTACTTTCCATAGAGGTTGTACTAATTTGCAGTCCCACCAGTAGTGTATGAGTGTTCCTATCTCTCCACATCCATGCTGACATTTGTTGTTTTGGGACTTTTTGATATAAGTCAATCTCACTGGAGTTAAGTAATATCTCATTGTGTTTTTGATTTGACTTTCCCTGATGGTTAGAGCAGTTGAGTAATTTTTTATGTTTCTTGGCCATTATTCTATCTTCTTTTGGAAAGTTTCTGTTCATGTCCTTTTATAGATTTGCATATGTTGAACCATCCCTGCCTCTCTGGGATGAAGCCCACCTGATCGTGATGAATTATTTTTTTTTGATTTGCAGTTGAATTCGGTTTGCTAGGATTTTATTGAGAATTTCTGCATCTATATTCATAAGGGATATTGGTCTGTAGTTTTCTTTTTTTGTTGTGTCCTTTCCTGGCTTTGGTATCAAGGTGATATTGGTTTCATAAAATGAGTTTGGGAGGATTCTGTCCTTTCTTTTCAAATGATTTGTTTAGTACATAGGAGTTATCTTCCAGCTCTGAGATTCTTTCCTCTATGTGATCCAGACTGTTCTTAAGGCTTTCCACTGTGTTTTGTAGATCCTTGAGTGCCTCTTTCATTTCCAATATTTCTGTTTTATTTTTCTGTAATACTTTGATTTCTTTAGAGAATTTTTCATTCATTTATTGCAGTGATCTTGTGGCTTCTTTGTGTTGGGATTCTATTTTCTCTTGAATTTCATTGAGCTTTCTTACAATCCATAATCAAAATTCTTCCTCTGTCAGTTTACCCATTTCATTTAAGTTGGTATCCTTTGCTGAGGAGCTAATGATTTCTTTTGGGGTGACTTTTTGCTCTGATTGTGCATGATTCCTGTATTTTTTTGCTGATGCTTTCTCATCTGGCCTCTTGGTTGAGAGCTGGGGGTGCTAGGGGTAGTTTATGGCCCTGTCTCCAAGATCACAAAGATCATTCCCTGACAGAACCTGGGAGAGAAGTACTGGTCCTGTATTGCCTTAGTTGTATTTTAGCAAGTTTGATGGTCCTGTTGGGTTACCTCTGACCTGTTGTCTTCATCTCTTCCCAGTGGAATGTGGTGAGTTTGTTCTCCCAGCTTAAGCTCCAAGCTCGTGGATTATACTTGAGCGTATGAATCCACTGCTCCCTAATAGCTTGAGATGGAAGGCAATATTTTTAGCTGTGGGGTTGTTCCTGCTATTGTTGATTGTAGTTTGTGTGGAGGAGCCACTAACCTAGGTAATCTGTTGTGCCCGTGGCAGGCTTTGGTCCCCCAGGTGGGGTATACAAAAGCCCCTAGCCTTGGGAGGGGCCTTGTAGCTCCCAGGGGTTACTTTGACCCTGTTCCCCCTGAGGTGTGGGGAGGAGCAAGATAGCTTGCAGCTGTAGTGCGAGAGCTAGGGTGAGTGAGCTTCTATGTAGCTCAGAGGTTGCTTATCTGGCCACTGGGGGGGGGCACTGGTATGGAGTTCAGAGCTCTCTCTCTCCATACTTGGAGGGCTGCTTCTGATGGGAGGGACCAACTGGTGTAATTGCTGAGGTCTCTAGCCAGGTTTTTTCTTCCCTGTCCACAAGCTTGGGCACTTTCCCCTCTGATCAGACCACTTGTGTTTCCTCTCCACCCAAGATGAGCTCTCAAGCTTCCCCATAGTTTATGTGACTGGCCCTCTGACATGCATCTCCGTGTGTCACTGGCTGATAGGGGAATCTCCAACTGTGCACCTCTTTTCCGCCACTAGATCGCAAGGCGAGGTGGGTGGGCCTCTGTATTCCCAGAAGTCTCCACCAGGGGGATGCTCCCATCAGGGGGAATAGTGGCAGCTGAAGGAAGTATTGGATCAAGCAGAACTCCCTATTAAAGTGAGCAGGGTTGGGGGCAGCTGCTCTGGTTCAGCCTGTGGCACCTGAGGCATTTAGTTGCCATGGGAACCAGTACTTGTACAAATTGAGTCACTATGGTACAGCAAACTTCGATATGACTGTTCTCTGGGGAAGGGGGGATGGGGACCTGGAGAGCGGGCACTAGGGCCAATCACATAGGTGACAGCAAGAGTTGGGGAGGCAGGACCGGATGCATGGGCTGCAAACTGTTTTGAAGACACCAAGGTCCTTCTGATATAGGTCAGCAGTACGGGGAATGCGGCTCTCCTCGTCCCATCTGAAGCCCACACAGGCAGCTGTCCAAGGCCTCCAAGGGTGTATTCCATTGCTGTCCATTCAAATCCTGTGCCCTGGTCCCACTGACTTCCAGGGGCGAGGTGCCCATCTCCAAATTCCAGTGCACAGTTCCGGGAAGCTGTATCTCAGTCCAGTCTCTCCTCAGCCTGGTGCAGTCTCTGCACAGTGCACCCAAGAGTTCTGTGTGGTTCCCACAATTGCTTCCTGTCTGCAGGGCCTGCTGTCTCATGCAACAACTTTGCACCGACTCCAGACTTGTCCCTGACTGAGTAGGTGGGAGGTCTGTGGGGATGGTGTGTATCCAGCTGCAAGTCAGATTGCACTGTGCTGACCTGGCGAGTGCATCCTTCCCGTGCTCTGATCTCTGTTTTATTCCCTGTGCTCTCTGATCTTTGTGAATGTATCTACCTGTCATCTTTTTTCTTGCACTGAGTGTCTCTGCAAATTCACAATGCTGTTTTCGGAGTAAGCGACCCATGCGCAGGCAGCCGTCTGCCCTCTTCACCTCCTTCCCTGAGAGCGGTGAGGTAGGAGGCGTCTACCAGACCACCGTTTCCACCCCTGTCCCAGAATCAATCTTAAGAAAATAATCATGAGTACAGAATTTTTATGAAAAACAATGATCTTTTATTTTTCTTAAATATGGAAATAATTTCAACATAATATTACAGGGACAATGACCTAATTTCTATGAAATAGAATGCAGCCATTAAGAACAATGTTGACAAAATCCCTTCAATAGTTTTCAAAAATGCTTATATTTTAGTAAAGAGTGAGTAAAATTCAAATTCTATATAAAGAATATGAAATAAACTATTTAAAAATACGTATAGATAATAGCTATAAGGAAGTACACAAAAACCACCTCTCTCTAAGCACTAGAATGAACAGTAACTTAAACAATTATTTATATTTTTCTTTAATAAGTATCTATTAGGTTTGTAATTTGATAGCAATCTTTATTTTAATTTTATATGATTTCTTGCTTCATTAATTTGACAGTATGTTTTTAAAAGTTCTAATATACAAGAGGCATAGTCCTAGATTCAGGAATTAGATAAGGACATCTATTACCTCCACTATTATTCAACACTGTTATGGGTACCGTAGACAGTGAAATAATAAAAGGAAAAGAAAGATGATTTTTACAAAAAGAAAGAATATTTTTGCATTTTATGAAGAAAGAGAAAAAAACTATGTAGATTATCTGATGTCAACCTAGAAAATGGAAGCAAATTTAATACAACAGACCCAAAAAAGATAAAAATCAAGAAGATATTTGGTAGCTTTGTACAAGAAAAACATACTAATAACTCTTCTATGTTATATCAAATTTTAGTAAGAAAATATAGAAAATAATCACATCCACATAAGTAATAAGAATGATAAATTATCTCTAAACCAAACTAACAAAAATGCTCAAGAACTATATGTGAAATAAATGTTAACAATTCACTAAATAGCTAAATAAATGGGGATAGATTTCATTTTTTAGTGAGAAAACTTGTAATAATACTGATAATAATAATGTTAGTTAATTGTATACTAGGTACTTCTAAGTATAGACATACAGTAACTCATTTTATTCTTATAATATTTGCATGAGTCTTGTACCATTGAAAAAAACCTGCAGTTAGTCAAATAGGTGATGTTGGAATAAAGTTGGAATAGAGTCACTTATTCAAACAACTTTGTAAGTGGGGTAAAATAAGAAATTTAGTTTATGGTGCTACCTCAAAAGAGTGAGGAACAATGGTCTGTCCACAACTGATATTGTAAGAGTTTCTATCTCTATGACATAAATAACATTAGACTCACACCATAAAATGTATGTAAAAAAATTCCGGTAGACCAAAGAACTAAACCCATTTCTAATGAAGTGTTAAAATTGTTCTATATTTTAGTAATAAGGGAGATCTTTTTAAGTAGAACATAAAACCTAGAAGCCCCCCAAATAAGACTTCCAGTTTTAACTAAATGAAACTGAAAAACTTCTTCATGAAAAAGATACTTCAAATTAAAAATCAATAAAAAATTAATTTGATAACTTATACTCTAAATATAGAAAAATTTCTCACCAGCCAATAAAAAATTCTCTCACACACACATACACATCACTAGGAAAATGGGAAGAAATAAAAATAACTTTCAGAAGAAGAAATACAAATGGCTAAGAAATATGTTAGAAGATACTCAGACCATTGGCAATCAGAAAAATATAAAACAGTCTCTTTTTCTGCCATAATAACAATGGACAAAATGAAGAAAGTAGTTGATATCAAGTGTTGGTGATGTTGTAAAGAAACTGGCAATTGGTTTATAACTATTTAGTTTTTTTTGGAAGGCAATTTAGCAGTATGTATCACAATTTTCAATTTGTGTACTCTTGGACTAAGCAATTCAACTTCAAGTAAATTGTCTTAGATAAATATGTCCATACATCTTTGTAATAGAAGAATTTGCAAACAATCTAAAAAGCAATCGATAGCAGAATTCTTCAATAGATAATGAT
This sequence comes from Daubentonia madagascariensis, assembly GCA_023783475.1. NCBI lineage: Eukaryota > Metazoa > Chordata > Mammalia > Primates > Daubentoniidae > Daubentonia > Daubentonia madagascariensis. The sequence goes on along the minus strand of JAKFHU010000144.1, from coordinate 23,663,169 downwards.
ACATCAGTATCATGGAATACTCTGTAGCTGCTAAAAATTATGAGGCAGACATGAATATTTTTAATGCAAAAATAAGCCGAGGCATATTTTAAAATAAGACAAGCATGCCTCAGAGAAAACAGTATAGTAATGGTGGGGTTCAGAAAACAGTACCCCAAAATGAAGTCCTCAGAAGCCACTGTTCTTCTCTGACCTTCCCTTGCCCTCCTGTCTCTCAGTCACGTTCTTCCCCAAGGCCAGCCATGGAAACTAGAATCCCTCTTCCCCAAGGTGGGTCATAAAAGCCAGAATGCTTTTTCCTGAAAGCCAGCCAAAAAACCTAAAGTTATTCTATGTAAAAACTGGCCATAAGGAAATTATCTGACCTACCTTGTTTGACTGTAGATCATAAGACCCCCAATCCAGAAAGGGCCCTGCCCCACACCCAGAAGGAAGGAATGCACATTCAGGGAGGCCAAGAAGCATCTAGACAGATAGGCTTGCTGGGTTCTCCCACTTAGCCTCATAGTATTAGATCATACCCTTTGTGTCTTGTCATGTTTCTACATGGCTGTCCATACTTTGTTAAACCTAAACATAAAAATGAACAAGTTTCATTCTGAAGGCTCCTGTGTACATATGTTAAAATAAATTTGTATCTTCTTCCTCCTATCAATCAATCTGCCTCATGTCAGTAATTTTTCAGAGCAAACCTTAGGGAACAAAGAGCCTTGCTCTCTACAGCAGCATCCCATTTAAGTAAAACTAAAAACTAAACTAAACTAACTTTCCATCACTTGCCTTCCTAAATGTTGCCACCTATATGTGCATATTCACCTTGTAAAGTTAGTTGCAGTCTCTTCCCCAGGCAAGTACTCTGGAAGGTTGCCATGTGAAGCTTCCTCTCCCAGCCCGGGCAAATCAGCTCAGTTTCTAAACTTGCTGACCCTACTCAGCAAAACAGAATTATTTGTGGTTAATCAAATAAAAATGCTAACTAAAAGAAGAGGCATTCAAAATGTTGTATTTATTATGGTTCCAAATAGTTATTTCGCATTATTTGGTTTTCTGACAATTAGAACAACTTTGCAAAATATGCCACATCTTTACCTTGACAGTGTGCCCTTTTTCCCTTGGCTCCAGAAAGAGTACACAGGTGCTTTAAAGATGAGCTTAGAAGTTGTGGGATATTGTAGCTCCCAGCACTTTGCCTGATGGATCACCCTTCCTTTCTAATAATTCAGTCATATTTTGGAGAACTGATGGCTTCAGCTTTAAAATCATACATTAACTTGAGATAAATTCATCATTATCATTTACAGATATTTCTTTTCCATTTTAAACAGTTTAACATATTAATGGACAGTTAAAAAACAAATGGTTCAATCTTTGAGTCCTTTTATGAGCATTTTCAAATATCTGGATAAAATTATATCCTGAAGATGGATGTTCTTCTTGCATTTTTGTTCCTTGAGCTTAAACACACCTACCTCTCAAAGTAACTGCCTTTGTGATCTTGACCAAGTTACTCAACATTATTGGACATTGTTATTCTCTTATATCTTTATATCTAAAGATACAGAGATAATGATACCTATATCATTATTCTCTATATCCAAAAATGTAGCTAAGGTCTCTTAGCTATATTCTACCCCAAATAATTCTGTAAGTGTATAAGTCCAGGAATCAATATAGTTTTGTACCTATGACTGAAATGTCATGGTAATAATTACAATTCTTTTAAAAGAATCCAGATTACAAGTAACTCAATGTAAGGTTACTTATTTTTTAAAAGTCTGTTACATATTAACACAACATAAGTGACATTTGCATGCATATCAGGTACTTTATCTGATATACACAAAAAGATAGTTTGAACTTGATTAATGCATGAGAAAAAGTCAATAGCAGAAAACGGGTCTTGTTCAGTGACTTCTTGGATACCAATCAGCATTTCAATTGTCTTAAATGTATCAACCAGTTAATATTGTTTATACAATGTAGAATAATCACCATGTTAGTGTGCTATAGCATCACGCACGGGACTGATTAATCTATTATACATTCTACCTGAACACATACTTCTTTCTTCAGCTCATCATTCAAATGAAGCGTTCTGAAAAGAACTTGTAAGAAATCAGGAGGTAAAAGTGATCATGGAGTGAAAGTCAATAGTGATATATACCAAATAATTTTTTTTTTTTATTTTGGAGACAAGGTCTCACTCTGTCACCTAGGCTGGAGTGCAGTGTCACAATAATAGCTTACCACAGCCTCAAACTCCTGAGCTTAGGCAGTCCTCTTGCCTTAAGCTCCTGAGTAGCTGGAACTACAAGTGTGTGCCACCTTGTCCAGCTAATTTTTCAATTTTTTGTAGAGGTAGGGGTCCACTATGTTGCCCAGGCTGGTCTTAAACTCCTGGCTTTCAGTGATCTTCCTGTCCCAGCCTCTTAAAGTGCTGTGATTACAAGTGTGAGCCACCACTCTTGGCTCCAAATAGTCTTAATATGTGGGTATAACTTAGAGAGAGACTAGGCCTTCCATGACACCATGTAAAATCTCTGATTATGGGCTAGTATAGCCTTCAGAGCCAGTAAGTTGAGACAGAAAGCCTTTTACCACAAAGTCTAGAATTTTGTTGAATTACTGATCAATGAATGTATAGGTATATTAACATGGTTATGTATTTATTAAATGGAGATAGACAAGGAATGCCAATCATTGCATGTCATTTAGAAAATTTCAATCTAGGGGCTTGGGATATGTTTCAAAGGGAGCACAAGATGAAGTAAGAGGAGCCCACACCAGTATTATTAAATGACAAAGGCCTTATGAAATATTGTGAAAATTTACATATAGACTGAAATAGTTAAATAAGGAGGTGAGTGAATAAGGAGTGAAAGCTTACCTGAGGTTAAGGTAGATCATCATCATCAGTAGATCTGATTTTAACTCTATGATATGGATTCACCATCACCAGAAAAGAGAGGCAGGGTAGGGGTGAAGCTAAGGTCTACATATTTGCCGGGCCACAAATCTCTTACTGTAGCTAAACCTTTTAAAGACAGAATGGGGGTGGTAGTAACAAAGATATGTGAAAACTGGATATTCTAGGAGTTTTCTTGTATTTGTAAAAGTGCTGATTATTTGAATCAAGATCTCTAACAAGTCCTTGGAAATCACTTGTGTTGGAAACAATTTTTTTCCCCTGTTTCTCTTGCCTGATATTAATTGTTTTTTGGGTTTTTTGTTTGTTTGTTTCGTCTGGACTGTTTTTCTTTAAATTAAAATCTGTATAGTTTTGAGAAACACTTATCACTTCTGGGTAGTTGAAAAAGCAGTATGTGTACAGCAGGGGTAGGATGTTTTACTGGAGTCCTTGCTTGGTGGGCAATTACAAACTGGGCCCATCTAGTCCTACCATGGTCAGAGGTGAGTCTTTTTCTTTATGCTCTCAGAGGCTCCCCCTTGCATATTCAGTTGAGTATGAATCAGCACACATCTGTGAAGAATGTACCCAAGGCTGGGGAAAGAGCATCTGAGATGATTAAACAATGACCAGCACTTCCATGGGGAGATTAATTGTTGTCAGGGCTTGAGGGAGGAGTAGGGACGACTGCCCATGGATACTCATTTCTTTTTGAGTGATGTAAATGTTCTAAATTAGATGTGGTAAGAGTCACACAAGTATGAAATAAAAATGACTGAGTTATATGCTTTAAAATGATAAATTTTATGCTATGTGAATTATATATCAATAATGGTTTTTTAAAAAAAATTCTATGTGTTAAAAAAAGGCTGGAGTGGCTGCATTAATATCATAAAAAATGTGTATTTCAGTGCAAAGACTATTTCCAAGCATATAAAAGGTGAATTTGTAATGATAAAGCTGTCGATTCACCAAGAAGACACAATGTAACAATAATAGATCTTCAAAATACATGAAGAAAAGCTGATAGAATTGCAAAGAGAAGTAAACAAATTTATCATTATCGTCATAGATTTCAGTACAATTTTTTCAATAATTTATAGAATAAGTGGATATAATATCAGTAATAATACAGAAGATTTAAACAACATAATCAATCAACTAGACCTAATTAATATTTAAAGAATATTCCAACAACAGCAGAATGCACATTTTTTTGAAATGTACATGGAACATTCCCCAAGATAGATCATATTCTGTGCCATAAAACAATATTCTGATTTAAAGGATTCATGTCATATCAAGTAGGTTATCTGAACACAATGGAATTAAATCAGAACTCGATACCAGAAAGATATATGAAAAACCTCCAAGTATTTGAGAACTATATAATATGTTTCTAAAGAAGAAATTAAAAGAGAAATTAGAATTGATTCTAATCAGAATGAAAATGAAAACAGAAAATATAAAAAATGTGGGATAGAGCTAAAGCAGTACTTTGAGGAAAACTTATAGCCCTAAACACCTTTAGTAGAAAAGAAAGAAGAGATCTAAATTCAATGACGTCAGCTTTAACCTTAAGAAGCTAGAAAAAGAAGATAAAATGAAGCCCAGAAGAAGAAGAATGGAAACAATATAGATCAGAGTAGAAATCAATGAAATAAAACAGAAAAACTACAGAGAAAAATTAGTGAAATCAAAGGCTGGTTTAATTAATCTCTACCTAGACTGATCAGGAGAATAGCTAGAAGACACAAATTAACAATGTTAGAAATGAAAGAGCCAACAGACACTGTGGAGTTTACAGATAACAAAAGAATGATAAGGGCATATTGTGAAAAACTTTATGCCAATAAATTTGACAACTTAGATGAAGTAATTTTTTGAAAGACATAAATGACCAAAGCTCACTCAGGCTCACTTGAATCTTTCTATATCTGTTAAGGAAAATGAATTTTTAATTTAAAAACAAATCTTCCCATCAATCCAAAAACCCTGGCCCAGGTTGCTTCAGAAATTTTGCAAAATCTACAGCTTTTAAGGGAGAAATAATAACAATTCTATAAAAACTCCTCCAGAATATTAAAGAGGAGGGAATATTTTCCAACTTATTCTGTAAGGACAATATGTCCCTGATACCAAATCTGGATAAATATATTTCAAACAAAAAAAGAAAAAGGAAAAAGAAAAAAGACTGGGGAAAAAAGTGTCACAAAAATATAGATTAACAAATTTTAAACAAATTTTCACAAATTGAGTGCACCAAATAAGTGATGCTTTTTTCTAGGCATGCAAGTTTGGTTTAACTTTCAAAAATTAATTAATGTAATGTATCATACCGACAAACTAATATGATAAACATCTCAATGAATGAGGACAAGAATTTGACAAAATCTCCCACCCATTCCTGTTAAAATCGCTAAGCAAACCAGGAAGTAAAAGAAACTTACTAAACTTGATGAAACAAACCTATTAAACCTATAGCCAGCATTATAATTAACAGTCAAAGAGCAAATACTTTTACTATAACATAAAAGAAAAGACAAGTAGATCTATTCTCACCACTTGTACTCAACATTAGAACAAAGGTTTGTGCCTGTACAATAGGGCAAGGAAAATAAATAAAAGGCTTCCAAATTAGAAAAACAAAAAAAGGAAGTAAAACTGTCTTTTACTCCCAGACAACATGATTGTCCACATGGAATGTCCTATGGAATCTAGAAATAAACTACTAGACCTGATAAATAATTTATCAAGTGACAGGAGACAAGATCAATTAAGATTAATTATATATCCATATACTAGCACCAGATAATTGGAAATTAAAATGTAAAAACAATACCATTTACAATAGTATAAAAATATGGAAAAACTACAGCTGACAAATTTGTACAAGGGCTATATACTGAAAAATATGAAATACTGCTGAGAGAAATTGAAGAACATCTGAATGAATGGAAAGACACACCATGTCACAGGTCAGAATACACAATATTGTTTAGATATCAATTATCCCTATATGCATAGATTGATGTTCAGACCTAATCAAAATCCTAGTAGGCTTTAAATTTTTTTTGTGCGGAAATTGTCAAGTCAATTCTAAAATTCATAGGAAATGCAAAAGCCAAAATAACCTAAGAAAAGAACAAAGTTGAAGAACTTACACTATCTGACTTCAAGACTTATTGTAAATCTACAGTAATCAAGAATGTGTGGTATTGGTGTTATGATACATAAACAGATTAATGAAACATAACAATGAGTTTCAAAATAGTCACATCTATATGTAGTCAATTAATTTTTGACAAAAATGAAAAAGCAATTTAGTGGAGAAAAGTTGTCATTTCAACAAATGTTGCTGGAACAATTGGATATTCATTTATAGACAAATGGACTTCAATACACACAAATGGTATATACAATCTTTTGAGGAAATGGCTTGGTACTTTCTTAAAATAAATGTTACACATAAATGTACCATATGATCCAGCAATTCTCCTCTTAGAAATTTTCCCAAGATAAATGAAAACATATGAATGTTCTCAAGGCGCAAGAGAAAACTTTTGGATGTGGTAGACATGTTCAACATTTTAATTGTGGTGATGCTTTCATTGGTGTATATATATGCTTAAACTTTTTAAATTTTTAAAAATTGAACATATTTAGTTTATTGTATGTTAATTATACCTCAGTAGACCTGTTTTTAAAAATGGTACATAATAGGGGATAAATTTTAGATTCAAAACCTATGCACAAAATGAAGATAAATAGGTTTAATAAGAACACTATAGTGAAAAAATACAAGACCTTCTACGAAATATTCCATATATATTGTTTCACTTAGACTTTCATTAGCGTTTTGATGTGGGTAATATTGTTTAATTTTATAACACAGTAATTTGAGGCTTGAAGTGTTAAAGTGACTACGGGAGGAGAAGAAGAAGAGTTATAAAGAAAGATCCTGCTCTCTTAACCACTGTGCTTGCTTGTGGTTTATGAGGATGATTTAGGAATTTTTGTTGACTTTAAACTGACTATAGACCTACATATAGTATGAAGGTTTTCACTTACTAATGAAGTCTTAAAAGTGCTTAAAACTGGAAATAACAGTGTTTACAGCAATTTAACAGATCAACTAGTATTTTGCAATAATCTATGTTCATTTCAAACTTTAGACTGGATTATGTTCTTTGCACTTTGGGAAACGCTAATGAACTTGATTTTCTCCAATGGAGGTGATCAACAGTGGTGAATTGACTTGGAAAATATACCTTATATGAAAGATACAAATTCATTGATCCCAAGTAAGAGAAATATTGGCATGATTATAATTGAATATCTCAATTACTATATGGACAATGTCATATTTCTTCTGGGTATATCCAAAGGTAAGGATTAAGACTTAGAGAGGTAGACATGAATATAAAAAAGATTTCCTTGCTGACACTGCAAATTGGAAAAAATGTGTTTCCTTGAGAGGGCCTCCTTATCATGGGTGGTGTTTACAGTGGCTGGATGGCATTGTAGAGGAGATCCTAGTATCGGGATTAATTTGAATTGTAATTGTTAAGGTCCCTCCCTATTTAATAAGACAGGAACAAGCAACTTCCACAATCAAATATGAATGTATATGTAATCACACATAAGGAGAGAGTAATGGATGATGTGTGAAATAAGTAACAATAGTCAAATTTATTGAGTGTTTTATATGGAGCAAGGATTCATAGACAATATCAACTGGTCTCTACAGCTACCCTATCTGAGAGATGTGATTATGATCTTCCTTGATCTATGGGGGAATGAGGCTAATAAAATTTTAATAACTTAACCAAAGGATGCACAACTAATTAAGTAGTAGAATTGGGATTTGAATCCAGATCCCTCTGACTCCACATACAAAGCTCTGAATCACAGCAGCATGTTGAGAATTTATTGATAAATGTGTTAACTTTTTAATAAATTTGAGCTTTAATAAATGTTTGTTACAGATACATAATGTGATAGAAGTGAAACACAGAGGAAAAAAGTAATTTCTGGCTACAGTGATGAGGGAAGGACTTAAGAGCACAGAGAGATTAGCTCTGTGAACTAAAAGTAAAATTCTAAACCCTTGTTGACCGAATGGACCCGCCTTGGCCAAAGGGTCCCCAGAGAAACCTTACAACTGAATTCCCAGCCATGACAGGATGGGAGGTATAAAGCACAATTGCACATGTGCATGTTTACTTTTTTCATAAATATTCTTGACTCTCCTATAGCTTGTTAAATATGTATATATAGCCACCCCACTCAGTATAAAATCCTGTTCCCTTTGTCCCTCCCTTGAAGTACATATTCCTGACTTATGGCCTGGAGTCCTGTTTCCCAGTCTGCTGGAATGGCTACCGCAGGCTGAAAATTTATGAGAAATAAAGTTCTTCTTCTTCCAAATTATAAACCTTGTTACATTTTAGTTAACAGCTCTTAAGGAATAACCTACACAAAGCACAACTTTGAATGGTATAAGGCAAATGGAATATAACGTTAATACTGTAGAAGGTTGGGGAGAGAGCTTGAAAAGTTTGTTGAACACAGATTTTTCTTGTCCTTGAATGAAGAAATGTATACTTTGGCCTGTTATCTATAAACACGAGTTCATTGCAGTCATTTTGAGCAAGATATAGACATGACAAAAATAGGACTTTAAAATGATAATATTCATCACCATTTTTCACATTTCTACATACTTGTGGTATATAGGAAATATTTCAAATGGTGTTGGGTATACTAGATATTAGAAAAATCTGCTCAAGGGCTTCAGATCCTAGAGTAATTGGGCAGTAGCGAGAATAAAAAAGAATGAGCAGAAGTCTCAAAAATCAGGAAAGCAAGCAGGAGGAATAAAAATATGCAATGTCTCAGATAACAACCATGCGAGGGCTGTTTTATGCTGGTATTTGTCTTGAAGTATAGAATAATCTTAGGGTTGGAGAGGTCATTGGTCTCAGCCTTACTGTCGAGGATGGGCTTCTCTCTAAAACCTTGTCTGAACTCCGTTTGGTCATCAGGACGTCACCACTTCTCGAGGCTACCCATCTGTGAGGAAGAGACAGCCAGCTATCCATAAATTACAGAGGAGCTAAGAGTTCAGGAAAGACTATAATAAATTAAGGTGATAACAAATATGACTACTACTGGTGTACTGATATTGTCACATGCAAATGGGCCAGACACTTCACCTGTATTATTTCAGTGATTTCTTCTGATAATGGTATAATTTGGTATCTATAATTACCCTACTTTATCTGTTAGAAAAACTCCATCTTAGGGAGTTAAAGCTATTTACCAAAGGTGACATATATTATACTAAGTAGTTGATTTTGAACATTGAAAGGTAAGTGAAAAACACTTCTTTCCGTCCTTTACTCTTGACTTGGCTGGGAGTGGGGAAGGCAGCAGGAAGAAGAAATTTCAGTTAAACTTGTATTTGTGAGAAGAAAAGAGTGGATATTACCTACAGACACTTCTGCAAGTCTCTTAGCCCTCTGAATGCTAAGATTTAATGTTCTCTTTCAGACTTTTGAGCATTTTGGTTCTTCCCACCATAAAACAATTATTACAAAACAATTATATTTATATTTTGATAATGTGTGTATACTTATGATTATTTTACTATTATCCCTTGCATGGTGTTGCACAGAAGCAACTGAAGCCACATTTACTCCATAGTGGAGGGGGCTTTTTGAGAAAGAGTGACCAGGTGGAAAACAAAATTTAAAAATAACATTAATAATAAAGGGGTGGCTCAGATTCCTCTTCACCCCTGTCAAAAGACGAAATTATAACAAATTGTTATCAATCTAATTGGCTTTTATTTGTGATTCATGAATCTGGCAGTCTCCATTCTACAAAATAGAATGAAAGCTCCCACAGGGTAATGGCAGAACAGTAGGTTTTGTAAGATGGGATCAAGGAAAGAGAACAACAGAAAAAAATAGCTGATCGGCTAACATCAGGTTAATTTTTTTGTAAGGGTTAAAGTAGAGGGGACTTCCTTATTACTGGGACTCATGTAGACCAGACTATCTTGTTTTCAAGAAAAACTGATCTGTTTTGGGATCTATCTGCTTCCCTAAAGTTTCAGTTTGATTATGTGGCATTTAGCATGAGTGACTCCAATTTGGTTTGGTCTAGTCTGTTGGAGCCTAGTGCAGGAGCTCAGTACAAAACAATGCCTCCCCTCCCCATCACTAAACAATTATTGCAAAACAATTATATTTCTATTTTAATAATATGGCCAGATTTATGTATATTTTACTATTGTGCCTAGCATGGTGTTACATAGAAACCACAGAGGATGCATTCACTGCATGGGGCAGGGAGATTTGTGCCAAAAGGTGACCAGGTAGAAAGCAAAGTTTAAAAATAATGAAGGAGTGACCCAGATCCTCCTCACCCCAAATTGCTGAGGAGAAACAGGGAACTGAACACTTGATTTTGTATGGGTCTGTGCTCCTGTCTGCCATCCTCTGGTCGGTGAGAACTCTCACAATTCACTTCCTGCTTAATTGTGTGCATAGGGATGGCCCCCAGTTGTTCGAAAGGGATGAAACATGAAACCAAACTTTATATGATTGAAATGAGAACTGCATTAAAACCCATTTATTTTTAGTTTTTCAAGGTTCTAAGAAATACAAAGTATAAATGAAGGAAGACAATGGTGTTTAGTTGAATTCAACATTTATTTCAACAAAATTGTAGAAAACCTAAGTTGGAGCAGGTCTTTGTATATTCTGTAGAGTTAACCCACCTTCATTTGCAGCTGACTTTGCTGTAAGTGATACGCAGAGATGTCTGGCATTCTTAGCCTGTCAGATAGGGAAAATGCATGATTGTGACACAGTTAGCTAATCACACTAGAATTTCTGAAAAACAGTTCAGATGGCTAATGCTAACAACCACAGAGAAACAATTACCTACAGAGAGAAACTAGGGGCCATCTCAACCAAAATAATAAATAATACTGATAATAACAAGAATAACACATTGCCTGACATTGAAGAGTGTGTGTGTTCCTACTGTGCTCATTCTTGGGGATATTGATGAACATACCATCAACTCGGTAGAGCTTGAGATCTCTGGTTGTGGTGGTTGATCTCCCTAGATTTACAATTATCTAGTTAACATTATCTCAATTTATGAACTTTAGCAACTCTATTGCCTAGAAAGAAAATCTCTTGGGATCAAGTAATTTGCCTTTGTTACAATTGTTATAACAAACTAACAAACAAACAACCAAAGAATTGTCCCCTACTTCTCTGTGCTGGAGGTGACGGATACAGCACATGCCTCCCCTCCAGCTTCTATAATTCTAGTCCTAAAAAAGTAGCAAGGTGCTTTTCAAAGCATCAGCCTCACCTGTGAACCCATTATAAATGTACAATCTCGGGGTCCCACCTTGGATCTGCTGAGTCAGAAACTCTGGGAATGTGTCTGTGATGTACTGAGTCCTCCAGGTGACTCTGATTGACCCTCACATCTGAGGACCACTGCTGTAGCACAATGCTTACCAGAAAAAAAGCTGTGATGATTTAACACTCACTAAAATGTAGGGATAGCTTTCAAATACCACAGCTATGTAAATAATCTATCTGCTCATCTACACCAACCCCTCAAAATAAAATAATATTTTTTTCCTTTTAATTACCCATGAATCCTCCTAAAGAGATTGGGGAGTAGAGGGGAAGAATGAATGAAACTCGTCTTTATTTAATATCTTGTACGTGCCCGACATTGTCCTGAGCCTTTCCAATTCAATATCTCTAATCGTCACCAAGAACTATGTGAAAAAATCAGGCTTACTCTGATTATAAAGATGAGGAACCTGAGCGAATGTGACTTACCTAAGTGGCAAAGCTAGTGTGTTTGTTTTCTGTGGTCAAAACGCAAATGCTTAAAAAAGTCACAGAAGTAATTTAAATGAATGAAGGGAAACATAGTGTAAATGACAAAAGGTACAAATTTACTGGTAAAGGGCAACTGATCCTCAGCATTGATTTTTGAGAACATTAGCGAGTGTGGGGAAGGATGAATTTTTTAAAGGCAGCAGATGATTTTCAGCTCTTTCAAGTTATGGCTAAAATATTGTGTGCCCAATGTTGTCCAATCTGATTTTTCCCCAGAGAAAGCCTAACATTAAGATTTTTAACATAAAATCTCTTTATTTGTAATGTTGGTATTTAAAATATGTACATGCAAACTAAACACATCTGCTATTTAAGTTTGGCCAGGTAGCAACCTCTGATATATGTAATGTCAAAACCCAAAAGCCTGTTTTTTTCTGATGTCCATGTTATCTGCCACCATGGAAAATTCCCCCTTGGTATTTGTCTTAGCATTTCTTCAGGCCAATGTCTAATGTTTCATCCCCTGGGCAAGAAATACAGACTTCTCTCTCTAATGAAGCTCGCTATGCTCTGTATGTCAGGGATGGTGGGGCAGTTGTCGTGGGGAAGGGCATCTAACCAGATCACCTCTTCAGTCCTCTGAACCAACAGGATGTTTGTACCACAATGAAGGAATCCACACTGGCAAGACACACTGCCTGTCTCATTGTCAAAAAAGCAGAAGCAGCAATCAATATTTCTGTAATTACTAAGCCTCCTATTTGGCATAGCTAAAAAGGTAATCCAATCGTGCACTAGTTCTGCAAACAGAGCTTTTCTAAATTCTTTTTATCCTTCTTTACATATTTATTAGAACATTTTGGATGGATCCATGCAAACTGGCTGAGAGTAACCAGTGGAATGAGCCCCATTGTTGTCTGCTCTCCCCAGACTATCAAACCATCAATGGAGATTGGACAGGTCCTGATGAAATAAATGTTGGCTGCTGACTTGTCCAATTTTGCTGCGCTCCTTCGTGTCACTGGTGCAGGATTGCCCAAGATTGAGATATTTGCAAACTGTCATCTTTCATAAATATCTGCCTTGAATGACACTTTCTCCCTCTAACACTTCTCTTTGAAATGCACCTGGCTGGCTCCTAGCCTGAGGAATTTCATTACTTGTGATAGGTGATTAGCAAAGGGATGCTTCCTCCTGGTGCCCAGCTCTTTTCTCCCACTCCCCTCCGGTACCCCACCTCTCCCACCTTCCCCCCTTCCTTGCCTTCCTTCCCACCTCTTTTAAGAAGGGCCTGAATCAGAGCTCTAAAATGCTAAAGACAGCAGATTTGTCAGAGGTGTTATGAGGCTACTCCAAAAAATACTCTTATTCAACTTGTCAAAATTACAGTGATTAAAAAACAACCAGAAGTTTTTCAAAGCTTTTCAATGAATTTAACCTCCTCTTAACACACAATTCTCTAAAATCTCCAGGAGGGATCACACAATGTTAATACGCTCACAGGAATGGATATTGTCTTTTTAAATGCTGTTTTGGCTCTAACGTCCAACTGCAATGGAAACAGCATGTTCTAATGACAAAGTTAGCAGCAATATTTCATTATCATTTCTATAGTCTGTTTTTTGTTTGTTTTTTGGTTTTTTTTAGGATTGATGTAAGAGTCCCCTGAAGCAGCCTATGCTGCCACCACACAAACGAATCAATATGCTTGCACATAAATGTTGGAATTAATATAAAAACAGATATCAAATTCAAATCTCCAACTGAAAAAGGATCACTACATTAAATGGAATTACCCCTTATTAGAAATGAATATGTAGAGATTATAGGATAATCAAGCATTCTCAGTTCCTAATGTATCTGATCATATTTCCCATGCATAATTTATCTGAAAGAGGTTTAATATCTTAATGTAGGATTTTTTTTATCTATTTTGATTGGAGAAATTTTAACCGGTAGGATTAAGAGAAATTTTAATTTTCAGTAAAATCTTGGTAGATTTTTAACACACATAAATAATATAATTTAGCACATAAAATCTTTAACAACCTTATTTTTGCTGCCAAATTTTCCAATTTTTCTATCTGTTATCAACTGAAAGTTATTTTAAATCTAGTGCTAAATGAATAAATTGTGTCTCTAAGTGATAAGAGAATGGTAATGTTTTATTATAAAAAGAAAAATGCAGTTTTTCCCAGTGTACTGACAGTTACGTATTACCATTTCTGATTTCTATTGCAAAGCTGTGCCAAAAACAATGTTATCAGTGTAATATAATGTAATATATTGTAATACGATCCTACACTATAACATGACAACAATATGAGGTATATGCTAATGGATTGATTTCCACTAGAATTTTTCCATGTGTTACATAAGATTTTTAGTACAGTATTTACATAATGTAGTTAGCATGCAACATTTATATGCTCACATAGGACTTATAATATGCAGTTTAAAACTTATCCTATTTTAAAACTTTGCAATATTTATTCTATATGATTGTATATTTATTTATGGGATATTCTATATTTTAATTATATTTTTTGACACATATTTGACAAGGATGGATTTAGAGTGAGCAATTGATGGAAACTTAAGGAGTCTTTTATTCAGTCTTAGAAATATAATTTAACCATGCTATATAGATAAAAATTATGCACCAGTGGAGAAGAAAAGTTCAGAAATTTAATTAATTTTCACATATCTCATTGGTTAAAAGATGTTTTATCATATTAAATTAAAATTTCCATGTTAAAAGTTAATTTCTTTTCTGTTATTTCTATCTATACCAGAAATAGCAAAAATGAGACCCCAACTATTCAGTTACATTCACTGGCAGATTTTAGAGTTTTGATCATATACCAATCACTGAAAAATTCTAAACATTTTTACAAGTTTTATCTCATGTAGTCTTCACAATCACCCTGCATGGAAAGGAAGTGCTATAATTCCATTTTTCAGATGTTTAAACTTAACACAAGAGATCAAAGCAAAACACATGTTTGTCTGGCTCGTGGTGGAGGTGGGCACGTAACTTGGTTCTCTTGACCACATACCTGTTTTCATACTTTTCAATGTAGTCTATTTCATATTTTAGGTAATTGGCCTTCATTACTGTGCTAACTCAGCACAATACAAAAATCCAGAGTCCTAGCAATTGTAAACCTTATGTGTACATAAGGTTTTATACTTTCCAAGAAACTTGAGGCTTTCTAAAACCTGTACATTTTTATCTGTTCAGGATTTTGTGCTTAAGACTTTTGATGGCTCTAGAATATAAGCTCTTGCTAAATCCATAAGGATGCAGGACATGAATATAATTTGTTTATAATGTACTATAGTTGACCTATTGATAGTTATTTTTTGTTCCTAGACCTAAATAATCAAAAGTTGTATGACAACCTATCAGGAATATCGGAAGGGACTCCTACATTGATAAAGAAGTAATTATTTTAGACTTAGATAACTTCTGAAATCCTTCCAACTCTAAGATTGCAAATCTACAAGAAGTTATAATTTTCTTTAATCAATCATTCAATGAAACTTGCATTAATGAATTTTTAAGGCATTTTCCAGGGATTAAGTTGAGTTTTTTACAATATTGATTTGGATTTCCAATAGAAGTCCATATACTTAAAATATTTAATCTCCATTTATTTTCCTGACTTGGAAGCATTAATAGATCCTGAGAGGGGGTGGAACAAACTTCTACTTCTACAGTAAGTCAATAATAAACCCATTAAAGATATCCTTTTTTATGTCTTTCAATTTAATCCTGAGATTTGCTATTTAACGATTATCCTTGTACCATAGAAGAGGTATATGTCAACTCAAGGGCTAATTTCCACCAACAACAAGCCAAGTATTAAATACTACTTGAAAATACCCTTGAGTTGTCATCAAACTAATACTTCCTTATTAACTGCTTTTATTAGTGTATTTTCGTCAGTCATTTTCTAGTGCTGTTGTTCAGTGTCCTTGGAAGTTATTTAATCCACTTTTAAAACTTAGGCACTTTCCTTCAATTTGAAAAGCCTAATGAGAAGAAAAACATTTCTCTCAAATAAAGGCATTTTCTTATTCAGAAAGCACATTGTAAAGATACATATGACAACATTAATGATTGGAGAAAGGGCTATAGTCTCATTACATTGTCTCTTATTGCATATCTGCTGTATCAACATTATCACTAAACTGGTATCTCTAAGATGATTTAAAAAGGTGAGACTACTATGATAATTTTGCCTGGGTTTCTAGCAAACATAGAGAAAACTATTTTTGTCTTAACTGTCTTCGAAGACTCAAGGAGTAAAGGCAGTGTTAAATTGAAAAAAAACAAAAAACAAAAAACAAACCAAACCCTCAAGTATATTGCAAATACATCTTTCCTTTCAAATGCTGTTTGCCAAAATTAATCAGGTTTACCCAAAATATTTGACATAATAACTAACTTGTTTATTGACTAGTAAGTTGAGCAGCTGGAGTTACTGATAAAGGAAAAATATTTTTCCCACCTCTGACACCTAAGAAAACAATGTAAGAGTTGGATAGAAAATCACAGTCCAACACTTAATGAGCACCAGAGTAGGTGCTCACTATGTATTAGTTGAATAAACAAATAAATGAATCAATTAAATAATGTGTTGGAATTTTTGATTAATCAAAAAATATCTTAGCTACCATTCCATTCTATCTTTCATCAGCATATCAATTTCACTTCTAATTCACGGCCGTGTTTATTTGTAGAATGTCTGCTACATAAAAGGCTTCTCACTATGTGCCAGAGTGGACACAAAAATAAATAAGACAGTTCTTGACCTCAAGGAGTTAAGGAGCTTATAGAATAGCATTTTTTTTTCTTTCATAGGATTTAGTTAATTTTAAAAAGAACTCAAATTCCATTGTTAAAAAAAATAGCAGCTGTAATTGCGGGGTAGATATTCTGGACCTATGAGTTTGCAGCATGTTTCTTTTGTGAGTTCACTGCTATCAAATAGAATATTCCGTAGTTACTTTGAAATGAGAACCTTCAATACATTGCCTGCATTTGGAAACTCATTTGCATATGGGGCCGCCTGGTTTCCAATGGCCAGATGGATCCTGACTACGTGCCAAGTAATGTTTAGGGCCCATGAAATTCATTGCTACTATTACCTCCGGCATGATTTTAGGAAAAAAAAAAACCCTTGCCCAAAAATAAACCTCATCTCCTTCCTTCATTTGGCTTTATTAGCTACCAATGTGAAGTTGTGAGTGTGTGAGCTGAATGAATGAGACCAATGAACTCTAAGGTTTCTTCCTGCTTCATATTTTGAGACTGAATGCCTCCATACTTATTTATTGTTTAATTTATTCTGCTTGCATAAAACCACAGGTATACTCCTATTTTCTAACTAACCCTCTTCTAATTGTGCCCTATGCATTGATGTTGGCTTTCATGTGAATGACTCACTTTACTAGGGCTAGATTCATATCATTGCTCAAAAGCTTGCACTCCTAGCTTCACATTATTGTGATTACAGGCTTAAAATTTGTCTCTGTATGTGTAGAGGCACTTTAAAATCTGAACACCACGTCTTGGACACACAAACACAAATGTACACAAAGATGCCTATGTTGTACATTATTTCTTCTCTAAGTTAATGAAATGTAAAGGGTTGACTAAGAACTAAATTCAACATCATGGGAGGAATTTCTGGCCCTTTGAACACAAAAAAAGACTGCTTATTCACATGAAAAGTGGAATGAGTACCCAGAAAATTAAATTTCAAGCAACAGTTCACCCATTACCATAGTTAGTCTTGAACCTTTATTTCATATTTCCTTTGTATTCTTCCTGGGTTATTTTCTCACATGTGATGAAAATAAACATAAAAACAGGGAATACAGATATAATGTAATATTTTCCTAATGTTTTCAATTAAGCAGCAGCTGCTGTTTCCAAGCTATCATCTCTGTTGCTATGGGGTTTTTGCATTTGTGTCAATACAGGATGAGTGTGTTAAAATAACCTCATCCTATCCCTAGAGCTGTTACACAGTATCTCTGTTAACATTGTTAATCTAATAGGGCTCCGAAAGCAGTGCCATCTTCTCTATTAAATCTACCTGTGGTTGATAGCTCAAGGTCTCTTTATCTGAAACTAGTTAAGATTCCCAGGAGGCAGATGAAATTTACAGGACAAAGACAATCCAAGAGTTAAGCATCTTCTTGGCATTTTAAGATCCACTGAATTGGCTATGTTTCCTCAGTTTCCCCAGTATAACTAAGAATAACCTAGTCAGAAGGTACCTAAATTAAATGGAGAGCTGGCACTTCATGCATACAGGGCCCACTTCAGTGATGAACCACTCAGAGAACAGACAAAATTCAAGAGCTAAATCTCACAGATCCAGCTCCTGGTATCATGACTGGCATAACAGGAGTGTTGGGAAGGGTCTTTGCTGAGTGAATGAACCCATTCAATGAGTATCCTCTTATTACCCAGCTTTTCAATTTCTTTGAAAAGGGGAGTATAGTAATTTTCCCCCCAATCTCAAGCCTTTGCCCCCTCATCTATGCCTCTAAAATCCAAAGTAGCAAATTACTACATTCATGAATGGGTAGACTTATTCCTTTGGTCTGGGCTTATTTTTCATCCACAAATCCCTCAACTTATTGCAAAATCTCCAGAGGGGTATCTATTGTTTATCCCACAGTGATATGAGTCTCCCCCTGGGCTTTGAGGATGCTTCTCAAATATTTTTCCTTTGATATCTGTGAGCTGCTTTGTTCTATCCTTCAGCTGAACAAATGAACTAAGGTAAAGCTTTACATACACTGTTGGGAAAAATAGCATGATAGATTTTATCCTGGATGTCATTTTGCAACCAGGTGTCTTCTCACTGAGAATAGGAGTTATATCTTCTTCTTCTTTCTGTGTCCTGTGGTGTCTTGCATACAATAAATGCTCAATAAACACTCTTATTATGAGAGATTAAAGAAGAGGCTTTAAAAGCCCATCCTGCACTGTCTCTTCTACATTTCTCAGTCACCACAGAGAATAATATTGCTCTGGGTTTCTTAGCCTTGGTCCCAATTGTTTAAAAATAGCTCCTGTGCATTTTCTAGAGTTTTCTTTCTGTTTCAAAGCATTTGAAGACCTAATGTAATTTTATCCCCAGAATAAATCTTGTGCCTATGAGTATTTTGTGAACTAATGGACTTCCCTAAACTGGTTCTTGATAGAGCCGGGGCCAGAACTTAGGTTTCCTGATCATGCAGTGGGCTATGAGTGAGAAATAAACCTTTGTTGTGGGAAGACATATTTCTGGGGTTGTTCCTGAAGAATAACTGATAGTTTTTCCTGACTAATATAGGGTTTTTTCCCCTACTACACTGTTCTGTTATTTCTTCATAGTATTTGTGTATTTTTCTTTAGTTAGTTCTATGTCTTAATATTACATATTAATATGTGCTTACTTTCATCCTTGTCTTCCAAGTATATAATCATTAAAAACAATGACCAGTTCAGTATATCTCTGTACCTTCTTTGAGGTAAATAGATGTTATGGCCAATAGCCATAATTCTATATTGTTCTCTTTTATATCTTTTAATGTATTAAAATCATTTATGAATTTCATTCTGTCCTACTCTCCCTCAAAGCAGTAGAGTGAATTTGGAAATAATAGAAACAGGAACTGCAGTTTAAGGTAAGTTGAACTTAGTTTGAGTACAAAGTCCACCATTTATTAGTTTGTGATAATGAACTAGATCTTCAAATCTCAAGTTTCCCCATCTGTAAAAGGGGAATGATAATATAGTTTTCTAACTTTATGGAATTAGGAAATCTAAAGAAGGAATATATGTAAAATTATCTGTAGAATGTGAAGCCCTGGGTAATCATAATGTTATATCTTGTATTTCCTGTCTTCCCTCTTTCCAGCCACAAGGCGAGAAGTTAGAGGTGGCTATGTAACTGGCTGTGGCTGATGAAATGTGAGTCAAAGCAGGGCATACGACTTCTGGGCAGGAGATTTAAAACCTGGAGAGTGGTTTTCTTCTCCTTGCCGTGGACTCTGCAATGCTCCACATGGTGGTTGCTCCAGCCGTCCAGGGCATACGTTTCTTCTTAAAATTATGATAACTGCCTGTCATGCTAAGTTGTGGGTGTTAGGTTGCATTCTGAGTCAGCTGGGAAGAGTGAAGAAATTAATTAGCAATGTCTGCCATGAGTGAGAAAGAGAAAAGTGGCCATGGTATTCAACAAGCAGGAGTCCAAATTCTTCTTTTTAATCATGAGAATCTGGAACCCAAAGAAGATCAGTGACTTGTTTCAAGTTGCATAGTTAAGCAAGGGTAAAAGTTAGTCTTATTATTTACTTATTATTTGTGCTGTCTGCTTCTACAAGTGTTTAGAGGTAGTTTAGAAGATGGAGATGAATACAATTATATAATTCAAGCAGAAAAAGAGCATGTGTAAAATCATAGACATTGAAAGGAAAAAGGTTTTCTGGGTGCGAAGGCTGCTGGTATGATTTTTGTGGCTAAGTAATATATCTAATTCTGATGTTCCTGTGAGTCAAAGTCCTTCTAGGTTGTTGGTGTTTAGACGCTGCTTCAACCATCTTCCATAACTCACGCTATGACATGCCCAAACATAGACACACAATTATGGGTTCAACCTAGTTTTACCAGAGACGGTTGTAAAACCAACTTTGTCAAACAAGTGAGGGTACCTAAGACTCACTCAGGAACGAGCTGGGAGGCAACAGATTGTTCCAAAGCTGGATAATACATCCGTTTCTGATGAAATAGGACTCATCAGAAATCAACTGAATTTCTAGGTTATTTAACAAGTACTTGATGAGTCCCTTGAAAGGAGCAGAGTTACTGGCTTAGTAACTGGAGAACGGTGCCATCACTAGCCCCAAGATTCTCTTGCTGTCCTAAATTAAGGAGATTGCTCAGAATAGGTTATCTCCTTCCCTTTCCACTGTGGTTGCCTTCACCATGGACTTCAAGTTCAATAAAGTTATAAACAAGCCTGAAAATCTGTGGGGCAATATCAGAATTGGGCACAAACCCAATCATCATCACAATGTAATAATAATAACTCAATTTATCACTAAATAATTTTAATATATACTTTTAAAAAATAAGGATTCTTTAAAAAATGTAAATGCAATACTATTATAACACTTAAGGAACTCAATAATAATTTCTTACTCTTATCAAATATCTGCCATTGTTCATATTTCCTTCATTGAAACATAATTATTTTAAATTGGTTGGTGCAGATAGTATCCTCCAAAAAGGTAAACAGCTATATAGTTTCTCTATCTCTCTTCTGTTTTAAATTGGGGTAAAAACACTTAAAATGAAATCTACTGTCTTTACAAATTTTTACGTGCACAATACAGTATTGCTAATAGTAGGTACGGTTATGTACAGCAGATTTCTAGAGCTTATTGATGTTGCATAAGCATGCAACAACATGCATGAATCTTGAGAAAGGAAATAAAATAGCCAGTCACAGAAGGACAAATACATCTTGATACCACTTACATAAAGTACATAAGATAATCAAAAACATAGAAGCAGAGTAGAATGGTGTTTTCTAGGGGCTAGAGGGATGGGGTGGGGAGTTGTATTGTCTCTTTTGATATGTAGATTTCTCTCCATGTATGTTTCTCTTGAGATTTACTTTTTGACAAACATTTTATTTTTTTTCCTGTAGCGTTTCCCACATTCTGGACTTTGCTAATTTTACCTTTGTTCTCTCATGCCTGTATTTCCTGTTAGCAGGTTGTTGAATCAGAGGCTGATCAGTGTATGTGTGTGTGTGTGATGTTTGGGTTTTTGCATTTATTTTAAATTTTCCATAAGCTTTAATCTAAGGGTAAAATTATCCTTTTGCAGAATAAGGGTTTTGAAGATCACATAGCTGATCACCGGGTGCCCTTTTCCAAAAAATTAAGTGCTTGGGCCAAGTAGAGTGATCTCTTGTAAAGCTAATCACAAAATATCCCAATGATGGGAAAAAATAATCACACCAATGCATAAATCTTGATCATTCAGTCCCTGTAAGTAGTTTTTTGCTATTAATTAAAGATTATAGGTTAAAAAAAAAACACAAAGCATTATCACTTATTGAGCACTCAATATATTCTAGTGATTGTTTAAGCTCTTTATATGTCTTTACATTTATTTCTTTTTTAGTTCTGATAAAGTTTTCCAGCCAGGGTTTCTTTATCTATTTACCAAATATTTATTGAGCAGCTACTATCATTCAGACACTGTTCAAGAGCTTAGTTCATAAAGGTTAAATCACAGCCAAGATTAAAATCCTAGGAGATTGATTGAATAGCCTAAGGTATATCTATACAGTGGAATATTTTTGTAGCTATAACAAGAAATGGGAAATATCTTCACATTCTTACGTGGCTAATCTCATGTGGCATGTTTTGTTAAGTAAAAAAACACAAACTGGAGAAAAGTGTTTGTAATATTTGTATGGTATTTACAACTTAGACATTGTTGTACCTGAGTTATGCGTGTGTATGTCTCTCTCTTTTTTTAAACATAGAAAGGATACATCAAAACCAAAAAAAGGAAAAAAACAGACTCCTTAGAGCTGGAGGAAGGATGGAGCGAGGTGAAGGGAATAGGAATGCTAGTTAGTCTTTTTTGATCAGTTTCCTTGTTTCGCATATTTACAAAAAGAGGGAATCACCTCTAGAGGGGTTATCATGGAGCAGAGGACAAAGGAAGAAAGTATGAAAAAACAGAGCTAATCAAGTAAACAGGACTTTAAAAAAATATACATAATTATTGTGATTTAGAATAATATAAATATTAATTATTAATTTTACTATATTAAATTAATTTTATTTATATAGATATGTGAATTAATTAATATTCAATTAAAATTCTCAGAGAGATATCAAAAATGGTAAATCCACAGAAACACAATCATCCAGATGTCTTAGAAATTTAAAATTTGATTACTGAGGTAAAATAAAACAAATGGCAATAGGGCATGACTGAACAGAAGGTAATGAGCTCAAAGACTGTTCTGAGGAATGTCTACTAGAGCACAGTGCAAAAGATCAAAGAGATGAGAAAAAAGTAGAAGAAAATTTAAAAGACATGGTGAACATACCTAGAAATCTCCACTTCCTTTAACAAAGAATTCAAAAGGAGCCAGGAGAGGCGATTGCATGGAGGAAAGTCGCACTTGAAACAACAATGAGAGAATACTCATCACACTGAAGAGAGACAGACAGACCGACACTGACAGGGCTTCCCCAGCTCCAGAAGCAAAGAATGGGAAGACCCACCCAGGTACGTCATGATGAAATTTCAGAACTTCAAGGTTCAGGACAGAATTTGCTGAAGAGGAACACACACACATATGCATACATACCTACGCCAACATGTACACATAATCACACATTCCCTCATCCACAAGAGATAACGCACAAAGGATAAGGAGTCTACATTCATGCCTGGCCTTTTCTACAAGAGAAATGGAGAGCAAGTCTTGGTCACTGGTGTCTCACCACAGGGTTCAGCATATAACCTGTCATCCAGCAGGAAATAGTAACTATGTATTACAGGAAATGGGTATAAAAACAGGAGGCTGAAGCTCTGAAGACAGCTGCCATTGCAGGGCAGAGAGGAGACACTACACTGAGGGTCAAGAAGCCTGAGTGTTGTGTTCTGCCTTCCCATCTAAGAGCTGTGGGACTTTGAGCAAATTTCTAAGGCTTGTTAAGTTCCCATTTTTTGCCTATAAAGGCAAGAGTTGAATTCGATGATCTCTGAAGCCTGTCCCAGCTTTATCATTCCATCTCCAGTGAAAGTCATCTACTCCAACTTATTTTTCACAAAATTTTATCCACTTGTGAAGCTGCTTGGTATGGTTGGGATCAAGCTTTCTTTAAATTTCAAGGAATTTTCTACTTTCTCACTTTACTGGATGGACAATCTTTCTTGTTTGTGGCTGACTTTTGTTAGCTAGGTGTCAAGCTTTTTATTCAAGATTCTGTGCTGACAAAATGTCTTTATCTCATACAACACAAGGATTTCGCCACTGACAGGAGATGTCCATAAAGTAAATGCAGCTTCTAGTAATGTGACATTTTCAGGTGCTGTCCACAAGGGCCGGATAGTCATGGAACAAGGCCATTGCTCAATGCACACTAGACTATACATTAAGAACCCCCACCTCCCACCTTTGGCTGCATTTCCATCTATTTATGATTCCAGGTGTAGAGGTATAATGGCATGCTATCTTCAAAGGGCCATATTTCATGCTGATATGATACTATGGGAATAGACAAAATGATTGAATGATTGCTTACAGAGCACCTTCTATGTACCAGACACCTTCATAATGAAATCCCTCAGCAGCTCTGGGAGGTTTCATCTTTACAGGTACCGAAATTAAAGGTCAGAATACTAGTCATTTGGTCAACCAAAATCTCTACTCTGTCCTGCCTCCTCAGAGTTACAAAATTGCAGCATGTCCTCATAATAATAATTCCTGGTAGTGGAGCCCTGATTTTTAACACTTAGGAGTAATGCATTTTGGAAAGAGCGAAGCTCTGGACTTTAATGAAACAACTTCCTCTTTCATGGTTTCTTACCATTGACTGTAGCATATTTTGAATATCATTTAAGAAGGTTTTTTTTTCTTTTGACCAATATCAAGATGGAATTTAAATAACAAGATAAGCGTTGCTTTTTGCAATCAAATCAGCCTAGCAACAACTTTCTTCCTAATCTGCAGGCACAGAGCTAAGACTAGAAGGGGTCCCTGTAGAAAAACTTTTGCACAGTACATGTTCTTATCTGTAGTATGCTATTCTCTGAAAGATCCTTTGATTGGGGGGGTCCAATCCCCATTTTTTAATTTTAAGAGCTATTGAAATGATGTGCTCACCTGTCTCTGCTTCAGATTTTTAAACTGTGGACCATGTTTCATTAACATGGTAGATTCTGGATGCTTTTTGTTTTAAAATTGAACATTACCTACTGACACGTTGATGTGCAGTGCTATTTGGTGGCTGATTAATGTGTCCCAGGCATTTAATACAGGCCAGAAGCAGGTTAGAGTTAGCACTCAGCATCCTCCAAGAAGATGATCTTAAATTTTTGTCGATGTTGATGAAACAGAAGTGCAAACAGGTCAGGTTAAATTTCTTAGCGGCAGAAAGACATTAAAAGAGGTTTTCAAAGTTACCTCATCTTTAATAAAATGAAGTCATCTTATATATTAATATATTAATATTACAGCCAGGTTTAAACTCTTGTAGACCAAGCTTTACTTAATAGTTAAATCAAATTGAATCTCAGATTTTATGAGTGATAAAACGACAGTAAAACGGGTCTGGTCAGTAAAGATAATAACTTGATTCAGTACTTTGGATGTAAGTGTTTAAGGTTTCCATGATAAAACTGTAATTTTATACCCCAAAGTGTGTTAATAACATTAAGTGAGGTAATAGGCAAAGTGCATTGACAATGCAATACCCACAGGACCGCAGTAATAGAAATAATTTATAATGTATCAGCAATAAAATCTTTAATGTTATCTCAATTCAGGCCAGGCACCATATCTGGGGTTTCAGATTACACATGTACACTTTCCTCCCCCTGCCACGGGCACAAGTGTTAACCTAAAATAATTAAGAAAATGGTTTTGAGAGAGCAGAAACCTTTCACAATTATGGACATAATGACTATCCTATTAACTATTTCTACCCCGATCCATTTATGTTTGATTGATAGAACTTATTCCAAAGTGAATAAGTAAGCATTTCTAAAAATAATCCTGAGAGTCATTTTAACTCATTCTTGATTTTTTTCTTTATTTCAAACAGGACCATGTCCTAATTTTTAAATTATACAAAGAAATATTTTTCAAAGACTAGAGCCAGTTATCTGTATGATTGTACAAGTATTTTATTTTGTAAAGTCTTGGCTCAACAGTTTTATAGTTCAGAAACAAGTCCCACACATTTTATCTTTTCTGAATCATCCTAAAATGAATATTTTCCTAATGATCAAAAATTAAACAATTTTATCGGATGACTTTACTTACTGTAACTTAAATCTGCCACAGGCCTAGGTGCATGTCTGTTGATAACTACCTGCATGGGAGCACCCAGGAAAAAGTCCATATTGAAGAGAGCTAATCATAAAGCACATAGCATTTCACAGGACAATCGTTTTCTGCATGGTTTAAAAGTACACTTACAAATAATATGGGGAAATTTGAAATCCAGCTCCTATAATTTAATCCTGGTTTTTTGAGCCTATCCCAAATATTCATCTCATTGACTCTAAAAATCCATGGGAAAAGCCGGATATTCCGTGTTTGTGCTTTCAAACTAATGATCATAATGACAATGATCATCATAACAGCCTACATTTACTTCGTTTACAAGGAGGTCAACTTTAAGTGACATTTAAAACTAATTTAATTTCATAACAACACCATCATTATCCCCATTTCATGTGACAGGAAACTGAGAGAAGGAGAAATTTAAATTGCTGCCCCAAGCTCGCTGGGCAGTAGGTCTCCGGAGAGACACTAGTGGAACAAGACCGTTCAGCTCTAGAGTTGATGTTCTCAAGCCGCCCATCACACTGCCAGGCTGTCTCTAACAAAGCTGTCCTTAAGTTCTCTGGGTAAAGACTTTTTTGGTTTTTCACGTAAGGTTTTGTACCTAAAGGTAACAGCAATAGCTTTCATAGATGCCATTCTTAGCAGGAAATTCATAGCATCTCTGAATATTCATTTGCCTGTTGATTATCTGCAAGGGGTGAAATGCACAGAAAGGATATGGACGATCCGGGGGAAGATCTCCAGAAACAAATTCTATCAGGCTTCTTGATTCCTCGTCCCTATAAAATTCTTTTACTTCCGAGGGCCTTCAGATACAACCCAAGTTCCAGGGCAGATCCTGTCTTGGGGTTGGGGGAGGGGCATCCGAAATACAAAGTCAATCGCTTAGATGGTTCAGCATTAAGTTCACCTTCCAAGAAATTTTTCTCTGACCTGAGTAGGTCCCATTCTCACCTCACCATGTGCCCCAGTCCCAGGAGAGAAGAATCACACCCCTGTATCTTCAGATGCTGAGTTTCTGCCTGGAGCGCTTTCCTGGAACTCTGTTTATACAAGACAGAAGTTCTGCTCTCTCACACCACTTCCTCTTCTCTGGAGGACTAGAATTCAGTTCCTGGAACTAGGGACCAAAAATTTGCTGCCTGTTGCAAGTGTCTCCAATTGCTGCCTCTGGATTGCTTGCGTGGATGTTCACATATTGTCTGAAGAGGTGATAATAATCACAGTAATAACTTCTGTTTCTGATTTGATTTTATTTCTTGTCCTGTATCTGGATGACTTTTCTCTTTAGTCTATAGCAGGCCCTTTCTCTGGAAGGTGAAAGGATGGGAGGGGGCTAATAGACTTTAGTTCCTATACAGAGAGTTATCTCAGCAGCGTCAAACAAATCTAGTTTTGGTGAGATGCATGGCTCTAACTTGGATCTGCCACTCACTTGCTGAGGAATCTTGGCAAACTCTCAATCTTAGTTACTATATCCTTAAAATAGGGATAATCATACTTACCTTGGAGGGCTGCTTTGAGCTTGACATGTTTGGTGATTGGCAAAGGGTAAGTACCCCATCACAGTGGTCTTGATCCTTTTTCTACAGTTTCCTGTTTCTCCTGGCCTGACCTGGTCTATTGGCAACTGAGCTCTCAGGGGCTGGTGTAGAGTGAAACCCCTCCACTACAGAGACAGTGATTCTGTGCTCACTCCAGCATAGCTCTGGGATTCAGAAATTACAACCGTAGGACACAAAAGTTCATGCCATATGACTCGTTCATAAGGCTCATCGTAATGAAACTATCAACACGGAAAACTAAAATGAATATCATGAATAATTCACAGGAATTGCTTCTTTTCAAGATGCTGTGGCCTGAAATGAAGCTCAAAGCACTGGTCAGTGAAAACCCTGTGTTGGCTACACAGTGGCCACTCTGCATTGATTCAGGCTTCCAGGAAACTCGTAAGCAAGTTTAGAGAGGATGCTGTGTGGTTTCAGAACTGAAAACCTCTCACCACCGTCAGTTGGATCTGACTATTGTCAGTATCCATCTAATTTATTTTGCCTGAAGATGTGTCTACTGAGAAAACTTCATCCATCAGCCTGGGAGTACTTGCTCCAGCTTCTGAACCCTCTGAATAGAAGCAGGAAGTTTGTCAGCAAACTCAGCATCACCATTGTCTGGGTTTAGAGTGAAAACTGGTCAGTGTCTTGCCAAGGCTGAGCCAAAACATCCAGGTTGCAGCCTGCTCCTGTTCTACATTGTAGGCTTCTTGTCAACTGGGCTTTGGCTCAGATTTTCGGAATCAATAAGCTATGTGAATTCTCTGAAGAAAGCTCAGAAAACCTGGGATGAAAAAGCATGGATTTTTGCCTTTGTGTTCATCTTTGTATTCATCTGCAGCCACTGAGGACAGTTGTGCAGATTGTCACTGCACAACATGAGGGCATGTCCTTCATGTAGACTTTTTTTGTGAATGGTGCTCTTTGGAGTTGGGCAGTGCACACCCTGCCCAGTGGTATGGTGGACCAATCGGCTCTAAGCCAGTTTCTGGTACCCAACAGAGGTAGGTGCTTTCAAAGAAATTTTGAACAGTACTCCACTTCCTGATACATACTGACCACCTGATACCAATAGTTGCTTAAATTCTACCTGAATTTTTCAAACTCTCTGGACATGTGACAGCTCTGTTTTCTCATGCTGATATCTGCCCCATCTGGGTGGTTCCAGGCCCACCTTACTGTAAAGCCAGCCTGACTCATTCTTGAGCCTGCTCCCATCATGAGACCTACCCCTGAATTTATCTAGTGCATCTGACAATGAAGGTTGGCAATAACCAAATTATTTTACATCAACATAAAGACAATAGATGTATCACTCAGCTATCTGTCCAAAGAAGAGATGGTCTAGGATTTCGTGAATCTGAGAACACATTGTATGTTCCAAAGTGCAACAAGCTGTGAGGCAACATTATTTATGAAGATGTATATGGTAGAATATAAACTATTATTCAACTCTGACATCACCAAAGCTACCTGTAGGATTAGCATAATTTTCCGTGAGGTTTTCTTTCCTACCTCACTGTTTTTCTTCTTTGTTCTAACTTTTATATACAAAATTCTAACCTATTAAATTTATTTCCTATGTATTTAGAAATAAAAATCTTTTACAGTTCCAATACATACCATCTGCATTCCAATTCTGTAGGTGCATTTCACATTCTTACTGCTCTGCCTGTCTGTACTGACAGGCAACACAAGCTTGATCTGTCTCTTCAGGTGGCTCAGGCCAGCTAAGAACAAGTAATAATCTTATCTTCTCAGAGACCCAAAATGTAAAAATAGCCCAGCTGTTTATTGCACCAGGCTTTTAGGCCCAGGTGTATCAGAGGAATGGAGAAAGGGGATCGTCACTTCCTTGGCTGGATATGGTGGCTTCAAAGAAAACAAGGAGTGACAGATTAAAGGGAGTGTGGCTACACTCAGCCTTCCCTGGGAAGGCCTAAAGCTTCCACACTTAGGGCCTTATCAGTCTGGAAAGGGGATATAGAAGATAAACTTTAAAAATAAATGCCCCCAAAATCCTGACTGTCGTCTCTGCCTCCTCCTCCATGTCTGGTCAGCAATGTGTTAAGTGAATTGAAACTAGATCGTAGGGAGACAGTCACAACCTGGTTATCAGTGGCAGTAAATGGAAGATAATAGCCCCACTAGAGAGTTATGAAATGGCTTGTCTTTGAGCTGCCAAAGTGTTTAGTCTCTCTTTTATTATATTCACAGCAGTAATCCGATATGTCCTGACTTCTGTCATCTGTATGTAATGCTTATCAACTCTCTGTCAGTGATTCACCCTCTTGTCAGGGACGATTATTCCTCAAAGTGCCGAGGTTATGACTGAAGCAATATGATGACTGGAAAGAAAATACTAAAGGTGTAGCACATCACAGCAAGCAATCTGGGAGCTGACGTCAAAGTAAGGGAAAACATTGTCGATAAAGGGAGAATAGTAGGCAAAGTTTTGTTCTCTGTGCCCAGGGTGCAGCTGGCATGGCTGAGGTCGGATGGGCAGAGACCCCTCTCCCAAAGCCACCTTACTAATTCATGATGGTGTCATTCGCCTGCCTCTGCCCTCGTGGCTGTGTCACCTTTTCCATTTTACATCTCTGTTTACGCGGGCTTTGAATAAGGTTGTTAAAGTACATGCTTGGTGAAGAAAGTTGAATGGAAACTGTTTAGCATGGGAGCTCTGTTTTACAACAGAGGATAGATGCTTGCTGCCGTGTGTAACACCCACTGCACTGGAAGCTCTTTGCTTACACTTGGGACATGTTTTAAAGGATCCCACACTATCCTTGAGAAGGCAGCAAGGGTGTGGCAGGGTTTAGAAGGAAGCAGACCAAAATTTAAATCACAGAGAGGGAGGACAGCCGAGTGATCAAGAAAATTGAGGTTAAAATATCAAAAAATTTGAAGTTATGAAGTCTGATAGAATTTGTTTTGAAAGTTGCTTCTGACACTTGGTAGTTGTCTGACCGTGAACAAGCTACCCAATGCCTCTTAGCCTAACACCTTCTTATAGAGGATAAAATAGTTCCTGATAATACCTGTCTCATAGTGTGGTTGGAGAGTAAAGTGATCATGTGTACAAAGTGGTTGAATTAATGTGCAACAGTTACTATATGATAAGTAGTAGTGTGTGACCAAAAATAGGATATCATTTAATCTCCTAGCATCTCAATATTTCAAGGTCTCCTGACATAAGCCAGAGCACCTAGATGAGGGTACAATAATAAAGACGTGTGCTTTGGTTCATGCTTCATGGGGTGCTGTAAGCAGCAGCTCCCTGATCATCCCTGTGGACGTAGAGTAGGAATGCTGTTGAGGACCTTGTTGATTATATTACCAGACCTCCCTCCATGAGGAGACCTGGTTGGGATAGCAATTTCTTTTTGTTGTATTGGGACTATTGTGTCCATTGAACAATCAGCTTGTATTTTATTTAAAAATCCTGAGGATTGCCTAATCATGTCGTGCAATTGCATGACTGCTGCAGAATTCACAGCTAAATATGAGGCATGTTCATAGACAGGGTTGATGTCTGAAGTATGTTCAACCAGTAATTTAGCAACATATGGGCCTATCCACCTTTCCGAGCACATCCTGGCTTGAGAGCTGGAGCAGTGTCTCCCAGCCTTGCTGCTAGGCTGGGCAGTAATCCTAAATTGTTGAAGGTTGGTGCCTTGAAAAGGCACCCACAGCTTGAGTGCTGGTGGGGCCATTTGGGGAACTGGGAAACAGGCATTTCCCCCAATACAGAAATATTTTGCTATTTTAACAACCTGTCTGATTGTACTGGTGCAAACCTAATGACCACCAGCCCTGCCTATAGGAAAAGCATAAAACTCCATGATACACATTTTTATATTCATCTCCATTTTATGTTCTTAATCTCATTTTTTTCTTTTAAAATTTATTTATAAGTAATTATTAAAGGCTACATATGAGATCATACAAAATATCTAGAAAACAGAGATAATTAAAAGAGAAAAAATTTTAAAAATCCTCTTTAAAAACTCTCACTACTCTAAGATAACCATCAACCTCTTGGAACATTTCTTTGTGCCTCCTTCATGTGTATAAATCTTTGTTCTTGATTTTAATGAGAACAAACTTTGAATTTTACCATTAGGCATGAAGATTGTGCTTGGTTTCAGAGAGAAATTCTGTAGGATATTTTGGAATATCAGTATTTAATGTCAGCAATTAATTCAATCGTTTTTCTTTTTTAAATTAGGAAAGATTGTGGAATTTTACAAAATAACTTTTTGGGTTATCTCAAGATTGCCAAGTGGGATTTCTTTTTTGAAATTATGAATTATTTAACTTGGGTCCCTAATTTTGAACCATCCTCACGTTTATCTAATAATCCCTAATTTATCATGGTGTGCTAATTAAAATGACTAATCTGTTTTAGAAGTTTTATATGGAGGGCTCCTGCTGTCTTCGATACTGGGGTTGTGTTCACTTTGGAAAGGAGACATGAAGACATGGGAGACTTTCCTTTTCTTGTAGTCTGGACAAGTTCATTGGACATGACCATGATCTGAATATCTGAAGTCCAAGGACATAAAGGTCTGAAGTGCCAAAGGAAGAAAAAAAAACCCCAAAGTTGAGCTTTGCAGATGGAGCTGTGACTTTTTCAATATTTTTTTATAGTTATTGGATTATTCATGTTCCTTTTTTTTTCTTTTTAGTGAAATTTTGGCATTTATTTTTTCCTACAAAGTCTTTTATTATGTCCATATTTCCATATTTTTTAGGATAGAATTACACATGGTTGGCTGTCAGTAACTGGGAATATTCTCCATTTTTTCTTATTGTTATTTGAAATAACAATTATTATTTTTCTCCTTTTTCTTGGCCAAAATGTGTCCTTTTGGTTGGTATTTTAAAAGAGGAAACAAACTATCTCTTGAGTTTTCCATTTAAATGTTTTGTTACTAATTCATTATTTTTCATATTACTACCTATTTCCTCTTGCTTTCCTTAGAAATCTAGTTGCTATTATCAAAGTGTTTTAAACCAAATGTTGTGTTTCTTTGCTTATTTTTTGCTGAATAATGAAAGCATTTAGGATGTGAAATTTACTCTAAGTATATGTGGAACTGCATCTTTCTTTAAAAACCTGGTTATTCATGTGTGTTATCATTATTTTTTAAGTGCTATTTTTATTTCCACTATCATCCAAGAATTATTTTTATTAAAGAATAACTTCTAATTTCTCAGTGGATGGTGTTTTTATTTAAACATTTGATACTAGTTTCTATTAATTTTATTGTGTCCAGTGAATATGACTAATGCATAGTCTACTTTGGAAATTTGTTAAGATTTTATTTTTGGATAGCAAGCAGCTGTTGTAACTATCCTGTGCTTCTGGGAAAGCAACAATAGAACTGACCACATTACAAAGAAAATTCAAACCATCCTTCCTATCACCTTTCTTATTTCTGTTATCATGATGTATGTTATGTTGTCCTTTAAGTGAGGAAGACAGTTACTTTATCATCCTAATGGGCACACTTTTAAGAGTGAAAAAGGACTGTTAATAATTACTTCTGGACAATAAGCTACACGAGATACCCTGAACTGGGACGTCGTAAGGTCACCTGCCCAATAATCCACCTTAATGTCTTTCTGAAATAATGTGGAACATTAACTAAATAACAAACCTTGTAGTAATCATTTGTTGTAAGGTTTAAATAACATTGGGATAGTATTTGTGTTCTAACATATGATCACTTATAAGGAACCCATGAATGCTGGGAAAAAAAAGTTTCTACTTTTTAACTGGGCTATTTGGGTGTATTTTATATATCACTGAAAGCAATTTCAGATACTTCAAATTGGAAAAGGTCCAATATTAATTAAATAATTAAGAATCTCCATATCTTCTGTAAGGTTTGACTGATCAAATGTACAAAATGCCCAGTTCTGTGTCTGGTTCATATAAATACTGGTGTTACTATACATGAGACTTTTGGTAATATATAGGTGTGTATGTGTGTGTATACACATATATTCATATACAAGGTCTAGCCATGCACCCATTCTTGTATTAACAATGGCTGGATACTTTCCAGGCATACCTTCATATATTATATACATTTGTATTTCCTTAAGCAAAAATAATACACATTATGTACAATGTAATCAAAATACATCTAGTTATAGTCATTTTTATCTTGATATAATTTAAAATTTTAGAAATGTCTGAGTTATAGGATTATGGAATCTCATTTCGTTTCTTACATGGTTTTAAATTCCAGTAAAATATGCTTTTGGAACTAATTAAAAGAAGATTTATATTTCAGTTGCAGAAAACCTGTGTTCATTTTCCAGAAAGTAAAGTATTTAAGTGAGGTTTAAAAGGTGTAATTCTCAAATAGTATTAAGCTATTAAATATAAAATGTTGGCTTTTAAAAATATGAAATTAAAAGTAGCTGAATAAACATAGATGATGAAACAGCAGGAAACATGACTTCAGTGCTCTATTTCCTTTTCAAATAGCAGCCACAATATATCTTGAGATTCAGGCTTACTGCAAAACAAATTTTAGAAATAAACCAAGTTTCTTTTCTTAAACTGATACCCCTCTACCAACTGTTTATTATTTGTAAATGAATATTAATTTCACTTAGCACTCAGAAATATGGTTGTGATTGTTTTTCCTTAAATTTTCTAGGCCAAACTAGCAAAGTATTTTAAGGGAATTCAAAAATCGAAAAGACATGTCAAATGCTACCTGTCAAACAATTAAACGTGAATATATGCATATATTATATTGACTTACACGCTTCATATATAGTGAGGCCCACACATACATATACAAATGTGTAATGATTATATATACCTTTATATCTGTGATACTATAGTTTAGCAAAGGCGCAGGCGGAATGTATTTTTTTGAGCGGGAGGTGGGGGATCAACCTGGGTAATTACTTGTGAAAACTAAAGAACGGACAAAGGGACTGACTCTAATCATTACATAAAGCATCTCAGATGAGATTTCTTTCAAGAAATCTTGAAAGATGGCTTTCAAGTCTGATTAGAAATTTGAAATATTGCTGTGAATACATATGGACATGACAAGGAATACTCTTGAGGAGATACAAACACTCAGGAGTATATCAGAAGCATATTTAGCTGATGGCAGGTAATGCCAGTGGTTACTTAGTCACTACTTTATTCCATCCTTTGGTCCTCTCTGAACACCAGAAAACAACAACATTAAAACAAGGTTGATAATAAAAATGGCACTCTAAATTCCTTCCTCCTTGATCACCTTACTCCATTGAGCCCCATTTTTCAGTTTTCCCCAGCTCTGAAACTCTCCATGAACAGGAGCACTAATAAGGCAGACTCCCTTCCTCCTGTCTATTGTGATAGAGTCAGGGTTTGGGGACCTACAGCAGGTTTCTATGGCAACTGACTAATCCATGACTAGAAGGCGATGGGGTGCTTCAGACTCCAGAATTCTGTTTTGAAAGATCTTTATCACTCCTCTGTTCTGAGATATGAATTAATTGTGGAATAACACTCATGATTGGTAAAAAATCATTACAGACTGGTATAGACATGTACCCTTGGCGAGAGAGTGTGCTTGGTATTTATGGATACTGACTACTGTATATCCCTCAGGGTTATAGCAGAGACAGAGACCCTAGATATTTGTGTCTATAGAAAGAGACAGAGAGAGATTTTAGGGCAAGGAATTGATGTATGCCATGTGATTGAGGGGACTGGCTAGGCAAATCTGAAATCTGCAGGTTGGACAAATAGGCTGGAAACTCCTAAGCAGGAGCTGATGCTGTATCTACAGACCATATTTCCCCTTCCTCATGGAAACCCTGGTTTTGATTTTAAGGTCTCTCACTTGATTGGATGAAGCCCACCCAGATTATCTATTGAGGATAATCTCTTCTATTTAGTCAACTGATTAAGATGTTTAATCACATCTACAAAATACCCCCAAAGCAACACCTAGTTTAGTGTTTGATTGAATAATTGGGTATTAAAGCCTAGCCAAGATGACACAAAAAACTAACCATCACACCAGCCATAAATATTCTGAGGTCTGTTCATTAGAATGTTTTGGGATTGTCATCAATATACATGACTGACATCAATTCTGGTGTCAGGAAAGGAAGAATTGACTTTTTTTTTTTTTGAGTCACATTGCCTGTGAAGGTGGAGTAAAGGGTCTCACAAAACTTCTCTGATGAAACCGTAAGAATCTATGTAGACAAGTCAGCCACCTTTGGTTTTGGACAAGATTTGCTATGCCACCTTCCAGCCTGATGTATGTATATGGAAGCAAAAATGCTCTAAGGGAGCTTTACACCCAATAGCCCTGGACCCCAAGGACAGCAAGAACCATGACAGTTTAAGGTCATGGGGACCTGGGTCATGTGAGCGTGTGTCAATAAGCAAAAGAGACTGAAACTACCTACTGGTGAGGCAGAAACTCCCCATTAGCTGCTGGGCTAAAGCTGTTTGTGACAGGAATGGTGAGGGAAGAGTAGAGAGGGCTGGTGATAGTTCACTTTTTGCTTTTACCATAACTGATTAATGCCTCCCTTCATGTAGCTGGTGGTTCACCCGAGAACTCTGGAGTCAGACAGCTTGAGTTAGCACAGTGACTGACATCTGTACTTAACCTAACTGTGTCAGCGTAGTGATCTGGAACATGGAAAGCACGGAGGCACTAACTGGAGGGGTAATTGTGAGAAAGACATGAGAAAGCACATGCAAAGCCCTTGGAACACTCTGGGACGTACAGCAGGTAAGCACTCAATCAATGTTAGCTAGTAAGGTTGCGTGCATGTATGGCATCTGTTAAGTATCTCACAATACTCTTAAGGAATTTTTAGAGGTGAAGGAACTGAGTATCAAAGAGGTTATTAGCTTCCCCAAGGTCACAGAGGTAATAAGTGA
The DNA here is from genome assembly GCA_023783475.1 of Daubentonia madagascariensis. NCBI lineage: Eukaryota > Metazoa > Chordata > Mammalia > Primates > Daubentoniidae > Daubentonia > Daubentonia madagascariensis. The sequence goes on along the minus strand of JAKFHU010000144.1, from coordinate 23,626,774 downwards.
AAGCATTTGAATAGCAAGCAATTTCAAAGCTTTGGTGACATGTCTAGTTGAAATTTGTATTTCTCTTATTATAATTGAGGTTGAGAAATTTATCCACAACCTTACCAAACTTATTGCCTTTTATTTGTTTATTTTTTAAAATAATAGCCCTCCTAGCAGTTGTGAGATAGCTTACTGTGGTTTTGAATTGCATTTCCCTGATGATTAGTGATGTTGAGTACCTTTTCCTATACCTGTTGGCCATTTGTGTATCCTCTTTGGGGAAATGTTTATTGAGTTTCAGAAGTTCCCTATAAATTTTGGCTATCAACTCCTTCTCATTAGACATATGGTTTGCAAATATTTTCTCCCATTCCATAGGTTGTCTTTTCATTCTGTTCAGTGCTGTGTAGGAACTTTTTAGTTTGATGTAAGTCCCATTTGTCTATTTTTGGTTTTGTTTCCTGAGCTTTTGGTGTCACATCTATGAAATCATTGCCAAAACCAACATCATAAAGCTTTTCCCCTATGTTTTATTCTAGGATTTTTATGGCTTCAGTTCTTATGTTTAAATCTTTAATACATTTTTAGATGATTTTTAGGTATGGTGTAAGATAGGGGTCCAATATCATTCTTTGGCTTGTGGCTATCCAGCTATCCCAACACCATTTGTTAAAGAAACTATTCTTTCCCTGTTGTGTGTTCTTGGTACCCTTTAATTTCAGTTGATTGTATATGTGTGGGTTTATTTCTATTCCCTGCACTATTGCATCTCTAGGCCTTATTGTGTAATATTCCCATTGGTTGGAACACCACAAACTCTTCCCATTTGGGTTATTTGTACTCATCCTAAAAACATCCATTTAGACATTACTTCCTCCCAGAAGACTTCTTGACCCCCTAATTCTGAGTAGACAGTCCTATGATACCATCTACTTCATATTCTATGGCATTATGTTGTGTCCAAACTGCTTAGGTAATTTCCATAAATGCTATGAGGATAGTGATTATATCTGCATCCTGTGTTCCAGTGCCCAGTACATCACTTCATGCATGACAAATGGTCCACTAACATGGGTGGAATGAAGATTTCCCACTACAATGTAATTTGCAATAGTAAAACAGAAAATACTGTAAATTTTCAAAGATAATAAACTGGTCATACATATTATGGCATATCCACATGATGAAAAATTCTACATAATGATTTAAAAGTATCATGTTTGAAGTATTTTAATGATGAGATTTTATGGGAAACATAGGTTAAATAGCAATTTGCAATATGTTCCCAATTTTATAATGAAAAAAGCTAATATTTTGGAGATTACATTTGCAAACATGCTAAATCCTTTAAATTAATTGTCTGTTTAATTATCATCCATACAAAGTGAAATGCATCCTGTTATTATTCTCATTATAGAGTTGGGAGTAACCCAAGTAGGGAATGATTAAGTAAAAGTAACTTTCTTTACTTATGGATCAAAAACCAAGTTTTATATGAATTTAAAGTACATACTTTGAAACTCCAGGAAGACATAGCTACATAGAGCTATGAATATGTATATACATATACACACAACACATATACAGTGTCAAATATAGTATTTTCTTATTATCCACCTTTGTTGATGGGAACGTAATGACTCCTATGTAACAGTTCCGACACCTAGGTGAGACAAATATAAGTGACTAAATTTTTACAATTTTTTCTCCCTCCTACTTTTCCCATAGTACATATGCATTATCTAAAGAGAAATTCAAATACTGCATTTTAAAAAGAAATATCTTTGTTATTAATCCTCTAGTCCACAAACCTTCTCTATCTCATTCGTAGACCTACGAAGGAGCCCCTTGAGATACAGAGGTGAGACTTGCATTTCCTCTTGCAAGTCATTTGTTCATGGACACATCTATTCTCTGATCTTGAGCATGGGAGTTACAATTACCCAAATCATCTGCATGAAACAGACAATGATCTGTTACTCTACGGACTGCATTCGGTTCTCATTCAAATGGCCAGAGCCAAATATTTGACTCTAAAAATGAGAAATGAGATTTTTTTTTCATTTGATTTTGTCATTCATTTGCAACCATTTGACCAAGTATTTTAAAATACTTTCTGTATGTCCCAAACCGTGCAAAGATCCGGAGATTGTGGATGAAAGGCACAGATTTTTGCCCTGGGGAGAGGGAGCTCACAATAGGGCTGGGGAGAAAGGAATATAAGCAGAGATGAAAAGAGTGCAGTGGTTGGTGTGGGTGAGGTATGAGCAGGAGGGTGGAGGGCACAGGAGAGGAGTACTCAGTTCAGACTTTGGGGTAAGCTTTGGTGGCTTGTTATTGACTGAGGTCCCCATCCCACATGTAGCACCAGCCCTTAAAGAGTGGCTTTAATGAGGTTAATATTTTATTTCAGATGGATACTTTCAACATATGGCTCAATTAACATCGGTGTGGCTGGCCACTTTTTCCCCTTCTGGAAATATGCAAATTGACAACACATTCTTTGCCCTCACTGGTTTGTGTCAAAGTTGGTATAGAGGTCAGTTTTTACCTGTTGCTCTTTCTTGCCCCTAGCCCTCTGGACCTTTTGCAGACTTAATTGTGTCCAGCTGGGTCTACTTTGCCTTTTCCCCAAATAGGACAAAGAAATACTTAGGCTCGTCTATTTTCAAAGGCTTTACCTTTTCCCTTTGGATTTGTGGTTCAACAAGCAACATCTTCCTTGACACAGCTTCCAAATTACCTTAATAGCCTATAGCATCCAAGGGGTGACCTCCATCCTGTCCTGGCTTCTCTGGTGCCTTTAAATCACACTTGTAGTCATTTAAAACGGTGTCACCAAGCTGTGGTCAATTCTTGGCACCAGCGCTAAGCAGCATTCAAATCTTTTATTCCTTACTGGACAAAGCTGTGATTTATAATTAAAAGAATTCTTTATCCTCCACTCTCAAACATTTAAAAAAATTGCCCCTAAACTATTTCTCTCTCTCTCTGTCTCTCTCTGTCTCTCTGTCTCTCTGTCTCTCTCTCTCTGTCTTCCCTGCCCCAATAGCATCATAGTCTAATGAAAAGGGCACCTATTGACTTCAAAATCTTGTGTTTCAGCCCCACACCGAATAGTCCCTACTGTCACCTCAAAGTCTCAGTTTCTTCACGTGTAATATAGTAACAGTTTATATTTAAGGAAAGAAATAGAGACAATAATGTATACAATAATGTATAATTTTAAAGGTAACAGACACTAAAAATAAAAGAAAGGTAAAAGAATAGAGAGTACAGTAGTTAATTTTGGGTCTAGGGGTCAGGGAATGACTCTCTGAGGATGTGACATTTAAACAAGAGGCCAAAGAGAGTGAGGGAGCCCTCAATGGAGACGTCTGAGGAAAGAGCATGCCAGGCACAGTGGACAGCAAGTTTATGTGACTTGACTCTGGAGGAGCTTGTTTGGTGTGCTCAGGGGACAGCAAGGCAGCAAATATGGCTCCAAGGCCGTGAGTGAGGGGAAAAGCAGTCAAGGTCATGTAATACAGGGGCTTAGAGCCAAGAGGATGGTTTTAGATTTGGGGATTAAAAACCATTAAATATTTTTTAGCAGAAGTTGGGGGGGTCATGATAAAATTGAGATATTACATAGATTGCAGGGAGACATAAATAGAAGCAGGGAGACAGGACTGAAGCTCCTGCAGCTTTCCAGGTGAGTGATGACATGAGCTTGGATGGAGTGCTTGTCATGGTATCCTGGAACAGTTTAATTCAGTACAGGGATGTGAGAAGGAGTAGTAAGCAAAATTATAAGGCTTCTGTCCTGAGTAATTGGGTGGATGGAGTTGCCATTTACTAAGGTTGGTAGAACTAAGGGAGGAGGATAAGTTTTATGGGGTGCAGGAATCAAGAGATTTGTTTCAAATACTTTAAATTTGATAGGATTAACAGATGCCCAATTGGAGATTTTGAGAAGGGAGATATATATGCAAGTTAAGTTTAGGGACAGGGCTGGAGACACAGATTTGGAGCTTAGTGTATATACCAAATGCTGTGAGGCCATCTGGTAAGACAGGGGTTCAGAACTTGAAATTAACCAGGCTGGGTTATCGGTAACTGAGACATGTGCTTGAACTGACATGGTAGGGACAGCCCAACTGGATTGTGTTCTACTCCAGAGAAAATCTGGTGTGGAAACAGCAAGCATAAAAACTAAATTGAGGAGTTTTGAGATAAAACAGGAGTCAGAAAATGAGGCCCATTTGTAAGATGAAAATTTGCTGTGTTACAAATAGGCGTTATGAAAATACAAGCTCATATTATAATGATAAGTAAAAAACTCTGATAACGTTTTTCAGACAGTCTGATCACAACTATATAAAATATGCAAAGAAAAGATCCCAGAAGAAAATATTTCCCAAGTATCAATAGTGTTTTTTAAAATTTATAATGGGATTATAGATGATGTAAAAAATTTTTATTTTTTTGTACATATATCTTATGCATATATACTGATTTCAATTTGATTACTTTTTATTAAAATTCATGAATCCATATCCCTTTTAATAACTAAAGCATTACAGTTAAATTTGGTCAATATACCTAACCCGCCCTCAAAATATATTCCAGGCTTCTCTCTCAGATATAACCACTAATAAGTACTCAGTCTAGAATTTATCAGTATTTACATTCTATATCAGAACTTTTTTTCTGTTTGCTCACCTCAATCCCTTCACCGATGTTTTATCCCTTAGATTATCGTGGAATAAATTTTACAAGTGATAAAACCTTGAAAGTGTTTAATATATTTATTTGCTTAAAATAATTCCTCCATATTTCCTCTTCCATTTTTAACTTTGAGTAAATTTTCTTATGGTTCTTATGGAGAAGTTCTATAAATTATAAAGTTTCTATGTCTTAAAAAAGTCTTTATTATACACTTCTATCTTAAATTATAGTTTGGCAGGTTTGGCTGAGTATAACATGCTAAATTCAAAATACATAAACATTACTGTGTTATGTTTCTGTACTCAATGCTGCTGATGAGAAATCTGGTGTCAATCTGATTTCCGTTCCCTTGTGGATAATCTTTCTTTTCCTTCTAGCATCTGAGATTATTTTTTTCAGTATTAGTGCCATGAAATTTTACTTTAGCGTATCTCAATCTGAGTTTTTGGCTTGGTTTTGATTAAACTTAGCCCACCCATCACTCTATGCTCATTCAATCTGAGGATATTTGTCATTTATTTATTTATTATTTACATAATATTTGGGGGACATTTCTTGTTATGTTTTTCAACTATTTCTTCTCCACTCTCTTTTTAATCATTATGTAAATGGTTTTAGATGGAAGTTAGAAATTTTGGATCTAACTTTGAAATATTTAGACCTTATTTTACACTTTTGTTGCCCTTTTCTCTTTGTTCTGTGTCCTACAAATATTTCCCAGTGTGAACCTCTATATCTTCAATTTGCCCTTCAGTAACATCTAACTTGCTATTCAGTACATGCACTGTGTTTAGTTATACAAGTACAATAATTATTACAGGACTTAGTTTTCTTTTTAAAATCTCTATTTTGTTCTTTTCACTGTTATCTGTACTTGTTTCATGACATACTTGCTTTTTTTTTCAATGACAGCTGTTGCACTCTTTGTAGCTCCTATTTTAAGGTTTTCTTTTTTGTAAATTTGCTCCATGACCTTTATTATCCTGGGTATAAGTTTTTCTTGGTTTTGGATTTGCTCTTCCTGTTTTGTATGTGTGATGTTTCTCAAATGTTTGTTGAATCTTGATTCTGCACTCAGCTGCTGTGGTTGACTTCTCCTGCACATTTCCTGGTCTATGGCAACTCCCCATCCTGGAAAAATCTTGGCTTACAGCTATGGCTTGTTGTCTACTGTCTTCTCTAGGTGATGGCTCATAGCTTTGTGTTCACCTTGACAGCCTGTTGTTTTTCAAATTTGTGGATTATTAGTGTATTTTTTCTATCTAATTTATTATTAGCAAATTTCACAGATCTTGTGCACATCTTCAAATCCCTTTACTAATTTTATGAATAAACTTTTAGTATATTAAGACCTTAAAGAGCTGGACACACCCTTGGCAGTAGGTAGTCTCACCACTGGTGCAGTGTCCACTGATTCAGGGATTTGTTTAGGTGCTTCTAGAATTTTCTTGGCTTTCCCTCATGATGCCAAAGGGGCTGCCACAGGCTAGTCTTCTCATCTGCCCCTCAGTGTCCTACACAGGGAATGATATGGTTGGAACATACAGAACTCTCCTTCCCAGAAACCTCCCCCCAACCTTCCTTTGACACTTCCCTGGCCAGAAATGATGACATGTGCCTTCCTCACTTTAAGAGAAATTGCAAAACAAGCATCATCTGCCAAAAGAGAATGGCATTGTAAGGATTAGTTCGGTCAACCCTGCCTTATCCACTAGGTCTGGACAAATTGCAGTTCCAAAGTGTATCATGAAGGTGTTCTTAAGAAAAAGAGGGAATGTGTGGATTCTGGATAAACAAATAAAGTATCTGCCATACTGGAAACCCTTATATAGTTTCTTAAAATTCTAGGTTTAGAAAATCCAAATGGCTTCACTTGTATGATTATTGTCTCTGCTACATGCTTCAGAAGTAATAAAATAAACATCTACTCGTAAGACTCATTTTGAATCTATCAGTGTGACTCTAAGTTTCTTAAGTTCATATAATGTTAATTCCTATTTGCAGAGTGAAAGAAAAAAAAACTTTGATTACTTGGAGAGTGCTTGACATAATAAGGACTTTATAAATGAAGAAATTTCCACTCTAGCCGTAAGTCTGCCTTCCTTTCCACTCATTTAGAAGTACTTGCTTCTAAATCTCTTCAAGGAAGAGGAAATATATTATTTGTGTTTGGTTCAACCAATATCTACCAAGATCTAATTTATATGCCTGGCACTCACAGATCTTTCAATGAGTATCTCTTGGCCAAATGAGTTAGGGCAGAACCGTATTGTGGATAGTGTAGATTTTTACCACCACTCCAGACAATAGTATAACATTATTTTCCAATGGAAGAGATCACAAAAGAAAGAAGCTATCTTTTTGACACAATAAAGAGGAAATTTTTCTCTACAGTGAAAAATAACATAAAGCAATTTTAAAAAGTTAAAAACTGGGAGAAAATATTTTACACAAATATATTAAAGTTAATGGTCTTAATATTTCAATAAGCCATACAAATCTATAAAGAAAGGTATGAATGAATAAATCTGCAAGTAAATTAAGAAACTAGTCAAGGAGAAGAATATAAGTAACTAAAATAAATTCCAGCTTCACGAGTTACTAAAGAAATACAAAAAAAACATTTATTTCTAAACACTGGAATATACAATGTTGATAAGAGTGTGCTGAAACATAAACAGTCACAAATCCATGGTGCTGGTGTGGTTATAAATTAGCAAAGCTTTTAGGAAATAAGCTCAGAATTATAAATCAAAAGTTCTGATTGATGGAGCATATATATCTTGATTGAATAATGTCCTTATTGGGAATTTCTGATTAGGAAACTTGAAGTCCTGATAAAGTTTTGTACATAAAGATAAAAATTATAAACAAGAGGCATCTATAAATTGCAATAAAATGTAGTCTTTAAATTATACTTATGGAAAAATTTTAAAGACATAGATTATTTCGATAACTAGTAAATACAAATCCAGACATAAAATCATTTGTAAAGTATCACTTCATTATGTAAAAGATAATTCAGAGAGACAACTCAAAATTTTACATTGCTTCTCTGGGAATTTCTATTCGCTTACCTGTATTTTTCTGCTGGTTCCAACATTTCTACCTTAAAGAGAGATTGCTTTGACAAACAGTAAAATCCAAATAATAACAATAGCAACCCAATATCTGTGGTTCTCCTTTGTGAACCATATTACAAGCTGTAAAATCCTTCCACATTTATCTGGTTCCCCCAACCCTCTGAGTATGAAAAGCCACGCATTACATTCTCCATCTTCCCTTAAAGAATGTGAGGGCCAATTATGTCAATCTCTGCAAGCACCTTCCCCACCATCATCCAGCTGCTAAGTGATAGGACCTCAATATTTGTGACTTGGTTTCTCATTCAGTGTTTACTATGCACATCTAGATGCTCCTTTCCTTTGTATGAAGTGCATAATTTATTGCTTGGAGACCTCACTGTAGATTATTTGGGTTTGGCGAATGATCCCAATACCACTTCTGGACTGCAAGTAAACACTCCTGAATAATTCCTGGAGTCTTTTCAATACCATGGATGAGAGGAATAGGGTTTTCTGTGACAAAATAGCCCAGAGAATATGGAGTCTGTCCACAGGACCAGGTTTGCACATAAATGCAGAGGGAAGCTCTGGGTCTGTGCCCACCCTGGAACCCATTGAGAAGTCATTTTGGCAATTTGGAGAAAACTAAACTAGTGCAGGTCAGGAACACTTTCTTTCTGTCACTGTGACCTAAACATCTGTGTTCTCTATTCTTTCTAAAATTGGACAAAAATTGGGACGGCATGAGAATTAATCATACTTTTTACCTGAAGTTTCCTCTTCAAAACAAAAACACTGTGCAAGCAGTTAAATACAAGGTTATGAAAGCAATTGTTTTCACTTAGTCTTTATGGTTTAATGACTACTGTATTAGCACATGTTCTCAGGGACTAGTAGCCCTACTAGCCCATAATATATCAATTCAAGAAAATATAACTATAATAAATAGTGTTATATGGTCATGAAATTATAGAAAACTGCCCTGAAGAATCATGATTAGAAAAAAGCTTTTGACATATTTTATACGAGGAAAATATAAATACAAGTAACAAGCAATCATTCTGAATTTGGTTAAGCTTCACTACTTTTACTTGAAAAATCTTTAAAAAAAATGAGTGTCTCATCCCCACTTTTATTTTTATTTTTATTTTATTTTGAGTCACAGAGAAGGTAAGTCTGTCTTTCACAGTAGGGATAGGGGTACAAAACCTCAGTGATCTAGCTCCTTCAGCATACTCCCCAATCCCAAAACCAATATAAATTTCATTTGTCTAGGAACTTACTCTTGCCCGTGTCCAGAATGCCCATCTTCCTCCTGCCCACATGGGATCCCCCTAACCACCCTCCATGCACCTGCATGAAGGTTGATTCCTCCCTGGAAACGTCCCTGATCACCTGTTGATCGTACCTCATAGTACTTAATAAACAGCTCAGTTAGTGCAATTATCTCCTAGTATTATAGTTATTTGTATACCTAACTGGTTTTCCTACTGATCATGAATTCTTTGGTGGTATGGACACTATTTGAGTCTCCTTATTACTGGGAAAGTTAAAAAAGTTAAAAGTACTCTGAAAATGTTTATTGAATAAAAGTGAATTCAAAAGCCCAATATCTCATATTCTGGTGGGCTTCTCAAAGGGTTTTCTCCCATGAAGTATGGGAATATATTAAATAAAACTATTTAAAAATATGGATATGAATATGGTCAGAGTTTTTTTCTGTATTCAAAGGACACTTGAAATTAATTCAGATCATACTCTTCAAGTTAAAATGAACCTCTTTAGTCTTTAAGAGCAAGTACAGCAATGTAATTTTCGTTTTTCAAAATGTCTAAAGACAACAATAAAGAATATCAACAATGTATAGCATATGCATAGTGCTAGTCTGTATAGCTAAAGGACTGTTACCTAATAATGGTTCTTAGTGTTGGCTGCATATTGGAATCACCTGGGAGCTGTATAAAATATGGATGCCTGGGCCCACCCACCTGGTCAGAAGTGTGGAGGAGGGTTTTAAAGCTCCCCAGGTGAGTCTAATGTGCCGTGGAGGTTGATAACGTCTTCCTTATAACTAAATAACTTCCAAATGTCATACCTACAACACCTGGAAACAAAATGGACCCTGCTGATAAATTAGCTCATAGCTTATTGGGAATCCTTAAATCTTTTCAAACATCATGGAATTGAAGCTGAGAAGTATATCATCTGCCTCTGAGTAAACCCCTTTCCCTTCCTACATAAGATAAACCCTTTTATTACTCCCTGTATGTTGAGTCATTGGGACACCAGCAGATCTAAGCACAGGAGATCCAACGTGGATTCCTCATGCTCGTAATTACAGACTCTTGAGAGGCTGTGATAGAGGACCTGTTTACATAATGTTCTGTGAAATAGTACCTTCAGTATTCTTCATGGATGGACTACAGATAATTATCTAGAGACTCAAAAACTAATCATTTCCCATCTAAGAATTGAAAAAGAAATCCATCTGAGAAACGGGGTCCTCTCCGCCTAGAGCCAAAATATCCAATAGATACTGCAATGAAGAGAAAGCAAAGACATATTCAATGGCAATTTTGACCAGCAGTGAGTAACCTGTATTTTGTTGTATAAATCTGTTTTATCTCTCACACACACATACACCCACACTCCCCAATAAATCACAATGAAACAACTTTAGGAACAAAGAATTTGAATCAGAACACAATTAACTTTACCCACAAAATTCAGATATGTATTTTGCTTATACTTGCAACAAGCTGTGATTCCCATGTGAAAGGTATCAATGTGTTTCCTCTTCCTGTCAATCACTTGTGCCATGCAGGGTCCTGGTATGTTGGGTTATGACCTTTCATCCTGGACATGAGCCAAAAGCCACCAGTAATTTGACTGGTATAATTATGTAGGCTGTTTCTAATAAGCCTAAAAATGTGATGTTAACACTTTTCACATGTTTGTATGTTTCTGGCTTTCAAGTTTGTGGGGTGCACGTTCCGTGGCCAGTGAGGGTACCAGAGTAGGTTCCAGGAATTGGAAGAAGAGGCAAGCAGTGGCAGGCAAATGAGACATATTCTTTATTGTCAAGGCGCAGCAACAACCGCCGCAGCGCGAGTAACGTGGCAAGCACTCATATATATATGGCTCAGGACAATAGTGGCAACGTTCCCAATCACAGGGTGGGCACGTGGGTCTTACATAAGAGATTACATCATAGTTACATAAGTGTGCTGACTCATGCCTTACCAGAAGGCCAGGCCAGAAGACACACCTGCAGTCATCTTGGCTTGGCCTAAGAATCCTATTGCCTATACAAATGGGGTTTCCCCTTATAAAGTTATCCTCAGAGTGCCATTGAATGCTTCCATTTAGTTATATTGGAAGAAAATATAATGTTTAACAGCTGAATTTTGACCATGGCTTTCTGCTAGAAATACTTCCTATAGGACCATAAGATATTATTTCTTTAAAATTTTGATATTTTTTCCCATGGTAGGTCAAGCTTTTGATAATAATCAAAATCCATTTAACATGAATTTACTGAGCATTTACTATGTGCTATACATTGTACTAAGTGCTGAGAATAAAAAGAAAAATAAGACCAATTCCACGTCCTCAAGTAGATGAACTGGTAAAACATTTATTAATATTTAATGTGATTAGTAGAGACACATGGTTTAAATTACAGCTCTATGGATTGTGAATATGTGGCTTTTGGGTATATTACTGTACAGACTGAGAAACTGAGGCACAAGTTAACACAGATAGAATGCCACAGAACTGAGAGCTACACCTAGGAAGTTTGGCTCTAGAGACTGTATTCCTAATCACTATGTATGTCAGCCTCGTTCTGGGGTCTGAGCTGATTGCTTGGTTTAAACAGGGAAGAATGTTAAATACCATTTTGAAGAAGTGGAAATATATATATTATATATAGCATATGCATTTATATAAATTATGTTAATATTTATACGATGTATATGTTTATATAATTTACATATAAATGTGTAAAACAGAATAGAATAGAATTCAGTAGTGTGGGAAGAATCCTATGGCCTTAACCTGAGCCAATGAGTCCCTATCATCTCTTTAGAGAGGGTTATCTTTAGGGTCATTTTCCCATACTGATTCAGGAAGAATGAAATGATTTGGTGCTTCTGATTGTGTAGAGCCAGATCCCCAACATAAACATACTCTAGGATGGGTCTTCCTGTCTGACCTGGAGATGTGGGTAACCTGGTAGTCACACAGGTAAATATCTTTAGCCTGTAACATGCAGCATAAAACAAAGTCAATAATTATTAGAATCCATTCTCTGCAGAGTTGAATTCAGTTAGTTTGTAAAACATTTATTGAGTAGAAACTGAAAAAAAAATGCCAATTGGGGTGTATAAAGTGAATAAAAAGGACGCTAGCCCTTTATCTGCCTCCTTTAGTAGAAGGGGCGAATGCAGGAACAGGAAATACAAAGGTAACGTGGGATGTGCTCTGTGAAGGGGCCCTGGGGGTAGGTAAGGGCTCTGGCAGGGAGATGACGCCAAAAGTCAATGTTCTCCTTCTGGCCAGTTAACAAAATGTGGACAACCTATTGCAATACAAAATTGAAAAAGGCCAGCAAAGGTACCATCCTCTTTATCTTTTTTTATAAAATCCTTTTAAAAAATAAAATGCCCAATTAAGAGATGTAGATGTAGATAGTTTAAACATGAGGGCTTTTCTCTGTTTAAATCCTTTGTCATCCACTTTCCAGCCATGTTATTTTGAGGATGTAGGTTACTTAATATATCTGAGACTCAGTTATTCCTTCTCTAAATTGGAACTAATGATTGATATCTAACTCATGGAGATATTATGGGATAAAATTTTAAAAAGTAAAGCTTTTACCTATAGTGTCTGGCAAACATTGAAAGCTCAATTAATTTGCTTTATGACTTTATTCTTATCATGATCAAATAAAAGTGTCTTTTGAGGACATAAACACAAAAACAGAAAATATTCCAGCTGCTGGCCTTCTCTATGGGCAGGCCAAGAGAGCGTAGGAGATTTCTGCAATCTGATTCCAAAGTCACAAGGAAAAAAAAGAGGGAGGAACATAAGGAGAAACCCGTTTGTATAGGCAAAAGGTTTCTTAGGCCAAACCAAGATGACGGCCGGTGTGTCTTCCGGCCAGGCCTTCCGGTAAGGCATGAGTCAGCACACTTATGTAACTATGATGTAATCTCTTATGTAAGGCCCACGTGCCCACCCTGTGATTGGGCACGTTGCCACTATTGTCCTGAGCTGTACATATATGAGTGCTCGCCATGTTACTTGCACTGCTGCGCTCGCTTGCTACTGCGGTTGTTGCCGTAACCTGACAATAAAGAGTATGTCTCATTTGCCTGCCGCTGCTCGCTTCACCTTCCAATTCCCGGGACCCACTCTGGTACCCTCGCTGGCCGCGGAACTCTCACCCCACAGGGAGTCATGCACAAAATTGTCTGTCTTATGAGGTAGCCATTTGAATTATCCTTGGCCCCTACCCTGCAACCTGCCACCCTTACTTTTTCCTCTATAGAAATCTCTCAGATATGACCTGTATAGGTGAGTCATTAAAAAAAAAAAATGAGTCTAAGTTCAAAGAAGAATCTCTGGGCCTGAAACAAAAATGTAAAACAGCAGAAGGCTGAGGCTGTTGTTTCCAGCAACTAGTGCAGAAACTGAAAACACACGTGGCTTAATATTTCAAGTTAAGCTTAAAGCAGGTACCAGAAGCAATTAAGTTGCCTTGCCCCTTGAGTTTGAATATTTCAAATTTATCTGCAGCAGTGAGTGAAATGACCTAATTGTACCTCTGGTTTTCACTTGAATTTATCTTTCTGAGTGACAGGACTTTGCTTTTTAGGCAGAGGCGTTCCGTTTAATAATTCAGTAATTAGATGCACTGCTGTCAGCTGGGAAATTTATAACAGCTTTTCAATGACAACATATTGGAGCTTTTCGTGGTCCTCCAAGGTCTATCTCAGTTGTCTTTAACAGGAAGGACAAAGGTAGTGAGAGCATCCTCACTCAGGTGTGTGCAAACCCAGGTGTGGAGGTCGCTGAGGGGTTATATTCAACGCCTTCATTTCCTCTCTTTCAGATCGCATTAGCTGTGAGGGCTCAGGTATGGCCTGAGAACATGGGAAAGAGTAAAAATAAAATGTCTCATCATTTGGGCACTCTGATTTTGCCAGAGATGTTAGCCTAGGGTTCACTCAATGAGCATCACCTTGCTGGAGTCCAGGGAAGACAGCCCAGCATGCCATTGTGTAAATTCTGCCAACACAAAGGTATGTGCTTTGTTTTGAGTCTCCTATTTTTTTTGCAAGTATTTATTTTTTTTTCCAAGAAGAAACCTCCCAAAGAAACAAAAATAGGTGAAAGGTGCTAACAGCAGCATGCTAATTAGCAAATACATCCCAGCCATTCTGCATTAGCAGACTTAGGCACATTATGTTTTATGTCTTTGTTCATTGGCAAGGACTTCCAGTAGCCTAATAATTCACTCTCAGACCTGCTTTATCAAGAAGACAGTGTGTTTTAGAAACTATAAAGATCATTTAGAGCAGTAACAAATTACTGCTTTTAATAAAATGCTTTTTTTCCCCACTCAATAGGATACCATAAAAAATAGTCTGTAGAGAAGTAGTCTATAGAAAAGGAACATTTTTAGCTTTGAGAAAATAATACTGGGAAAGTGATAATGTAGTAGTACATCATGGTACAAAAGGGGATAAAGAGGCTTATTCTCTGACATCTCTCTCCTGTTCCACCAACCTGTCGGATGATTCCTTTAGAGTCTCCTTTACAAGTTCCTCTTTCTCCAAGCTTGCTCCTTAATGCTGGGCTCTACAATGATCAGTACTTTTCCATTTTCTCTTCTCTACACACTGTCCCTGAGGTGGTCCAATTCATTGCTTTCCAAAATTAACACACATCAAAATCCCTCAGGGTGCTTTCTAACCATGCTGATCCTTGGCCACCTTACTTGACCTGCTGAATAAGAATCATGAGGGGATGGGCCCAGGATTCTGTGCTTTTCCAAGTTTTACAGGTGATGCTAGATCTGGGAATCTAGGTTGCAGTTCACATGAATCACTTAGGCTGCCAATAGCTATAAAGATCTGTGTTTTTTGCTCTTACCTCCCCTTCAGCCTCAGGAATGGCTTTCTAACTGCCTCATAGCTGCCTGTGCCTGGGTGTCACTCAGACTTCTCACATGCAACACGGCCAAATCAGTTTCTCCCTTTGCATTCACTGGGTGACACTTATCTCCACCCTGGCAACCAATACCTTTAACTCCTATCTCTCCATCATGCTCTGTTTATAGTTATCAAGGCCTAGGACATGCCCTCCTTATTGTATTTTGCTCTCTTTGTCCTACTTCATGGTATTCTCAAGCTTTGCTTGGACTAGAGTAGCAATGACCAAGTCAAGAACTGCTGATGGGTTGGACGTGAGCAGACAGTGGAGAAGAGGACCCAAGAAAGGCTCTAAGGATTTTGGCTTAAGCAGCAGGGAACATAAGTGACCTTTATAGATATGACTAAGCCTGGGATGAAAAACTGTTTTACAGAGAGACAAAAACTCAATTTTGAACATACTAACTTTGAGATGCTAATGACATATCCCAGTTGAGATATCAACTAGGCAATTGTGTGTGTGTGTGTGTATGTATAAAAATAAAATAATCATATATATGTATGAGTTTGGATCTCAAGGAGGCAAGGAGGGTGACTGGCTTGGAGATACAAATTTGGGTCTCCTCTGTAAATAGATGGCATTTAAAGCAGTGAGAGGGGAAAAGACCAGCCAGTGAGAGTGAATGGAATGGCTAGACTTCTGTGAATGGCAAGCACTTTTCTGGGTACATTCTGCCCACCCTAATCCATCACCTGTGTCTTAGCCACATCAAATCACTCTCTATGTCCCAGATAAGCACAGGCAGTGGGGAGCCAGTGGCACTATCGCCGACTCACCCTTCCTGAACTCACCCATTGCTGTTTCTACTCTGCTGCAAAGAGCCCTGACCTCCGAATAGGAAGAGAGTTATCTGCCATTTCTGGTTTTGGCCACCTCATCGCCTAACTGGAATTTCTATTTCCTTGGCTTCCCAGACTCTGAACCTGACATTGAGAACATGGGATTTCTCTTCCCTGAAAGGACTGAAAGAACATCTTATCCTTAGACTTGTGCATCTAAATTACTCCAAATTCCTCCTCATCCCAGCAAACTTTCACATTCTGTTTATTGGGACTTCCCTCAGGTTTCAATGGCTTACAGTAAACCTCTGTGATCAGTCTCCTAAGATTTGTTAGGGTTTTATAGAAGGACATTTTAGAGATTTAGAAATCTTTTATTAGTTCAACAAAGCTAGGCTTTTAAAATGATGGACTTAAAAAAGAAAGTTAGCTTGAAATTCAAGCTGAGCAATGACTTCTTTGTCCTAGATGACATTTGCCATTCTCCTGAAACAATTAATGCCATTGATCCAATGGGTGAGAAACATCAGGGCAAAATGATTGACAGGGAAAGAAAATTACATTGTTTTCAATATCATCCCCCCACTCCCCCTTTCTCCCTCAGCCAGACCTTTGCACGTTTGTTCTCGTGGAACCATTCTCCACTCTTCTTCCAGGAAGGGGGTGTCAGTTTTCTGTGTGGCGCTGGCCCAGTGAAGGAAAGCTTGCTCACCCTGTGAGAGCCTGTTGAGCCCCATCTAGGTTGAGAAGACCCCACCTTTAATGCAGGACAGAAATAGAGTCCCTGAAATGAACAGTGGGTATTTGTCACCCAGAGAATGCAGTAGTGTGGCAGGAGAAGAAATCCCTACCGCCTGGGTTAGTGGGATGTTGGACTCTGGTAACCCGGGGTGTGTGGGTTTGTATTTGTACACATCGCCTTTACCAGTACGAATTTCAATCCCTGTGCCCATTCCTGTTGGCTATAACCAGAAAACGGAAGTGAGACTTGGCAATCAAAAAAGAGAGAGAGAGAGAGAGGCAGAGAGAGAGATGGCTGAGGTGAAGCCAGATGTTTTTGTTCTTTTTTTCTTTTTTTTCAAAGAACCTTAGAAAAATAACACTAAGGTGGGAAAACTGGGATTTTAATACTGTTTTCTCTTAAGAAGGGAGTTAAGGCGTACATATCTATTCTGGGATGAAGCCAAGTGCTTTGTCGTAAAGTTACCGTGAGTAGGATTGAGGCCATATAATCTCGTATGTTGAGTTGGTTAAGTACTCAAGTCATTTCTTGATTCTGAGACCACACACACACACACACACACACACACACACCCACCCCACAACCCTATAGGTATGAAGTGGCGGGGGCAGGCAGAAATTAAAACTCAGAAAATTAGTTGTACATATTAGGTACAACAGGGCAAGCAATATGTATAAGCATTTTGTTAACAATAAATGAAAATTTGGATCCTGAAACGATTTCAAGCAATTAATGATGATAAGAGGATATATTTGTTCTATTTGTTCAAAAAGAATCATCAGATATAATAGTATGCCCTGGACTTCCCAGATACTTTCATTTTAGCTCTATCTCCTATGCATTCATAGACCTATATCATCAGTCTCGGGGCTGTGGCATGTGCAAAAGGCCAAGTTTAACAGTATAACCCATTTAAAAATAAACTTCTTATTTTACTCACAAGGGGTCTGAATATGAGATACATGGAAACACTTTGAAAAAACCCCTTTCCTCACCGATTTGTGTCCCTTGAAGCCAAGAGTTACTCTAGCCCTTCTTGCCTCTATTCCTCCCAAAAATTCTCTCCTAACTTTCCACCTTCTCCCACTCCACATGGTTCTCTTTTCTCTCCTGTCCTCCCCTGAAACTGTCATTCCTTTATGGCCCGTACTGTGAGCTCATTTCCTTGACTGTCCCCAGTGTCTTTGTTCTTTGCTAGGTTCTGTGGCATAAAAATTCCAAGAACAGAATCCTGGCAATGACATTCCGTGTCTTAACAACCTGGATATATCCTCGGTCAGACCATAGTGCCTGGGGCACAAAAGACCCTTAAAAACGGGGACAAGTGGGGAGAAGTTAGGAAGGGAAGACTAGAGCAAGCAAAAAGGCAAGCTGGGTTACTCTGTGAAGTTTTTTTCAAGTCTCTCTGCATGGAAATTTTACAAAAGAAATCTTAAACATGACAAATTTCTGCCTTTTGGATTATTATATGCAGTAACATAATATTAACACAGACAAAAGTGTTAAGGCCATGATGTGGTTGAATTGATCCTTAAGCACAGTTGATTACAAAAAACAGGGCATATGGTAGAAGATCAATTAAATATCAGGAATTTTTATTTTATGTGGGATCTTTGTTATTTAGTTGAACCAGAAAGCTTGTGGGCTAGAACTAAAGAGGGCCTGATGCTGGCCCCACTCAAGTGGCTGGAATAATGGTGGACACTTTGGATTTGGTCATGAATAGGAAGTTAGACTCCAATGGGTGAGGGGCGATGATGAGTAGACATGAGGATTCAAGGACAAAATAACTCAAGGCTGAACTAACAAAGAAAATTTATGGTCAGAGGAAAACAAGGAACGAAACTTCAGGACCAGTCTGAGGTAACAATAAGGTTGGTTCCCTGGGACTCATTGTTACCTCCCCAGTGCCATTTCACTTTTATTTCAGGCATAAACATATGTGACATAGATAATTTTATTTCATGTCTCTTTAATACAGAACAGAAACAGATTCTTCAATGAACAGTGGGATCTTGTCACCCAGAAGAGGCAGAAGTAGTATGGCACGAGAAATCCCTACCACCTTGGTTAATAATTGTCACATTATTTCTAATTATTCTAATTCTGATTGGTTCTGATGCAACAAATAAAGTATTTCTTATTTCTTTAAATTTTCAGATAGTCTCTGTGACAGTTTGGTCTTCATTCTCAGAATTGCTTAGATTCCAGTAAGGGTGCTACTGGGTTTCACAATCTTACAAATCAAGTTTAAGATTACACGCACCATAGTGTGCACAGTTTAAATGAGAGTTTCTTACTTATCTATCTACCTATTCATATATTTATTTAGAGGTGGGGTCTTGCTCTGTCACCCATGCTAGAGTGCTGTGGTGCTATGCTCACTGCAATCTCCAACTCCTGGGCTCAAGCAACCCTCCTGCCTCAGACTCCCAAGTAGCTGGGATGACAGGTGTGTGCCACCACGCCCTGCTAATATTTAAATTTTTTGTAGAGATGGGGTCTCACTATGTTGCTCAGGCTGGTTTTTAACTCCTGGGCTCAAAGGATCCTCCCACCTTGGCCTCCCGGAGTGCACTTGTTATTTTTTTATCATCGCTGCCTTTGCACTGTGTGTACATGTGATAGGAGCATACACACTCTAGACACTGTTGAGATGACAGAAACTCCCAAAGGTCTGTACATAAATGCAATCTCTAGCCTTTCCCTCTATGGCCTTATTTCTAATGTGTGAGATCCCAGAGCCTGTCCCCTCGTAACACTAATCAAGGACTTCCCATCTGGAGAAAGCAGAGGAAAGGAATGCAACACTGGACCCTAAACAGAACCAATGATAAACCTGTGAGCTCACAACCAGACTTCTGGAGAAACTTGATACCCGAGAAGTGTTATTTCAGAGCTGTATAATCAAGTAGCCTAGACTTGATATCCTCACTTTGCTTCATTCCTTCGCACATACTGTTCCCTCTGGTTGAAATGCTCTTTCTTGCCTTCTTTACCGCATTAACTCCTGCTTATTCTTAGACTTATTTCACATATAATCCTTGTGTGCATTCTTTCTTGTGTTCAATAACCTCTTATTGAATACTTGACTCTGCCAGTGTGTGGTAGGCAGAATAATTCCTGGTATACCCCAAGAAGTTCATGTCCTCATCTCTGGAACCTGTAAATATGTTATGTTGAATGGCCAAGGGAATTAAGGTAGCAGATGGAATTAAGGTGGCTACTCAGCTAAGGTTAAAGTAGATTACCCTGGCTTTTCTGGGTGGGCCTAATGTAATCAGAGAGTTTATCAGAGAGTCTGGGGGAAAGGGAGAAAGAACAGTTAGAACTAGGGGAATGGCACCATGAGAAAGATTTGACCAGCTCTGCTGGATTTAAACATGGAGGAAGGGACCACAGCAAAGAATGAGGGAAGCCTCTAGAAGCTGGAGAAGGCAAGGAAACCGATTGTCCCCTAGGGTCTCAGAAAGGAATGCAGCCACCTGATACCTTGATGTTAGTCTGTGAGACCCATTTTAGACTTCTGACCTCCAAGACTCAAAGGTAAATTTGTATTGTTTTAAACCACTAAATATGTGGGAATTTATTACAACAGCCACAGGAAACTAATATGTTGGGTGAGGATAAACAACATCCCAAAGTGTTTACTTGTATGTCTCTTTCACTAGGCTGTGAGCAGCCTAAGGTCAGAAACTAGGTATCATTCAGTCCTGCAGCCCTAAGACCTGCCACAACGTGTAATAACTTCTGAGTAAAAAGAGACATAGACAAGAGAGAGGAAAGTTAAAATTCTAATTGAGTGTTTAAATCTGTGAATCAATAACCATTCTTCTTACAGGGTAACCTATCTGAGAGTATGATCTGTGCCTTGGGTGGGTGTCAAAAGCGTAAACAACAATCTTCCCAACATTGCTTCTGATACTTTGTTTCTCCTGAGCTCAAACTATTCATCTTCGAAAAATCTTCAGGAAGATAAGGCTTAAACCAGCTGCATAGATAGAAAGATTTGGCAAAATACAATTATGGAATATGACCAAAGCCATACTCAAGGATAAAGCGTAGCAACAAATGCTTTTTTTCCTTCAGAAAAAGAAAGAATATCAAAAATTTTAAAAAATTAAAAAATAAACCAACAAATAGGAGGAAAGTAAAAAGAAAAGCAGATACAATCAAAATAAAATGTAGAAACATAAGCCATCGACCAATAAATAAAGGGGATTTCAAAATATAAAGCCAATCAAACAGATAAGACTTAAAACACAGATAAGCAAAAGTAAATGAGAAAAAGTCTATAATACAGAGTCTTTGGGGAATTAAAAAGTTAAGAAGGGGTTGAGAAGGGGTTGTGTGTGTGTGTGTTTCAACCTATAATATAGTGAATGCATTTCAAATACATGGAGTGGTGACCAATTTTTCTACAAATCATCTTGCAAAAATTGGCTATTATTTCAAAAGTAAGTTAAATATTTGTATTACAACCATACATGAAATAATTCTTCTACTTAACTGTGGACAATTATGAACAATTATTTTATCTAATCTCAGGGCAAAGAAGGAATTTCTATGATATAAAACTAATGGAAAAAGTA
The DNA here is from genome assembly GCA_023783475.1 of Daubentonia madagascariensis. Classification (NCBI taxonomy): domain Eukaryota; kingdom Metazoa; phylum Chordata; class Mammalia; order Primates; family Daubentoniidae; genus Daubentonia; species Daubentonia madagascariensis. The sequence goes on along the minus strand of JAKFHU010000144.1, from coordinate 23,605,683 downwards.
CAGATAGATATTAAAGTATACAAATTTTTATATTTTGTATAACCCTGAGGAAAATATGATGCAAATGACAAAATGAAAAACATATAGACAACAAATAAAAAAGACAATGTATTAATATCATTTATACTTATAAAGTTACTAAAAAGCAATGAACATGATATTCAGCATTTAAATTGTATATTCAAAAGACATTAATAGAAACTTTGCATATAAAGAGCCATAGATCTTCAATAAACAAATGGCGAATGAATATATAGTAAATCAAAGAGTAAAGGAGTTTCAAAAAAAGCACAAAATCATTTTTGCCTAACAAGTGGACAATGATACACAAAACTGTTCAGTAATATTTGGCCAGATTTGGTTGTGACAAATTGTGTCATCCTCTATAGGTGGAAATGTAAATTATCTTTAAAGTAATTTTTCAACCTATTTTCAAGAGGTCAAGAGCCAAGAATATGCATGCATTTTGATCTGGTATTTCCATTTCTATAAATTTGCCTTCTAGAGATAATCAGCATGCTTACAAATGTATACACAGGATATTTATTATAGTTTCTCCTTATAAGAGCAAAAAATTGCAAGGAATTTACATGTACAAATGTATAATAGGTTTTATGCAACAAATAAAATGAATTTTTTGAGGAAATTTTCTGACACAGAAAATTTTCCTAATATAATTTAAATAAAAAAGCAGCATGATCTCAATTTTGCATATAATATATATTCAATGAAAAAGCTAGAAGGAAGTATGCTAAATGATAACAGTGATTATCTCTGGTTGATGAGAGAAGAAAATTTTACTCTTTTCTTTATCTGTTCTCTGTTCTCTAGATTTAATGCAATATTTTTTCATTAGCTTTATAAGTAAAATACACTCACATTTTTCTAAAGAAAGCACTGAAAACTTTATTATTAATATTACCCATTGAAATAAAGAATAAATAATTAGAAATTTTATTTTGGTAGAGCCTTCAATAAAACAAATGAAGCATCCATATTTTCTCTTTTCCTCCCAATGTCAAAAATAGAATTAAATAGGATAGTAAACCAATTTACATACTGAAACTTGTACTATTCATTTGTGAGTTCTAGTAAACTTTTCACTTTGACTTCTAGGTCCCTGCAATTGGTACAACCTTTGCTCTAAGAGTATAGGAAGACATCATATTCATAAAGAAACCTTAGATCTTACTTGACCACACCTAAAAACCAGCTTAAAGTCCTTGGAGCAAACAGCACAGCTGTGAATTGTTACACTAGTTGGATGTCAGTACAGAAAACTCATACAAGAGAAAATCACAGACCTAAAAGTAAAGGAAGAGGGGGCAGGGTAGGGTAGTACCTTCACAACACTTTGAGTGTAACTCCTGAATGGGAAAACAAAGAAAGATAAAAAAGAACTTCCCAATAGTTAGAATTGTTAAAGAGGTTACTTTGTAAGAAGGAACAAGTCATTTTGAGCTTTGAGCTTTGGGCACTGTGCTTGTTTCTCTTTAGATGGTGCCCAGTTTAACTCAATTGAAGTTTTTTAAAAAAGTGTTTGAATTTATAAGGAATGAAGAAAACAATTCAAACCGAAAAAAATTTACCGTGGACATTACAAAATGTGGCACAAATTTCCCTCAACTAATCCAGTACCATTTTTTTTTCATTGCATCTTAGATTTACCAATTGGTATTAGACTCTTATAATGATAGTGTGCATAGAGGGAAAAATGTAGACAAGCAATAATTTAGGTAGAAAGTAGAATCTCTAGTTTGTGTTTGCTAGCCTCTCCCTTATTTTTCAAGTAAGTTATTAATGTTTAAAGAAGACAGTATTTTGACTATAGAGTTCAAAGGTCACAGAAAGAAATTCTACTGAAGGAAAAATAACGCTGCATCCTTTTTCTTTGTCACTCTATTGAATAGTGTTTAAAAGATTAGAGGGCTATGTACTTTGCTTTTCTCCAAGTTATAATAAAGATTATTTTGTTTTTGCAGATGTTTAAAGACATGAAGCCAAAGACAAATTTTTCAACTAGAACCCTCAAGAAATGTCACTTCTGTGTCTTGCCAAGAGAAATCCAGCATTTTTTCTACATAAACATCTGCTGGGAACATTTTAAAGAAAGGCATTTTAAATAATGATGTTTGTAGCTTTTTGTCTCTAATAAGTTTTAAAAAGGAGAAAAATGAATTTGTGATACATTCCCTCCCAAAGCAACTTTTCTCCACTGACATGCATCAAATAAGATGATCTAAAAGTGAAAACATTAACATTATGTTGGGGAGAAATGGTTAAAAACATTTCTCTGAACTGTCTGTATCAATCATACCTGAGAGACACTCATAAATCACAGGTTCCTCTAACTCCAGAAACTCCTCCAGTTCGTTGTCATGCTTACTTGTTTGTGGCAATTATACTGCGTTTATATTTACATAATAATTGGATTTTCTATTAAATTAAACAAAACCCCTCAAAAATGAGATTCAGGGAACCATAAGTTAGCTATACAACCTGAACAATGCAAACTCATTTGTAGTTAGAGTGGAAACTTCATCTTGTGCAAACTAACACGGATGTTCAGGGATAATTCTCTGTAGGAAATGCAAGATATATAGTCGGGCTCTTTAAGGTTCCAAGCAAAAGACACACACATATTGCCTTTGGTAATAGGTGTTTATTGCAAGGATACACTAGGATTTAATTTAGCAACAAGAAATGTTATATCATTGTTACTCTGGGTTTCAATGCTTTAAAGAATCAGGGGTACTGCAGGCATCAGGAAGAAATGGGAAAATGGTTTGGCATCTTTCAGATTACAAACTAAACTCAGATGATCTGCCTTTCCCCCCTTTATCCAGCATTTTTACTTCACCAAATAACTGATTTGATTGATAGCTTTGCCACCATCCAAAAGGAATACCACTATTGTTAAGAATTTCAACCCAAGTAAGCTCAAGATACCCATGCACCAGTTCCTAGGTGGAAGGTTTGGATTCTTTTGACACACAGACTTCAAGCAATTAGTGACTGATTCAGTGAAGTACTGGTTTGGGTACTTTTTAGAAGTTAGCAATGACTATGGCTGAAATAGTTCTCCCGGAATGTCCCTGCAGCATGTTCAATAAATTAGATAAACTGAAAATAAGTGCATAAAGCAAGGATTCAGTATGTATGCCTTCAAATGAGATCAGGGTATCACCTGAAACTAGCTTTGAAGACCAATGCTGCTGCTTCTTTTTCTTCTTCTTCTTTTTTTTTTTAATAGAGACAGAGTATTGCTCTGTCACCCTGGCTGGAGTACAGTGATGTGGTCATACCTCACTGCAACCTTGAGCTCCTGGGCTCAAGTAATCCTCCTTCCTCAGCCTCCCAAGTAGCTAGGACTACGGGAGCATGTGATGCCCCATCCAGTTAAAAGGAGATCAGTGCTATACTGAAAAACAGTATTAGTGATTAGTACTGCCAGAAGGGTGAAGTGAGAAGCTCACTGGATCCTCTTTCCAGTGAAACAAGAATTTAATTCATGAAAATGTATAAGGAAACAATTTTTTGTTGTTTATGAAAAGCATCCTAGGGGCATACAGCAAAAGCAGAAATATTCATTCTAGAAAATCTACTGAATCTCATAAAAAACAATGAGAATGTGTGGTATTGAAATCCCTAACTGCTCCATTAGCCTCCCTTCCATCCCCAAACTCCATATTACAGAAGGTCTATGCTAAGTGCTCTACTCTGGACCAGTGTGACAAAGAAGCATTCCTTGGAAGCACTCCCAAATCACACACAGAATTGTTAACACAGGGCCTCACTGGCACAAAAGGCTCAAATACAACTTTTGACCAAAGAGTGACTGAACAGTAACTTATTCTGACCCAAGGGCAATTCCTAGGAATTCAAATGGAAAAAAATATCATGATCATCCCTGGCAATCTAGAAGAGTGTATGCATTCTCAAGGCTGTGCTTTCTTAAGAGCAGAGAGGGTACCTCAAAGTTCCTAGTCACTGGCTGAACATAGATAAACAAACAAAAAAACAAAAAACAAAACATATACTTCCTGAGCTGTGATAGCCTTCAAGCCACAATGTACATCCAATGGCAAAAGGTAAAAATCTATCTGACTAAGAGGATTTGAATATAGCCTATAATGAATAAGTGTCTTATGCAAACCCAGGAGCAACATCTAACTATCCAGGTGACAAAATAAAGAAAGGTGTTAAAATCTGAGCAGAGATATCAGAAAATTCATGCTACAGGGGAAATAGACTTGGTAGAATTGGTTTAACAATGTCACTAAACACATAAATAAACAACCAAGCAAATAACAACAACTACCACTGGGCTGTATGGATAAGGGGAATCAGTATATGGAATTGCTAGAATGTATCATTTTGAAATTTTCAGTTTTCAACAACAACAAGAAAAATGAGACCTACAAAGAGAGAGGAAAGTGTTACTCACTCAGGAGAAAGAAAGCAGGCAATGGAAATTGCTTTGGAAGAGGCCCAGATGGTGAACTTAGCAGACAAACCATTTAAAGCAATTGTTATATATATGTTTAAAGACTATAGGAAACCGTGCTTCAATAATTAAGAGAAGTATGATGACAATGTATTATCAAATAGTTTATATCAATAAAGATTAAAATGTATTTAAGAGAATCAAATGGAAATTCTGGCATTTAAAGTATGATAACCAAAATTAAAATTTATTAGCAGAGCCCACCAGTAGATATGAGAAGGAATAAGAATCAGCAAATTTGAAAATAGATTCAGTAGCGATCAAGCAATCTGAAGAATAGAGAAAAAAATGAAAAAAAAAGCACAGAGCCTCAGAAAAATGTGGGATAACAGTAAATCACCAACATACACATAATATGGGTACCAGACATATAGGAGAGAAAGAAAGGGACAAATAAAATATTCAAAGAAATAATGGCTAAAATCTTCCAAAATTTGATGAAGACATTATCTAAACACCTGTAACATCAATCGATGAACTCTAAGTAGTATAAATGTAAAGAGATCCATCAACACTTAGATACACCATAGTCCAAATGTTGAAAGCCAAAGTTTAAAATAATATTTTGAAAGTAGTGAGAGAAAAATGACTCATAACAAGATCCTCCTAAGATTAACAGCTGACTTCTCATTGGAAACAATGGAGTTCAGAAGCAGTGGGGTGATAGCGTCAAAGGGCTGATAGTAAAACTCTCAACCAAGTATCATAAATTCAATACAATTATCTTTAAAATATAAAGGTAAAGCAAATGCCTTCCAAGCTAAATAAAACCCAAGATGATTATTACTACCAGAACTGCTTTACAAGAAATACTAAAGGAAGTTCTTCAGACTGAAAGCAAGTTACACTAGTCAAAAATTCAAATCCACAGAGAAAAAAACAAAGTGCACCCAAAAGGTAATTATGTAGGCAATTACAAAAGACAGGATAATTGCCTATTATTTCTCTTCAGTTCTCTTAACTCACTTAAAAATCAATTAATAAGTATATTAGCAATTATATTTTTGGGCCTATAACATAAAGAAATGTAATATATTTGATAATAAAAGCACAGAGGAAGTGGGTGGAAATAAAACTGTATTTGAGTGAGTTGAACCAGATGGTAACTCAAACACACAGGAAGAAATGAGGAGTACCAGAAAGAGTAAATAAAAAGATTAATGTAACAAAATCTATGAACATATACTTTCTCTCCTTTCTTCTCTCAACTTCTTTAAAAGATATAACATATCATGGATTTTATCAATGTATTTTGATGTTTGTAATATGTAAAGAAATAGTTTGTATAACAAAAATAGCACAAAAACTAGGGGAGGGATTAAACTATGTAAGAGTAAAGTTTTGATATTTTATTGATACTAAGTCAGTAAAATCTGAAGTAGATTCTGATAAATTGAGATGTATATTTTAATCCTTAGTGCAATCACTAAGGAAATAACTAAAAATTATAATTAAAAATTATCAAAATAATTTTACATTAGAAAATATTCATTTAATACAAGAGAAGGCAGAAAAGAGGGGGAGGATGGAAAAATTACACGAGACATATAGAAAACAAAAAACAAAATAGTAGAAGTAAATACAAACATGTTAATAACATTAAATGTGAATGGATTAAAAACTGCAATTGAAAGACAAAGATTGTTAGATTTGAGCTACAGGAGACACATTTAGATTCAAAAATGCAAATAACTTGAAATAATTTGAAAACTATAATCACAGAAAAACTGTAATGGTTATACCAATATTATAAAAGAGGAACAATAAAACACAAAATGTTACTAGAGAGGAAGAGGAACATTTTGTAATGATAAAAGAGTCAATATATCAGAAATGTGTAACAGGTGTAAATATATATTTATCTAATAACAAATCCCCCAAATACTTGAAACAATACTAATACAATTGAAGAATTGAAAGGATATGTAAACAATTCAATTAAAAAAATACATAAAATATTTGGGGACTTTAATTCTATACTTTCAGTAATGAATAAAACAACTAAGTAGAGAATTAACAAGAAAATAGAATGCTTGAAAAACACTATAAACCAATAAGACCTCACAGAAAACTCTACAACCCTGCACCCAACAAGAGTAGTATACACATTATTCTCAAGAGCTCATGAAGCATTCTTCAGGATTAACAATATGAATGGGCCATAAAGCAAGCCTCAATATTTTTTTACACATTGATCTAAATATAAAAAAGTATGCTCTCAGCTCACAATAGAATTAAAGTGGAAATAAATAACTAAATGATATTTGGGAAACTCACAAATATAAGGAAATTAAACAACACATGGCTAATATGAAAATTAAAGAACACACTGCTAAATAACCAATCATTCAGGAAAAAACTCATAAGGGAATTCAGAAAATACTTTTATATGAATGAAACTGAAAACAACATGAACTAAAACATGAGATGCAACTAAAACAGTGTTAAGTAGAAAATTTATAGCTATAAATATCTGTAATAAAAAATAAGAGAGATATCTAATAAATAACCTAGTCTTACACATAAAGAAAATAGCAAAAGAAGAACAAACTAAACATAAAAGAAGGAGAAGGAAAGAAATATAAAGATACAAGAAGAATATGAAATGACTAAGAAAATCAATGTAGCCAAATATTAATTATTTGAAAAGATCAACAAAATTGACAAAACTTTAAGTAGACTGAGAAGATAACAAAGAATTCTGTAATTATGAAAATCAGACATGGAAGATGGAACATTACTAACAATCTTGCAGAAATAAAAATAATTATAGGAGAACGGAATGAACAATTTTATGTCAACAAATTAGATAATGTAGATGAAATGAGATACCTAGATTGGTGTCCCACAGTGCCCATATTCTCCAAAATTCTCCGAACATGCAGAAGTAGCACACTCTTCCCTACTAAGGGGTAGTTCTCCATTAGCATGAAGTCTGTGAAGAGGCCTCTTCCATGCAAAATAACATGCATCAACTTTGGCATCAGTGCAAAGGGAGGAAAAAGGTTATATCCCTTCTTGTTGAGGAGCAGCAGGACCTAGGCAACATATACAGCAGAGATTGGGATACTATGTATGGAAGTGGAATCTGAGTTCTGTGAATCAAAAGATTGTAAGATAAGATGGAGTAAGAGAAGGTTATCAATTTGGGAGTAGTCTCCCTAGATACAGTATTTAACATCATTATAAGAAGCAAGGGAAATTGTTCAAATATGCAGCTAGAATGGCTCCTAGAAGCAAGGAGAAAGTATCAGCTTAAGTTAAGCAAAGTTGATATGCCAGAATTACCATGGCAGATGCTGGAAAAAGGGAATTTAAAGGTCAGAGAAATAAGCATGCTGGAGTAGATATACTATGTAAACTAGAAAAAAATCCATCAAAATACTATGTTCCATAGAAGGGCTTGATTATTTTAAAAACAATTATGAATAAACTAGCATAAGGGGCACCAGCATCACTAAGAAGTTCAAAGTTATCTCCCATCTGTAGGCCAGAGACTGTTGATGGGAAAGTCCATTACAGAACTGGACTCTGATAGCAATGGACAAGAAGAAAACCCAAAATAATAGAGAGCAGGTGGCATCACTGAACCATCATAGACCAAGTGGATGCAATTATTATAACAATCAGCACTACTAAGTGGGAACCAAGGGCCTTGACAGATAGAGCGTCATGGTTAACAAAACTTGGTTTCCACAGGGGCAAAATACATGGTTAGCAAACAAGGATCTTAATCTGTTATATCAAAAAAAATTAAGGAAGCATAATTTGTAGACTGAAGGCAGTTGCTGCAATAAGTCACAATCCTTTACCCAGCCTTTGTACCTCAGTCAATTTTTGGATTCAGAACCTACTGCCTTAGGCAGTGGCTCAGTCTCCAGGAGTTAAAACCCTGCAACAGTATGTGTACATATGAACTTCCCTATTGTTTTCCCACACAGCCTATTGTCATTTACTCAGATAATAATACACTGGACAAAGGGGAACGCTAAAACATTTCAAATACTTTTGAGCTTGCATCCAAATAGATATTGATTTCTAGAGATCTGAGCTTCCTGTTGGAGTGGTTACATGTTGGCACCTAGAGTATCCATGATGGCGGGATGGATACTAAGCATGGGTCAAACAGTATGAGCTTGCACTTGCCAAGTCTGATCTAGCTAGTCCCCCTGCTCAATATTCACCCTGCCAAAGAGACCAAGGCTGAGTTTCTGACACAGAACCATCCCTGACTATCCATGAAGGAGATAAACCAGCAACTTGATTGTAAATTGTCCACACTGGACGCATTTTATGGTGGAGGGGTGTGATGGTTAATTTTATATGTCAATTTGACTAGGCCATGTGGTACCCACATATTTGGTCAAAGATTATTCTGTATGTGTCTGTAAGGGTGTTTTTGGAGGAGATTAACATATGAATCAGTAGACTGAGTAAGTCAGACTGCCCTTCCTAATATCTGTGGCCCTCATCCCATCAGCTGAAGATTTAAATGGAACAAAAAGGTTGATGTCTCCACAAATAAGGGGAAATTCCTCCTGCTTGAGTGCTTTGAGCGGAGATGTTGGTCTTTTCCAGCTTTTGCACTCGTACTAAAACATCAACTCTTCTTGGGTCTTGAACCTGTCAGCTTTTACACTGGAACTTACACCGTTGGCTTTCTACTTGCTGAATGCAAATTTCAGGACTTCTTAGCCTTCATAAATGCATGAACTAATTCCTTAAAATAAATCTCTCTCTCTCTCTCTCTCTCTATCTTTCTTTCTGGCTATAAATCTATTTATTCTACTGGCTTTGTTTCTCTGGAGAACACTGACTAGTGCAAACTTTGGTACTGAGAAGCCAGGTGCTGCCACAACAAATATCTAAATGGGGAAGTGGCTTTGGAAATGGCTCATGGGGTAGAGGCTGGGAGAGTTTTGAGGTACATGCTAGACACATGGATGTTAGGGGAGAGTCTGGTGAAGTCTCAGATGGAAATGATGAATATATTACTAGAAGATGGAGGAAAGGTGACCCTTATTATAAAGTGGCAAAAAACCTGGTGGGAGTGTGTTTTAGTGCTTTGTGGAAGGTAAACATTGTGAGGAATAAGATTGGATATTTACCCAAGGAGATTTCTAAGCAAAGTGTTGAACTGGTCACTTGGTTCGTCCTGATTGCTTATAGTAAAATGAGAAAGAAGAGAGATCAATTGAAGAAGGAATTCTTAACCAAAAAGTAACCAGAACTTGAAGATTTGGAAAATTCCCAGACTATCCACATTGCAATGAGAAAGCATATTCTAAAGAAAACACTAAGGATGTGGCTGGACAATCACTTGATAAAGAGCTATGGGATTATATGAGCAGAAACACCACCAGTTTGAACTAAAAAGGCTGGAAATAGGATGAAATGCAGAAAGGCTGTTGGACTTCTTGAATTTGACAGAATGGGAAGATGGAGTTGTTCGGCTGCAAACATGTGCTTTTCCTCAAGAAGAGAGAACAATGATCCTAAAGGCAATTCCGAGATCATTAATTCAATAATCATATTGGAGCATTCTTATTCAGAGTGAGTGGTACACTATGACAGAGTGGATTTTTTTAAAAAAACAAAAACCATGCCACACCACTCCCAAACATCTGATGGCTTTCCAGCATACTTGGAATAACCATGAAGCTCCTAATCCAAGGCCATGCAAACCTGGTATTTGCTTTAACTGCACATTCACTTTTCCTTTCTTTTGCCTTGACTCAGTGTGTTCAGCCACACTTGCCTTCTCCCAGTTGGTGGGACTCACCAAGCTTGTTCTTTCTTCAGGTTTTGGGGCTTGTTCTTCCCACCTCCTACTGAAGTAGGACTTGTGAAGAAACTTCCATTGTTCTCTGACTTCATCACGGTCCTTGCACAGGTGTGGCTGTCCTCCCTGCTCTACCTGCAACAGCCCCAACTCTGCTCACTCACCGTCTCCTGGACCTGCTTCAGTGCACTTGTTACTACCTGGAATTATATTGCACATGTACTTTTATATCTAGTTATTTACATATTTTCTCTTTCTCTCTCTCTCTGTGAAAGAGTGGATATTGTCTGTGTGGTTTCCTTGTCAGACCTAGAGAAGTGCCGGGTACAAAATAGGCACTCAATAAATATTTAATGAATGGATTAAATTGCGATTCTCCTATTCAGTCCATTGCGTATGAGTGGAGATTTAAAGAATTTATTCTCTTTTTGATTTGGCAAGCACTGTTTTTTCTCAAATGGTACAAAAACCTGGGATCAGTGAGAATTAAAATTATAAAATATCTCTTAGGGATTGAAGTAGTATCTCATCTTGGGTTAGGAAAGATGGTCTCAGAGAAAAGGTTCTGGTAGAGAAACAAGCAGTTTCATAAAATGGGTAGTGTTTTATTTTCTGTTCAACCAATCTTTATCATTACTGCTTTTTACCACAGAAGGAATGTAGAAACCAAAAATAAAACACCTAAAATAAAGAAGTCTACAAAAAGACATTTAAAGGCTATTTTATTAGATTAAATATGTATGGGTATATATGTATGTATGATTATATATATTTATACACATACATCTCTCTCTCTTTCTCTCTCTCTCTCTCTATATATATATAGATACACACACACACACATATATGTATATTCTTGAACACAATTGAAAACATGCTATGATAGTTCTTCTTAACTCCCACAGTGGAGTTAGATACACTGGGTCCAAACTTGGGCCCTGCCATTTCCCCACTGCTTGAGCAAATTATTTATCTGTAATGAGTCTGAGTGGGCTCATCTTTAAAATGGGGATCAAACCTAATTCACAAGAGTGTTGTAAAAACTAAATATTGTAGTAAATGTTAAGTGTGTGGTACAGTGCCTTGGTTGAATGCTTATAATGTATGTATTCAATAAATGATAATTCCTCATTTTTCCTGCAGAACTTTCTGGGCTTAGGTTACACACCATTTAAATCCTTTTCAGCTTTATAAAACACACCAACATTGAATTTGATTCTTCCAGAGTCTTTCTACTCACATTTTTCTCATAAGCACTACAAATTTACCTGAAACATGACAGATACATAAATTTGGTAACTTAGCCCCTCCAAACAAAATAAATAAATAAAAGGAAATGGAATAAATTATAGAAACCCTCATGCATCTTTTTGTGATTGAAATGTTTTATTAGATTTTATTAAAAAATCTAAAAACAATATCAAGTAAGAGTGTGTATGTGCTTCTTAGGTAAGTAACAGGATGAGCATATGTTGCAATATATTGAGTTTTGCTTGTATGGAAATGCCTTTAGGATGCTGTCATGATGTAAAAGTATAAGGTGGACAGAGAAGGGGAGAAAGGGTCTGACAGGCAGAGCATGAATTGTGATCTACAAACCTGGATGCTAGCCAGGAGAGAACTTTGCTCCATAACTTATAGTAAAAAAAAAAAAATCCTGAAATTCCTTAAATTGAATATTATTCCTATGATATTGTTTCATTCTGATTCACTTAGTAAAAGCCTCAAACTTATTTAGCATGATATTCTCAATAGTATAGACAAAATTACAATGATTTGTCATTTCCATCTTCTGGAATCAAGTGGGAAAGAAGAATTCTCTTCCTAGGTGTAAAACACCTCTGCAAAGGAAAGAGAAGACCATAATTCATCCAGGAATCGTATGTGCTGGAGTATCAGGAATACAAGTTCTAAAGGTCCCTGTGTATATTAAAAAAAAAAAAGTCTCTGTAGGTCTGGATCAGAAAGAAAAGAAAAAAAAGTCATGAACTAAAACACTGCTCAAACTTTCTTGAGCAACAATCTTCTTCCAAAGACCTACCAGACTGAGAAAATGGCTTTTTATGAAGAGACTGACTCTTTGGAATTGCCTGAAATATATTTCTTATAATTGTAAGAAATTTTTGTAAATCATGTTTTTCTCTGACTTCTCTATGAATTCTCACGTCTCTGTGTCTCCTTTTCTCACACTACCTCAGCCAAAAAAAAAAAAGAAAAAAAGAAAAAAGTATACTGCAAACATTTAGCAAGTTGTTAAAATGTGCTTTAGAAAATTACTCACAGAACAGATGATTCACACCCTTCATTCATGGATCTTCAGGTAACTGTAGTCCTAAAGATGAATCTTCTCCCTGGAAGGAGGCAATTTGATCTCTAGAGCAGTTCTTACTTAAGGGATTAAGAACGCTGAACTCAAGTATCTGTAAAGCCTGCCTGCTCCACTCTAGGTTTTGAGAGAAGTACCCTAGAGAGGAATTTTATTAGGGCCTAAAGAGCAATATTTCAGTTGGCATCACTTGTTGAGATCCAAAGACTGTGGTCTTTGCCCCTCCCCTGTGTGTGTGTTCATGGATGTGTTTATCTATTTTGATAATTTTCCCCTCTTTAGGTTGAGCAAATGCCTCTCTGGGAAGAAATTTCTATGTATTTAATACAAATCTGAATGAATCCATCATAAATAACCAAAAATACTTTTAGAAAATATAGTACTTAAAGTTCTGTTTCACAGGTTTTACAGTCTATTCAAAGCCTAACATCCAGAAACAACAACATTATTATTTTTGTTTGGCGATATGGTAAGAACTACTTTAAATACCTGCTTACCTGAAAACATATTCATAAATACACAATTAAAAAACTGAGTTAGGCTGGGCGTGGTGGCTCACGCTTGTAATCCTAGCACTCTGGGAGGCCAAGGTGGGAGGATTGCTTGAGCTCAGGAGTTCAAGACCAGCCTGAGCAAGAGAGAGATCCCGTCTCTACTAAAAATAGAAAAATTAGCTGGCATCATAGCGTGTGCCTGTGGTCCTAGCTACTGAGGAGGGTGAGGCAGGAGGATCGCTTGAACCCAGGACTTTGAGGTTGCAGTGACCTATGATGATGCCACTGCACTCTACCTGGGGCTACAGAGTGAGACTCTGTCTCAAAAAAACAAAACCAAAACCAAACAAACAAAAAACCAAAAAAAAAAAAAAAAACTGAGTTAGCATTTTGTAAATACAGTTTTAACATTAGTCCATGTTCTCTGAAACCCCTTACTTTAAAGAAGTAATCTATCATTTAGTATGTCTTGTACCAAACAGATTTCCATATAACCATTGAGCTATCTGAATTTTCTAGTTTACAATAAACTATATATATTCACAGCTGTATATTAAAGTAAAACAAGCAACTTCACTATAAGGGACTAGAAAGTTATCTTAGAAGCTCTATAATATATGTTTTGCTTAGGCTATTTTAAATCGGAAGATGTTGTGTAAATTATCTTTTATTTAGTGAAAGGGAGGAAGGAGAAACAAAAATAAATATTTCCTTTTTTTCTCTTCATTCAAATTGAGAAGCAAAAATATTGAGAAGAAAAACAGCTTATTTTAAAAGTTTTAGTACAGAAATCTATAAACAATGTGATTATCCTTTCAAGTAGATGGTCTTTAATGGTGCATCCTGGATTCAATAACGGAGCCACTATGGCTTATACATTAGTATTTTCTAAAAAGCAGTCCAAAGATCAAATCAAGGGAGAAATTCCAATATGAAAGTTACCAAAATAAAAAAAAAATCATGTCCAAATCTCTCCAAACGTATTGATATTCTTCGGACTGATAATTAAAAAAAGCATTACATACTGAGTTCCAGAAATTCTCCATTTCCATTATTGCTGGAAAAGCCATCTAAAAAGCACTTCAAGTGGATGATGTATGTTGTTTACTCTCTTGAAAAAACATCCTCTCCAAATAGGGGGAAAGGTTAGAAATGATTTGTACTGCATTGATCAATTTATCTGAGTTGTCTTTCGACAGATTGTATTAATGGAACTTCATTTTCTTTTATTCAGTTGACGGCCAATTTTTTGTTGTCTCTTAAAAAGATCAATGAACATGTCTCGCCATCTTTTCACAAAACAAGATGATTTTCCCCTTAAACTTTAAAAAAGACTTTATTATTTTGTTGTAATAGATTTTTGTCCCCCTCTTTCTTGTTTTCAACCCCCTGCAGTGTGTCTTCTAATGACTGCCTATTCTTTCATATCTCTTTGTAGTTTTGATTTCAATACCTTAAATTTCACTTATTTTTTTCATCATTCTGGGTGGCACAGATATCTTCAGGGACAGCAGCTTCTCCACTCTTTGGCTGCACTGGGTGGATAAGCTGTTGGTGTTCACTACTGCAGTAAATAAACCCAATCAAAATGAGCACCCAAAACAAGAATGCATTTTGATTGGGGTATTATGCACCACATCTTTGATATTCCTTAAAAATGAAAGTTTGCTGCTTTCACCAAGGCTAGATGGAAACATGTGATTCTTTTTCTATACTAGGAGGGTAGGGCAACTAGTAGCCCTCATTTGCCATTTCTTGAAATTCAGAGTGTGTTTCTATGACTGTAACTGCATCTTTCTGGCTTATGGAACAATTCTTTTTTGTTTGTTCTTTGTTTGTTTTTATTGCAATGGAAAATATGAAAAGCATAGAGACAGTAAAACTCAATTTATCTACTTGTCTTTTCCCTGCACGTGCTCATGCTGATTCCTAGTTTCTTCTATCCCTCTTCTGCCCCCTCATCACTATCCTCACACTCCCTTCTGGGCCTAGCACATGCTCTGACTATTGGCATTTGTTAGGGGTAGCCACTCCTAGAGAGAATTGGTACATAGCAATGGAAATCATGTGATACATAGTAATTTCTCCCAACCACTCTCCAAAGAAATGACAAACACGCAATGAACAACTTCAGTCCTTTGTCAATACATATGCTAAGCACAGTAGTAGAGATACCTCCATCTTCAGCACTGTATTGCGTTTCTTCCTTTCAGACTCAGAGGCATTCTTAAAATATATTCTGGGGAGAAAACAAAAGCAAACAGAAAAACAGTATTGGCATATTTATGCATGCATTTCTTTGCAAAGTCATGACAACAAAATAAAGTTAAATTCTGATTTCCTGAATTAAGGGACCACTACTAAATCATTGCTTACTGGGGAAGGGGTTACTCACGATTGGCTTAGGATCAATCACAAATAATCCTTTACTCCCACAACCCCATAGTATGTGGAAGAGCATGAACGCATATCTGAAGTGGTGGTGTTTAGACAGGGAGGAGGAAGGGCAGAGAGTTGTTTCCTTTATCTTGGGGATTGTCATCGATATCACCTAAGGGGGACATCTAGGCATCATTCAGTATTCCTCCCTCTTACTTAATCCACATATAATCAGTCACCAGGGCTTATATATTCTCTTTCCTAAATGTCTCATATCCATCACCTTCTCTATTCCTTTTGCCATTTTCTTAGCTCAGGCTTGCACCATTTCTCGCCTGGATGACTGGGTCAGCCTCCCAACTTGTCTCATTTCCTCCAGCATAGCCTTTGAAATGATCCCCCACACTCTGCCAAAATAAGCTTCCTAAACTGCAAATACGATCATGTCATTGTACTCCTAGAACTGCTGGAAAGCCCCCATACTTTCAGGACGCATCACTCCTCTCTGCTATTTCTTCTCTCTGGCTTCCCCCCCACCCTCTCACATGCACGTGGCCCTGCAGACATAGTATACTTGCTGTTCCTTTTTCATCCTGATATTTTACTGCTCTGAACTCTTCCTTTGCCAAGAAAGCCCTTCCCCTCTTTTCCACTGAATAATTTCCTACTTATTTTCAAAAGTAAAGCAATATAAAAGCAAAAATTAGGCACAAAATGCAATCTCAAATAAATATTACTTTCTTAGAAGTCCCACCTAGACTTCTGAGTGCAATAAAATGCTCCTTTTCTATGCTTTCATAGCAGCCTCTGCTATGCCTTCATAGAACTGATCACAGTTCTGTGATCGTTGGCTTAGTTGACACTGGAAGCTCCCAGTGCTCCTTTAGCTTTGATTCCCTGGTGCAGAATGTTTGGCACATAGTAGACACTCAATAAATATTTTTGGAATGTTAAATGAGAGATTTGGACTGAACATCTGTCTTTGACAGGCTCTTTTGGCTGGGAATCACAGAAGTATCCCACAACTAATGGAGTAGCAAAGGGGCATTTACTTATGAGGAAGGTTGGGTATCACGGAACCCAAGGGTATGGATTAGCTAGTCCAATGAAGGCGAGTCCCCATGACTGAGCATTGGTGAACCAAGTCCCTTCCCTCTATCGCTTTAGGTTTATATGCTCTCTTGTCTCTGCTTCTCTTTGCCTACCAGCATCATTCTTCTCTACCTCTGCAGGCCAGTTTTCCAGCCTGCTCTGGTTTATATGTATTCAAGCCCAGTCCAGTCCTAGCTTTCCGTAGCATTCTAATTCAGGCACTTATTCAGCATTACAGGTGGCACAGAGTGTTTAATCCAAAGTCTCAATTGAGAGAGACCAATTACCCCAACTTGGGTAAATATCCACCATTGGCCCAAGAAAGGCTGAAACAGGCAGTGAAAAAATGAACTCACTGGCTATTCCTATAGGTGTTGCAGGAGAAAGGTGGCAATTCTTACAAGAGGACAGTTGTTGTCTACTTTTAGGTGTCAAAGCAATGAATGGCTAATCCCAATTCCCCAATTTATTGAAGCAACTCCATAGGGCCCTAGAGCAGAAAGTCATGTGGATCTTTCTCCTTAATGATGTGCTTTCCTGAGGTCCACTAAGTATCTTAGGAAGAGTTGATCCATCTTATACCATCTGGTGATGCTCTCATTCTCCAGGATAACAGAGCAGGAAAGGCAAAACTGATTGACATTAAGCAGATAAACATATTAAACCAGATTCGTTGTTAATGATTCAATAAAAATAGTGATGAGAATAATGTAGTCCTAAACTAATTTGGTTCGTTTGTGTTGTTGTTAATTAGTAATAATGATAAAGACATTGTTTAAGATGTGATTACATTTTGATGGTACTCCAGTAAACATCTATTAGAGCTATTTGCCACCCATCAAAGAAAGACACCTCCAGCTTAGGTACTGTGCTTTCACTTAAAAACAAACAAACAAACAAACAAAACAAAAAAACTACTTTCTAAAGTATATGTTATGGGTTGAATTGCGTCTTCCCCCAAATCCATGTGTTGAAGTGCTAACCTCCATTATCTCAGACTGTAACTTCCTTGGAAATAAGGTCATGGCAGCCATAATTAGTTAAGATGAGGACATTCTGGGGTAGGGTGGGCCCCTAATCCAATATGACTGATGTCCTTATAAAAGGGGGAAATTTGGACACAGACATATGAAGATGGCAGAGATATGTACATATTTCTACAATCCAAGGAATGCCAAAGATTGCCACCTGACAAACTGAAGCTAAGTCAAAGGCTTGGAATAGGTTTTTCTTCACAACCTGCAGAGAGAACCACACTTGCTGACACCTTGATTTTGAACTTCTAGCCTCCAGAACTGTGAGACAACAAATTTCTGTTGTTTCAGCCACTTAGTTTGTGATACTTTCCTATGGCAGCCCTAGCAAACTAATACACATGATAAAATGAAATTAGAGTCTATAAGCTTGAAAAATCATACAAATATTAGCTAAAATTAGCAATTCTAAGATGATCACTAACTCTTCCAGAAAAACAAGTACATTTTTGAGATTAGCATGTGAAGTGTTCAGTTCCCTAATTGTAGTCCAGGGTGTAGAGGCTCCTTGCTTCTGTGAATCTTTCTTGGAATGTGTTGCTTCCTTCTCCTACGTCGTTAAATTTGACCCAATTTTAGGTCCCAGGTAATTACCACTCCTGGAAGTCTTCCACATTGAGACCATGCATGCTTTCCTACCTCAATTTCCTTATCTATAAATCAAAGATGCAATGAAAACTTTCCTAGAATTTATGTGAGGATTGGGTGAGAAAAAGCAAGTAAAGTGTTTAGTAGTCTAGTGACTGGCACAGAGGAAGTACATAATAAAATTTATCTATTTTTCTCAAAGTTAGAAAATATTTATAGCCCCAAATTTGTATTTTGATATCCACATCCTGGGATGATTACCTACTTTTTTCTGTTGGTTAAGGTCCATCTTTCCAAATAAATAATATTACAAGTATATCTGTCATGTAAATAAATCATTTTTTGAAAAAAGGAATCATAGTTTTATGTCCCATGTGTCTTCCACATTCTCCTCAAAATCTTGCATAATGATGAGCACACAGCATATGCTAAGAGGTGAATACATATGTGGTGTATGAAGAGACTGATAAATTTTTCCAAGCAAAACTGGAAATTGAATTAAAAACAATATCATTTGCAATAGCATAAGAATATAAAATACTTAGGTATACATCTGACAAAAGATGTGCAAAATCTGAGCAATGAAAACTCAAATACATAGCTGAAATAAATTAGCAAAGACATAAAGAAATGCAGAGATATGTGATTAGTTGGAGGACTCAATATTTTGAAGATGCCAATTTTTCCCCAAATTGATTTATAAATTTAACATAACCCTATTAAATACTTCACAAGATTTTTGTAGGGCTTGACAAGATGATTCTGAAATTTACACAGAAATTCAAAGGACTAAGAATAGCCAAAATGATTTGAAAAAGAACAAAGTTAGAGAATTTACACTACCTGACTTCAAAGTTTATGAAGCCATAGTAATCAAAACAGTACAGTTCTTATTTATAAAGATGTACAAATAAAGCAATGGAAGAGAATGGAGTCCAGAAATATCCCCCAATCTATATAGGCAAGCAATTTTTGGCAAAGGTACAAACACAATTTAGTGTAGAAAGAATAACCTTTCTAATAAATGGTGCTAGAACATTTGGAAATCCATAAACAAAAAATAAAATCCCATTCATACCTCCCACTATATAAGTAATTAACTCAAAATGGATAAAATAACTAAATGTACAACCTAAAACCATAAAATTTCTAAAAGAAAATACAGTGTAAATCTTTGTGGCCTGGAGTTAGGCAAAGATTTCTTAGCAATGACGTCAAAAGTATGATTTATAAAAACATAAATTGATAAATTGGCCTTCATCAAATTTCAAACCTCTGCTCTTCAAAATACACTGTTGAGAGATTGAAAAGACACACTAGAGACTGGAAGAAAATAATCACAAATTATATATCTCATAAAGGACCTGTATCCAGGATATATCGAGAATTCTCAAAACTCAACAATAAGAAAATATGCAATAAAAATATGGGCAAAAATTTGAACAGACACCTCACCAAATTAGATATGGCCGATAGGCACATGAAAAGATGCTTACCATCATTAGTCATCCAGGAAATGAAAATTAAATCCACAAGGAGATACTTTTATGCATCTATCAGAATGACTGAAATTAAAAAAAAAAAAAAAAGACTGACCAAACTATGACCGTACTGTCTTAGAGAGGATGTGGAGGAACTGGAATCCTTATTCCCTGCTTGTTAGAATGTAAAATGGTACAAGCACTTTAAAAAAGGCATTGACACTTTTTGAAAAATTAAAGCACCTGCCTACCATATGGTTCAATAGTTCCTATCTTACCTATTACCCAAGACTAATGAAAGCATATGTCCAGTCAAAGACTTGTACATGGATATTCATAGCAGCATTATTTGTAATAGCCAATAACTGGACACACATCAAATGTCTACTAACTGGGGAACAGATGAACAAATTATGGCATGTCCATACAATGGAACACTACTCAACAATAAAAAAGAAGTAACTATTAATACATGCAATGACATGGATGAATCTCAAAATAATATTTCTGAGTGAAAGAAACCAGACAAAATAGTATATATCATGTCATTTAAATTTTTATAAAGTTCTAAAAATACAAATCAATCTAAAGTGGCAGAATGCAAGTTAGGGTGACTCAGTGACAGTGGGGAGGGCGGTAGGAGGGAGGGACTGACAAGGGGTGGAGGAGGGAAGTCTTTTGGCTGATGGTTATGCTCATTGTCTTGATTGTGGTCATTGTGTGATCATTTCATGGCTGTATATGTATGCCAAAACTTATAAAATGGTACAATTTAAATTAAGTGCAGTTCAATATGTGTCAATTATGCCTCTCAATAAAGTGGTTGAACCACCAAAAACAGTATCAATAACAACAATAAATCAAACAACAAACAAACATGGAGCTAAGGGAGCCCGCCACACTGAAGTATATCCTCTATGGTTTCCTTTACATAAAATTCCTGAGTAGACAAAACTAATTAAAGGTGATAGTAGTCAGAAAATTGGCTCCTTCTGGGGAAGATGACTGGGAAGAGAAGGTAGGGAACTTCTCAGTGCAGAATGTTCTATATCTTGATCTGTATAGTGGTTATATATGATTATATATGAGAAAATCAAAAAGTTGTTTAAATGACCAAAAAAAAAAAAAACCTTTTAGAAACATTCAGATACAAAACAATGGAATGTAACACAAAGAACTTGACTTCCCAAATTATTTTCTTTGAAACATTGATGCTTCCTGTCTGCTCCCTACTCCCTTGGAGATTTTGATGCAATTAGCATTTTAGAGGCTGTGAAGATTTTGCAATATAGGAACTTGCTTGACTTTGTTTAAAACTAGTGTTTCCAAGACTTATTGGACCACTGACTTATTTAACACTTTTAAACATCTGATGGAACAAGTGTTCCAAAGGGATATATTTTAGGAAACACTAAGCAAGCCAATTAAAACTATACCATTTAGAATCTATGGAGGTTCAGAGAGGTTAATTGTTTTTGTCAGAGCTCGCACTGCCTGCACAGGGTAGCGGCAGGTTTGGAAACACAGGGCTGTCTGACTCGAAGGCCATTCTTTATTCCTCCCATCCTCACTGACCTGCTTTGGGCCTCAGTTTTCTCATCTATAGAATGAGGAGATGAGGCCATACGAAGTGTGAGATGGCAATTGTGAATTGTGCTGCAATAAACATTCAAGTGCTGGTGTCTTTTTGATAAAATGACTTCTTTTCCTTTGGGTAAATACCCAGTAGTGGGATTGCTGGATCGAATAGTAGGTCTACTTTTAGTTTTTTGAGGAATCTCCATACTGTTTTCCATAGAGGTTGTACTAATTTTCAGTCCCACCAACAGTGTATAAGCATTCCTGTCTCTCTGTATCCATGCTGGCATCTCTTGTTTTTGGATTTTTAAATAAATGCCATTCTAACAGGAGTAAGGTGATATCTCATTGTGGTTTTAATCTGCATTGGAATCAACCCAAGTGCCCATCAATTCATGAGTGGATTAATAAAATGTGATATATTATGTACACCATGGAGTACTACTCAGCCATGAAAAAGATGAATTGATACCTTATGCAAAAATCTGGATGGAACTGGAGACCATTCTCCTAAGAGAAGTATCTCAAGAATGGAAAAACAAACACCACACGTACTCACTATTAAAATGGAACTAACCAATGAGCACACATGTGCACAGAGGGAAGTAAAACTCAGTGGAAAACATCTGGGGGAGGGAGGTCAGGGGAAGGGAATAAAACAACCTAATGGGTACTATGAACGCTATTTGGGTGACAGGCATACCTATAGCCAGGGCTCAAGCATTACAAAAACGATCTATGTAACCTAAAACATTTGTTATCCCCTTAATATTTTGAAATAAATTAACATTTTTTTTAAAGTATGAGATAGCAATTGGAGCTTTCCCCATCTGTGTTTTGGGGAGGCTTAATGAAACTTTCTGAGCTTTAGATTCCTTGTCTGTAAAATGAGAATAATAATACGCCAACTGAAGTGCTTGTCTTCTTCTTATTTTGTAATTTAAAAAATGGGCAGGTAAAATAAGATGCTTTAAAAAATTGTCCAGACCCCCACCTCTCCTGATGCTTGACTAGTCTGTGTGTCAAAAATCAGCAATTATTCTGCATTGGGTTCCTGTTGAGGAATACCTTCAGCTTAGCACACACAGATAATCATTAAATGTCCCACCTCACTCAACCAGCTTTACAAAAAGCATAATCTGAACTTGAATATCTGATGTATTTATCAATAAAGAGAATAGGCATCATTTATGGTATAATGTGCCCAATGATCATGCTACTAATTCATTTCTATAAAAATATTATTTAATTTTCATAAAACTGTAAGAGGAAAGTATTATTATGCCTATTTGCACATTGGAAAAATAAATACTAGAGTATTCAATCAACTACCTAAACTTTGTAGCTGTTAAGAGGTGGAATCACGGCTTAAACCACACCCCTCTCTCAAGTCTCTGTTTCCCTCCAGGTCACTGCTGGTTTGAGTGCTTCATTGTGGTTTAAAAGGTGCGCCTGGACCAGGGATCTGTTTGGGGCTTAGTGCCCTATTTATTTTATATCTTACAGAGAAGAACAGAACTCACCTATGATGCATTTCTGAAGCCTTGTATTTCAAGGTTCATAAAATGTGTTTTTCATTATATCTATATGCCATTTATAAAGTTCTTAGGATCTTCCCAAATTTCTCTTTGAGAAAAATAAAAACAACATCAAGTTTGATATGGGAGTGGGATAAAGAATAGTATAGAAATCTACCTGCCCCCTACCCCAAATAAGCAATACATAAATAAATAAATAAAAGCCATAAAGCCTTTTTCTTTAATATTATGGAAGTTGACACTGAAAGGACTGCATTGTTAGTAAGCCATCTAGCATAAAAATATCACTGCACACAACACCCCTTTCCCTTTGTTTGCTTAACCACCTGTGGCTTAACTTGTTGTCTTTAAGAGTTTTTTTTTTTTTAATTTCAGAGTATTACAGGGGTGCAAATGTTTAGGTTACATGTATTGCCTTTGCACTGCCTAAGTCAGAGCTAACTCACAATGGATAACGGACTTAAACCTAAGGCATGAAACCATAAGCATTCTAGAAGAAAATGTTGGAAAAACTCTCATAGACATCAGCCTAAGCAAAGAATTTATGAAGAAGACCCCAAAAGCAAGCACAGCAACAACAAAAATAAATAAATGGGACCTGATCACATTAAAAACCTTCTGCACAGCCAAAGAAACTATCACTAGAGAGAATAGACAACCTACAGAATGGGAGAAAATTTTTGCATGCTATACATCCGACAAAGGGCTAATAACTAGAATCTATATAGAACTCAGGAAAATCAGCAAGAAAAAAATCAAACAACCCCATTAAAAAATGGGCAAAGGACATGAACAGAAACTTTTAAGAGTTTGTTTTATAGCACTTGAAGAGTACTGAGCAGACAGAAAGGGTGTGACCCTACTCCACATCCATCAGACCACATTCCAGAGAAGTCTGATAAAGCCAGCCTAACAGAGAAAAAACAAACACAACAGCCTCCCATTATCATTTTGCAGCAATAACTACTTTTTTTTTACCCTTTATAACCCCAATAAAAGCTCAACCCACTCATCCTCGGACAGCCATTTCTTTCTTCTGGGCCATGCCCTTTCCTCTCTTGCAAAGTGAAATAAACTTCTTGCTTGAAACCTATCGTAATCTTTGAGTCGAGAATTCTTTCTCATCCCAAGGTACGAGCTCCCTCCCTAACAGACATTATGGTAATGCACCTTTCCAAATTATCAGGAAATAAAGGTGTGTTTATAGCAAACTAATTTATAATGCAAAACACATTTATAGCAGTACAGCAACATGTGACATGCACATCAGCTTAACTATATGAATAACCAGATGTTATCAATTGGAATAGCTTCTAAGCAATTCTCTGAAAATGACAATTATTTTATAGAAATTATCCAGTAATATTTACTAGTCATTTATTTATTAAAAAACTCATAGTTTTGAGTATCTACTATATATCACATCCCATGGTAGATGGACTTGGAAAGATAAAATCATTCTTGATTCCTCCTTTACGTAACATATTCATATAACATAATTTAAAGGAATTTTTTAAAAGCATAAAAATCTATATGATTATTAAATAAAGCCACTAAGTTCGAGAAAAATAAAATAAAATAAAATGATAAAATGTCAATAAATTGAAATGGTCATAGTGCACAGCTTTTCCCCATCTGGTCCCCGGGGACCTGTCTAATCTCACCTAACACCACTCTTCCCTGACTATGTACGTGTGCTACTTTTATGATGGCATCATATCACTTCTTGCCCACTTTTAATTTTCTTTAAATTATTATTAGGGTATGCAATTTTTAATATTTCTACTTTTTGATTTCTATATTTTTAAAAATTTTATTAATAGTGTCATATGTTGTTAAAAACAGTAGGCAGGAAATGCAGGCTTACTAACAGCAGCTGTGAGAATCCCCTGATCTAAGCGTTTATTCTCCTAATATTTACTGAGAACCTGCTAGATGCTGGATTAAGGAGCTGATCTCTACAGTTGGGTAACTCTGAGATCAGTCATGCCCAGCAGCTCCCTTCATGAGTATACCAGGTGAACCCAGGAAATATCCCCTTTTTGAAGTATCACAAACTATCCAGTCCTCTGAGTCACGCCTAGTACTCTATTAAACCATTGCATTTGGCACAGACAGCAGGATATTAATAGCTCCCATGTTGGCAGAGTGACTGGTACATTCTAATATATAATAATCTATTTGATTTTATTCAAATTCTAACTTTCCACAGCATACTGTCTCAAAAATTTTCCTCCTTCTTCCTTTTTTCCTCCTTTTTCTCTCTCTCTCCATTCTTCCTTCCTTCCTTCCTTTTTTTCATTTTCTTCATTGTTGCATAGGGTATAAAAGCAGCTTACAACCTAGAGGGGAAAAGAGACAAACAATAATGAAAATATGAGAAGATCAAGGGGGAGGAGAATGTCAATCTAATTAAAGTTTTGTTCTTGAGATTTGGGAGGCTTGTTTTTAACAAGAGAACTATAGGCAATACTTGGTTGGCTACCATATTTTTATATTCAACAGTCCATGGGTTCTGATAGGAAGCCAAGTTTTCAAGAAGGCAGTGGCCTTCAGTAACAGAATGTATGTGACATATGTTATATAGTTTCCCAGGCAGAACCGACTGGTTGGTAGGCTGGATTATGCTAAGCAACCCATTGATTTAAAGTTCTGATTTCTCTTATGAAGAACATGATCAGTACAAAATAAAGTGCTACAGCTGAAGGAAGACTTGCTGATGAGAAACAAATGATTCTGCCATTAGCATTGATTGCTAATTGATTAAAAAGAGACTAAGTGCAAACCTACACAACCCATTCAGAGAAGAAACAGATTGACTAGTGGCTGCAAAATGTTTGTGTTCATCTTGTTCCATGAGGGGTTTCTCAGGAAGGGGTATTCTTGTCAGGAGAGATGGACCCTTTAGCATAAAGTGATGTTCATACAAATAATCTAGACATGAGATGTACAGAATAGCATTTCTTAGAAGCATAGGGAGAGCTAAGCATTCTTCATTGTGGAACCATACTAATTATTAGGTCCACACCAAGCAGTTTACCTAATTAGCTATTTCTGAAAAAATGTATTATGGCCATGAGCCAAATCCTTAATGTATTTTTGAAACTGGGAAATCTATTTTAGCAAGGCCACATAGAACTGAAGAAAAACATTTTTGGCTTTTTCAGGTGCAGTGGGCCCAGCAATGGGCCAAGACTATGAAGGCAGCCCCACGCATGCTATATCATCTCCATCTGAGTGAAGGGAAAGAAACAAATAAACTGCACATTTGTGGTGTGGGAGAAGTATGCAAGTTAATGTTCTCTTTGGTCTTCAGGTAAGTGCAAGGACATAGCTTCTTACTCATGCCCTGGAACCCAATGCATGAGGTATGAAATACCAAAGAATAAAGAAGAGATGCCACCAGCTTTTAGCAGAGAATGTTATTTTTTAAAAGGGTGTAGGAGAGTAACCTAAATGCCCATCAGTAAAGGAATGGTTAAATACATTCTGGGAAAGAGACACAGTGGAATGAATATAAAGAATGAGATATTTCTATTATTATTGATATAGGAAGGTGTTCAGTATAATTGCAAGAGAATAAAGACAACAAAATTCACTGTTATAAAGAAAAAAACACATACACATATGTTTGTGTATATATATATATATATACACATACACATATAATTGTATGTGTGTGTGTGTTTAAGTATAGAGAGATATCTGTAAATAAATAGGAACAATTAAGAAATAACAAACCTATGGGGGTGGGAGTGGAAGGTAGGACCAGCTCTGGTGGACGGGAATTGCACTTATAATTTCTCTCTGTGTGTATTTTTATATGTATTTTTGTGTGGGGTATGTATGTGTGTGCTTCCAGAAAGGCATGAGGGCCAATCACCCTTTGGTTAATTGTAAGATCGAATAATTTTAAGTTTGGGTGTTTTGATCCAAAGTCATAAGTGAAAATTAACTGTTATGAACTCCAAACCTATTTTAGATTTAAGGGAAACTGTCATCATCCTCCTGATAATGAGAAACAATATAAGACCTACAAATGTTTTGAATTCACTCTGATGACAGCGCAGGATTTCTTCTGGCTGTTGCTCTCTTGTTGAATCATGTCTAAGATCTCCTTTATATCAAGATATTCTCAAACATTTGCAATTTTAAATCAATTTGGGCATGCCAATGTGAAATCAGCTTAGAAATGGAGTCTTTGAAATAAATGTAGACCTACCATCAGATCCAGAAATTCCAGTGCTGGGTATCCACCTAAAGGAAAATAAGTCATTTTATAAAAAAAAAAAAGACACCTTCGCTCGAATGTTTATGACAGCACAATTCACAATTGAAAAGATGTGGAACCAATGTAAGTGTCAAATGGATTAAAAACTGTGGTATATATATACCATGGAGTACTACTCAGCCATCAAAAGGAATGAAATAATGTCATTTGCTGCAACTTGGAAGGAAGTGGAGATCGTTATCCTAAGTAAAGTATCTCAAGAATGGAAAAACAAACACCACATAGTCTCACTAATCAGTGGGAGCTAAATGATGGGTACACAGCAACACAAAGAGATATAAAGGTCATTGGAAACCAAGAAGAGGGGAGGGTCAGAGGGGAGGTATGGGGTGAAAACTTACCTATTGGGTACAATGAACACTATTCTGGTGACGCTCATACCAAAAGCCATGACTTAAGCATTATACAAGGTATCCATGTAACAAAAACTTTTGTACCCCCTCAATATGTTGAAAAATAAATGAATAAATAAATAAAAAGAAATGGAGTCTTTATCAATTTCTTTGTAGATTGAATGCAAATAGGCCCAGATGATATTTGTTAGCCAGTTATAATGGGGACTGTAATATTTTAGCTTTCTCACTCTTTGTACCTGTGCTGAAGCTGGCTGTGGATAGCCTTCCTTCTCGTGTAGGACTTCCAATAGCATTTGAATAAAATCAATATGTGATATTGATCTGCTCACTGATCCCTGAACAGTGTACATTTTCTAACCATACTTCACTCCAAGCCATCCTATAATTTAACCACTTGCCTCCATCCCTAACTCAAGCTCCCCTTGTCCTCCAGGTAATGTGTTTGGTATTAACACTCACATATGGAACCCATAGTAAACTATGTCTCATTGGTTTCTGAAGGCAAAGCAGAACTGGGTATGCAGCTGCGGTGCTTTTTAAGGGTCAACCTAGCAGAGCTGTAATATGATTCCCAGAACTGCCTTCCTGTTATGGTTTGAGTTAAGGTTGGCTGCATAGAAATCTGTGCATGACTGGGAAGGTGAAGTGAAACAATCCTTATTCTCAGAAAGTTGGGAGTAGGGCTCCTGGCTGCACCCTAGTTTGTGCATGTTGTCACTGACCTGCTGGATCTCCTTGATGGTGAGGGGCAGCAGCTGGGCCCTCTCTTCTCCAGCTTCTGCTGTCCATATTCCCTCTGTCTCTTCAAGTCTTAGGTCAAGTTCTTGTACTGATATGTGGCCAGAGGTGTCAGCTCTTTCTGTAGTCACCCCCGTGCCATCAAAGTTGGAGGCAAAGGGAGACAGAGATGACTTCCGTTTACTCACGGGTTCCCATTTGTCCTCATGGGTTTCAACTTGTCCTTGATCTCCCACTTTATGTCCAGCTTTTCTTCCTGACTTCAGGTCCTGCTGACCCACACTGACTCCAGCCTCAACACCAGACTCCACAATTACGTAAGATTCCATCCCTCTAATAATCAGTCACAGTGGAACTCCTTCCCGGACTGCATCCTAAATAACATAATAGCAAGATCATTTCCTCAATATTTAGTATATCAGGAGGGTCTGAGGGACAGGAGAGGAGCCCCTGGAGCTGGTGCCCACTTGCTGTGTTACGTAACTTGTCCGCACTGTGTGTACGAGTGAGCGTTTGACGCGGCTGGTGGGGCATCTCAGAATTCCTTGCTGGGAATAATTTGGAAAACTTACAACCAGGCTTCGGAACCCAGGCAAAATTTTCTCAAGCACATCCTTATGGGAAACAAAAGTTTTGTTTTGTTGTCACCCCCCCCCTCTCTTGGATGGGGAATATCTGAAAAGCAGAAGTGTATATAATATTCTGCTTGTGCTACCGAAGTTCTAATGGTGTTTACCTGAAATGTTTTTTTATCACTCCCAAACTTTTGGGTTTCTGTTGGTGATTGGCAAGGAACAGATTGCACTTTCCTGAACTGAAATCTAATGAATGCCACAAAGTGAAAATAAACTGGAGACACTTGGAAAAAGAATAAGAAAAAGAAAAGAAAAGAAAACTCACTTCAAGAAATCTAAGCTTTTTCCCCCCTCTTCTCCCCTCACTTGCAGCCAACTAAGCCCCCCACACATTCTGATCGTCTCCCCGCACTGTGTCTGTGGTGGTGACAACTGATTCATGTGTTCATTTGCATATCCCCCGGTGCCAGCAGCAGAATGCAGAATGGGGCCTCCTGCTCTGGCAGCCAACACAGCACTGGCAAATCAGGGGAGCTGTCAGAAACAGCTGTCCATTAACAGAGTTTGTGGAAACAACCAGGAGCTATTTGAAAATGCTAGGTGGTAGAATTTAATTGGAGTAGCAACTGTTCAAAATTAAGATTAAAAGGACCAGTCAGTCAATGAGGATTTCATGACACCTTAAAAATAACGTTTCAGGTTTGATTAATGCTGCATGAAGTTTGCACATTTCTCTCCTTTGCCAATAGGGCCCGTTTGCTGGTAATTGATTCAGTGACTATATCTCGCAGTGAGAGCTCCAGGGTTGCAAAGGTCAGTTATCTTATTCTGTATGCTGAAATCCTCGTTGCTTTAGGAAAACAGGATTTTAAGAGGAAGTACATGCAGATGGAATAGAGGGAGCCAAGTGGTAGCGGAAGAAGCAAAGTTGGCAGGTTTGGAGGGGGACATCTATTTGTCAGCAGTGTGAGTGTGACTCAGCTCCATCCCCTAAACTCTCATGGCCAGACACAGGAATTTACAGAGCACATTCGCTTCCAGGCAACAAGACAGGGGAGCAAAGAGAGTCTGGTCTCCATGGCCCATTTGATCTTTGGCTTCTCCCCTGAGCATGCCAAAAAGGGTATCTGATGTTGCCAACATTGAAGTGAAGGTGGGGAGTGTGTCTATGGGGTTGTTGAGATCTGAGGATCTGTAATATTAGTTTCCTAAAAATATTTTGTTTCCTCTTGAAAAATCTCAACTTTAAAATTTCATTAAGATTAGAAAATAATTCTAGCATGCCAGACATAGCTACTTGTAATCTGGAACAGAATTCATAACCCCAAACCTCGAATTTTAGTGATTTTTAATTCATGATTGAACTCTAGGTGCTCAAGTCAACATTCTGGGTGCCACACTCTTGGTTCCTATTGTGGTCACTTAGTTGGATTCTTTGACTTTTATTATGAAATAGATTGACTGTCTGCGACTCTTCACAAATGTCCATTTTAAAATTGATTTCAAAGGAAGCACATTGAATTTAATTGAGAATGACGAATGATGGCACATGCACGTTAGGTTTAGATATGATATATTTTTTTTTTGGTAGGCCTTTTTTTTTTTCAAATAACGTCATAGCAGATATACCGTAGAGTAAGGACAATGAGTGCAAAGCCACAGTTCCAGATAGGTAGTGCATGGCAGCCAGGACAGGAAGCGACAGCTGGTGGCTTAGTAAACAGATTTCAGTTTAGGATTTTCTGAACATTTTAATATGCTTTACTACTGTATCTTTTGTTCCCAATTCAATAACAAAGCCGTTTCCTGTTTGTTGCCTGGAAATATCAGATTGGTTAGAAAACAGATATAGAAAAAAGAAAATCATTTGGTATTAAGGCAAAACATTTCTAAATATCTGATGCAATGTTATAGAAATATGGGGGGAGGGTGAGAGGAAGGCAAGTTCTCCAAAAGGAGTGAGCAAATGGATGCTTGCAAATGGAAAAATATATGGCACTGCATTCCTCTGAGGCTTTTTCCTTAAATTATAATCTTTCCTCCCAACCATTGTGTCTCCTCTAACTTCTACCAAACTGATGAAGAGGTCCAGCTGACTGGTGGTGTTCTGAAGGAGAAAATAAAAGCTGTGAAGAGGGAAACTGACCAGGGCAGTGAAGGCATTGCTCCTATTAACAGCCTTGCTCGTTTTAAAAATGCCTTTGAATTCAGTGATCTTCTTTAATGTACTTATTAATTATAATAATCGTCAATAGTTTGTAGATTCTTTTGAATTTCTACATATGCCATCATTTCATCTGCAAATAAAAACATGTTTACTTCTAAAAAGAAAAGATATCAGACATGGAAAGTGATGGTTATCCCTGAGTCCCACGGTATGTGTGGCATGCATTGCCTACCTCAATGAAAAGCACCAATTTGTGTTTGTTGTAAAGATCTGTAAATACTGTCTTATGGCAGCTAGTATTTAATTGTTGCCAGCCTCAAGGGAAATTGTGACTGAGTCCTCTATGCTGCTCACATTGTACGTGTGAGATGCAATAAGGCAAGCAGAGCTGTTCTTTGAGTGGAAATGTTTCCCTCCAGCCTGAGGGAACGAGAGAAATGCTTCAGAATCCAGCTTTTCCCTTGCTATTTTTAGTTAAATTAGGCTCACGATCAGAAGATAGTGCCGCTGCATTGGCCCATGATATGACCAAAGTAAATTGTTAACATTTCTGTAACTTGCAGAGATTCTAAGTGACGTGGTTGTTGGGGAAATCTTAATTTTGAGTAAAAAGATAATTGAAATCAAGAAAGAAATAAACATACTTGGAAACTATCCTTTCATTTCACTAGATTCTACCGAGAGGACCACAGAAGGAATTCATGCTTCAATAGCAACCTGGTCTCAACTTTCTCAATTCTGGTTTGAACATTCAGGAAGAATGCAGATGACATCAATAGATTTATAAAATGTGTTATTGAGACTTACTCGTGCTAGCGCAGTGAATGCCTGGCGTATAGTGAGGAAAGAAAAGAACAATGGACAAGGTGGGATCAAGGCAGTTTCATGGTCTCTCTCAGGACTTTTGCTTTTGTTTTCTTCTCCCCTAAGCAACCCAGCCATCTCTTTATGTCCCCTTAGAACTCTGGCTTGCACACGACTTCTGATTTGTGTCTGTAGCAGCTCACCAAAAGTCTGTTTCTTTGTCTTCCAACACACTGGGCCCTACTCATTTCCCAGCGTCTCTTGCTGCTAAGGGTGGTCACATGACACTTTCTCCTCAGTGGAATCCAAAAAGAAGCAACAGGTCTAGGCTTTTAAGAAGAGGATGTCCCTCATGCATGCTCTTTCTCTCCAGGGGATGGCCAAGCCACAAAGGCCCTAGGAGATGGTAAAGTTGCAAAGGGTAAGAATCCTGGGTCCTGGGTCCTGGAACCACTGCTTGAGGAAAGCTACCCACTGGCTAGAAGCATCTCATGTAGACTGTTACTACATGAGTGAAAACAAATTTCTCTTTTGTTTGAGGCCTTAAAAATTTTCATCTGTTATTGCATCCTGTCCAAAGTGAGCTCACACACATGATCCTAAACTTCATAACCCAGTCTTTATTTCTGCCACCTGCTATTATTCCTCCAGCCCATCTATTTTCCACTCCCACCCATCTAACTGACCAGCTCATAGTTTTCTTTGAGGCCTGGCAGGCAATAGGCTTCTGGCCAGCTGAGGCGTCAGCTGCAGCTGCGTGTCCACACCTGATGCAATCGGCTCTGGACATTGTGTGTAGTCACAGCTACTGAACCTCACCTGTCAGAGGATAATATAAGGGCCGCAGAGTAGGAGAATGGTTCCTGGGTGGAGGTCCAGCAAAAAACAATGGGGAACTCTCAAGTGTAAGACATGACATGACAGCTATCTCAACAGGCTTGCAGGAATGCTTCTACCTTTTCAAGATGGTTTCTGAGTTAAACTGGCATGTGCCAAAATTATAAATGGGCTATTATTGCTGTCATCCTCAAATTTTTTTCTTCTCCTAATAACCAGTCTCCTTCCTCCTCCAAATGAAGACATTCTTTTGTTGACTTGTTAATTCACACAAGGAATGTGATCTTTGTCCTTGAGGGGTTCCCAGTGCTGCAGGGACCATAGGAGGCTAAGCACGATACCGGTGCTGGAGATACAAAGATGAGTAACATAAAATATGGTTTCTGTCCATAATTTGTGGCATACGACAGGCATCCACAGGGCAGGTGAACCCTGCAGTATGCATGAAATGCTGTGGAGTCACATGGGGGAGTGGCCACAAATGGAAACAGAGCTATAACTGGTCAGAATTAGCTATTAAGACAATGTTATTCCACGTCATTCACTCATCCATCTCACAGCTGAGGGGATAGAGGGGTAGAGGGTGCCTTTAAAACATGCAGGCAGAAGGGGAAATCAGACATATTGTATCTTCAATGATTACAGGAATATCAAGTTTTATTACAAGACATGGCATAAATAGTGAGCTCAAACCAACAAGAGATTATCTTTCAAATGGTTTAACTGATTTTCTTCAATTAATAGCATCTTCTGTTAGAATCCTTCAATTTCTGGTATAATTTGAAAATCAGTTTTATTTATCCTTAAAATGGATACAATTTTAAAACATCTTCATTTGAATCCCCTCTACTGAAATACATGAAGAGTCATGGGCCTTTCCCTAATATGGATAGGTTGGAAGCTACAGATCAATTAGCCTAGTAGGGTACTGGCCCTGGCACACTGGTGGGGGGGTTTTGACTTGTTACTGCCAACAAGCCAGTATTATGGGCCTCTTACAGCACTTCCTTATTGCACATGCCAGTAATTGCTTGGGATTGTGGTATATTTTGGTTTATTCATTCATGGATTCTAATATATGGCAAGTAAAATCATATATCTTGAGATTCAACCACATAGAATAAGAAGCTGACATAATTGCCTTTATCTAGAGGATGAGAGTGAAAAAAAAAAAATATATATATACACATATATGGATGTTCATGCAATGGCATCTAACAACTTTTGTCCAGCTTGCATATAGTACATAATACACCTCCTGGAGAAAGGTAGGCATGTTAGGGTGGCTTGAGTAGCCTTAACCAATCGAATTTTAAAGTCCTTAATAGAGTGCTTTTGTGCTTAGTAAGAGTGTTCTGACCACAACTAGAACATAAGTTGAGCTGAGAAATTTCTCTACGTAGCAGTAGAAACAGCTGGAAGCAAGAGTATTCTCCTCTGTTCTGACTGTGGCTGCACTGCCTGACAACTCAACAGAACATTATAAAAGAGATTATTTTGTGACACAAACAAAAAGAAGTTTTTAAAGTACGTATTTTGTTTTTTTTTAACGGATGGGTCTTTCTGTATTGCCCAGGCTGGAGTGCAGTGGCAATTCACAGGCGTGATCATAGCGCACTGCAGCCTCGAATTCCTGGGCTCAAGCAATCCTCTTGCCTCAGCCTCTGGAGCAGCTGGGACTACAGGTGCCCATCACCATGCCTGGCTTAAATATGCATTTTTTTGATGGGATATGAATACTTTAAGATTATATGTATACAGACATAATGTGATTCTTCCTAGACATAATGTGATTCTTCCAGAAAATATTTAAGTAACTTTCTTTTATTTTCTCTTTCTAATGGAAGGTGTTTTTCTCATATACATAGCAGTCAGATCTTTTGTTTGTGCATTCATGGCAGGTCTCCACTGGTTTTGCACTTTGGCACTTGAACTAGTCCTCCAGTGTTACCATATTTAGACATACAATGGAGTTTTTAAAAATGTAAAGGCCGGAGAAAAGAATGATACCCTAGTATAGGGGAACTAGGTAATAGAGTATATCTGCAAAACATAATGCGACCCATGATCTAAATTCATGCTTTTCCAAGTCCTTTTTTCAATTGTCCGCGTTTTGCTTAATCCTTATGGTACTAATTTCAACTATAGAAAAATTGAAAAAGTAAGACGAGAAGAAAATTAAAAGGAGACCTACAGGGTAGTGTTGAAGAGCTCTGACTCAAGACCCAGGAAGGTAAGGAGATGATCATTGCTAAAACCATAACTGTGTCTTTGGACGTTTGGACCTCCCCTCTGAACTTGTTTACTCCTTGGTAAGATATGAGTACTATGCTTTCCTGGGAAAGATAAATAATTTACTCCATGCAAAATAATACAGATGACGCCTGGCACATAACCATGGTCACCACATCTAGTTGCTTTCTTAGTGATGATGAGCATCACCATTGTCATTTTCATCACAATCGCCCACAACCCAGCCCTCCAAGGCAGTAAGGTTGATTTTGTTCCCATCCTTTTTATTATGCCTATTTATCTTACATATTTTGATCCCACTGTATATCTGTATGCCTTTTAGTGAAGCAATTTAAAAGCTGATGTTACTGCGTCTTAAAATAAAAGTTCCCGGTTCTTTTTAAAATTACCGTGATGTGATTACAAGATACATGAAGGCAAATGTAATACTGTACACCTACATTAATTTGTTGTTACCCGTTTGTTACACTAATCATTTGTCTGCTAGCTTTGACAAATTATGTTCTGATACATAATCATTACGTAATGGCAAATGCCATCTAACATGGTGATCCCATACAAAAGGTGTCATTCTTATCCTCCAATGCCAGGATTATAAAACAGATGCAATGTATTTTCACAGAGTCAATATTTATCTTCCTCCAGCAAATGATATCCAAATTTGTACACTCCTGCCTAAACTTTTTTGTGATCATTTTCTCATCACACATGCATGTTAACACATACAGGCACATCCTTTGCCCTAGCACAGTTATATTAATGCACAAATATGCAACTTTTTTTAAAGGAGCCGTGCAATCTGTGCTAATCAAACTTCAGGGAAATTCTTACAACTAAGCAGAGCCTCTAGAGTTAAAAATAAACAAACAAATGGAAACGCCATCTATACGTGTAACAGCAAGGGTTGCATCGTCTCTCCTAGCAACAGAGATCTTAGCTAAGAGCTAAGACACAATAAAAAGAAATGTAAATTTGAAAGAAAAAGAGGGGGGAAAAAGCATTAGCAGGAGGGGCAGGCTGGAGAGAGAAGGTCTGCCGCTTAAATGGGAAGCCACAGCAGGTCACATCGCCACTCCTCTGTGTGTGTGCTCCGTGATTGTCATCCAGTTCAGCAAGATCCTCAAACAAAGTCCAGTGTCCTAAAAATATTTGGAACTATTACAAAGCATAAATTATAAATGTGTCAGGAAAATGGAAAAAGGTATCTTGGGCCTACTTAAAGCACAAAATGATCTCAACCATTATTCAACAATGATATGAACATCTTTTATTTCATTTCTCCTTAACAGTTCCTTCTGTTTGCTATCATTTCCTGCTCAGCACCGTGTCAATAATTACTAAATTAGCAGGACGCCTGTACAATTTCAGCTCAAGTGTTATTACTGACAAGTCAAACAATGGGGCTGATAGAAAAGACGGGGCTCCATCTCCTTATTTAAATGGACCGTGTTCAGAAGGAAAGATTGAAGCCCCCTTTTTCTTCAAAAGAAGGAGGGGAGTGGTTTACATTTTGTGCAGCTCAAGGACACAGAGTCAGAGGAAATGCCTTTTTAACGTAAACCTCTTTTCATTTCCAGGGGACAAAAATGAAGGTTATTGAAAAGAATCATGCTTGGTGGAAGAAGTAATTACTTTTTTTTTTTTTTCAAATCTCAGAGGAATAATGCTTTTATATTTCCTGAGATGACCCAATTTGCACTACGATATGCTCCCTTAAATGTAAGTGCGCGGACATCCTAGCCCTGCATTGTTTTTCACTGGGAAAGATGCCCTGTTGCACCTCTGATTAATTTCAGTACTGGTCCCCCACTGTGCAAAAGCAACTATGCCAGTGTTGTCCCTTTTTACAATGATGAATTAAAAATGAAAGACTTCTCGGCCCTTTGTCCAAAAAAAAAAAAAAGTCGGAGAGTCAAGTAGTTGCAGGTATAAACCATCTTCTCAACCTGTACAAGTCAGGGCTCCCCACTGCCTTGGGGCATGAAGGAAGTGTCCTGTAGGTGAGTGCTGGAAAGAGAAAGCTGAGGCTCTGTGTCCAGCCACTTAGTGGGTGGCTAAGTGGATTGGAGGGAAGAGTTCCTAACTCCTCCGTCATTGTTCTGCAGCCCTGTGGGTATATATGTACATATCCCAAGGACTCTGCTATTTACAGATGGATAGGATCAAGCTTCAGGAATATCTTTCCTCTACAATAAGAAGTGGTATTTTAAAAACTGTATTGAATACTTGTTAAGGTGTGTGTACCTAGCAATATGATTGCTAATGGAGACTCCAAAACTGTGTTTACATACCTCTGAATCATTCTTTGATTATTTCTATTAAAATGCTTCAAGCACTTTCTAGAAATTGATTTGCATGTGATATATTATAGATAGAAACTCACTGGGCATAAAACTAAACTTATTTTTGAAATGTCAAACAAAGCTTCCATGACACCTCTAGCTTGTAGTGAGGTAAATCTTTATTTAGGATACACACACATACACACACGTATATATGAAGAAATGAAGAGTTCATTGGTGAACTGTTCACCTCTGAAAAAGAGGTCATTCATGATACCATTTAACATGTTAGAAGGCCCTAATCTTAAATCTTTCAGCCTCCAAAAAAACAGATGGGGACTTCAATAATGTTAATGAGAAAAATAAAGGAAGAAGTTAATGAGGTTTCTACTTTTCTTAAACTTTTAGCTTTTTATTATTATCACTTTTTATTCATTTTTTCACACCAGCTAGAAAGACGACAATATGGATAATTTAAGGTGATTTGTTTTGAGAGCTGACAGGGAGCTAGGGTTTCTATCACCTGCAATAACTCAAAGAGAACAGTACACAACCACCAGGGCAATCAAATATTCAACAAACACATGCACTAGGAGACTGAGAAAAGAGAAATGTCTCTTTCACTAACATGAACTGCTGACACTTTATATAAACTGTCGTAAAGTTGGTATTCAGTGGTGAATGAACGTTTATCTCCCTTCATCAGGCCTGTGCCATTTGATTACTTCTGCTCAAGAACACAGTTGTAGATTTGGGTAATTTTAATAATAATTCTTAAGGTATGAAACAGCCCTCAATATTGCTATTTTTTTCAACGTCAGAAATTTATTGGCAATCTCAAAGCTCTGGCCGGTGATTGAGGGGATTCACAAAAAAAGGAAAAAGAGAATATAAAAGATAAAATTATAATAGAAATCATTCTAACATTTGAATGTGGTGATTTTACCTGGATTTGTGCATAGGTCACTTATTCAGTCAACTAGTTTTCTTCTCACTGAATTGACTGAATACTTTCATTGTGTTCATCAGTATTGACCCTCTCAAATCCTTCAGTATATGTTTCATTGTACATTTTTTGAACCATTAGCTATTTGAGTTCATTATTTTTCCCATTAGGGTTTATTTATTTGTATAATATTAATATTTTTTGCAAGATGTTTCTGAATTTTGAGGTGCTACCTTGTAATTTGGATAGATTTGTAAATATTATATCTTAACAGGAAAATAATAGATAAATGAATATAATCAGTGTTTTAATATTGTACTAATGGGGATTTGTTGTATTGTGAAAATGTGAATTAGCAAAGTCTTCAAAGGTCTTAAGGTATGAAACAACGTTTTTCAGGGAGTATAGATGAAGATGCTACTGTCTGTGACACTATGGGACTGGTGGTCTTTCTCAGTATAGCTTAACACCATTCTTCTGAGTGGGACTCTGTGCTGTCTGAAGTTTCACAGACCCACACTCCCTTTGGTCATAGAAGGTCTAAGGACCTTTACAAATAGTAGCTACTATTAAAGTGTAGTTTAATTAGATATTATTAATTTGGAAGTTCCTAACATGCACATGTCTAAAATAAAGCATGAATCTGCTAGTAAAGTGATAACTTTCCCAGGGTTATTTTTTGTAGAACCTACTATTTCACACAGTGTGGTCAGATTGCCTGGGGTCAATGTCTAGCTCTGCCATATCTGAGCCGGGTGACTTTGAGCAAGTTATTTAACATTTTCCCCTTCTGTAACATGAGGATGATAATTCAGTTACATTCACTACCTCACAGGGTGATTGTGAGTGTTGAACGTATTAGTTAGAGTTGAATGAAAGAGCTCAGAACCATGCCTGGCACACAGCATACACTTGCTAAAAGGGAGCTATTGTTGTCTTAACCACTATCATTATTGTTATCATCGTGGCAGCATGCTTCTAAGGGCTGTCCTGGCTTTATCATTTTTGCAAATTTACAAGCTTGCACTTTCTAAATCAAGGTGGAATTGGCTTTCGTCAGTTGCAGTTTCCATTAGACAAATGAAGTATCTCTATCCATGGAAGCCACAGAAAATGGTCCACTGTCATGTACCGGCACAACCTATGTATTTACCATTCCTTCATTTAAAAGATATTTACCAAGTGCTCATTATGTGCAAGATGGTGTATGAAAATGAGGATATCCCAAATACAGAATTAATAGCATAGAGAGATGGTAATTCAAGACATATGATTATATACACACATACAAATGTGCATATACTTTTTGATAGAGGAATTGTGAAGTTTTAGAGAATCTTGAAGAGTAAAAAAATGAGACATTAAAAAATTAATTTATTGAACACATTTATCAAGCACCTAGGTGATTTCAGTAATGATACCTAGCCCTGTCAGGTAACAATATGTTTTAGATGAGAGTTAACACCTCATTATCCTAGAGGGACTGAGGAATAGGCTAATGATTTCTCTATGTATTTAAGAAGGCACAATGTCCATAATTCAAATCATTGTTGTATAATCTTTAAACTTAATTTAAAAGATGTTTATTGAATTAACATAGGCATGTGATTAAATTATATTGTGCAGAAAGGTTTAATACTCAAGGAGTTTCACATTTGTATTGGTTGTAGCAGTGCCAAAGGACCCTTTCATATAGTAGCTACTATAAAAGAGTATTTTAAATGCATATGAGTGCTTGAAAGCGCCTAGCAGTCCACGTGTCTAAAATGAAGCATCTCTGGTCCGTATCTGATCCCACTCTCAAAGGCAGCCCTTTTTTGCCGTTTACTATATTGTTCTTTTAGAGGTCACTGCCATAGTTTTAAATCATACTTTTAGTGCGGTTTCTTGACATGCTGTATTTTGGCCTTATTTATTGATTTCTTGTTGTCTTTTCCCCCTCATCTATCCAGTATTGCTTGAATCCCTGGTTTGTAACTCATACCTTTCCCTCGTCCTGCCCCCTTCACTTCTAAGAATCTATGATCTTATTTTTACTCTAACATCGACAAGTTGGATGAGCTTTATAGTCCTGTGGACAATTCCATAATAAAAATCTTTCACAGTTTCTATAGATTGCTTATAAAAGTAAAAAGCAAAAACAAAAACAAACAATAACTAGTTTCACAGAGTTTTGAAGAAATGAATTTATTCCCTAGAGAGTCAGGTAGTATGGGATGATTTAAAATTTTCTTTTTATATTTCTACTTGTGCTTCCTGGAGATTCCAGTGGTCTTTTTCTACCTTTGCATCCTTCTCCTCTTTCAACACATCAGGTATAATATAAATATTTTGGTTTGGGTTTTTTCTGGAGATATATTTCTGTCCTAGAGCCATCTATCTTCCTGCTCTGACCTTGACCGAAAACTCTCTGACCATCACCTTGAGACTTCCTTCCATGTCTCTCCTGTAGATCTTCTGTGTCCTGACACACAGCTCTTGCCCTGAAATTGTTTTTTTTACCCCTTTATTTTACTGTTGCATATGTTTAACTGACTTCCCAAGAAATGTCGCAATGAAACAGAGTATGTGTCTTTCCGTTTAAAAATGTTTTTATACTTTTCTCATATTTTATTAACAGTGTGAGAAAATGATTTTCTCCTCAAGACATTGAAGACATTCTTTCATATTCTTAGCCATGCCAGTGTGAATCTACTTTCTTTGCAAGTGACATACTGACTCTCCTTTCTCCCTGGCATCCACTTTCTCCCTGTAAATTATGGTTTTCTCTTTATCCTTTGTGTTCTTAAATTTCACCGGCAATTTTTTAGGTGTGGTCTTGCTTTATTTATTTTTCTGAGCCCTGTCAATTATAAGTCTCATGTAAGGGATTTACTTCTCCATTTATTGCTCATTCATTTATTCATCCAGTTGATATGTTTTAGATTTCTATTATGGAACAGGTGCCATTGTAGGCACTTCAAATATATCACTGAGTGAAAACAACAACAATTTCTGTCCTTAAGGAGCTTAAATTCTATCTGGGTGAAGACAAACAATGAGTAATAAATATAACAAATAAATACATTTGTTAACTGTGAGTAGGATGCCTGGGAAGGAAGGGGAAGTTGTAATATTTAATAAGTTAGTTGAAATGGCTTTATTAAGAAGATGATATTTGAGGTAAGACTTCAAGAAAGTGAGAAAATTAACCAAGAAGTATAAAGGGGGAGCATTCCAGGTAGGAGAAACAGGAAATTTTCCAAAGAGAGTACCTGGCTGGCATGTGGTTGGTGGGGCTGTAAGGGCTTGAGGCTAGAGGATAATGGAAGGGAAACAAAAGGCCAGGGGGGTAACAGGAAGACCAAAGATGTATTTATTGTAAAACCTGAGGATTTTTCTCTAAGTGAAATAAGGAGATATTTGAGGATTTTGGATAAAGTAATACGAACCGACTTGTATTTTTAAAGAATCATTTTGGTTGCTTGTTGATAATAAACTGGTGAGGAGAGTGAAGGTATAGCCATGGACACAGCTCAGGTGTGGGCTCTGGAGTGATTGCAGAGTTGGATTTGTATGGTTTGGGGTTTTCCTAGTGAATATGGCAAGAGAAAGAGAAGCAATAGAGTTAGGGGTACATAGGAAGTGATTATGTCAGAACAGTGATCCTCAAACTTAAACGTGCCTAAAAATCACCTGCAGCTCTTGTGAAAACACAATCTTCTATGGGGATTCTGAGTCCATAGGTGGTGATAAGCTGTTGCCAGTCAGTGGACCACACTTTGAGAACCACTATGTTAGACCATGCAGTCTAGGCTGACTAAATTAGGAAGCGAGAAACAAGGCGTGATGGACAGTGGAAGGTGGTAAGATTAATGTGACCAGAGTAAGAGCCTCTGGGTTATTAGCAGAAGTGAGAAAGAAGGATCAGAGGCATTCCACAGAGGTTATGGAGTTGGTGTAAGTTGTTGGTGACAGCAAGGTCTGGTG
This sequence comes from Daubentonia madagascariensis, assembly GCA_023783475.1. Classification (NCBI taxonomy): domain Eukaryota; kingdom Metazoa; phylum Chordata; class Mammalia; order Primates; family Daubentoniidae; genus Daubentonia; species Daubentonia madagascariensis. The sequence continues at coordinate 23,563,666 of JAKFHU010000144.1, read as the reverse complement.
CATAACCACATACATGGGAAACTGAGGTAGAGGATATAAAATAAGATCCTTGGAGGTAAGTTGCTCAAGAAATAGAGAGATCAAGGGCTATTTACATTGACATGGTATATAGACATTGGCATTACCAAGAGGTTTGATAGAAATAAAGTCTAAGAAAATGACAGTGAGCCAGCTAAGCGCAAAGAGCACACCTCATCCTGCCAAATGGGAAGAGGGTGCAGGAGGGAAAACGGCCAGCACTTGAACGCGCTAATGGGAAAAATTGTTCTCAGTGGGTAAGCAGGTTTTGGTCAGAGCAGCAAAGTAAAGGAAATATTCACATATGTGTATATCAAAGGAATTCCGCTAATGATGGATCATGTATTCCAAAATAACTCAGAGGAAGGGTCGGGAATGCTGGGGAGAGGTGGATGTTTGAATCAGATTGGATAATATCCGTTCTGCTGGTGAATTACTTTTGTTTTGATCAGTGAGCTGGGAGTTCTTGGCTTCTTAATGAACAACAGAGGCAGAGGTAGAAGGCAGGATGGGAATCCTCCTGATGGGTATGTATAGTAAATTGTCCTGTGTTGGGGAGGGAGGGGTGGAGTCTCTCCAGTGCCATCACCGTTCTGGAGTGCCTCCCATGCTTTCTTCTCACTTCTGATAAACACAGGCTCCTGCAGTCCATCCATCTTACCGTCCACTGCCCATCACTCTTCGTTCTTAGTGCCAGGCACTTTTCTGCAGACAAGGAGCACAGGCATAAACCAGATGAGTATGGTTTCTTTTATCATAGAACTTATATGTAGTGATGGAGAACAAAATAATCAATCAATAAACAACATGTAAGTTCATAAATGAAATAATTTTAAAGACATAAATCCTATGATGAAAATTATATAGAGTCCACTGAAATGGAGTTGGGGATAGTTTTGACAGAGTGCTTAGAGGAGTTCTCTCTGGGGAGTTGACATTTAATCTGAGAATGAAATGCAAGAAGAAAGAAGGGGAGCTTGGTGGGGGGAGGTGGGAGATCATTCCTGGCAGACGAAATCTTCGGTGCACAGCTAGTGGGGTAGGGGCAAGCTTGGTTTCTTGCGGACCAGAGATAATGCTAGTGAGCTAGAGTGTGGTGTGCTGGAAGCAGTGGTAGAGATGAAGTCAGAGAAGGCAGGGCCCTGCCAGGCGGAGTATGTTAGGATGTGGTAGAGATTGGAATGTGTTCCAAGTACAATGGAAAGCTATTGGAAGATTATAAGCAGAATAATGATATGAATTTATTTTTACTTTCAAATGAGCTTTCTGGGCACTATGGAGAACTAATTGTGGGGGTAGAAGATAAAGTAGAGGTGGATTTTGTTTTCTGTTGTACTGAAATTCAAGCAGATTGAGACTTCTAGTGATGTGCAGTAGATGTTTCAAACGTGGGGGGCCAGTCATGCTAAAACTAGTTTGGAGCATGGTGAACCAACAGCTATGAGTCACTTTGTCATCTCACATCTCGATGGTGAAGCTATGACTCACCACTGTTGCAATTTCTTCTCTGTAGAATAATTTCCTTCTGTAATTGGATTGTATATCTGTCTGGCCTGTTTCTGATAAGAGCATCATTCAATGCTGCATTAAGGATAGTGTTTGCTTTAGCAAGAAAGAGATTCTTTGCTACTCAAGTCCTTTTTTTGTTGTTGTTGACTTTTATATCTATTACATGGAATTTTAGCAACTCATAATATTCTTAACAGAAAGGAAAATCATGGCCATTTTTTTTTAGTCAACACCTTAACTTGTTTGTTGCCTCTAGGTCAAATAATTTAATTTAAGGAGTAAAAGGGAATGCACTTTTGCCTGTTGGAGATAAAAACATTTTTTTTTTTTTGAGACAGGGTCTTGCTCTGTACCCTGGGCTAGAGTTTAGGGGTGTCGTCACAGCTCACTGCAACCTCAAACTATTGGGCTCAAGCAATCCTCCTGCCTCAGCCTCTGGAGTAGCTGGGACTGCAGGCGTGAACCACACAGCCTGGCGAGATACAAACTTTTACATTAGTTTCCAGCACTCTACTCAGAACAATGGATGCTAACAGACTGTAGGGGGGACCATGCCCTGGAATGAACAAGGGCCAACTTTCAATTCACATCCACATTTTTCATGTTTTAGTTTGATTTCTGACTTAAATGTCAAGGAAGACAAAGCATTTAGTTGTGAGCAATGACTTCACTGGTTTTGAAAATGGAATACTAGGAAGGGCCCCAAGTATTCTTGGGATCAGAAAATGTAGATGGTCATTTGCCTTTTCAACTTACTACTTGGAATTTTAGTAAATAGAATTTTCTTCAGCAATTTACTTATTCTTTCTGTGTCTTAGAATTATCTTACACAAAATATAGAAAACAAAACTGTCCTTTAAATGTTACTGAAAAAATAAATGGACTAAATGAGTATAAATGGAAAAATGCTTTATTAATAGAACACTCTATAGGAATAAAATATAGTTGTCATTCAGGATCAAAATTGTATCCCTAAAAAGAATTCCAAAATTCATATTTTGAATTTTTTCCCTATGTAAACATAAATCCTTCATTCAAGAAAGTGCAGCCGTCACTAGTACTGAGAACATGGAATATTTATCCTTCTAAAGAGGAAATAGTATAATATAATAAATAGTATGTTTAACAACATCATCACAGAAAATAAACAGCAACCTTTACAAGGCTAATCCTTATAAAGTTCTTCAATGTTAGAAAGTGTCTTAAGAAGAAACACTTTTAGTAGAAATTCAATCAATGACATGGCATAACCTATAAGTACAACCTCATCCCAACCCTTTGAATTCTTAATCAGAGGCATCTTGGGTAAAATGCATTACTGGACTTCATGATACTTTGGGGGGATGTATCATGCTTTTGAAAAGTGTTTCTTATAAACTTTAAAAGGAGAAGTACAAAGAAAATAGTTTTCATGCCTTTCAATGTATATGGTATGAGTCCCAGGAACTCATTTGGATTAAAAGAACATCAGCTCCATAGCTTTGGTCCGAAAGGATCTTTTTTTTTCTTTGGGCCCATTCTACAATCCATATAATCCACTGCCATGCTAACAGCTCTTTGACTGAATATTGGTTAGATAAAGAAAAGGTTTTTAAATCTATAGTATGCATTTCTTTAAGAGGATGTTTCCCTTTGTGGAATTCAGGTATAGAAAATAATAAGTATTGATGTGTGAACACTCTTTTTATCAGTTACTGAAGCAGGCTGCCCAGCACAGACTTTTTTGTGCCATTCTTTGTTCACATCTAAGTCTTACAGATCAGATGTTTCATTTGCTCTTGCTATAAATGAGAACTCTAAAGAGAAAAATGCATATTTTCCAAACATTCAATCAGAGATCACCGATGGGCTTATTTTGGATTGGGAAAAATGGCAGCCCTTTCATATATGTCAAGGATCCAAGTGTCTTGATTTACAGAGGGCCTAATATGAGTCACATCCTGTACTAGGCCCTGGAAATTAAAACTAAACAAAACAAAACAAAAGTGGGTGAATAAGTCATCAATCTTCTGAGGGCAGTGCCTGGTGAGGGACACACATGGACAAGTTCAATTTATTTTCTAAGTGCTCAAGTAAATGTGTCAGGGGTAAGTTTAAGTCTTATACCTGATATTCTGCAGTCTGAATTATTATAATAACAGAACCAATAATAAGCACTTATTAAGAGGTAACTATGCATAAATATCCAGAATATTATTTCTAATCCCCAGAATAATTCTAAAGGACAGGTATTGCTATCCAATTTCACAGTTTAGAAAACTGAGGATTAGGGAGACATAGCAACTTGTTCAAGGATATATGACTGGTAAGTTTTCGAGTCAACATTCATACCCAGATCTAGCTTCAAAGGCTGTTTATTTTCTTTGCTGGTTCTCTAAATATCATAAATCTATCATTGTGAAATATCTTTTAGGAGTTAGGTAGTTTGGGTGGGTCTTGCATGGTATGGTAGTTAATATAATACAAGGCAATTAATAAAGAAGAAAAATATTTTCCTTTATATGCTTTAGTTTGCATTAAAATATCTCTCTTTATTTTTTTTTTTTTTGCACACTGTGAAACAGAACTATCATACTCTTCCTAATGTACAGAAAAGGAAAGTAAGGCCAACAAGGTGAAGTGTCCTGCCTAAGATTGCACAACTAGAGGTTGGCAGACCCAGCTGAGATCTGCTTTTTTCGCTCTTTCTAGTGAACCTCCAGTGCCGGACCATGCTGTTGTCTATTGAGTGAGGTGGGAACCACATATTCCAATATCACTTACCCTGGATGGTTCTGAGCTAGAACAATAAGGCTAAAAAAGAACTTGCTGAGTTCTAGAAGCAGAAATGAAGCCACGGACATTATTCTCAGAAGGTTGTCACCATCAGACCTGGTGAGGAAGAGACCAGTGGAGCCTGCTGGGTGTGAGTGCCATCTTCTGTTCTTGACTGCTGGCTTTGCTGCCCCCTGGCCTTACCGCCGGATGCTGGACTGCAGGCCCGCAGGGGCAGTGGCGACACGAGGCGACAGCTTCCCGATAACCTTTTTGTGACTTCCTCCTTCGTGGTTCCAGCTGGGTAGGGGACATGCTTGGGATCTCAGGTTTCTCTTTAAGTTTCAATTTTTTACTCATTTCGGCACTTAAGACAAATTGGTTAGTGACCCTCTGACCTTGACTATTCCTTCTGGACTTTCTTTTCCCCATTTCCCCCACATTCGTCTAAGTCTAGTTCCTATAATACATCCCTTACTCCCCTGATACTCACTGACTCTACTTTCCTGAGTGAATCCCCTGATTAATACAATTATTATTTAAAGAAGTAGTCTCATGGAAACAGAAATTTAAAGTTGGAATTGGTTCTCTGATCTGACTAGATGTAGAAATATTAAAGACCTTGATGTCACCAGTAAATGGAACACTGGTGGTCCCTGCCATGCACTGGAAAAACATTACCTATATTATTATCTATAGTTAGCTGGAATCAAGCGTCCATAGAAGGGAAGGCTTTGGGCAAGTAGCTGATAACTATATATATAGTTTCATTTATATATATATATAAATGAAAATAAAGAATATAAGAGCCTTTGGGTTTGTTGGTTACAAAGAATAACTTGAATAAAGAAAATGAAAGGTTCAGGTTTTAAATTTCCAGCTGAAGGTCTAGATAAAGGACCAAAAAGCTTTTCTGATCACCCTAAAATAAATTTGTGTCTCCTGTAGCCACAAGATTTCTGAAAAACAAACCCCAAAGCTAATCCAGAAGGGATCTGAATAACAATGCAAATTAAATTCAAAACTTTTAAGGGTCTGAACTTTAAGTTAGCAAACTTATTGGGAAGAATATCCCATAAATTTAGGATGAACAAATTTCAGTGAAGCTGACAGCCTACAACTTTAAATTTTGCTAAGCCTCCTTTGCCAGTAGAAGCAGCCATTCTTTCTCTGTCCAGGAAGATGCCCTCCCTTTCCTGAATAATCTGTAAACAGCCTTTGCTTAGGTCTTTGTCTCTAAGGTACTGCTGATCTTCAGGACTCCCCTCCCTCATCTCTCATTGCTTTTAAACCCAGAACCATAACCCAGCCCCTGAGGCCTCAGGGGTAGAAAGTACGGGTATAAAGTACGTACAACAGAATTGTAAAATGTTGCCAATTTATATTGACAGAAACCTAGTAATACTGGTATTGGTCCATAAAAGTGTTGGGTCACGTTGGAAGGAATATAACGTTTGATCCAGAAAGTATTTATGGATAGAGATGTACTAAGAAGAGAGGCTGAATTCAGTGTGGTAGCACAAGAGTCTGGGAGTGACTCTATCAATTTGAACCATTGATTGACTGTAGGCTGAACCAAATAATGGCCTACACTGAACAAAGCTAAGGGTCCAGAACCTCCTTTATACACTGAAGAGAAAGGTTCCTGAAGGCTTAGGATGATAGGAATGACTTAGTATATATTTATGTAAGACTTCCTCACTTATCTCTAAATCTGTGGCTATTCTACCCTGGGAAGGTCCAGAGGACACTACTTTAACCAATTTCTCAACGTGTTGAGAGAGGCATTGCTAAGAAGGGCATTGCTACCCCTAGAGAGCTCTGTGGTGGCTGTTCTCTTTAGGCAAATATTTACAGCTGGAAATGCTGTTAGAGAACTGGACCCTTGCAGATGGGTTCCTTGAGAGACAGGGGCCAATTGGGGACAATTAACTACCAGAGACGAGGTGGGAGTGGTAACTCTAACAGGCAACAGAGTGACAGCAGTAATCAGAACCTTCAGAGATCTTTGAGTTTGGCTAATTGACTGTGGTGTCTCTAGAGTGGAAATAGATGAAGAGTCTCCAAAAGTCTTCCATGTTTATATAATCAGCAGAGTTTTAGGTTTATTAACAGAAGTCTGACTCAAACTACCACATTTAGAGAGTCTTGGTTCTTCAAGTAGTATCCTTTAAGTGAATAAAAAGCCCAGTCCTCATGAGAAAGAAACTTGCAACTCTGTCGGAAATTTATATGATAATGTTCTTCCTTGTATTCCCACAAGGAACCTCTGGGCATTGAACAGGATAACTATGCATTGGGAAAGGGAAACTAACCAGACTTTTCAGGGATTACTGGACACTGGCTCTGACTTACATTAATTCTGGAGTCCCCAGACGTCACTGTTGTGTACCAGTCACAGTAGGGGCTTATAGAGGCCAGGCAACTAATTAATAGAGTTTCAATTCAAGCCAAGTGGGTCCTTCAACCTGGCCTGTGGTTATTTTCTTAGTTCTAAAATAAATTGACATATTTAATAACTGGAAGAATCTTTATATATTTCAATGACCTTTGGAGTAAGAACTACTATGGAAGCTCCCATACTGCTTTTACCTACCAAAGTAGTAATGGAAGAGCTGTATTGCATTTATAGAGGAATTTCAGGGATTTAGTGCTACTATCAAGGACTTGAATAATGCAGAGTTGATTGCTATCATATTTTCTTTCAACTTGGCTATTTGGCCTGTGCATAGGGAATATAGATTTTAGAGAAGACAGCAGATTATCATAGACTTAATCAAGTGGTAATTTAAACTGCAGTTGTTCTTCCTTACTAAAGCAAATCAATGTATCTTCTAGCACCTAAAGTGTGGTTACTGATTTGTGAAATGTGTTTTTTCCCTATGCCTGTTAATAAAGACTAGTAGAAACAATTTGCTTTCACCTGGCAAGACCAACAATACACTAACACTGTCCTATTTTAATTATCCTGCATTCTATAATATTACCCAACAACTAAAGGACCACATAGTAAATATTTTACACTTGTAGGCCACATACAATCTTTGCTCCATATTTTTATTTGTGTTTTTTTAAATTCCTTTAAAAATTTAAAAACCATTTTTAACACATAGGCCTTACAAAAACAGGTCACAGGCCAGATTTGGCCCATGGTTCATAGTTTGCTCACCCCTGATCCAATCTACAGGGACCTTGATCATATCTCCATTGCATAAGACCTCATATTGGCTCACTACACTGATAACATTATACGGATTGGACCATGTGACTAGAAAGTTGTAATTACACTACAAATAGTAAGGCACAAGTGTGCAAGAGGGTAGGAAATAAATCCCACAAAAATTTAGTACAGCTTCCTTGGTGAAATTTCTAGGGATCTAATGGTCTTAGCATATTAACGTGTCTCTTCCAAGATAAGGGAAAATTGGTGCATTTGAGTCCTCTTACCACTATGAAAAAAAGAAAAGTACTTACATTTTGCAAGCAACAAAGACCTCATTTTGGTATGCTAATCCAACCCATTTCCCAGGCAATTTATAAGACTACCAGTTTTAAGAGGGGCTCAGAGTAACAGATTAGTCTATAACAAGTTCAGGTTGCCATGCAAGAGGTTCTGGATCTTGGGCCATACGACAGAGCAGCTCCAGTGGTGCTTTGAAGGGTCCCTGGCAGAAGGGATGTTGTATAGTGCCTTTGACAGATTTTGTAGGTGAATGTACATGATTTGCTACATAATGTAGTTCTTTAGGATTTTGAAGCAAAGCTTTGCCATCTTCTATATATATTTGCTCTCCTTTTGAGAAACAACTCCTGTTTGCTACTGTTCTCTAGTAGAGACAGAACACTTACACTAAAAACCACATTACCAAGCCATGTGACCTGGACTACTGATTTTAAACTGGATGTTGTTTCATCCACACAGCCATAAAATTGGCCATGCACGACAGCACTCCATCATCAAAAAGAAGTATATATGGGATTCAACTTTAGCATGTCCTGAAGGCTTCTACTCCTAATATAGTTCCTTCTCTCTTTATCTTTCCTCTGGCTTTACAGGGAGTTTCCTATGAGTAAGGAATAAGAATATTCAAACCTGATTACAGATAGTTCTGCATAAAATTCTAGAACCTGCTGAAAACAATGACAACTGCAGCCCTGTAAACTCAGGAGAGCACCTGAAGGGCAGTGGTTAGGAGACATTTTTGCAGTGTGGGACATTGAGCAGTACACCTCTTTGTTCATTTTTCTCTGCAAGGAGAAGTGACCGGAGATATAGGTCTACACTGATTCACTGGGAGTTGCTAAAGGTTTGGCTATATGGGCTGGGAGTTAAAAAGAACTATTAATGCTTGGAAAAAGATAACAAGGAACTCCAAGAAGTTATTTATTTTTGGGGGGCATAATATATGAAGGTATTTATGTTCCATGGGTATTCTCATGAAAAACCACCTACTTCAGAGAGGTTTTAATAAATAAGTGGCTTGTTCTGCGTATGTCAGTCAGGGTCTTTCCCCAGCCACTGCTGTCCTTGCCCAGTGGGCTCATAATCATGGTGCAGGAATGGTGATTTTGCAGAGGTTCATCTACATGGGCTTCCAGTTGCCAAGTTCAATCTAGTTGTAGTTATCAACTTGCCAACAGAAAGCAACAATAAACACCTGTTATGGCATCATTCCACAGGAGAGCAATCGGCCACTTCTGCTTCCTTACTTAACCTAAGACATTTTTTGCACAGTATACCCTTCCAATGTTAATGACTGGGAAATATTAATTTGCATCTCTTAACACTTCAGTGGGTTGGGAAAATGGTTTATCTAAATTAATCATACTGATGTTGGACTCATTAAAGTTGAAGTGATTTTTTTTTCTAGTGAAAGAGTGATAGATTTTAATTCTTAACCCAAACTTTATATAAATTTAACAAATAGTTTTCCTACATAGCCATACAGATATTGCCATCACATATTTAGAAATGCTCCATTGAAACCTCATGATTTGGCTCACATTATGTAAAGAACAGAAAATAAGCAAGACTAGCTGATTTAAAGCTTTCTACTGTCTAGAGAGTGTCTTGCAAACCCTCAGGTATAATATTTATTCCCCTTCCCCGTCATGATTTACTCTACAATTTATAATCACACTTGAACTGCCAGTTCTAAATCAAAGAGCATTTTTGAGATGGTAACACAATTCTGTAGAGGACTACTAAATCTCTCCCTTAAGCATACTTGAACTTTCCAATACTCCTCAGGGAAGACTCGTGAGATGCAGTACCATGGCATTCAAGCTACTCATGTAAGAGTATTATGATTTTTGCTAATTGGACCATTAAAATACAGGTTTTGATAAAATCTGAACTATTCCTTGAATAAGCTCAAGTATGATAACTAAAATAGAATGTTTTTTCACACTGTACCTTGCAGAACTGAACCTATCAGCTCATTCAACCAGTCAGTAAACATGTTTGATGGTCAGACATGACTAACCCATACAAACCAATATTAACTATCTAAACACCAACTCACCAGACTGACCACCAAAGTTAAAAAATTTTATTATTGAAATTTCTGGACTAGGATTGCAGCATTGGTGAGTAAAAAGGAAATTAGAAATCCCTTATTGATATGAAGCCTCAAGGTCTGATGGTAGATAGATCCAGAAAATCAGGTAGAAGATGGAATTGAGGATGACATCACTGCCTGTCTCATTCTCAATGAACCCATAGCACCTTTGCTAGGCTTCTATGGTGAACTTTCTTTCTACTCAACCTTCCTGGTCAGAATTTAAGCTGCTATAATTTGTGGAAGACGAAGAAAAGGAGTTACACATCTACAAACCTCTCCTTATTCTTTTAAACATTACTTTCCTTTTGAAACTTAGGAAACCCACGCTCAGAGTTGAAAAGCAAAGGTGCTCACACCTACATCTAAATTGAAAATAATTGGGTGCTTGTGTGTCAAAGCACTGAGGTGCATAAAGCCAAGTATCTGAACATCAATGGAAAGGCAAGTGGGTCAGAAGATAACCTGTATATCCTGTATCCCTCTATACCTCTACCTTCTGAGGGCTCGTTTTGGAATTCATGGTGTTCTCTTGTAACCCAATGAAGTCAAAGCCTCTTATTATAGTATGTTAATAGTGCTGGTCAATTCAGCTGAGACCCCTGGAATGGAAAGGAGTCATCTTTAAAGGCTTGAAAGAATGTAAGAACCTAAAATAAACCTTGGCAAATCCCGACACTATAAAAGAAAATATCTGAAATATTCCTAGACCAAGTTTCTGAGCATAAGGCTATTTTCTAAGCTAATAAGAAATTGAAGGCAGTGATAGGACAAGCACAAATCAGTCACACTGATGCAGTAATTAGATGACAAATTTGTGCATGTAATTCTTATAGAGGAAAAAAAAATTCTAAGTTTCACTCAAGATTTATTCCCCAAAAGATACTGAAATAAAGGACATATTTATTTCCTGATATAGAATTTAGTGTTTTAAAATTAACATGGTATATCTTTTGATTGTAGTGTAATATTGTTCTGATTCAAGAAATTCCTCTGGGAATAAAACTATTTTATATTAAGAGGCTCCACTTTCATTCTAGACTTTTGATGACACTGAACTCTGGTACGAAACAATGCAGATCCTGGGCACTGGGAAATATTTCCACACTCCCCCTTGGTAATAATCAACTTCTAATAGAGTTCTGGAAGGCGGTGCTATTTCATACAGAGGAAACAGAGAAGGGTTTGTGGTTAGTGAACTTGGTCAAAGCTAAGCTTGGTCATGTGCTAGTTATATGAATTTAGAAAAGATATTTAAACTTTCTAGTGTTAATCTCTTCCTCTCTAAAATGGGGATCACAGTAGCTATCATATTATTTGCTAAGGTTATTAATTCCAATATCCCATTTAATAAAAGCAATAGTAAATGCTCAATATACATTCATGTATTTGTTTCTCCTGCCATTCTTCTCTCTCTCTTTTCTTCATAAAAGAGGTAAGATTAGATTCAACTGCAAATGACTGAAAACCCAAAATAACAAGAGCTTAAACTAGAGAGAAGTTTATTTTTCTTTTCTGAAAATGTAGGCAATCCAGGGTTCCCATCGTGGTTTTGTAATCACAAACTCATGGCCCAATAGAGCTCTTGAGTTCTCTCCACCACAGTCATATTTCAAGGGCCGGGGGCCGGGAATGACCCCATTTCTTTACTTCAGGGAGACTCCTTATAATCCTCACTCAGTGCTTCCACTTGTATCTCATTGGTCAAGATTTAATAACAAGGCTGCTGTGACTTTTAATTTTATGAGTTAACTTGACTGGGCCCTGGAGTGCCCAGATATTTGGTTAAACATTATTTCTGGGTGTATATGGGAGGGGGTTTCAGGAAGAAATTGGCATTTGAATCCACAGACTGAGTAAAGCAGGGCCTATATTAATACTGTCAGCTGAAAAATTTAGAAAATAGTGAACAGAACTGATTATAAAAGGCTTTGTTCTTAGTAGAATGAATTGAGATTTTAATAAAATAATCACATTACACTTTCACATATTTCTACCAAATGAAAAATAAAAAGCAAAAAAAAAAAGAAAGAAGAGAAAAAATAAGATGTGTTTTTGCAGCAAGAATCCAATTAACCGACGAAAAGCACCAGATAAGTCAGTTTTCTGCTTTCATGTAGAAGAGAGTTGGCTGGATAAGCAATCTAATAGTACATAAGTGGGTCTGCTGGGAAGTAAAAATAAATTTGGCAGAAATATATTTTACTCAGGGGTTTGGGTATGTGAGTTAGAGGAACAATACTGGTTTGAAATGAGATTACATACACTTAAGTCTATAGATGTAACAGGTTTTCAACACCAAAGTGTTAAAAAATTGAAAGGTTTCTTTGTCACATACACACACACACACACACACACACACACACACACACAGTCTCTCTCTGTCTCTCTCTGTCTCCAAACGTTTAGCTGGAAACGTTGAAATTGCGTCTTCTGTGGCCATGCAATAGCCAACCTTTGACTCTCTGGTTTGGGCCTGGTCATGCCTAGAACTAGGAAAACTGGGTTCTAGGCTGATGCTTCCCCTGAGGAGTTTGTCGTGGGGCTCTTCTCTGTGAAGTGATGAAAGAAGGGATGACTGCAACATGGTGGTTTCTAGAAGCCTTTCTAGCTCTAGGATTCTTCAGCCCTGTGGCTTTATGACTTAAATTTCCCGACAGTTTACCCAACGTTTGGTGCAGGATAGAAGCATCTTGTCCAAGGCGACACAGAGTGTAACGGCATCTCTGCTTGGCGCAATCCCTTCTCACATCTGAAAATCTTTGCCTGTCCCGTGTGCAGCATTACTTTGAATGTGCATGATTTCCCACTGCTGCCATTTAAATGATAACAGCGGGTCCAAGTGATTTGCAAACTGTCAGAAAAATGACCTCAAACACCCTCATCATTTTCAGAGACTGTAGATACACCCTTAGGCGAAAGCCACAGCAGAATTTTAAATAAAGCAGGATAAATCCAAACTGAGTAACTTCTCCACTTCTGACACTTTCTATGGTTAAGGCCCCATCAGCCTCATTCCAGTTCCTGTTCTGTTAGAAATGCTGCATTACCTGCTGAGGGACACCCTAGAACTGGGATGTTCTAAGGAGAAAAATGGAATATATGCTTTAAACTTCATTTATTAATCTCTCTTAACTATCTGAAGGGCCCATCCTCTCCCTCACTGTCCAATATACACAGGATATTTTCAACACATTCATCATGATTTGGAATTATTTTAATTATTTATTTATTTTTAAAAATCTGACTCCCCTACCAAAATTTCATCTCTTCAAGAGTGAAGACCAAGCCTATTGCATTTGACATTGTTTTCCCTACCCCCAAAACAGTGTCTGGCTCATAGTGAGTGCTTAATAAATACATGCTAAATCAATGAATCAATAAATAAATGAATCCAAATTCAGAGGAAAAGCCTTATGTGGGGCAAAGCAAGTAGCATGGCTGGGGGTTAATAAGTAATCTATTTAACGGGTGCTACTCTATTATCCTGACACAGCCAGGACCTTATGCCAAGATGGGTAAATTTCTGCCCACTACTAAGTTCTCTTGTTTAATTTGGTTTCAAAGCACACCATTTTTCTTTCTGTGGTAATGTACTTTTTACTGTGGTATAGATTTTCTAAATGTATGCAAATGTACCCAGGATGGCTCATGTTGTTATCAATTCCCCAGCTGCTGGCTCCCTAATCATTAACTAATTGTCTCTGTGCTCTATTGACAACTTGGCCACCTTCTTGCTAATTTTTGCTGACACAGTGGGGGCCCCCAAGAATTGGGCTAACCTTTGGCTGTTCACTCAAGAGTCGATCAGACTGGCCTTTGTGTTCAGGAAAATCTTATCAGTGTTCCAAGTGATTTGTCTAATGAGGCATCATTAATTGACAATGGGCAGGTGGATGAAGAAGTTCATTTACTAAGATTACAGTTTTGCTCAAATGGACCAGAGGCTTAGAAAAACAGAAGCATGAGTGTGGGTGGAACTAGTGGTGGGCTAAAGATGATGCTTTAGGCTAAGGTAAGAAATAGGGGCTACTCAACTCTTCCTCAAATTTCTGGTCCTGTGTGACGTTTATCAAAGATGGATGCACTATAAACCAACCTCCACTAGTAAAATTCAAAGTTATAATTTGTGAGATGACTGCCCAGAATTAGGGATGTTGATGTTTGTTTATTTTCTTCAAAAAAAATATAGCTGGGGCATGCTAGGGACATAGCTGTGAAGTGAATGGCAAGAGCTGGTATTTGGCTTTGACCATGGTATGGTCATATGGACTAAGCAAACCTGCTGCACTTACACTCATATATCAGCCAGTGGAAGCATCCACTCATCCAAACAATATGTAGTGAGTAGCTGGTATAATGCAGGGGCTCTTCTGGTATACATGGATAATTGGGATGTTGATGTATACATGGGTAAACATCAGTTAACAATGGAGATAAAAGAATGTCTGTCCCCTGGCAGCTTACCTTCTAATGATGGGAGAGAGATGACAAACAGGAAAGATAATAAATGAGTAAACTATATAATGTTACAAGATGATAAGTGTTGTATGTTGGAAAAAGAAAAAAAAAACAGAATGGGGTGAAGGGGATCAGAGTGGGTTGGGTGGAAGAATGTGGCAAATTTCAAGAAGGTAGTTAAGGCATTTAGGACAGGCCTCATGGAAGCTTAAAGAAGTTGAGGAAGAAAAGAGCACACCCAGCAGAGGGAACAGGCAGACTGAGGCTTTCTGTGGCAGCAGGCTTGGCATGTTGGAAAGACCCAGTGGAGGCAGCACAGCTGGAGTGGAGTGAGTCGCAGGGGGATCAGGGAGGTGAGGATGACCAGCCTGAAGGACAGGGGCAGATCAGAGTCTTTTAGACCATTGCAGAAACTCTAGATTTTGGGGGTAGAGAAACTGTGAATCATGATATAGAATTCTAACAGTCAATAAACTGATCTAAGATTTGCCAGAATAACTCTGGTGGCTATGTTGAGAATAGAGAATACACAAATCAGTGCATGCTTTTAATAATTAAAAAAGATGGTGAATTGGACATGCATCTGCATATTTATTAATTTGCACTAATTTGGAATTCTTGATATTCCTGTACTTGCTTGTTTGCTGGGAGGTTGGTGTGGAAAGGCTAGGGTCAGCTTTAATAAGAGCTCATTGTCTTTCTCAAGTGAACATGTCAAGGGAACAGTAAGGGAGAGAAGCCTGCACTGACAAATTATACTGTTTAAGGAACTCAATTGTGGGGACCTGGTGTGAAAATGCCAGGCATCAGCGGGAGTCATGGGACAAATGAGCACCCATTTTGGCTGAGCTGATCCTGTTACTGGTTTCCAAAGACAAATAAATAATCTGGCATCTAATATCCAAATGAGAAATAAACTTGGTGCACAGTCACATTTCATGACAGTGTTTCAGTCCTTGGTTGCCTGGCTCACATGGGAAAGAAGTGCAGCATCAGGGTTATCATACTCTTTTGGGGGTCCAAATAGCTATTTCTTATTGTGCATACCCTTGGAAAACACATACACACAAAAAAAACAGGAAGAATATAAAAACTATCATTATTTTTGCTACCCAGAAAAAATTATTACTAACATATTTTCATCTCTTTCCAGACTCTTTTTAGTAATTGAGCTCATTGTGTATTATTCTGAGCTCAGTTTATAAGTGCCTTGAACTTAATATGTGTTCATTAATATTTATTCAATGAACACTGGTTCAATGAAGATGCCATGCATTATTTTACATATCACTGCCCCATCATGCACTTATCAGGTCGTTAAAAGCCGTTTATAAGTATAATTTAATTAATTACACTTACTGCTGCATTATATGGGAGGCAGTACAGTGTATTGGTAAGCTCACAGGCTCTTCAATAAGATGGGTCTGGTTTGAATCCTGAACCACCCACTTATTTGCTGGGTGCCTTGGAAAAGTCATGTAATTTCTCCGAGCTTCCATTTCCTCATTGGTGAAATGGGGAAAATTATCATATCTACTTCACAGTGATTTGAGGAGCTTTGGGATCATTTAAGCAAACCATTTGGCACGTTCCCAGACAAGTAACAATCATTTAGTAAAGAAATGATAGATATTATTATTATTACCATTACTATACTAACCTACAATAAGATTAACTATTCCCTATTATTCATTCTTATTAACATAATTCCACAATGAACGTATTTGTGGCAAAGTTTGTTCTCATTTATAATTCTTTCTATGAGGGTTAATCCTTAGAAATAAAATTAGTTGATAGAAGAATCTGTGCATTTTAAGAAATTTTAATAATTTACTCATCAGCATTGAGTATTAAATATTTCATCTTTAAATATTTGTTATTAGAGAAAACAAATAAACAAACAACAAATAAACTAATGTTGTTTTAGTTTATGTTTATTTCCTACATTAATGATACTAAGTAACTTTTATTATTCTTGGCCAGTTTTGTATCTTGCCTTCTCATGTTCTTGGCCTTTTATTCTATGGTAGAATGGAGTCAGGAGAGAAAGTTGTCATTATTGTTTTTCCTATAGATTTGCACGAGCTTTCCATGTATAGGTGGATTTTGAAATTAATTCTGAAAAGATCATTTAAAAATATAAAATTTACTTTTAAAATATTTTATGGCTGGTGATTTTTCTTTCTACGATTGTTAATGAAGGTCAATTGCCTTTTCTTTTCTTCTCTCTTTGGAGACTTGACTCGTTAAGGAGTTTTAAAGGTTAGCCCTCAATACTATCTGTTAAATTATATTTATTATATCATATATTAATGCAATTAATAGAGATATAAAACTATATACCAGGTCTAAGTGCCACTAATAGTCAGTGCTACTAATATAGCACATTAAGTACTATAACATCAACACTGTGACAGAAAAAATAATCAGAGAAAAGATTTAAATCTATGCACAGCTTGGCCACATGGGGTTTGTACTAGAAAGGATAACCCCTGGATAATACTGCCATGTTCTTGGAAATTATTATTTGTTTTTGTTTTCTTATATATTCTGTACTATTTATCTGGTTCATTTTTTCTTAAATAATGGCACTGCAAACAGATTTAAATGAAATGACAAAATATGATAATATGGGATTTAGTAAGTTTTGACTGCATTGGGGAAAAAAAAAAAGAAGATAGATTCAACGTGTGGACTATTTTTATATTCCGCTCTAGCCTACCTCTGTCCCAACTGAATGTGCACTTGTGCTGTCACATTTGGATTCCCAAGCATTTGGCTAACTCTCAGCTGTAGGAGTGAATAAAGAATTTGTGACTACCTCCAGTAAGGTAAAAGACCCCGTGTTGTCAGAATTTCCAGCCTACCTTGTGGTGTCCTAAGAGGAGGAAGCCTGGGCTCAGAGATCTTCCTGACTCATCACTGGCACCCACGTGTGGGAGACGTGGGCCAAACTAGGACATCGCTGCTGGTCAACAACAGTGTGGATCTAATAACCTGCAAGAGATAATTTTGTTCTGCTGTTTGCATTTGAATCATTGTTTTTACCTTGGCCAAATTATTCGGTATCTTTACTTACAAAATGGAGAATATTACTGGTAACTAGCCTCAAGTGGTTTGTGAAAAGTAAGTAAGATAATATATGCAAATTACTATGAGGACTGACCAGGATATAATAAGCATTCAATCATTGTCACCGTATTATTATTGTTTACTATTTTTACCTTAACTGTGGTTTTGTGTTAAATGTAACTTCATTTTTGCTTACTGACCCATTATTCCCAGTTATTCAAAGATTAGACTGAATTAATTTAGACAATCAATCAATAAAAAATAAATTAGAAAATTCATGAAATAGTTCTTTTACTGAACTGTGCTATCTCTTTGGTAGCCTCAGCATACACTTACTGATAGATACAATCCTTTTGGAATTTAGTGTTATTTACTTAATACTGAATTAAATACCTAAATTTGAAAGATAGCTTATATCCGAGAAAAAGTGTTATTACTCACAAAAATGCTAGTAACATCACTAAGATGGAACAGCTACCGTAGATGTTGTGAAGTTTAAATAATCTCTTTTGAGGATAAACATCTTAAATAACTGGGATTTAGATAAAAAGTTTGGTTATTGTCCAGTAAAGACTAGGTATTCTTAATTAAAGAGGGAAAAAAAAATCTGAATGGGTTTACTAAATAATGAAATATTATGAAACTCAAGGTTAACAAAATTACCAAATACAATGACAAAATTTTTGGCATAAATGTAATTGTTGATTGCTTTCAACGAGCATTGAATCTACATGTCTTAGTGACATCTTTTGCATAGACTCTTCATTGGGTTTTGACATTTTTACAAGATTATATTAGTTTTTATTACTAATTCATTGTTAAGAGCCAATATAAGTTCCTAGTCCTTATACACAAACCCCATGTAAGTGATACTTTCTTTCCTATCCTTGATGTTTCTCATTTTACCCAAAAGATAATATACCTGTTCTCTGACAATTCATTTCTGATAGCCTGATAACCCTCAGTCCCACCATGATCATTTAGTTTTAAAATGTTTACAGTGCAATATCTTGACCAAAACACTAACAGAGTGCTTCCTCTGTGGTCCCTTTTGTTGCTATGTTGAGGCGACATCTATTTGGTTCTATCCCTGGGTTTCCATGGAAATAATTTATAATTGTTGTCAAAGATGGACAGTCTGCATACATTTTAAATCAGGATAATGTAGAAACTTTTCATTAAAAAGAATAGTTCTGTCATTGTCTGTGAGAACCTAGTTCTAAGAAGCAATCCATGACATTGCGGTTCAACAACGGGCATCATTAGCATTAAACTTTCGTGAATGTTTTCAAGAATATTTTAAAATGTAATCCATCTTTTTGAAACTCCCTGGTATTCTATTACTTCTATAACAACTCTAATGTTATAGAAAACTAAGAAAAGGCTGCACATATTTATATTTTATTTTCATTATTCATTTTAAATCGGACTATAACTAAACACACACACATATACACACATGTTTAAATTTGGTAATCAGTTGATTTCTCTTTTGAATAATATCTGCTTATTAAGATATATTGGACAGAATACAACCAGTTTTCTTCAAATAGGCCAACAAATACCTATATTCAAAATTGTGTAAATTTTCCCTAACAGTATATATGTATATCCATGTGTGATCACAAATTTTCTAGATGTATTTGGTAAATTAAATTTCCTCCTTATGTAATATTTTGGGAAGTCTGTTAAATGAACTCACTCTTATGCTTAGAGATACCATTGTAATTATCTTTTAACTGTGAAGAATCTCAATACATTGGTAAGTGTGGCAAAACTGAAAATCATGTCACAATGATGAATTTCTTGGGTCGGCAATTTCCCTGAGTAATTGGTAAAAACAAATAATTGCACAGGGACTTACCAGGAAATTTTGTGCTCACTTAAAAAGTTGTTTTTTTCTGCAGTAAAAAGTATACAAATGAGATTTCCTTAGAATTTGCTACTCATAATATACTAGTCTCTTTCCTACAATGTGGCCACCACAATTAATAATAAATATAACTTGAATTTTAAGACATCACCTTCTTGGGGAGCTGATAACATAGTAGGGTAACCGGCTCAATCTAGTTTGCCCAGAATGTCCTGGTTTTTAAAATGGGTAATTCCATATCCCGGAAACCCCCAAATAAAGGCAAAGCAAGGTGATAAGTCATCATATAGCATACTTAGAAGTTTTATTATCTATTTCTATCTATCTATCATCTTTTTATGATGTATAGCTATGATTATCTTAATACTTTTTTATTTTCAATGATGGCAAGTATTATAACACCGTATTGGTGCTGTGGGCCTAACAGGATTACTTGTTTGTAAAGGGTCCCCTTTAAAAGGAGACTGAATTCAGTTTACCTCAGAAACACACCTTGCAGGGCAGAACCTGAAGCTGGCGTGATATTCTTCTGCCCCTGGAACCCTGTAGGTGGAGCCCTCAGCCAATTCCTAGGGTCTCTCCACACAGATTGACTTCCTTGGGGTAGATGATGATTGATTATGGTGGTTTCTTCATTACTTTAAACCTAATCAGTGCTTGGAGTAATTTGAGTAATGATTGCTCATTATTGGCAATTGTGAAGTTTAAGTCTTTCTTTTGCTTCACAAGGCAGCCAGTATAGAGAAATACTGGGAAACATCCCAGTTCACACACCGTTTTCAAGAACAGAGTGGGAATAAATGATTCACAAAGCTCAGTGATGGACAGGAAGTCATAAAGGTTTTGCAGAAGTTATATTACATATTTTCTTGGCAGGAAACAATGACATTTCCCACTAGATCAAATGTGATAATCAAAGAGACAGTTCTTACTGGATTTGAAAGCCATTCAGCCTTTTACTGAAATTCCCAAGTTCAATAAATCACACTATTTCATATCATATTGTGATACCACTCTGTCTTATAAATGAAGATCTATGATTCCTCCAACCAATTTGCTATTGTTAAAAAATATAATTAATGATACTAACATGTAAACCAATGCATTTTACATTACAACTTCTCAGATGGTGAATTTTTAAGGTGTTTCCCATCCTCTCTTTGGTTAAATCAAGTTTGAAAGTAAGTTTGCTTATATAGGATGATTGATTTACAGCCTTAAAATTGGCCACACAAAAGGGAGACCTTTTAGGCTGCTCAGCAAATAAATAATTTACAAAGTCATTAGATACCTAAGAATATTACTCGTAGTGGGTTTATCAAATTATTTTCCAATAAAGTTTGAAGACCCATGAATTCACAAGAGAAAGAAAATTATAAGAGACTGCATTCACAATCTCAAATTGCAGACAATGTTGCCTGTTTTTGTTTGTTTTGTGTGTGTGCACGGATGACGGGGCTAACATTCTCACAGTTGTGAAGGCTTTTATAGTTTTAAGGCCACCATAAACAGAGCTATTATCCATTAGAAAAGTTTTCAGTTTGATCTTTACATTTAAAAGATTTCTGTTTTTGTGTCTAAAGTCTACATTAGGAAAAATTTCAAAGATCCTTTAAAGATATAAAAGTATATTTGAATACATATTTTTGGATAAGATGTTCATAAAGATGTCATTTCTTCCAAAGTTAGACATTTAACCTAATCTCAAATGAGAATTTTAAAGTTAGAATTTTATTCTAGTGATAGATTTGTTATAAATTTAGTGTTAAAGAATAGAAAAAAGAAAGAAAGAAAGAAAGAAAGAAAGAAAATGGAAGGGAGATAAGCTTTCCCAGGCATCAAAACATATTATAAAGCTAGTTTTATAATTAAAGCAGTAGGGAAATGCTATACTAATAAATAGACAACCAAAGTAAGAGAATAGAAAATTGAGACAGAGACTTAATTGCATATGGAAATTTATTGCACAATAAAATGTAGCATCAAAATTAAGTAGAGAAAAAAGGACTTTTTCACAAAATGTCTTGGGATATATAGAAAGCCTTTTGGATTGGATCAATTTCTCAGAACTCATGCCAGGATGAATTCTAAGTGAATGGTGTACTAGAGGAAAACGTGAGAGAATTTCTTTATAAGATGGAAGGAAGAGGTGTAAATTTTCATAATTATGACTTTAAATCTGTAAGAAATAAGGAAAAAATTGATAAATTTGATTACTACACACATACACACACACAAAGTGAAAAGACAAATATCAGACAGGGAACACTTACAATTTATATCCCGGACAGAGTTTATCTCCCTAATATATAAATTATATATATAATATATATATTGATTATATATATATCCAATTTATAGATATATAAATGGAAAGGTAAATGCCAATTACCCATAAAAATGGGCTAGTAATATGAATAAAAAGGTCAAAGATTAAGAAATGCAAATATCCCATAATCGTATAAAATATACTCAAATTAAATGAATATTGAAACTAAATTGAGATATTTGTCACTCATAAAATTAGCAAAAATCAAAAACTTTGACAGTGCTTTCTTCTGGAGAAGCTGTGGTAAACAGTCACTCTTACACCTTGATAGTAAGAATATAAAATAGCTTGTACAAAGAGAAATTGGCAACATCTAGCAATTGACAAATGGCCTAGCATTTACCCTTTGTTCCAGAAATCCCACTTCTCAGAATCTATACATTGGCCAAAAGAAAACAAAAGAAAAACCAAACATGTGTAAGGCTATTCAATGTAGCACTATGTAATACCTATTTTTTTTATATGTGGGTGCTTATGTTTGTGTAAAAAACATGCTTTAATCTGAGAAGGAAGCTACATTTCTATCCCACCAGGTAGCACGCTAGTTAAAAAATCAAGTCAGACTTGGGCATTAGCATTGTTGAGATACTTGTACCGCATCTTATGGTTTAAAATTACTCTTGTTTGTGATAGTTAATTTAGCTTAATATCATTTCTCCATTTCTAATTTTTTTCTTTTGATTGAAGTGAAATTCACATACACAAAAATAACCATTTTAAAGTGTGCAATTTAGTGTCATTTAGTGCATTCATAATGTTGGTGCAACCATCACCTCTATTTCCAAAACCTTTATCACTCCCAAAAGAAATCCCCTACCAATTAATAAGCCACTCCCTTCTGAAAATTAAAAAAAAAGAAAGAAAGAAAACTGAGCTGGGAAGACTTTGTAGATGGAGATTCCATAGTCCCGATGTAGTGGCTGTTCATAAGTAAACAGTGGATGTTTGTATGAATCTTTAGCATGGCTCCTGCGGAGGCAGAGTCAGGCAATGATGCTGGTTGATGGTGAGAAAAGCTGGATTCATGGGCACTTGGTAAAGAACTCCAAGAACTTGAAAGCTTCTCTAAGATTGTATCATCCAGTGTGCTTAGGAACCAGACAGACTGAGTTCAAACCCCATTTTAGTCTCTCATTAACTTTGCAATCTTGGGCAGATTATTGAATCTCTCAGAGCCTCTATTCTTTATGTGTAGAACAGGACTAGGTATAAGCAGAAAGACAGAAGTGAGTCACATTATTTCATCTCTATGAGCAGAGAGACATAAATATTAACAGAACAGTTTATTCATGAGATCTTTTCTTCTCTCTTTCCTCCTTAAATGTGGCCTTTATAGTGCTTCACTTATCTGCATGATGATATCTTCAGCACATCACCTTATACATCACACTTACTGTGCTTACTCATTTAAACAAGTATCTGATTCTCTCTAGTAATTTATTATAGTCCCTCCAGGGTAGGGACTATATTTTATTTATCTCTAAAACACAGGTAGCCTTTGAAATACAATAATGCATCTTTGAATGACCTAATATATGATTCATTTTATTCTCATAAGAAGGAACAAAACTACATTAAGCAGAGACCATGTAATATTACTTTGTTCTATGGAAAGCAGTTAATTCTTGGGTGACATTTTATTCAAAGAGATGGGTAAAGCACCTGTTGATCCGTGCTCCTTTGGTAAGCACATGAGACACGTACGGGAGCAAAGTGAAGACCACGCACCCTCCATGTCTGAGTTGACATGGGAAAGCCAAAGGCCCAATGTCAGCGACATGCTGAGTGACTTAGAGGCTGCAAAACTGGAAGGCCATGAATTCTACATCTGATGTTATCACACTGCGCTATAGGCACCCTTGTGGTGGATAAGGCTTCCCTTCCAGAGGAGTTTCAGAGGTAATCCTGCTGCTTCCTGGAGGCTACAGTTTGTTCAAGACAGATTACAGAAACTAAAATGAGTTAAAAAATCTTGCTTCTTTTGGAGTATTGTATTGTTGAAAAGTATAATAGTACATTGTTCTGGTATTTTAATATTGTAATAGAATAAATTCATCATTTGAATGTAGGTCAGACATTACAAAACAAACAAACAAAAGCAAACAACTTTCTGACTGAAAGTTCAAGTACTTAACTTTGTATGTTTTAGTTATATACAATAAGGGGGAGAAAGTGAAAAGAAAAGTTCTATCTCTGAGATTTGAATAGAGATAAATCAAGCTCTAGTGGTATATTTTATTTTATTTCATTTTCACTTTAATTTTTTCTTAACTGACAGATAATAATTGTACATATTCATGGGGCACATGGTAATGTTTCCATATGTATAAAGTACAGTGATCAGACCAGCATGATTAGCATATTCACCATTTCAAACATTTATCATTTCTCTGTGTTGGGAATGTTCAATATCCTCCTTCTAGCTATTTTGAAACCATACATTATTGTTAACTATAGTCATCCTATAGTGGTATAGAACACCAGAACTTACCAATTCCTCTATTTAGAGTTTACCAAACATCAGAATTACAATTGCTTGTCATAGCACCTAAAACTCTCTCTTCTTATCTCAATGTCAAATCTTTTAAAAGATTTTAACACTAATAATAGCTAGTATTTAAATTAAATTAGAACTTTTATAATTTTTATCTCTATTATTTAATTATATTTTTGACACAACTCTGTGACATATTTATAGTATCATCAGCTCTATTTCATATTTGAAAAAAACAGGGACTACGAAGTGCATTCTTCACTGAGTTAGTCATGATCAGACCTAAATTTAAAGCCAGTTCTGACCCCAAATCTTTGATCTTATTTAAAAATCCTGCTTCCTTCTGCCTGAAATGATATTTTCAAATTTCTAAATGCAGGAAACATGTAAGTTTACCAACAGTGTTGCCCATTATCATATCACTTAAAAAGAACACTGTCAATGATTCTGGGAAGATGGCAGGGAAGGAAGCACTAGGAATGTCTCCCCACTTAGACAATAATTATACTAGCAGAATCTGTCTGATATAACTACTTTGGAACTCTAGAGGCTATTGAAGGCTTGCAACTTCCAGGGGGAGGATTGTACTGAAAATTGTGGTTAATTTCAGTCAATTTCAGCTCTTAGCACAGTAGCAGCTACTCATTCACCCCCAGGCCCATGGTAGGCAGCTGTTCACGTATTCCTGGAGGAACTTGCAGGTACCTTATAGGAGCCAGGGTGAAAAGAGGACCCTGTCCTCCTAATTTTGGGGATCTGTGCTCTGGTCACTTATTGCTACTTATGATCAAAGAGGTACAGACCAAAAGACAGGTAGTTGTTTCATCTATCCTCATTGTGACAAGTCCCTCCTCCTCCAGCTAAAGTGACTTACAGGGGATTTAAAGGGTTAGTGCCCATTCACCCCTCCATTTTTATCTTCTTCCCTCTTTTGGGATTCAGACATTAAAGAGTAGGACATTCAAAAGCAACTGCATATAGAGGGAAAATTAGAAAGTAACCGCACATGTCCAGGGAAAGGCACAGGCTCAAAAATGACCTAAGAAAACCTTGTATACACCAGGCTGAACCTTGGCATAGAGTCAGCCTAATTAAAAAAGCAACAAAACCCAACAAACCCTGGAAAGGGGAAATATCTTATTTTCAAAGTTACCACATTATATCCAGTATTCAACAAAAAATTACAAGCCATACAAAGAAATAGGAAAGAATGGCTCATTCAACAGAAAAAAATAACAGAAACTGTCCCTGAAAAAAACCCTGATGGCAGATCTATTAGACAAAGACTTTAAAACACTTGTCTTAAAGATACTCAAAAAACTAAGAGAAGGCATGGACAAAGTCAAGAAAATGATGTAGGAACTAAATGGAAGTATCAGTAAAGAGAAAGAAAACATATAAAGAAGCCATAAAGAAATTCTGGAGCTGAAAAGTACAATAACTGAAATGAGAAATTTACTAGAGTGATTCAAAGGCCAATTTGAGCAGGTAGAAGAAAGAATCAGTTGACTTGAAAATAGAATATGGAAGTTAGTAAGTCTGAGGAACAGAAATAAAGAAGATTGAATAGAAATGAAGAGAGCCTAAAGGACCTGTGCTACAGACTAATGTATTGTGGGAGTCCCAGAAGAAGATAAGAGAGAAAAAGGAGCAGGGAGATTATTTAAAGAAATAATGGCTGAAAAGAAAAGTTCTGAAATTTGATAAGAACCATGAATAAAGTAGTTCCCCTTACCTGTGGTTTCATTTTCTGTGGTTCCAGATATCTGCAGTCAATCATGGTCCAAAAATAGGTGAGTATAAACAATAAGATATTGAGAGAGAGAGAGAGAGAGCACGTGCATGCATGAGAGAGAGATGAGACCACATCCACATAACTTTTATTACAATATATTGTTATGATTGCCCTTTTCATTATTAGTTATTGTTGTTCACCTTTTACTGTGACTAATTTATAAATTAAACATTTTCATAGGTGTGTATGTATAGGAAAAAGCACAGTATAGTATATGTAAGGTTTGGTAGTATTCATGGTTTCAGACATCCACTTGGGGGTTTTGAATATATTCCCCATGGATAATAGGGGACTATTGTATAAACATCCAAGAATTTCAATGAACTCTACAAAAGATGAACTCAAAAAGACCCAAAAGGAGACACATTATTATCCAACTGTTGAAAGTCAAAGATAAAGAGCGAATCTTGAACAAGAGAAAAGTTACTCTTCACATACAAATGATCCTCAACAAGAATATGAGCAGATCTCTCATTGGAACTTTGACAGCCAGGGCAATGGGCCAATATATTAAAAGTCATAAAAGAAAAAAGATTAAAAACCAAGAATCCAATATTCAACAAAACTTCCCTCCAAAAGTGAGAAAAAAATTAGAACATTCTTAGATAAACAAAAGTTGAAGGAGTTTGTTATCACTAGACCTACCCTCCAGGAAATGCTCAAGGAAGTCCTGCAGGGTGAAATGAAAAAAAAAAAAAAAAAAAAAAGCTAGACGTTAACTCTAAGCCAGATGAAGAAATAAAGATCTTAATAAAGGTAACACATAGGACACTATGAAAACTGGTATTATTGTAACAATGGTTTATAATGCCACTTTTTGTTTTCTACATGATATAAGAGATGAGTAAATTTTAAAAAATAGTCTAAAAGCTAGTGTTATCAAAACTTTGGTTTGTAACTACACATTTTGTTTGCTACATGATTTAAGAGACTAACGCACGTTAAATAATTATTAGTTTATGCTTGGGGGGACAGAATGTATAAAGATATAATTTGTGACATCAACAGCCAAAAGGGGTTGGGATGGAGCTGCAAAGAAGCATAGGTTTGGGCATGTTATTGAAGTTAAGCTGGTAGAAATTCAAATTAGAGTATTATAATTTTAAGATTTTAAGTGTAATCCCCATGCTAACCAAAAAGAAATTAGCTATAAAATATATACTAAAGGAAATGTGAAATTGAATATTTCACTACAAAAAAATTAACTAAACACAAAAGAAGACAGTAATTAGGAAATAAGGCACCAAAAAAACTTTAAGGCATATAGAAAATAAATAGCAAAATGACAGAAAGAAGTCCCTTCTTATCAATAATTACTATAAATAGATTCAACTTTCTAATCAAAAGAGAGATTGATGGAATGGATTAAAAAGAAAGGTCCAACTATATACAGTCTATAAGAGACTGACTTTAGATCCAAAGACACAAATAGATTGAAAGTGAAAGAACAGAAAAAGATATTTCATGATAATTCTACCTAAAAGAGAGCATAGCTGGCTATTCTAGTATCAGACAAAATAGACTTTAAATTAAAAAAAATTAACAAGAGACAAAGAAGAGAATTTTATACAGTATTAACAAAAGATTTAATACAATGAGAAGCTGTAATAGTTATAAATATTTATAAAACTAATGACAGGTCATCAAAATATATGAAGCAAAAACTGTCAAAGCTGAGGGGAGAAATAGACAGTTCTGCAATAATAGTTGTATACTTTAATACTCCACTCTCAATAATGAATAATTATTACATACTCAATAATGGAGTATGTAAGTAATGAAATAGAGGACTTAATGCAACAAACCAATTATGTCTTACGAACATACACAGAACACTCTACTCAACAACAAGAGTATATGTATTCTTCTCAAGTACACATAGGACATTCTCCAGGATAGACCATATGTTAGGTGACAAATTATTAAATAATTCTCAACAGATTTAGAAGGTAAATATTATACAAAATGTCTTCTCTAACCACAATGGGATGAAGTTAGAAATCAATAACAAAAGTAAAATTGGAAGATTCACAAAATAGTGGAAATTGAACAACACACTGAAACAACCAATGGATCAAAGAATAAATCATAAGGTAAATTAGAAAAATACTTGGAGATGAAAGAAAATGAAAACACAGTATACCACAACTTATGGAATGCAGGAAAAATGGTAGTAAGAGGGTCATTTACAGCTATAAAAATGAGAGATCTTAATTTAACAACCTAACTTTACAACTTAAGGGACTAGAAAAAGAATAACAAACAAAACCCCAAACTAGCAGAAACAAGGAAATAATAAGATTATAGTAGACATAAACAAAATAAAGAATAGAAAAACAATAGATAAAATAAATGAAATCAAAAGTTGGTTTTTTAGAAAGATCAAAAAAATCAACAAACTGTTAGTTATATAAACTAAGCTCAAAAGAGAGAAGACTCAAATTACTAAAATAAAATTTGGAATATTACCACGAATTCCACAAAATTATAAGGATTGTAATAATATGAACAACTGTATGCTAACAAATTATACAACTTAGATGACATAGACAATTTCTAGAAACACAAAACTTACCAAGATTAAATCACAAAGGTACAGAAAATCTAAATAGTAAGGAGATTAAATCAATAATCAAAAATCATCTGAAAACGAAAAGCCCTGGACATGATGTTTTCACTGATAAATTCTACCAAACATTTAAAAAGAAGTAATACACATCCTTTCAAATTCCACCCCCCCTCCAAAAAAAAAAGAATTGAAGAGAAGGGGACACTTTTTAACTTGTTCTATGAGATCAGAATTCCCTGATATCAAAGCAAGACAAAAATACTACAAGAAAATTAAACTATAGAACAGTATCCTTTGTGAACATTTTGCAAAAATCCTCAACAAAATACTAACAAACCAAATTCAGCAGCATATGAAAAGGACTATATACCATGGCTTGGAATTCAAGGATGGTTCGACATATGAAAATGGATCAATGAAATATATCACATAAATAGAATGAAGAAAAAAATATTATTATCTGAATTGATGCTGAAAAAGCATTTGACAAAATTCAACACCTGTTCATAATAAAAACACTCAACAAACTAGAAATAGAGAAAAACTACATCAACATATTAAAAATCATGTGTAAGCTATCCACAGAGATGATCATACTCAATGGTGAAAGACTGAAAGCCTTTTCTCTAAGATAAAGAATAAGGGAAGGATTCCAGCTTTCATCACTTCTATTGAACCTAGTATCAGAAGTTCTAGCCAGAGAAATCAGGCAAGAAAAAGAAATAAAAGGCATTGAAATTGGAAAAGAAGAAATAAAATTATTTCTATTAACAGATGACATAAGCTCAGGTGTAGAAAACCCTAAAGATTTCACTAAAAACTGTTAGAACTAATACATGCATTCAGCAAAGTAGCAGGATAAAACATCGATGCTCAAAAATCAATTGCAATGTTCACTAACAATGAACAATCTAAGAAGAAAATTACAAAAACAATTCTATTTACACTACCATCAAAAACAATAAAATACTTAGGTATTAACTTAACCAAGGAAGTGAAAGACTTGTATAATGAAAACTATAAAACTTTGCTGAAAGAAATTAAAGAAGATATAAATAAATGGAAACACATCTCATGCTCATGAATTGGAACACTGAGTATTGTTAAGATGTCAATACTACCCACAGTGTCCTATAGCTTCAACGCAATCTCTGTCAGAATCCCAATGAGCATTTTTTGTAGAAATGGAAATATTCATCCTAATAGTCATACGTAATCTCAAGAGACCCTGACTACCCAAAATAATCTTCAACAAAAAAAACAAAGCTGGAAGACTCATATTTCCTGATTTCAAAACTTACTATAAAGCCACACTTTTAATTTTTTTATTTTTAGAGATGGGGTCTCACTCTGTCACCCAGGCTGGAGTACAGTGGTGTGATCTTAGCTCACTGCAGTCTCAAACTCCTGGACTCAAGCAGTCTTCCCGCCTCAGCCTCCCAAGTAGCTCAGACTATAGGCATGTGCCACCACATCCAATTAATTAAAAAAAAAATTTGTAGAGATGGGGTCTCACTATGTTGGCCAGGCTGGTCTAGAACTCTTGGCCTCAAGGGATCCTCCTGCCTCAGGCTTCCAAAGTGCTGGGATTACAGGTGTGAGCCTCTGCGCCTAGCCCAAATCTACCTTAATCATCATAGTGTGGTACTGGCATAAAGACAGACATATAAACCAATGGAATAGAATAGAGAGCCCCAAAATAAATCCTCTCATATATGGTCATATAATCTTTGACAAGGGTACCAACACCATTCTATGGGGAAAGGACAGTCTTTTCAACAAAAGGTGCTGCAGAAACTGGATATCCAGATGTGAAAGAATGAAATAAGGCCTTTGCCTGACACCATATACAAAAATTAACTCAAAATGGATCAAAGACCTAAATGTGAGACCCCAAACAATAAAACTTTTTCAGGAAAACATTGGGCAAAAGCTTTACAACCTTTGATTTGGCAGTGACTTCTTGGGTATGACACCAAAGGCACAGTCAACAAAAGAAAATATAGACAAATTGGACTTCGTGAAAATTTTTAAAAACATTGTATATCAAATTCCACTATTAACAGAGTAAAAATGCAATCCACATAATGGAAGAAAACATTTGAAAATCACATGTCTGAAAAAATATTAATATCCAGAAAACATAAAGAACTCCTAAAACTCAGAAACAAAAAGGAAACTAATTCAAAATGTGCAAAACATGTGAATAGATATTTCTCCAAAGAGGATGTACAAATGGCCAAAAAGCACACGAAAAGATGCTCAAAATCACTAATGATTAGGGAAATGCAAACAAAACTACAGTAAGATACCACCTCACATGCATTAAGATGGCTGCAATAAAACGAAACAAAACAAAACCCAAAAAATAACAACTGGTGGTAAATATGTGGAAAAATTGGAACCCTCGTGCGCTGTTGTTGAGAGTTTGAAAATCTTCTGTGGAAAACAGCACAGCGGCTCCTTAAAAAATTAAAAATAGAATTACCATAGAATTCAGCAATTCCCCTTCTGGATATGTATCCAAAAGAATTGAAAATAGAATCTTGAAGAGATATTTGTAAACCCATGTTCATAGCAGCTTTATTCACAATAACTAGTACATGGAAGCTATCCAGGTGTACGCTGACAGATGAATAGGTAAGCAAATGTGCTATATACATACAATGGAATATTACCCAGCCTTAAAAGGCAAGAAAATTCTGACATATGCTAAACATAAATGAACCTTGAGTAAAGTAAGTAAAATATGCTAAGTAAAATAAAACAGTCACAAAAAGACAAATACTGTTATGATTCCACTTATAGGATATAACTACAGTAGTCGAAATCATAGAGGCAGAAGTAGAATGGTGGATGCCAGCGGCTCAGGGAGGCGGGGTGGGGAGTTAGTGTTTCATGCACACAGAATTTCAGTTTTACAGGATGAAAACAGTTCTGGGGATGAACGCTGGTGAGGGCTGCAAAACATTGCGAAGGTATTTGATGCCGCTGAACTGAATACATAAAATGGTTAAGATGGTAGATTTTATGTTATGTATATTTTACAAACTGGATAAATATATAATGAACGAATGAACAAAAAACAACAGTGCAGCAACCAAGACAGATTAAAAAGGGATCTCTATACTGGCATCTCTTGAAGAATGTTTAAGGGAATTTCATTCACAGCACAATCTCCTTTCCTTTTCTATGCGATTCTGTTGCATCTACCAAGTACTCCACAGACACACCCGCTGCAGGTTCCCTAAATCCTCCCCTTACGCCAGTGGCGAACCCACATGGCGGGGAGGTGTCTCCCACGATGCAAGCAACAAGGGGATGCTTTCTCAATGAAGCATTTTAAGACAATAATAAAACCAGCTTAACCTGGGTCTACCTTTGACCATTACCACACACCGGTAATTCTAAACAACCTCAGTAATACAATACCTCTCCATGTCCAAACACTTCCCACCTCCCGCCCCCTTTTCCGTTTTTGTTCTGCTACTGCCTGACACCCAGGCCACGTGCTTTGCTTCCCACCACACTCTCAGCCCTTTTTAAGTTCGGCCCCATTTCCTACAGCCTTTTTGATTCTGCCCTTTTCTATCCATCCTGCTAATTCTACATCCCAAAATGGGGAGAACCACGCTCCTGGCGCATGACTCCCCGTGGATACTTGGTAGAACGGTGTGGAGATCGAGTCAGGAGAAGCATCTCATCAAGGCAAAATTATCTCTAGGCAGTGAGGAGTGTGGGGAAAAGGGAGATTAAGACAGGACATTCGCACATAAAGGAGTCAGTCCTTTTAGAGCCAAATGATCCCCCCCAAACTGAGGGACCAAGGGGCACAGTGTCAATACTGGCACTGAAGAGCAAGCAGGGTCCAAAAGGGAGGTGGGCCGTGGAGGGTGTATAGAAGATAAGGATCTCCAAGTACACTGATTTGATCTTTACAAATTATACGAATGCATCAAATTATCTCATGTACCCGAAAACTATGTACCTCTATTACACATCAATAAAAAAATTTATAATTTTAGAAAAAAAAAAGGAAAGAAAAGAAGATGAGGGTAATAGTGTCACCCTAGGTGATCTTCTTGGTGGGAAACAGTAGTATCCATGGCCTTTCATATGAGGGAGCATCTGTGGTTTCTCTGATATAATTTCTTATTAAAAGGCAATGTTTAGATTTATTTTTGTAGCAATGCATTCTACTCTGTAGAAATGATCCTGTGGTTAATACTCCACCAATTTTCGAGGATATTTCTGGACAACTATTCCACATCCTCTGTGCATCTGCTACCTCTCACTACTTGATGTTTATCATGTGCAGTTCACATTCAGAGCCACATGCCTCTGGTAGTTCAATCTCTCTTGTCATTTTTTACCTTTTGAAACCTCCTTCTCAAATTGAAGCCTCTGCTCATATGTCCGTTTCTTTATCGATATCTACTGATAGCATTAGTTAGAATTCATGAAGCATATTACTTATATCATTATTATATTGCTTACGGCTTTATTATCTAAATATTTACTGTGGTATTTTTGAC
This sequence comes from Daubentonia madagascariensis, assembly GCA_023783475.1. NCBI lineage: Eukaryota > Metazoa > Chordata > Mammalia > Primates > Daubentoniidae > Daubentonia > Daubentonia madagascariensis. The sequence continues at coordinate 23,530,696 of JAKFHU010000144.1, read as the reverse complement.
CTGAGCAAAGAATTAATAATAAGGAAATTCTATCAATTCCTTACACGAAATTTGAATTGTGAATTCGAAATTCACAATACGAACTCTCTTAAGATTTTGAGGCATTTCTTTGCAGTCTTTATCTATGCATATTTTATCACAAAGTTTAAAGTATGCTATTCATGTGAGTTTGTTTTGATTTTTTTAATGTTTTATTATAAATATTTTGTCTGTTTATTTAAAAGTTTTGTAGGCATGTGGTTTCATGGGTGCATGATATTCCCCTGTTTTTAGATGTGAAGGATACTTACAACTATAGGTGGTTCCCATAGTAACTGATGCTGCTCACAATTTAATATCTTATTATTAATATAATATATTTCCCAAGTAAAAATGCTAGGGCAGAGCATTCAATTAGATATTTAAAAATATTTCCTAATTTAGTAGGTGAGTGGGTATCTAAGGTGCTGTGGTTGATTTGTCACCACCAAATCTCAATATGAAATTTGATACCCAGAGTGGAGGTGTTCGGAGGTGGGGCCTAGGCCTAGAGGCAGCTGTTTTGGTCATGGGGGTGGATCCCACATGAATGGCTTGGTGCCATTCCCACGGTAATGGATTGCTTCTTGGGGGAATAGATTATTTCCTGCAAAAATGGGTTGTTATAAAGCCAGGATGCCCTTGTGTTTGGTCCTTCTTTGCATGTGCCCATTTCCTCTTTGAGCTTCTCCCCCATGTTCTGGCACAGCACAGATACCCTCACCAGAGCCGAGCAGACACTGGTGCCATGCTGGTACAACCTGCAGAACTGTGACCTAAATAAACCTCTTTTCTTTATAAATTAACCAGTCTTAGGTATTCCTTTCTAGCAACACAAACCAGACTGAAATATAAGGAAATACTTGCTTAATCAGCTATATGCCCTAATTTAAATCAATGTCTTACAATCTTAAACATTAGTACACTTAAGCAATGGGTTCTATGGTTGTTCTTATATTTCTTTTAGCAGGTCCTTTTGATTTTTTTAAACCAGGGAATCAAGTAAAAGAGTTAAATTTACTTTTTCATAAATAATGAAGTTAAGCATTTATCTTTTAAGTTTATTTGTTATTTGTATTTCCTTCAATAAAACTTATTTTGAACTGGGATAGAGTTACTCCAATGAAAACTTATTTAGGGCTGTGGGTTTAGATATATAAGACAAGTCTGACATACAAGAGTGAGGGAGGTTTGAGGAAAGATAGATAGAGGCAATGAGCAGCCCCAGAGAGAAAAATCTCCAGAAAAGTATCTACTTCTATGACAATCTCAACTCCTGTGTTAAGGAAATCAGTGGTGCCAGAAGACACTGTTGCTGACGTAACTCTGATGTGCCCATACTTCATTCCCAAATGCGCACACACGGTGCATGCAAACACACACACACACACACTGCAAAGGCCACGACTGGTTTTTACACAGTTATGTTAATAGAGAAGATCAAGAACTCCATCTAGGAGAGAGACAGAAATAGAAAGGGATTTAAGGGGACCAGAGATCAACGTCATGTTGACATCGCTGTGGACAGCTTAAATAGAATATATCTTTGTTGGTGGAATTACAGTACCAGGTGGCCTAAGGGAAAGAGGCATAGAAAAGAAGACCAGAGAAGAGCAGAGGTGAAAACAGATGACTGGGAATATCAGAGGTTAAGGGAAGGTAGGCACCCCCAGGGTATTCATGAGCAGTTCATGGCAGTGGAGACGTGTCATCAGCTCAAGGTGGCAGGGGCGGGGGGCAGTAGAACCACAGGCAGTGACACACATACCCTCCTCCCCTACCTTGGAGATTTCTACAGAGACTACTGGATAAGGTCCTGCCACTTGATGGGTGGAAGCTATTGTTCCAATGGATTTAGAGACCAATAATGGAAGTCCTTATTTAGAAATCACGGACCATTGGGGCTTAAAATGGTAAGATCTGAATATCTAGATCTTACCATTTTAAGTATATGTAAATCAATTCATCTATTCATTAAGTTTCATTTGTTCTATCAATCAACATATGTTGTATAGCTATTATTTACCAAGCAATGTTCTAAGACCTGGTAATGGCGTAATAATAGACATAGAGAATAATGGGAAAGAAAGTTGTTTAGAAACTTGCTCCCATATATGACCAATTGTTTTTCGACAAAGGCACCAAGGTAATGCAATAGGGGAAAGCATGGTCTTTTTCAACAAATGGAACTAGAACAACTGGATAGCCATATGGAAGAAGAGTTAACTTTGACCCTTTCCTTACATCATATGAAAAATGACTTCTAATTGGATATTGAACTTACAGGCAAATGCTAAAAGTATAAAACTTCTAGAAGAAAACTTAAGAAAAACCATTTAAGATCTTGGGATAGGCAAATGATTCATATGAAATGAAAAATATAAGCCATAAAAGAAAAAATGATATTATACTTCTTTCAAATATTAATGTTTCCAGAATATGTAACATCTACAACTAAATAATAAGATAGACAATCCAATAAAAATGAGCAAAATATTGAACAGACACTTCCTAATAAAAGACGTGTTAACTGCTAATAAAGACAAGGAGAGATGCTCAGCATTGTTAAACATGAGAGCAGTGCAAAGTGTAACCTCAGTGAGACACCGTTACATACATCCTAAAGTGGCTAAAATGAGAAAGAGTGACATTATCAAGTGTGGTAAGGATGTGGAGCAACTAGAACTCTCATGTATTTCTCACAGGTGTGTAAAATGCTAGAAAACAATTTGGCAAATTTTTGTAAAGTTAAACATAAATGTGTCATATGACCCAGCATTTCCATGCCTTGCTATATATGCAAGAGAAATAAAATGTGTGTCCACACAAAGACTTGCATATCAATATTCACAGCAGCCTTATTCATAATACCGCTATACTGAAAATAATCCAAATGTCCATCAATGGGTGAATATATATACATCCATAATATGGAATAGTATGGAGTAATTAAAAAAATGAATGATTAATATGGGCAACATCATGGGGGAATCTGAAATACATTGTGCTGAGCAAAAGAAACTAGATGCAAAAGAGAACCATATTACTTAGGGTTCTCCAGAAAAATGGAACCAATAGGATATATATGTGTGCATATGTGTGTGTGTATCCATATATATATATTTTTATATATGAAGAAATTTATTATAAGGAATTGGTTCACACAATTATGAAGGCTAAGCAGTGCCATGATTTTCAGTCTGTGAGCTAGAGACCCAGGAAAGCCAGTGATATAATTTCAATCTGAGTTTAAAGTCCTGAAAACCAGGGAAGTCAAGGGTGTAAATCCTAGTCCAAGGGCAGCAGAAGTCCTATGTGCCAAGTCAATTAGGCAGGCTGGAAGCAAAAGGAGTGAGTTCTTCCTACCTATGCCTTTTTGTTCTACTCAGGCCCTCAAAAGATTGAATGATGCCCATCTATAGTGGAGAAAGCAATCTATTAATACTTTACTAAGTCCACTGATTCAAATGCTAATCTCATCCAGAAACATCCTCGGAGACACACCAGTAATAATATTTAATCCGAGCACCCACTGGCACAGTTTAGGTGACACATCAAAAGTATATACTGTATGATTCAAATTATGTGATACTTCAGAAGAAAGGAAATTTAATTCATAGAGTCAAACACCAGACCAGGGTTTCCTAGGACTCAGCCTGTTGGGGAAAAAGGAAATTTTTAGGGTAACAGAAATATTATATATCTTGATTATGGTGGTAACTACATAAAAGTATACGTTCATCAAAACTCACTGAACTGCATATTTAGGGTGGGTACATTTTACTGTATGTAAATTATATTTCAAAAAAGTTTATTAAAAAGAAACATTCTTATACTTTAGCAAATGCTGATAAGATTCATGAGTAAAATTCTCCCACTTAATGACTCTCATTCACTAATGAGTAAAATTTTATATACACAGGTAAATTCACTTTTGTCAAAATAAAGTGAAAAATTTCAGTTTTGGTAATTTCTAAGTTACTGGCTTCTCTTGCTAAACTCAAATATATATAGTTCATAAACTACAGATCAAAGAACTACATTTTGCCATTGGTTGGAGACTATTTTTATCCTGTTTAAAATAATTAAGTTAAAATGTGAGTTTTAGAAATGTTTGTAAAGCAAAGATTGATAATAAAAAAATTGTGATGGGTTTTAAAGGAATTTTTATTACTTGTTTATTCTATTCTGAAAATAGTTTAAGATTATGAATCAAAACAATTCAGAGCTTTTACATATTAACACGTGAGAATAAACTTCATTAAAATTTCTGTATCTTTTATATTGAACCTATATTTGTGATCAAATACCCAACAATAAATGAAAGGCTCCATAAATTCTTTAATAAACTTACTTTCATCTTTTAAAAATAATAACTATAACAACTATGTTGCTACACAAATGTTTATGGTGTGACACTAAGTGAAGAGAAAACAAAGTATATAAAATAGTATAGGCGGTAGAGTGTTGTAAATTTACATGTATGTTTATAAAGACTAAGAGTGTATACAAAAGTAAAAAGTTCTTCTACTGTTTGTTGAGTTGTAGATACTTTTTGTTTTTCCTTTTCCCAAGCTTTATTCGGCATTATACAATTTTTATCCTATAAATGATATTGAATGCAAAATTCCTGATATATAGTAGTACTTAAGGAATGTTGGCTTCTTTCCACTTTCAAAAGATTGGAAATAGAAACCCAAGCCTGATGTCAATCAGTACTGGGTTTGACTCCTCTTGGAACAGTTTAGTGCCTCTGTAGTCTGGGGAATGTTATATAAACTACCTAATCCTAAATCCCCTGCACCATGGAATAAGGTTAGTGACAGCATCCACCACTGAATGCTGTCGTGAAGGTTGAATAGGATAGGGCACTTAGAAAGGTGCATAGCACACATTAAGTGCCCAATAAATATTTTCTAAGGGCAATAATAGTAACAGCAATGGTAATAACAAGAGTGGGAAAGATTTAAAAAATGCAATAGCTGTGCTTGAAATTAAAAAAAGGATAAGGGATGTTGTAATCATAATTTCCCTCAAAGTTTAGCTTTTTAACCTTTAGTTGCTGTTTATGACGAATCATCTGGGTGTTCCAGTTCAAATATACGTGATTAGAAATAGCATAACAAGAAGCCTAAGTGCTGAATTAAATTCAACAATCTGCCTGCAAATCATTTGATTGGGAAAGTTATTATAGGCTCCCTCTAACAAAATATCTAATGTAACTGACCATCTAATGGTATGATTTTTATTTGTATCCAGATCTTAATTCTAGGAAATTATTTAGGTGTAAATTAGGGCAGAATATTTTGACTCTTTTAGACTGTAATGATATAAATTTCCGAAGTAGCTATGTTTTTAAATTTACTTTTTATGTTCCAAACTTAGATTTTTTTTTAACTGAAATGAGATGTCTATTGCCAACCAATGATGAATATGCCCCATCTAACTCTTTCCTCTTTAAAAGTTTTATTTGATCTTGAGTAAATTTGGTAACTGTGTACAATAATAGAACCTTAAAATAAGAAACAATACAAGTGATCCCATAGGGGCATGCTCCCATTTTAGAGAGACATTTTCTAACAGTCCCCAATCATACATATAGCTCCAGCTTAGGACTTCTGTCCTGGCATTCTTCTCCCCACACCAAAGTGTGCTGGGCTCTAGGAAAGGCAACACAAAATTGCATCATGATTGAATTCCTTATCATGAACCCAGGAAGAGAAGCAACAGCTAAGATTCCCAGTGGAAATACATTTTGAGACTTGTAATGAATTTCAATGGAATTTTATAGAAATTATGGACCTAAATGGTTCATATTGAAAAGTGGCTACCTATTATGTTCAAAAATAATCTTTATACTTAAGATCAGTAGATGTTCTCTGAGTGTCATTCAAGGTGATATAAATTTTTTGGCATAAAAACAATGCAAACGCACTTGCCTATTCACTCTGTTGGCACATTTCAACTTCTGCCATAGCCCTGGCCAGGCTGTCGCATCCCCATTTGTGCTTCCAGAAACGAATGCACGTGATGTCTAATTTCAGAGTTCCTGAGCCCTCAGTTCTGGAAGGCTCAGAGTTCTCCCACTTCTAACATGTCGAGAAAAAACTATTTACAACTACAGAAATGATTAATTGCATTTATCATCATCATTATCAGTTTCTAATGATTATTCCCGGAAGAAAGAGATGAGGAATAAATGCTGCCCTGAACACAAGATTCCTCCTGCCAGTGAACTTCCTGATGTGACAACTACAATTTAAAAGCCAATTACTTGCAACAACTGTGGTTCTTGGTCTCGTTGAGCTCTATCACCCATAAGGAAGTTTAAGGTGAGAGAAGACATGTCTTACTCATAAAGCGGAATTCATATCCATCTTTTCTTCTAACTCCAAAAAAAGAATACCTTCTCTAAACATTACTTACATATGTCTCAGCACTGTAAGTCATCCTAAAAGTGAGAAGTTCTTTGAACTTGGCTGCCATGTTGGTTCATCCAGGGAGGGACGTGGAAATACAGTCATTCCTGAGGAAGCAGAAGATAGATTGGAGACAAAACTGGGCTTTGGGTTATACTTTCTGTGCTCTGAATCAAGCTTTATCACTGCTGGAAGGGGGCCACCCAAGTCAGTGTCAGTCAGTTTTGGCTTTTCTAATATTTATAAGAAAAGAATTCTAACAAACAGAAACTTGCATTAGGAAATATACCAGCAGCATAATACCAATAGTTACCTATGAATGCTATTTTTCTATTGTTCCTTAGCAACTACATTCTTACTATAAGCAGAAATATTTTATTATTATTGTAATTCGTTTAAATTTAAATTTATTAAGTAATATGACTCACCCAAATAACTATGATATAATTATTATACATTCATTTATCAGAGACATTGACTTCTTTTTTGTGTGTGTTACAGCCTCAAGAGTTTTGTTTCTGAAGTTCCACGTCCAGGGCACTAGGGTTACCTGAAGGGCCATTCTCTAGTTTTTGGATCTGATCTGCACAAGCAGAGGTTATAAAGATAATGCCACTGGGGAGAGGAGAAATCTTGAATCTAAGCTAAAGTTAGTTTTAATCAAACTTCTTTTTTTCTTCAAAATTAGCATTTCCTCTTCCCCTCTGACTGCCCCCTTTCTTCCTTGCTTCAGTAAAATATGTAAAATATCACACACGCCACTGTTAACAAATAGGTACTCCTATTTAATCACTTAGAAACTGAATTAATTGATGCTAAATAAATAAATGTGCTGAATACAACATGGCATAGTCACGATACTTCCATTGCCAGGATGCATATCCAAGGAATTTGAATATCTTCTTCTCTCCTTTCCTTCTTATCCCCATGCTACAAATAAATAAATGAACAAATAAATAAATAACCTGTAGAAAATACATCATGTTTTGACTCTTGCTTTAAACAAATTAAACCTTCAAACTGTTTGACATTTTTCTGTCTCCCATCCTGATAAGAATAAGCTGTGGGAAGCAAACTTTTTACCTCAGGTGGATTTGAGGAGTGATTTGAGCCATTTCTAGCACTATTTTTATCAGCTTTGGTGAAAATAAGCTATTAGTGCTTGCTGTGAAGTCAAGGCAATCAGCCTCTGAGGATGACATAATATTGCACAGTATGTCATAAAATTCTGCATGAGGACTAGTGTGCCAGTGATGTCAAATGGCAGCAAAACTCTGCAATGTTCAATAATTGCTTGGATTAGTAAAACTGTTATGCAGTCTTCTTTCTTGATTCCTAGTTGATTGATGCAGAGCTCAAGTTTAAGCCTGGAAACACTCAGAAACCACAAGACACACAGGATACCTCCCCAAAAGAACTGAGGCTTTTTTTTTTTTTTGCAAACTATTTCCAAATGGCGCACCTCAGTTAACCCTGCTCAAAATGCAACCCATGTTAGCAGGTGGAAGCAGTTTAGCAGGGCATACCTTCTCTGTCAAGTGTCTGAAAAATGATTTTGAATCACAAGTGCCACAAAGAACAGTAAATGTCACCAATTAGGGATTAAAATATCACATTCAGCAGAGGTTTGAGCATTTTCCTGACAAGGGCCTAGAACTTTACCCGAGATGAAACTTTTATTTAATCTCATCACTCTGGTCAAATGAGTTAAGTGTCCACCCCAGAGTGAGAGTTCAGGTTCTGTGGATTTCTAGCATTGTTCTACAGGTATTGCTTACCCCAAACTTGCTATTTTTACCTGGACACTTGTTAATAACCATAATGTCTCTGTATTACTCATATGAGAATCTCTAGGAGATGGGTCTGGGAATGAGTATTATTACCAAGGGCCCCAAGAAGACGTGTTTGGGAAAATCTCAGCATGTCATTGTCAAAGGATTCCTATTAAAAAAATAGGATATGGCTATAATTCTTATCTAATCCCATAAGAAAAACAACTTTAAATAGCAGCAAAATAAAAAATGAAGGTTAAAGGTGAGAAAGAACATCTTTAACATTATTTTTGAAAACTGCAAACATGAAATCTTTTTAAATGGGTAGAATAATCATTCAAATGTTCACATTTTACATCTTAGGTCTCAGCTCTTGAAAGTATAGGCTCATCAAACATAGTGGTAGAGTTACCATAAAATAAAAATCATTAATTTAAAATGAAATAGTGCAGCAAGTCCTACCCCTTACCCTTTAAAAAACAGGCAAAAACCAAAATAAAGACACCAAACACTGGTAAATTTTTTTAAGATCACAAATGCAGAAAAAAAAATGGTTGTAACAACTGGTAGAACTTTCATTCGAAAGAACAGAGCTTTAGAAAGCAGGGGATATAGAGTCTGAATGCATCAAGAGATATGAGATGATATGTACCTATAAAAGCACAATAGATTTCAGAAATGAAAATGTGAATATTGATATAAAAAGGACAATTAATTAATTGTCAGAATTAATTTGTAGTTACAAGATAGAGCTGAATGGAGCTAATTCTTCTACAAAGGAGCAAACAGAAGTTTAAAAAAGATAGAAAATACAAAAGACAACTTAAGAGTTATGGAGAACAGCTCTAGTATTTCTGGCATCCATCTCATAGGAATTGCAGAAAAAGACCTAGAAAAAACTAAAATAAGGGAATGGTAAAATACTGATAGAAAAATTGATCCATAGCAGAAATAATACATAAATCCTCAGTATAAAATTGGACATTTAGTGCCAAGCAGAATGAATAAACAGTTCCCCTGAAACAAACAAAAATGTTCATGTACCTAAAACATTTAAGTGAAATTTTAGAACACTAATCCAAAAGAAGAAGAAGAAAAAAAAAAACCAACTAAAATTTTCAGAAAGACAAACACAAAACCAGACATAAAAAGTAGCAAAGTGAAAGAGAATCCTCTTGACATCACACTCAATCAGTATCACTAAGTGTAAGAAGAGAATGGATAAATATCATCAGATTCCTTAAGGAACATACCTTAGAACTTATTATTCCACATCCTGCCAAAATATTTCTCAAATATAAGTGCAAAGTAAAATAAAACAATACGAGGCATATGGATATTCATAAGCAACATATCTATAGACCCTCTGAAAAAAATTACTGGAAGATAATTCACATCTAAAGAAGATGTGATTTTTGGAAGTAATGAATATTAAGGAAATCTAAGTGCAAATAAATGTTGATTTTGAAAAAGAAATAATAATAATCTAAAATTAAATGACAGAGAGCATCAATAGGGTAGGTGAGTGGAAATAAGAATTTAGCATATAAAATTGGGCCATGTCTTGATTGATTCAGGGAGAAAATTTGTCAGAACAACTATAAAATTTGTGTAAAATATATTTGTTTCTTAATTTTCTGAGTAGTTACTAAAATATTTAATATAAATAAAACATTTCATAATCAGTATTTATAAAATGAGTGAATGAGCTAAATCTGCCCATGTGGAAAAAAATATTGATGATGAAACACAATCTAGCTATAGCCCAAACAACTGTTCTCCTCTGTACATGTAAACAACGTAAGAGGAGAGAAAATATATACCAAGAAAATAAAATTGTATAAGAATACTAGTGATACTTGCCTCAGAAAAAAATTAGACTTCAAGACTTTGAAAGGCTGAGGGAGTAATATTTTGATTGGATGAAAGGAACAATCCACCAAGAAATATTAGAGATCTGTTGACAAAAAGGAGAAAAAAGAAAATCTAAAATGTATACATTAAAAAACATTTTATACTAAATAATGAATGGATCAATGATTATTTAAACCACAATTTAGAATTGATTTAGAAACGAATGAAAATACTACTTCGCAAAGATCTGTGGAATGAGGCCAAAGTGATACTCGGAGGGAAAGTTATAGGCTTTTGTTTGCTTTTTGCAAAAATAGAAAAGATCAAAGTTAGATGAATACGGTACAGCAACGAAAACATGAGTAGTTGAAAACTACACAAATCAATGAATCTCACAAACAAAATATTGATCAGAAAAAAGCCAGACACATAAGATTATGTATGCTATGATTCCATTTATGTAAAGGACAAAACCATCAAAAGTAATCTAGGCTGTGAGAAGTCAGAGTATTGGCTACTTTGGGGATATGTGATGGGGTAGAGAGTGGGGAGGTGGTTAGTGATTGGAAGAGAGAAACTAGGGGGGCTTTTTGTAAGATTCCAGTTGTTCATCTGCTGGTTGGTTATGCAGGCATGTTCAGTTTGTTAAATATAATCAAGCTGTACCCTTAAGACATGCATGTTCTTATACATATATAAATCAGTAGTATATATATTACTAAAAACAATTAAAAATAAATTTCATTAGTTTTCAATTCATGAGGCTAGGAAAAATACAACAAAGTATAAACTGGTGTTACAATTTGTGAGGACAGACAGCAAAAACTTTTAAAATTAAAAAAAAGTGTCCATTGCCTTATTTCTAGACATTCCATTTTTTGATATCTACTCTGTAATACATTTGCTCATCTGCATAAGGAGGTAGGGTCTCCAGACAAAGAACAGGGTGCACATTAAACATAATTGTCAGATAAACAGTAATTTTTAGTGTAAGTATGTCCTATGCAATATTTTTATCTGCTAAATCTGGCAACCTTAAGGATGGTATCCCTAGGCATTCATTGCAGCATTATTGGTAAGAGTGGACAGAATTGATACGAACGTAAATGCTTATCAGTAGCAGGATTATTACATGGCATAGATGGCCTGTCCATACCACAAAATATTATGAAGAAAGAGGTTGCACTATAGTCACTATCATAAGCAAAATCACCAAGAGATTTCTAAATGAAGAAATTAAAGATAAAACTCAGCCACAAAACAATAATACATCACACAGGGCAATAATATTCATCAGGGGGCGGGCAGGAGGGAGGGGGGTGGAGGGGATGGGAAAAACTCTCACTGAATGGAATGTGGGGAGCACAGTTTGGGGGATGACCACGATTGTAGCTTTGACACGGGCAGTGCATGGGCAATATATATAGCCAAAGTGTTGTACCCCCATAATATTCTGAAAAAAAAAAAAAAAAAAAAAAAACAACTAAAGGACAATCAATCACTAAGGTGGACTCTGTCAGAGTGCTGAATTCAGTTACTCATTTCAGGGTCATGATGTGAATAAAATAATTATTAAATTGAAAAAAAAACCAATAATACACACTTTCTACAGGTCCATGTCTATGGTATGTGTATGCATAGAACAAGGCTTACAGGGTCTATTTGGTGATACCACTCCATTGGTGACAGTTGTTGCTTCCCTTGATAGAATGGTGGTAATTGGCAAGTGGGGGGAGGTGGTTATAGGGGTTATATAAAGGATACTTTAGCATTATTCATAGAAAAATGAACCATATATTGTTATTAACAGAAATACAAATAAATCATAGCAATAGACTAATAAAAATTCATTTTTTAAAAGAAGCTGAGTGATACTATGTGAGCTCATAATAACAAAAAGGTGCTTTAAATGTACATTGCTTTAAATAGAGCAATATTGATTCCTAAAGAATAAAATTATGACAATATTCCTTCCCAGTATGTCACTATTTGCACTTCACATTTTGGGGTGTGAAAACTAAGATATGGCTAATAAAAGTAATGTGATAGTTTGACTGTGAACTTGGAAGCTCATCAGGGAGAGCTCAGTCTGCTAAAGTACCTTTGTGTCTTTTCCACATATTTGAATAGCTATAAAACATTAGAAAAATCAGAAGCCAGGTGAAAATGAATTATCACCACTGAAAGGTAAAACATCAAATGGGAAGAAGATTTACACAATAGGTCAACTGTAGAAAAACACGATAAATGCAAATTATTTATTGATAAATCATCTCGATTCAGTGCCAATGTTGTAAATAAGCAGGGAAGAAAAGCCTCAAGATTTGAAGGAGCAAACTCTATGGCTCAGAGGACCATCCTGTCCATGTTGAGTCATGAGTATATACAAGATTTAGTTTCTTATCCTTTCTTTTGGAACAATTTATTGACTGCCCACCACTAAATGCTGAGAACTGTCTCTGTGTTGTGGACTCAGCAGTGAACAATTCAGAAATAAGCACATCCTCGATTTCCTGAAACTACTAGTGATGCTGTCTTTCAAGTAAATATTAAAAATATTAATAATAATTTTAAAAAGTCCCACAACCAGTCAAGCTGATCTGCTCCCACAAAGGGAAAAACTACACCCCAAATTGAAAATACTAGTCATTATTGAGTTGGCAAAATTACAGGGGAGTGCAGACTATCAGAGCAGTTAAGCAGAAATATCATTTTAATCCAAACCACTGTTGACATGGGCATGGTTTAGCACTGTGGTATCCTAAGAAAGCATTAGTCTTAAAGCCAGAAGACTAAGATTATCCAACATGAAACAAATGTCTGTCAATTTACTTCTCTGGGCTTATTATCTAGGAATGGTAATACCTGATTTGAAGGGTTATGATGAAAACTGACTTGTGATAATGCATGCTATATCACCTCAAAACATATAAAGGAGTTTACAAAAGCATTCATTGTTTTGAATCTGTGCGCTTTATTCCTATGTCCTTTTCCTATCGAACTCTGATACTTTAGTCTATGGATTGTGCACATAAATGTACCTATTAGAGGAAAGATTTATAAAAGGAAGAAGTTAATTTTTTAAACTTACTAGTTATGGCAAAAAACCCTCTTAAGATGTGGTATCATTTCAACTCCAGCTGTGCACTTATATTTAAAAGGAATCTGCCCTGAGGATTGTGGTTACATAAGACATCTCGTGTTTAATGTTTATTGATGGGGCCTTGGCAAATTCTCACAGAACCATTTTAATGCCAACTCCAAATTTTTGAACCAAATATTCATAAAACTCTTTTACTTAGACAAATTGCATAATTCACTGGCATGAACAAGAAAATATCCTTTCCAAAATAAGCTTCCTTAGCATGAGGTATATATTTTCGAACCTCTAAAGCACTCAACTTATTTTATAAAGAACATCAATACTTCCTCTCATAAGAACATTGTCACAAATATCATCTACCAATTTAGGCTCCTAAAATCCTATTTAAGAATAAGTACCTAGACAAGAACACTTGCTACATGGTGGAGGTATTCAATGGGCTACCTTTTATCTACTTTTGAGCCAAGTCTTTCCCTTCCTCCCTCTCCCCAGGAATGTGTGTGAATTGTGAGTTAAAGGAGGTATGTGTTCCTTCTGGCTGCTGGAGCAGGTGTTTCTCTGCTGAGCCAGGGTACCATGCTATGCTTGTAAGTTTTGTAACAGCAAGTGCAGAATTGTATCACCTCCCTTTTTTGCAATACAATGGCTGCTCTTGAAAATTACTTTTCCAGAAGAAGTTTAGGCTTTGCAAAGAGCGAACGGGAATGAAAGACTCAGAGTACATTCGAAACTCGATCTTTACACAATTATTAAAATTATTAAATGTTAGATAGGTTCTTCCTCAACTCATCCTGTGCTTGCTACATAAAGGGCACCGAATCTTTACTACGTAAAAGATGAACTTTGTTTCTATCAGGTTTATTTAATGCATATTGAGTACCTACTAAGTGCTATGGGTTAGGTCCTGAGGCATTTAAAGATGAATAGAAATGAATAAGTATGAAATAATGTACTTAAACAAGTGTATCCTTAACAAAAACGTGGCACTGGAATGTAACACCTCTGATTTGATTTAATTATGACATGGAATAACCTTCAAGATTTTTTTTTATTTTATTTTTTTTGCTTTATATTGGGTTCCTACCAAAGCAAAATGCCTTAGGGTTGGAAGAGCTTTTTAAGTCTGTGTGCAGGTGTGCAGACTCAGAAAGGAGGAGGCATGATCTGTCCTCTTCAGAAAGGCACTTCAGATCCACTTTAAATTAAATTCAGAAGACAAACTTGTTGTCTTTCTAGCATTACACAGGCAAAACCTAATTTCTTTGAAACTTCAATTAGTATTTGTCTTGATGAGTATTTGACATACTATTACTTAAACTAATTCCCCTGCCAGGTCTTTGGGAGAATTCTACTCAGTGCCAAACAGTCTGTTAAAATCTTGCTGCCCAAGTCTGTGCATTCCAAACTGGAGAATGTGAGCAGCTGCTTCCCATGGCTGAGGAGAAGGACCCGCCTTCTGTGTCCTGGCTGGAATTTCATGTTGTTTGCGTAGACCCCAAAGCCCTCCCATCAGACAAGTCTACTAGTAATTTTCACAATTCTTAACATGTCTGTGGAATGCTAACAGTTTCTTAATCATTTCCACATAAGTTATCTCACTGGAGAGCCCTAACGGCCCAGTGAGGGTAAGTAAAGCAGATATTTTTCTCCCCATTTTACAGCTGAAAAAACTGAGACCCATGGACATTGAGAGTCTTGCCTGTTAAAGCTGAGCTAAAACTCAAACCCTGGTCTTGAGATTCGAATCCAGGGCCATTCCAGAATACTACAGTGCCTCTGCCTTTGCATTTGAGTTAGTTTGTATAATAGCACCTTGAGACCTGGGGTGGAGGACAAAGACAGTAAAAGGACTTCAGAGTGTTATTTGAATCACTGTAATATTACAAGAAAATCCAGATATAATTTCATATTATGAGGAGCTATATATGTATAATATATGTGTGTGTGTATATATATTTATATTGTTGATAATTATAGTAATAATGATAATGATGTTGCTGTATTTCTATTTGGTCTACTTCCAGTTCCAGCCTCTTGAATCTTCTGGTGATTTTGATAAAACAGAACAAAAATCCCTCTAGTAGCCCTAAAATGGAGAGAAATTATCTTAAAATTATCACTTTTCTTCAAAGGAAGTGAGTTGGGAACATCAAATTCAATGGAAAAATTAAAATCAATTTTGATTTGGTTGAAAATTTGTTGCTTCATGAATTGCATCTTATCAGACTATTACTATCCCCTACTGAAAATCACATGTATATAAATTTCAACAATTTTAATTAAATATTTAGATCCTCTTTGTCCCAGTCTATTCTCATGGCTCCACTCTGTGCCTTGAGTTTCTAATCTGTAAAAGGAAAAGTTTGAATGATGATCTCTGAGGTCTCTCTAATCTTTATATGCGTGTGACTTTTCCTTGGTATTGTTCTGCCACAAAGTAGCTATGGCTAATTAGTCTATAGACTAACAAATTTAATATACATAACACCAAGAGTTACTCATTCATAGAATCTTGTTTAAGAGACAATATCTGACACCTATGTGATTGAAAGACCAGAGTCAGCTCTATTTATGTTATCACAAATAACTTTTCAATAAATATGAATGGGTGTATATGCCATACAAACATATAGACATTTATATAGCCGTTATCATCTTATGCAATTTAGCTTGTGACAAGTTAAACAGCTGCTTGTTAACTAAGTAACCTCTGCTTATGAAAAAAATTGATTCAGGGTTAGAAATTGCCTTTCTGTTGAAACATTTATGATATATAGATTCAATGTATATGCATCTATTCTATTATTCATATACTTTATCATATTCATAGCTTTTTAATTTTTTTTTAAATTTTACTCTCTTGAGACCTTTTGAGTTGACTTCTGGGCTTTCAAAGCTTCCAGAGATTGAGCTACTTTTACTATGGTTATTTTTCTGCATTATGCTATGATTGAGTCCTGCCCAATAGGGGAAACACACTCTTACTGCCATTATACAAGGACTAAATTTTAACATAAAAAATGATAAACAATATCTCAAGTAAATAGTATTATAATCTCAGCTCACCAACAAAAATATCTTAGCAGAATCTAATAATTTAGGGCACAACAAAAATAATAGAAAGAAAGATAGATAGATAATCTGTGTATATAGTCATTCGGGTTTTCTTTTTCCTTTTGTTTTGTTTGTTTTAAATAAAATGACATCACTTGGAATATAAGTTAAGAACATACTACCTATAAAAATGAGTTCTCATGTAGTATCTAGAAAGAGTTGTGGTTAATATAGGAGAATGCTATGTAGAGATAAATTTTATTGTATAATTATTATAAGTCTTAAATAATGACATTATATGTGAAAGGAACTATTGTACATTGATCACAGGTAAAAAGACACATGAAGAAAATGCAGTGCTTTATTATGAAAAGTAGTTATGCAAATATACCAAAATATGTAGCAACATTATGTTTTCATTTCAAGGCTTATTATATACATTTCCAGGTAAGTATAACTTGTAATAATTGGCCAAGGCTGTTAACCAGGACTTGAAATGTGAAAGACAGCTTCAACATGAACGAGCGAAGAATTATCTGAATAGTTCCCATATCTCTTTTGGGAGGTAGAATTGGAAATGTCTGATGTGTTGTGTATACACCACCAGGCTTCTCTCTAATATTGTTAGCAATTCAAGATACCATTTTTTTCCTACTTCACCACATTTATAAACCATAGTGCATTTTGGTGCCAGGTGCAAGGGAATTCCAACTCTAAGATCCAAGTTGGAGGGTTATTTTTTTTTTTCTTTCTGGCCAGGCCAAGAAACTAAATAAGACTAATCATTTAGGAAGGGGATCTTTTGGATCCGTTTCCTTTAAGAGTGCAGTATATATGATAATGACTTCATTGTCATCAAATAGAATACAATTAATTTTATTTTTTAGTATGTTATCAGCAAGCAAACCACCAGTATTAGCTTGATGCCATCTGGGAGTGACAGTTTCCTTATTACAAAATATGTAAAAATATGGATTCCCTTAAGGAATCTGTTGCATTGCATCTGCTCAGATTTTTGTTATATGCTAATGGTTTTAACCCAGCATATGAAGCATGCAAAAAAAAAATAACTGAAATTTTTCAGCTAAATTACTCGTTTCACATTTAAAGTGTCTCAAAGATGGGGAAAGCTGCATATGCAGCTTTAGCTACAGGGGACTGAGCAGAAACAAAGAAGTAAAGAGCGAGCGTGTCTCTTCTTACCTGATGTTTAGTCATCCCAGCTTTGTCTCCAGAGAGTGTCTGACTGCCCACATAATTAAGGCCACTTGATACGTGAGGGAGGTGTGGGGAATGGAGCTATATGATGCTAAATCCCAAATGAGCACTGGTTATAACAAAGAGATTGTGACTGATAAGACAATTATTACCCATATAGCTCTGTGTTCATCATATATTAAACAATCACAGTGATTAAAACGAGCTATTATAATTATGAAACCATTCTCTGGAATAGCGTTTCTTTTCTTTCAATCGTTGGCCTTTCTGTATTTTCTCACCTTTATTTTACTTGGATGTAGAAAATTCAGTGGAATGAATTCTGCCTATTGACTAAAGAGTGTGTTTGGGTGGGAGCCAAAAACATGTAGCAGATTTCAAATGCTGGCCTCTGAGTATCAATCATTTAGGGGAAAGACCTGTTTGTGAAACAGACCACAGTGACAAGCTGAATTAGGTTTACAGTGTAATTCCAGGGCAGAAGTTTTATGTTGGGGTGTTGCTTCTCCGGTTTGATTGTGAAGAGCTATTGCTTCAGGCTAGTAGAATTTTCACATGTGTGAAACAATTTGGTATGAATTGCTTCCCCATGTATGTAAGTCCTCAGGCTCTAGAATGTGAAATATACTAGGCATTACTTTTTCATTAGCATCATCCCATGATACATTTATGTATTAAGTTCTAAAATTATTACCAATGCTTTATAATTCATATATATTTACCACAATGGTTATTTTCTTTTTCAGATAATAAGAATGGCCCAGTGCTTCCTTGTATGACACGTAAGGGACACAAACCACTATACTCCACCATAACTGACCAATTTCTTGAGAACATGAGCAATGTTGGTTTCCCATGTGTAAAATATTATCCAAAAAGGTGGAGTATTTGAAAAAGAGGCTGATACCACTAAAAAAGGTGATCATTCAGTGAGAAAGTATCATGTATTGTTAAATGTATCTTTTGAAATCTTTCCAGGCTCCATGAATGAATGTCTTTGGGGACTGCATAGATGAAAAAGTCTGAAGCACATTGAGCAAGTAAATATCTCCAGCCTGAATCCCGTGAGGTCTATTGATTATACATTTTTTTTAAAAAAACACTAGCATAAAATACAACATAAATGCATTTCTTTTTTTGCTGCCCATCAAGGTACTATTTTTTTCTTTATCCCTCATTCTCTATAGTTCCTTATCCTGTTGCCTGCCATTTTTAGTCTTGTTTATGTGGGTTACATAGATTGACCTAGATTAATCAATACTTTTACACACACAAGTGTCATAACAGGAAATTATACTTTATGATATGATTTGTAGAGCAGTCACTGCCAATATGTTCCTCCCAATAAGAAGGTTGCTCTGGTTTTTCTGCAGAGCAAAAATAGCTGCTAAAATGATAAGGGATGGTATTTAGCTGTGATTGAAATGAAAAATTTGCAGGTCTTAAAATAAAATAGTACTTGACCATCCAGAATTAGCTCAGGGAAAAAAAAAGGAATAAAGACATCAAAAAAAGAAAAAAATAAAATTACTTTGGCTGCGTTGAACTCAGCTATCGAGGTGTAAAAATCCCTTTCTCACACACAGACATAAAGTAAGCTATACATCTCCTAAGGAAGAATGGTCACCTGCAAACATTTCATATGTAACAATTTTGGAGCCTATTTCCAGTCTTAAATCTCTTTTTTCTTTAATGTCACTTTGATTTATTGAAAATTGAGCAATGTCAGGCTCTGGACTGAATGCCTTAATTACATTTTTCTCATTCAGTGCTTGCATTAAACCTTCAGGATAGGTGTTATTTTAATCCCATTTTGCTGACCAGAAAACTGAGAGTTACAGAGCTGAAAAAAAGTTCCCGGGATCAGCTGGAATTTAAAATCAGGTAACTACATGGACATAGCTCAAGCTCCTAACCACAGCAGGGACAGGGGACTGATGTCTTTTCTCACCACTTCTGCTGAGAAGAATTGAGCGTATTATAATGTTTGTCACAAAGGGAGAACCTACTCAAGATTTGTTAGTGAATGCTAAAAATTCCATCTGGAGTTTTCCTTGTAGTCTTTGTTCTGTACCATACATAGAAGAGTTACCACTTAGGTACTTAAATCTTTGCTTAAACTGCCCTCGTATCAAATGTCAATCCTCCAACGTCAATATCATCTCACAGGAGCGTTCTGTTCTAGGAGACCTCTTGAATTTCCTTAAACCTTATCTTCTACTTTTATAGTAAGTAGCTGTTCTGTTGATTTTAGATTTGAATGCTAATTGATAGGGAACAGGAGGAAGAGTTACTGTTCATCATCTTAAAAGCTAAGGATTTTTTGTTACAGCTAGGCACCTGTGTGCAAATACGCCCAAAGGGGAGTTTGTAATGGATCACAATGAAGTCAGAGTAAGAGGATTCTTCCAGTATATTCCTGATGAGGTATTCAATAACAGATTTAAGTGGTACTTAATGTTTCCCCACTGCATGCTGTCAGTAGACTTTAAATAAAATCGACCTGGAATGTAGCGTTGAACTTAGTGAGCCAGAGGAGCTTACTAGAACTTTACTGATGAGCTTGCAAAAGGTAGTTCAAGTTCATAAAGATATAATTAAAAACATGGCAGCCTGACAGTTGATAAAGTCCACCTTTTAAATAATTTGAGAGATGAAACATTACTTTTTCTTCTGCTAAGATACCAAGGCCATTTGTATTTAAAATTTATTACAGTACTTGGAAAGAAAATTTATTCGTATGCTATTACAATTTTATTTTTTTGAAAACTGTACTAGGAAGAATGGGTGGAATGAGTTACCAAGAAAGTTAAAACATGCAAAAAGTAATTTGCTTTGAAACAGTGGGTAATGGACATTTGAAAATTCACCAAAGTTGTTTATTTGATGCCCAGTGTTGAGTAAGAACACTTTGTCTTTTGTTTGATGAACTACTTTGTTAGTCCAATTTCTAGGGGAGTGGAGGTGGGTACTGGGCTTGCTGGCCTTCTCCTACTCTGACCTGGCTTTTAGGGTTTGACTCTGGCCTGGCCCAGTGGTGATTAGTGCTGGAGACACTGTTTATTGTTGGTCCAGTGAAAGTTAATCCTTAGACTTCTGAGTAAACAATTGGTAAGGGGCAAAGGAAAGATTCCCTTTTCATGGGCTTACTGATTTGATAAGATAGCAGCTTGATGCTGTTGTTCTTACCCAGTGGGAGGATCCCTTGACCAAGAATGGAGCTGGCATGAAAGAACAAAAAATCTAGTGATAGAAATGAAATGCTAACTTTCTTGACCATTTGACAACAGCCATGTTCCTGAGGATATTTTCATTACATGACTCAAAAAAAAAAAACTATTTGTTGCTTTGGTTTCTTGAAACCAAATTAGTCGTGACTACCAAACTGAGCCATTTACTTTATATCCTTCTTGCGGTTATTTCAGAGTAAAATCCCATGCACTTCCCCTATCTGAATGGCTCTCCCAACCTCTTCTCTGTTGCATTGAGCCCACTCTTATTCATGGATCCTGGCCGTCTCCCTATCTGACATCCCATCCATGGCAGGTTCATCCTTCAGGAGTCCGTGGAAAATTCTACTTCCTCGCCTTCTCTGTGACTCCAGCCAAAGCTTATTCCTTCTTTCATTCCTGTAAGTATTTTACATTGACCATGGCATGTCATTGACACCTGAGAATCTACCGTCATTCTCGAAGTCAAGGTTCATTATTATCATTATCATTATTATTAATTTTACTGATAATATTCTTGTTCCACTGAAGAGGAAAATGGGAGTTTTTGTTATACCTGGGTTTCAGCTCATCACGTTCACCCAGATGGCTCTGCTTATATCAATTTTATATATGAAAGTCACATATAAATGCCACTTAAATAAAAACAGATGAGAGGTTTACTGGTACAGTAAAAGTAACAAATCCACAGTTTGAATGTATAATTGGTACTCTACAATTATGTTCTGGGCATTTAGTCATTCATTAATTAATTCAGCAGATAATTGGTGAATGCCTGCTGTGAAACAAACACTGTGCTAAGACTTGGGGAACACAAAGTCCTTATCCTTTATGAGTTTATAGGCTGCCGGTAAGGAGAGATAGAAAAACAGATAATTATAAAATATGCTGTAAGAGCAGTGAAAATAAATGGATCAAAAAGAGAAGGACCTTGCCAAGGCTTGGGAGAATTCGTAAGGAGGGGATGCATCCAGTATGTCTTGTGGGGAGAGAAACAACTTAAGAATTCAGAGTAAAGAGAATGAGAAAGGTGGAACAGGCAGAGGGACCAACGCAACCCTTGACCATCTCAAACTCTTTGCAAAGGCAAGGAGGAGAAACAGCACAGTTTTTTGCGTGTGTGTGAGACGACAAGTAATGGTAAATGGAAGAATGGGAGACGGGAAAATGAGAAATGAGTCAGGAAAGCAAACGTTAGAGAGAGATTAGTAAATATGAGAGACAGAGAGAATCTTCCATATTTACTTTCCTGACTCATATCATTTATATATTTTTTTTTATTTTTATATTTATTTTTATAACATATTACATATTTAAGCCCTATGTACATTGTGAACATAGACTCATAATATATATATAATGTATAATATATATAAAAGCATCATATATATAAGCTAGGACTGGTTTGGGTTGCAAGTAGTAGAATAGTTGTGGAAGCAATAATAGTATCACGTGATGAGGGTGATCACACGTCCCGCTTTGCCAAGTGCGCATTTGTGTTATTCCTCGCAGTGCTGCCTTCCACTCTCAAAATGATCCTCTTTTGTGTGATAACCCAATTGATGCCTAACACAGCCAGAAGTCGGGTGGTGGAGACTGATTGGTAGCTCAGCCGTATTGCCTGGACCTAGGCTCCTCCTGGCCTCCCACTCTGCCATCCTCCATGGGTTATCCTCAGGGTTGTCTCTTTAAGGTCACAAGATGGTGGCTGATGCGGCTTTAAGTATCACATTCTCCCACGCTCAAGGCAGCTAGAAGACAATGGCTTTGACAGCACCTCCTCTCACGGGAAAGCAAAATCCTTCCCCAAAGCAACTTCTTCCCAGCTCCTGAAATCCTATTGGCCAGAACTGTGTCACATGTCCATTTCTAAATCAATCACTGGTAAATAGAAATGGTATTATCATGCTTAGACCAACACTACTTTGAGGTCTGAGAGAAGGGTAAGAAGTAGCTATCCAGCCTGGCAAGGTGGGCAGCGCCTGTAGTCCCAGCTACTCTGGAGGCTGAGGTGAGAGGATCACTTGAGCCTAGGAGTTCAAGACCAACTTGGGCAACACGGTGAGACCCCATCTCAAAAACAAACAAAACAATAAAAAAAATAGTTACTGGATAGGCAATAAAATTATCTGTCACAAATATTCTTGGTGTTTTGTGGAATAACAGCATTCTACAGCCCTGAGAACTGCTTAGTTGGCAAGAACAGAGAGTTTAAAAGATACTCTTAGTTCTTGTCTAGCAGCATCTCTTTGGAAAAACTACTTTATGTCATAATCATCTCCCTACGGAGAAGAGAGTGTGGAGTCTGAGAGTGATAGTCGGGTGTCACAGATCCAGATTTAAATTGCAGCTCACTAAACAAGTGATACTAGACTAATTACCCATTCTCCTTGAAACTTATTTTTCTCATTTCTAAAAGAGAGATGGTAACTCCATTTCTGATTAATTTAGAGGATTAATGACAATGGCTGTGAAACACTGTGCAGAGTATCTGGTATAGGTGCTTATTAATATTAATAGTAATAATAATTATGATTATCATTGTTTGTCAAAGGATTTTGGACTTAACCTGAGTTTTAATAGCTATGTAGAAATAATCTGCTAACTAGAAACAAAGACTTAGGCAGGGTAGGGTTGGTTTGTAGATTTACGGGCACCAAATTTTCAACCAGAAGAACTTTCTATCTCATCAGATGGAAGCTGAGAAATTACAGTCTCATTGCGATGCTTCCTAAACCTTCTTCTTCGAGGCCGAATATTCATTTCCTTCAGATTTGTATATGTTTTTTGTTTTTTCATGTATGTTTATCTTGTATCTACTTTGTTCAAAGCCACGAGGGTCAGCAGCATGCACCTACCTTTATAAATCTTCATTGCAATGCAAAACCTCTGAATATCGAGCATATTTTCACATCCAGTTTCTGCAAGAAGCCAAAAATAGTTAGTGGAACCCCCATTTTTGTCAGCCACTTCAAAAGCAAAGTAATCAATGTGCTCTTTTGACGGGGCTTGATGTTCATACTCTTACTCTCTAGCTATTGTCTCCCTGGCCACCTGGCCCTTCCACTAAGTTCTTAAGTGTGGAAGTAGACCCTAGTAGAGGAGATAGGAGAAGGCAAACCAGAGAAAGAAGATAACTTCTCTTATGTACTGGTGAAACAAATTGTCCCAAAGGTGGGGAGGGGAAGGAATTTTAGCTTCTGGGAAGTTAACTTTGGCAAAGGGAAAAAGCAGGTAAAGAAATCTGATAAAATGCCACTTAGTAGATCAAAGACACTCATGAGAGAGTGTGTGGGAGCACTGTGGGAATCTCTGTGACTGGATTTCTGCAAGCTTTAATTTTCAAGTTCTAAAACTCCTAAATCAAGTCAGAAAGAGCCCTTTTCCTCAACCTCATAATAGATTTCTAAGTTTGGTTTGCAGATATCAGTTTCGATTTTCTTGATCTTCAATTATTATCGGAATGGGAGAGACTTACTTTTCTAACAAGCAGATTACTTCAGAGTGGTATTCCTACATTTAACTCTGGTAAAAAAGACTTTAGATCCTACCTTTATTTATTTATTTTGTAGGTTTGGAATTCAATAGTAAAAAGTTCTTACTATTGATTCAAGGCTTTTCCATGTAATAGTCATGATGGGAAGAAGTTATCCAATGTCTGTTTTAGAAACGTGAACAGATGTTAGTTACTTCTTAAAAGAAAAGAAGGAACAGTACAGATCTCAAATAGCTACTTAAGAACTTATAGGAGCATTACTGCCTTATAAAATTCAGAGTGCTCATATAACTGATATGACACATAAAATAAAGCATCAACCAAGTAGCAGAACATTATTATTTAAACAGACTTAATGTATCAAGCATTTGACTTTGTATGTATAGAATCCCTATTAGTTATTATGTTTTTAAAAAGTTGAAATTTGATTCCTATAGTTTTAAAGACAATTATCTTCCTATTTCCCAGATGAACCAACATGGTCAAATTTAAAAATAGTCCTGTGCACAGCGTATCAGTACACATTTACTGAGAATCTTATCTTTTTTTGTATCCCTAACACTAAGCACATTATCTAAGCTCAATAAATTTATCTGTTAAAGAAATCAGTTAATAAGTACCTTAATGAAAATGTCATATTAGGTGAACAGAGGCATGTAGATAATAGAAAATGTGGAGGGGTGCAAAAGATGATAGAAATAAATTCAGAAAATTAGACTCCATAATTGCCTGTCTATTTGCTCATGGACACATCTATTACAATCTCTGTGACCCAGGTAAACTCACCTGTTCACTATTTCTATTCTATTCCCTATCAAACTGGCTTCACTTTAAATTCAAGTTCAAAGGTCAATCAATATTGCATGGCCATTCTGTGATTTCCTGGTAAGCTCATGTTCCCGCTTTGGCATGATTATTCCATAATTTATTCCATCTTCCCAAATCTCCATAGCCCTCCCCACTTTGTAACAGGGAGAGTAAAAAGAAATTGTCATCAGCAGCATTTTGTCCCACAATCAGTCCTCCTTGCACATGTATCCATCTTCTTCCCTATGATGGTACAGAATATGTTCCATACTTTCTTCTAACTTCTCCCATGATCTTCTCAAATGCTGAGTAGCGCTGCCTTCTCCTTTTGCTTCCCGATGCTTGGTAATCTCTCCCTCTCTCCTCAATAACCCCATCAAATTCTAAACATGCTCTATCATTTCCCATGTTGAAAGTAGCTCCTCTTGACCACCTGTGACGTTTCTGTTTCCCCTCTGGGGAAAAAACAGATACACTTTATGCGTATCTGCACATGGGCCATCTCCACTTGAATGTCTGAGAAACCTCATCATTGATATGCATACAAACAGAACTCTCATCACCTGTGCCACCATTCAATCACTCCCCTCCTCCCAAGCATTTATTAAAGCCAAAATTCTGGTAATGATTCCTAATTCCTCCCTTTCCTATCTTCTTGGCTTTCTATCTAACAAGTATGAGGGGGTCTTCAAAAAGTTCATGGAAAATGTGTATTAAAAAAAAACTATGCATGGATTTAAAATTTAATTTTGCATGAAAATCAACTTGAACTAACTTGTCACAACATGTCAGAACAGGATCTAGTGTGAGGCACTAAGGCAGATAAGACATAAGTTTAAAAAGAGCCCCTATCAGAGCAACATGAATTCTACTAAAAGTGAAGCAAGAACAAACATCAAATTTATGATGATGCTTGGGTATAAGAATGGTGAAATCATTGAAGCTTTATGAAAAGTTTGCGGCTACAATACCCCTAAGAAATCAGCAGTTTACAAGTGGATAACTCATTTTAAGAAGGGGTCAGACAATGTTGAAGATGAAACCCGCAGCAGTAAACTATCTGCATCTTTTTTTGAGGGAAAATTTAATCTTTTCTGTGCTCTAATTGAAAAGAACTGAGGATTAACAGCACAACCAATAGCCAACACCACAGACATCTCAATTAGTTCATCTCACACAATTCTGACTGAAAAATTAAAGTCACGAAAACTTTCCACTCAATGGGTACCAAAACTGTTGTGTTCAGATCAGCTGCAGTCAAGAGCAGAGCTTTCAATGGACATTTTAAACAAGTAGGGTCCACATCCTGAAGCATTTATTTAAAGAGTAGTAAAAGGAGATGAAACATGATTTTACCAGTATGATCCTGAAGAAAAAGCACAATCAAACAATGGCTACCATTAGGTGGAATTTGCCTGGTCAAAGCAAAAGCTAACCAGACAAGAGCAAAGGTTACGACAATGGTGTTTTGGAATACTCAAGGCATTTTGTTTGTTGACTTTCTAAAGGGCCAAACAATGATAACATCACCTTATTATAAGAGGGTTTTGAAAAAGTTAGCTAAAGCTTTAGCAGAAAAATGCCCAGGAAAGCTTCACCAGAGAGTCCTTCTCCACCACAACAATGTTCCTGCTCATTCCTCTCATCAAACAAGGGCAATATTGTGAGAGTTTCAGTGGGAAATCATTAGGTATTCACCTTACAGTCCCTTTTTGGCTACTTCTGACTTCTTTTTGTTCCCTAATCTTAAAAAAATCTGTAAAGGGCACCTGTTTTTCTTCAGCTACTAGTGTAAAAAAGGCTGCATTGGCATGGCTAAATTCCAAAGACCCTCAAACGTTTAGGGATGAACTAAATGGCTGGTATCATCACTTACAAAAGTGTCTTGAAATTGATGGAGTTGACATTGAGAAATACAGTTAATGTTTTTATTTTTGTCTTTTAATTCTATTTTTCCTCCAAATTTTTGCAGTACTCTCATACTGTTGATTTCCACTGCCAAAATATGTCTTCTATCCTTCCACTTTTCTCCACCTTTATTGCCATTGCCTTAATTCATATTAGTCTTTTCTATGAGCTGCTAAAATGTTTCTCTAACAGGCCTCTCCACTTCCTAGACTGCCCTTCATTATTCGTTCATTCAACAGATACTGAGAGTCAACAGCAGGAGACAGTTCTAAGGGCTTTCGATGATCAGTGAAGAAAACAGACAAAAATCTTTATACTCATGGATGTTATACTCTAGTGCGAGTAAACTGACTATAAAAACTAAATATAGTAAAGAATCATGCAATAAGGAAGCAAATCTTGTGGTAAACAAATAAGAATAAAACTAGAGAAGAATGATGTGGAATTAATAGCAGCACACGGAGAGTATGTTGGAGTGTTACAATTTTACACATGGTTGTCAGGGTAAGCCTGATTTGAAAAGTGGAACTTGATCAGAAACTTGAGGGGGCAACCAAACATGATTTTGGCTAAGACCAAAATGAAAGCAATGAAAATGGAGAGAATTTGCTGGATTCTGATGACATTTGGAAGGTAGAACCAACAGGATTTCCTGACAATTGGGATATGGGTTAAGAGAAAAAGACAAGTTAATTATGATTCCAAAAGTTTTGTCCTGAGTGATAGAAAAGGCATAGTGGACATCAACAAAGACAGGGAAGACTGACGGTGGGACAGTTTCGGGGGAAGATGAAGAATTTAGTTCCATTTTTGACATAGTAAGAATTAAGTCACTTTCTACTTAAAGTTCATTCAATTGACATCAAATCATAACTCCTTCTCATGGTCCAAGTGCTCCTTGTGATTTGCTGTCTGCCTTCTGGTCTGATATTATGTCACATAGTTTATCAAAGAAAAAATTACTAGTCATGTAATAGCATAAATAAATACATGTATATACATTGTTTGGAGATTTATATTTTTGCAATAGAAAAAAATACAGAGTGATTTGAGACTCCATTACAGGGGAATCTGACTAAATTTGGTTGAGTCAAGCAGGATTTCTAAAGGAAATGACATTTGATCTGAGATTTAAATGATAAATAGCAGTTATCTGGGTGAAGAGTAGGGAAAGACCATTCCACGTAAAACAAACAGCCTGTGCGAATATCCTGATATGGGAATGGGGGAGTGTGCAGTCGAAGAACTGAAAAGTAGACCTATTTAACGGCAGTGCACCCAGCAGAGGGAACAGTGATGGGGATGAGGTCACATTGCACAGGGCCTTGTAGGCTAGTTAAGGCTTTATGGCTTTATCCAGAGGAAGGGATTTTAACTGGACAGTGACCTAATCAGATTTGCATTTTTGGCAAGAGTTTTCATATAGTAAATCATAAACAACACAATGACAGCATGAGGGGTATGCTAATATTGTTCATTTCAGAACTAAAGAAACTGAGGCACAGTGAAGTTTAAGGAGTCATCAATATATACGTGGAGCTTGAAATCATTTTAGCATGTTGATGGTATAAATTGAGGGTGCAAAGGGATATGGGAAACAGTTCTAGGACAGAGCCATGAGGGATGCCACAATTAGTGAGGACGGTCACATATGCCAATGAAGCTGGTCGAGAAGATGGGTCAGAGTGAATGAGGAACACTGGGGAGGGAGGATGGAGTCACAGAGTACAAGGGAAGAGAATGTTGCACATTTTCATAACCTTGACGGCTTCTGAGAGTTACAGCAAAATGTAATCAAAAACTCCCTTTGTATTTGATAACATGAAGCTTAACAGTGATCTTAGTAAAAGTGTTTTGATAGAATGGGGGGGATGAAGCTATATTAAAATAAGTTTCTTCATCGTTCTAAAAATTTAGAGACTTGGAATTCAAGGATGTCCCCCACCTGAAGGAGCTTATAGTCTTTCAACAAGATATGATATCCAAGATGCTAATTGAAAGCCATTTGGCCAACCGTGGCCTAAGTTTGGCTCAGTCTTAGAGTAGACAATCCTACAATATTTCCCAAATTAGTAAAAATAAAATCGCATCCTTTTTTCTATCAGCTCTACCCATCAGTCGGTTGCCTTCCCTTATCTGGGTGTGCAATTGGGATGCGGCTGGAGAGGCTACTGGGGATAATGAGGGGTCCCCAAGGCTCGTGAAGAAGGAAGGTTTCTGAAAGCTCTATATTCTAGCTCATATAATCAACTCTTCAAAAGGGCATATTTGGCAACCAAACAATTAATACACATTTATCTAGTAAGTCACCGTGGTCTAATAGGGTTGGGTGTCTTTCAAAACAGGTCAACATTAGAAAATATATATTTAACCTAAACACTTGTATTTGTTTTTTCTTGACACAGTTTCCAGCTTCACGTTAATCTCAGTCAAGTCTGAAGTATTTCTCAAACACTCCTTTTCAAACTAGTACAAAATATGAACCAAAATAATAACAAAGGTTGTATTTTAATTGTGCTTTTCTATTTATTGAAAAAAGTAAAAACACCCTAATTTAATAGCACTTTTAAAATATATTTTATATTTAAGATTATTTTTGATGGATATCTGATCAAATCAAATCAATTTATCTCTACAGATTCCCCTTTAAAGATATTATTGCCTACAACAAGAGATAAGAATTGAATATAAGTATTAATATCATATTTACAAAAATGGCTTTCATTCAAGAACTTCATTAAAATGATCTGTGTGATGATTTTTAAAAAATATATGGTACTTTTTTACTTTTATGGAGGACTAGGTTCAATATAGTAATGGTTATCTCCACAGGGTGTGTGGTAGTTGTTTGCATTTTTTATTTTATTTGTTTTAATATTCATCTTTTTGTTTTCTTGTTTTCTGGGTTATTTTTTTTGCATTAAACTCATTTATTTCCAAAATAACCTAGCAAGTGAAATTTGAGGTGGCAAAGTGATTTCAGGAAAAATAAGAGTGCACATCACCATCCCTAAGTATTAAACTTCAGAGATTAAAGTATTATTGTATTAATCTCCTAATAAGAAAAAATGTAATTGTTTAGATTGTTTGACAAAAAAATTATCTTCACTTTCTTTTGAACTTTTTTTTCCCTTTAAATTTAGAATATAATGTCCGTAACTACCTGGTCCATTATCCTTGGGGAGGAACATACACTTACTCCACATGAGCCTCCAAGTTCAGTAGATCACCCCCAGGAATCATCCTTGACAAACCTTTTCAGCATCAGTGATTACAGTGATATTCTTACTGTTTGGGGATTTTAAATAACAGGACAATCAGGGCACGTTCCTTTTCATCTTTGCCTCCCATAATTTTCTTTGGTAGAGGTCTTATCAAAAATGCTTGATTTTTTCTTCCTCAATTATAACTCTTCAAAGGAGAGAAAATGAGACTTGGAGCCTGGATTTCCTAGCAAATGCTTCTAGGACCACAGCTGCTGTAGCTTTTGAAGTCCCCTCTGCCCACCTCTTGATGCTGCAACCCTCTTAATAGCAGCATTAGCTATTTCAGCTCCATTTTCTGGCCGTCTTGGTGGAGAGAGTGAGGGAAAGCCTTTCATGTAAGACTTTGTTGCCCAGATATCATGCTTGAAAGATAAAAATAATTTTGATTTATCTAATCCTGCCACATACATGTAGCTTTAGTCTCTTTGCTTAGTAAGCAGTAATGGCTCTCAGCAGGTCTTTCTTTATTCCACATTAATTAGTGGAGAATCATACCCTTTATGACTAATTTAAAAGACAATTACTCAAGAATACACCTGTTCAATGTAATGCAGACTTAGGATCCAAATTAAATTCCAAATATTCCAAATAACAAACTCTATTTCTAGTCAGACACGTCTAATGAATAAGATAAAAATTTGTTAAAAACAATTTCATCTCATAGCTAGAGAGGAAAAATAAAATATAGACTTATCTTAAAATTTTAAAGAAGGAAAATGAACAATAAACTCAATCCTTTTCTTTAATGGAAGATGGTTTTAATGTTTGTAAGTTTAGTAGCATAAATTCAGTCAAAGCATACATGAAGTCATTTTTCTCCAGCATCTGACAATGCCATAGCTCTGATGACTACTTTCCTTTCCAGAATAAGGTAGAACAGAGTCATAGGCAAGTCCTGCTTCTTGTTGAAACAGAATTTGGTGAAGTTATTGATTGCATTTTTGATTTGCATCCAAAGACTTTGATGTGGATGTTTAGAAAGAATTATGTTTAAGCAGGTACCTTGGCATATACTGAACACTGACGTTCCATGGAGCTATTAAACCCTTTTAACCCTCCACAAGCATTTTCTGAACTTTCACATTTGAATATACTTTGATTTTGAGGGGGAGGGAGAAGAAACAAGAAAGTTCAAGGGAGAGAAAAACTTGTGTGTTTGCCCTTTATGTTGTGTAGAACAGAAATAAGTACAGCCATGGAAGATCTGAAAACAGAAGAAATTGGAATGCTTGTGCTTGGAATGAAAGTGAAGTTTATTTTTTGTTTTCTTTTGTTTTGTTTCTTTGTATAGTCAATTTAATTGGGTGCACCTTTTAACAGACCTAGGTTTATGCAGATTGTTTCTGGTGAAAGTATGGTTTCAAAGTATGCTTCTCAGCCACATTTTGTACTTGTTCTTTGAGAGTTAATTTATTCATATATATATAGAGAGAGAGAGAGAGAAAAGAGAGAGAGTAGTGTTTTTGTTTTTTTTTTGAATGGTTGTGGCTGGAGGTTCAGAGCAAGGTGCTACAGTAGTAGAGACAGAAAAATAAAAGGGTTGGTAACTAGTGCATGGTGATCTGGTCTTCTTATTGATGTTCTGCTCATGGTGTTAATTTGACAGTGTATGGTTGGCCCAGACAAATTACTATGAAACTACTATAGGCAAGATCCCATCCTTTGGTAGATAGAGTTTTCTCTGAAGATTGTGCCAAAACTCAGAGTTGATCTATTGCAATTTTATGCATAGACTTAGATTTAAGGAAAACATTTCCTCCTGTTTCTGAAAATTGGGAGTTTAGGGTTGTTTTCTGGAACTCAGAGTTCTCTTGCTGGTGGTGAATGACCTGGGCTTTGCCACATGTGACAGCTGGAATTGCTCTGACACTTGCAGCAGTATAATCTTAGGCTATCTTCCATCTTTTGATGGCCTTGTCCTATGCTAGGAAAAAGTCTGGAGCACAGAGTTTACCTACACCATCATAACTGCACACCACATTGATGGTAGCAGTAGGAATGTGTAGAGAGCTCTGCTCAGTGGAGCAGCACTTTGGAAGCCTCCCTGGCAGCTGTATCATAGCATGAGAAAGAGAGGAGGCAGAGCAGGCCTGGAGAGACAATCCTTGACAGTCTTCCAGGGGACTCCCAGAAATGCCTGGGAGACATTTGAAGAGGAAGAAAGAAAAATAATAGTAACATTAATAACAACAATAGCATTTAGTCAGTCAAGTACCAACAGAGATATAAATAAAAATAATATACTCAGAAATAGATTTGCCATAATAACAATAACTGACAATAGCATTTGTGGCAATTACTGAAACAAGTAGAATAGAGATGCAGAACATAAAAAAATCATCAACCTTGAAAAAGAAAAAAGATGTTGAGCCAAGGAAATTAGATGTGGAAGAAAATATGCTAATTTCCTAATTTTTCTTGGTTTGGGGACAATAGAAATTGACTAAAATTGAGATACTTTGTAACAACATATTTAATTTTTATTCTTATTTATTTCCTTAATCTTTAATATCTTGTAGGAACTAATAGTTCTTGTGGAGATGAAACATTTATCTAAAGTTGAGTGATTCTATCAGTTTCATCACAATTTCAATTTATTCTATAAAGTTCAAATGGAATTAAATGCTCTCAAAATTAGAATTGCATAAATGCGATTTATCTTATTATTTATAGCCATCTAGCCACACACATTCATGCATTGCTCCACCCATTAGTCTCTCTTTCTTTCTCTTTTTCTCTATCTGTTATTTTATATTCATATTTATAATTATATTTGGTTATATTTATATTTAGATGTGTGTATATGTATGTACTAAAATGTGTGGAGTAACATTTCCCTAAATTCAGCAATAGTTGTTTGTGTAGTCAGATTTTTTAAAAAAATTATTTTCTTTCTCTTTCTTTGTTATGTTTCTTTGTTGCTTTTGTTAAGATAATGAACATGTAAAATCATTATTTAAACAAAAAATGAATTAACTTGTTATTCATAAGCCCTAAGAACATTTGGGTTATGTACATGAAAGTATAAAACTCCTGAAGGAGTTATCGTATCACTAACAAGCAGAATTGGGAACTTCAGAGAGCAAAATAATTTTAAAACAAAATGCAGTAGACTTCTCTGGCTTATGTAAAATTGTAAAGCTCTCCTGTATGCATTTTTTCTCTTACAACTCTGAACCTGGGAATGGTATAGATTTTTTGAAAATCTATTAGCTTAGGGATTCTATTTGGGGCACTGTGCCAGAGTGTGCTTAACGTTGTGGTTTCCCACCCTTTCTCTAAGACAAAACCTTTTTCTCTTGACCTGTCCTATGCCCATTTACTAAGATATGTTTGCCAAGGCATCGTTATATGACCTGTTGTGCTAGTATGTAACACTTTCTTCAAACCACTTGTGTTATGACTCCATCCAAAGGAGTGAATAACGCTCTACAGCAAAAGAGAAAAATGTTTATGAACACGAATCCGACATCCCTTTTGCTGATAAAATGGAAAGAGTTAGAGCTACTAGTTGAATATCCAGTATTACAATCTTCCTCAAGATCTTTGCTCAAGACCTAAAGAAATCTTGAATCACGTGTTATTTGTTTAGAAAGTCAAATGAGTAAAAGTCAGACCGTAAGCAGTTTAGAAAATATCTGATGACTTTGTATACCTAAAAAAACTGAAGATTATTAATAAAATCCATTGTTTTCATCTTTGAAAAATATAATTGACTTTTCTGATTAGCCACAGCCCTGGAAATTGGATTCATATTTATCATTTGAATATCGTTACATTTCTTAATGGTAATCCAAACAGATAATCATAAATACCTATAGCGATAATGCAAGAGCCTGAAGATGTTGACTGCTAGGATGGTGAGTAGAACATGGTTTGAGTCCCAGCTGTTTTGCTTTCAAAAGACCGGTGTGTTTCTTGTTAAATCATCCTCTCTCCCCTTTGCTTTCTTTCCTCCTCTTCACGGTTCAAAATAAGAGACCATTACAAAGCCCAGAGTGAGTTCTTTAGCTCGCTTTGTCGTTAGGCTGGTATATTTTGCATGCTAACAGCAAAGTTGGACAAAAGGTTCAAGGCCTTTTTTGTCTTTAATTGAATCATAGTAGAGGGCTTAAAGCCGCCCTACAGCAGTTACATTAACATGGAGGTAAGCATTTAAAATGTAATCGGGGGAGAGCGATTCAAATCTTTTTCATTAGAGATTTGGAAGTGATTGTCCAGTAGATTTTAAACCCATTCAGAATATAAGTTGCAGGTCTACGAGGGAGCAGCGGGGGAAACACTGGCCTCAGATCCCTTCTGTACCATGGCTGTGAATCTGGAGGTTCGAGCCTTGTGGGCCGAAAAGACTTCGGTGACCAAGACAGAGAGAGGCAGTCGGGGCTGCTGGACAGACCTCCCGTTTTTTCCTTCTCTTCCTTTTCCCTTCCCCTCATCTCCAGCCCCACCCCTCCAAAAGCCACAAGTGTGTAAAAGGTATTCATTTGCCAGAGGCTGTTTATTCTGTTTAATAGACACCTATTGCCCCCTCATCCTTTCTTTTTAGATTGCCTGGACAGACAGAAAGCAAATTAGCGCAAAATGCTTTCAGTCAAGTGTCGGAGATCATGGTGGTGAATACTGCATCACCCGGCTCTCTAACTCCCCGGTGCCCTACTGACAGCATTGTCCCTCGCAATTACAGCTTCCACAACGTGCTCTCTGAAGTCTGCATGGAACACCAAAGCCCATCCTGTACCTTTGGGAGGTTCTTTTCCAATAAAGACATTTTCAGCTTGCTGTGAAAGAAGAAACCAAAAGGATGGAACAACATTGGAAGTTTTGTAAAGTTTCCAGTGTATTTTCCTTAATGGGGCATTTCAAGGCTTCCTTGGTTCTAGTAAAGATTAGGAAGTTCTAAAACCATGCCAGGTACAGATGCTAGGGTGCAATCCTTTGCATGAGACTCCTTAACGACCTTGGTTTAAAACAAGTCTTTGGAACCATGAACTGTGAGATGTCCTTAATTTTCTTACACCATACGTGTCTATCAAGCACTTCTTGATATTTAAGAGGGATCCTTAGCATTTATCAAAAAGACAACTACTATTACACACTGATAACTTTTACAGTTCTCAGCTCACCTAATATAGAAATAAGTTTAATTGGAATATACATGATGATCTTCCAGGTCAGTCTTTGAATTCTCAATATTTTAAAATCATTGTCAAATTTTTTTAGTAAAACTTTCTGCCTCTCTCCCCACCCCTGCCCTTCCTTCTTCTCTCTCCTCCTCTCTCTCTCCCTCTGTTTCTTTCTGTCTTTTGCTATGCTTGATTTTGGAAGATTATATTTTCTCTTATATCATCTGAGACCTAAATTAGTTATCAGTCAATGCCACTACAGTTATCACGGTCATCTACAAATTATATTCCTGTATAGTAACTTAAAATGTGGAAAATACAGTAGTAGATTCATGGCTACAATAATAATTTAAGATATATAAACACTGTCTAATTACTTCTAGTCCAAATGGCACCAATTAGAGGACACCTAGTGGGTTGGCTTTTGGACATAATTTCTCTGATAGCCCAAGCTTCACCAACAAAGTGGGCTTTTAGAAGCCATTTGCTGCTGCAAGACCCCTGGCAAAATGAGGTAGACACCCAGACACCTGACTTAATCTGAGCCAGTCAGATCCTAGAAGTGTCAGGGATCTAAGTATCAGCCACATGTCTCTGGCAAGCAGAACTGTTCCTGAGGTTGCTCAATTCACTCTGGCTCTTCAATTTACTGAAGCTGTTCAACTTTTCCTCTGATTTTGTGCAACACTTTTCTTACAAATCTATTGATGATAACCACCAACAAAAATAATCTTAACTTATATAAGAAGATTTGGATAACTAAACATGGGCAAACTTTAAATGAGATATTGGGTGTAAATGTGCAGTCACCTTTTATCTCAGTAGAATCTCTAAGGCATGGTAGTCTGCATGGCACCAAAGGTTTTAATAATGGATAATTATAGAAAAGAGGGTGATTTCCTTTCCTTGGCATTGATTTCTGGTTTTTTTTTATTCTTTTGACAAAATTTTAAAACAGGTGAAATTAAACTGAATGCATTGGGAATATAGACAATCTATTCCAAATTATGGTGCATTTAGATGATAAGAAAACACATTTAGATGAGGAAAATATTCATTCAGACATCTGCTAATAATTAAAAATGGAATGCTTGAAATGTATTTCAAGGTATTTCTTTTAAGTTCCTCAGTTTTTAAATGGTTGTTTCATTTTATAACATACCTACTTTTCCATGTTTAGAATGGAACAAGTGTGTTACTCTCACAGCTTTTTCAAAAATTCCAGACTAAGCAATTGCATAACTAGTTTAATTTTTATTCAAATATCTTGCTGCCCATTCCAGTTCACAAACTGTAATGAATTCTATACCATACGAATTCCTGCAGTTGAGATGATTCATGGCTTCTGATTTACTTGCTTCCTGAATGACAGTTATATATTTAGTCACATAAATCAAATCTTGTATAGAAAAGGTGCAGTGTTATGAACCAGGGTTGTATTCCTGAAAACACATCTTACATCATGAAAAATAAATAAAATAAATGCTAACACATAATTTAAACATTTAATAAATATGTAACAATTCAGTTAATATAATAAGTATCCTTGAAAGTTTTTTCCAAGGGACACTTTCAGCATGGGCTGAACTTGCTGAAGATGTGCAAGGCAGGAATCCAGGGTTGCTGACTTGAAGGTGAAATTCTTCTTTTACAGGAAGATCTCTCAATAGCAAATACCTTTTTTTTTTTTTTTTGAGAAAGTTCTAGTGGTATTCAAGAGTAGGGTCACCTGTTGCATATATACCTAATAAAAGGTCCATCCTCTATTAGCCATCATTTGCTCTACTTCATTGCTGAATGCCTATGAAGGAGAGTCTATAAATTTCATCACTTATTCAGAATATAATCTAAAACAAATCATTCTCCCTCAAGAGAAACTGATGACAAATAGGATAGATAGACATATGTAATTATTCAAAGGTTACATTTTCCCTTCCTGCAAACAAATTCAGTGCCAACATGCAGGAAAAGCAGATTTTACTGAAAGAGGAAAACCAGTAGTCTTTATTTTCTTTTCAATCAATAGAATAAAATATTTTCAAATCTGTTAGCTATTAACATGAAGACAAATCTACATAAGTAAGATGGAATATGATAATTTTAAAAGCAAAGATAGTAGAGCAAAGCAAACTAACAGTTTTCAGGAACTTTTACACGTGAAATCATCCTCATACATAATTTTACTTAATCTGTACAATATCTCAGTGTGGTAAATATTATAATACCCATTTTACAAAATCTCAGAGATGTTAAATAAATTACCTAAATGCAAATATCTGGTAAGTAGAACGGTTGTAATTTGAACTCTGGTTGGTATGATTTCAAAGCCTTGGGCTACTGCCATTATGACATGTTCTTATTATAAAAATCATATAATAAAAGGGTAAATTATATAATTAAAATGTGTGTTTTCTTGTACATAGCCGATCATAACCATCTAATTTCTTGGATATATATTAAGCAATGGTATTTAGTTTTCTCATTTGTGAAGTCCCTTTTGCCCTGTGGAATGAAATACGTTGTGCATGATGCAAAGTTATTAATATACAAAATAACCTGACTTCATTATTCTCATTAGCTAATAAGAATGTTTTCATTAGAGTCCTAACCTCAGTCTGACATGAGGAAAATGAGAGTAACAAGTGATTAAAGAAACGAGAAAGGACTATTCTCCTATAGTCCATCACAAAAAATACAGTGTATTTTGACTATATTATAAACCATAACAAAATTCAATGAATGTTTACAAAGTAAATACACTGGCATTTATCATATCTTAAATATAAATTGTCTCATAACCTTACATTGTTGTTGAATATAGGTGATATAAGAGGAAGAGAGAATCCCCCGCTCAAAGATATCCAGGTCCTAATCCATGAAACCTGTGAATATGTTACCTTACACGGCAAAAGAGACTTTAAAGATGTGATTAAATTAAGGACATTGAGATGAATTATTCTGGACTAGGTGAACCCAAAATGACCAGAAGTTTCCTTAGAAGGGTTAAAGAAGATGTGCTGATGGAAGCAGAATCAAAGAGAGATTTGAAGATACTGATGGCTTTGGTGGGACTTAATCAGGCGGCAAGGAACACAACAGCCCTTAGAAGTGGGAAAAGGCAAGGGTATGGATTTTTCCCTAGAGCCACCAGAAGGAACTCAGTGTTGCAGAATAATGCCTTGATTTTTGACTTAGTGAAAGCCGTTGCAGACTTCTAACTTTCAGAATTGTAAGAAAACAATGGGTGTTTCTTTAAGTCACTGTGTTTACAGTAATTTGTTACAGTAGTAATAGGAAACTAATACAACAGGTGAGTTGGAAAGGCATCGTTTTTGGTCATAATTCTTCTGGTTGAAATGTAAGGCTCAGTATGAGGAATGGCAAAATAAATACAGAATGATATTAAATGACTGTATTTTGCAAGGCATTTAGGCAGATGCATTTTGTGACTATGTATTTCAGTAACCAATTCAGGACTAAAAGCTCCTTTGGCAAATGTATGAAATTCAAAATTTAAAAAGAAAGAACAAAGCTTTATGTTAATATTTTTTGTTTGGGATCTCAAGTTTCTGCTGAATGCATTCGGAACTTGATGCTTAAGATAATAACATGTATCTTATTATTTAAAACCCCAGGTTTTTTGGTTTAACTTGCAGAATATCTTATTTTTGGTCTCTGCCTCCTAATTTCACGTGTCGATACTGTTTTTTATGATATGAGCTTCTTTGTTGACATTTCTAATGTGAATGTATCTAGCACAGACCCTGGGACAAGGTAGGGATGCAACAAACACTCTCCTAAAGCATGCAAGCTAAAGCACGAGGCTGCCATTTTTCCTTCATTGTATTAAACACGGTAATGGTTTAAAAGGTAGGAAGTAATGAAAGTTAGTGCAATGCCATAAATTGGACACTTCCATTCGCTTTAGTTATGCTTTAAAAGTTAACAGAAACTCTTTAAAACTCCATTTGACAATACGTACCAAGATCTAAAACGTGCCATATCCTTTACCCTGGCAATCCCATTTCAGGGAATTTATCTTAAAATTAATAATCAAATATTTACAATAATAATTATTAACAATGAGGAATGAGGGGAAAATAACTATGTCAATTTAAAATAATTAAAAAAAAATTTCAATGTCCTAGGAAACGTGACACAGAATTCTTTGTAGAATGACACAATGCCTTTTGCTTTCTTTTTAAAAACTTTTCCTAGTTTCTGAAGTTTGCACAATTTTTTGTGTCTGTTATGAATAGAAAATTTGGGTTAAAATTTATTTATCCTATGTATTCCCAAAATAAAAAGAAAATGAATTAAAATCAATTCATTTACTGAGAGTTCAAACAAATAACATATTTGTTTTAATGTCAGAATCAGACTGATTGTTGGCTAACATGAATCAAATCTGGTGTGCAGATCTCTAATTATTTACTTCCTGTACCTGTGTAATAACAAGCAGAGGCACATTGCAGTGCAAGAGCTAGCTTTAGCGTTCCAAGCATCTGTATGTAAATGAAATATATATTGACACGGTACATCCAGGACACTAGTTTAACTGTTGTTTTTAACTGAATTAATTTATGTTTAAGTCAAGAAACAGAAATTTTTCTACAAAACACATTGCAAACTATTTGACTAAAGTGGCTGAATCAACAGGTTATCACCACAGATAACGTCTTTTCTTCAGTGATCAAATTACAGAAAGCAATATGGCTCTTCGAATTGCATACACAGCCTACCATGGGAGCTGGCTCACACTAGGTCCTAATAAATAATTGCTGAATCAATAACTTTCAAGGGTTTATTAATGTCTATCAAATTCTTATCATACTTTTACTATTTTGACTTTCCAAAAAATACCTCCAGTATTAAAATTCCTTAGTCTGTGCTATTATATTATTCTGTGAGATAAATTCCCAGTTCTGTTCTGATCAGTCTGTGATTAGAATTATAACGGAATAAAGATTAATGTAACCCAGGGTTGAAACCTTACATATTGTTTGAACCATATTCATTCACAGGTTTCCATTTCCCTTCAAAGTCCCTGTCTACACAAAGTTTGAGGTGAAAATCAAGGAAGAATACTTTCCTCCAAATTCTTTTCAATACGATTCAACAGTGTTTATTAAGTTTTCGGTAAGCACTGGGCACATTGTGCTGTAGGGTCCTTCAGTGTTGACAGGCACGTTCAAGTCAGCTGTGATGCAGTGCTCCAGTGCTGTGATCAGAGCAGCCCGTGGGTCATATGGGAGTCCTTGAACGGGGAACTGCTCTGGACGGCAAACATCACTGCCTGTATTGGATGTTATGGTTTTGCTTGAACACGAACCATTCCCTCTTCCCGGAAATGGCACCTTGATTCTCTTGGGAGCATTATTTCACGTATAGACTTTGAAGAAATGGTGCCTTGTTTGAATCTCAACGCTGGCACTTATTTGCTCTTTGATACTGGACAGGTTACTTAACATCTCTGTGCATCTGTAAAATGGGGATATTATGAGGTTTAACTGAGTAACTAATTAATCTAATCACAAAGTTATTAGAATAGTGCCTGACTCATAAGAAGCACTATAATTTATTTCTTAAAAAATAGACAAGCCTTCTCCCCTGCATTCCATCCTTATGAGACTCTAAATCAAAACTCTCTGCATTCTGTTGGCCAAAAAGTGGCACTGAATCTAAACCAAATTCAACCAGGTTCACTGTTAGTAAACATGCCTGACACAAGTATCCTGGTACATAAATCTGACTATTATCCTTTAGGGTGGATTCCCTGAAATGGCATTGCTGGGTAAAAGATATAAAAATTTTTAAGATTTCAGTACATATTGTCAAACTGCTTTTTAGAGTTTCTGTTATTTTTAAAGCATTAACTGAAGTGCATTGAAAAGGATTCATTTTGACAGCGAAGCCCTAGAGAACTTCTTCACTAGTTTCTGCTACCTGGAACCTCAGAGTTACCCAGGCTATATTTCATATAACAGTGATTAGTATTTCTCACTTTATGGCAAGGTTTAATATTTTAGAATATGTTTAAGATCCACTTGTATTTCTTTTTATTTATTCATTGTGCATCCTTGACCATTTATTATTGGCTTGTGGATACTTTTCACTATCTGTGAACTGTTTATATATTAGAAAAATTAGCTTTTTTGTCTATTATACAATATGAAAATCTTCATGCAGGTTTACATTTTTTACACAGCCAAATGTATCACTCTATTTTATGTTTCTGGATTTTGAGTCATAGTTAAGTCCTTTTGCACTCTGGAGATGTAATGCAATTTCTCCATGTTTTCTTAATGTACTTTTTTGTTTTTATTTTTACATTTAAATTGTTTGTTTATTCTATAATTTTATAATTATTAATTGTAGATTAATATATTTTGGATTATGATGCCTTCCCAGATGGAGATCTTTATGAAAGAACTTTCTCATATTTTCTTCTAGTGTTTTTATGGGTTTACATTTTCACTCCAATCATTGACCCATTTATGATACATTTTGATGCACAGTGTCAAGGCCTACACCATTAATTAAATAGTTCAGGAGGCATAAATTCAAGGGTCCAGAGCTCTGGACAGAAGGCATTTTTACTACCTTTATTAAGATGTTTGTTCTAGCACCATTTAATGAAAAGACTATCCTTTCACAAATGAGTTGCCATGCCACTTTTATTCCAAAAGTAATAGACTAGAAACAGAAGTGTTCATTTCTGAATTCTCAATTGTTTTCTATATTGCCATTTTTATGCCGAAACTACTCTCTCGATTACTGTAGCTCTGTGGTAAGTTTTGAAACCGGGTTTCACGTTTTCTTTTCTTTCAAAATTGTTTTTGCTCTCTTGAGTCCTTTGAATGTTCATATAAATTTTAGGACCATATTATCAATTTCTGCCAAAAATTCCTAGTACGATTTTGGTAGTGATTGTGAATTTATAGAATTATTTAGAAATAATTGCCAGTTAATCAATATTTACTCTTCTATCAATGAACATGGAATGTCTCTCCATTTATTCTGATCCTCTTTAATTTCTCTAATCAGTGTTGCATATTTCGTTAAACTTATTCCTAAGTATTTTATTTTTTTGATGCTATTGTGGATATAATTATTTTTTAATTTCAATTTCAAATTGCTCATTGCTAGTATATAGAAGTGCAATTGATTTTTATACAGTATTTTTTTGTATCTTTTAGCCTTACTAAACTCATTTATTAGTTCTACTAATTTAATTGTGTATGCCTTAGAATTTCTAATATAGAATCATGCCATTTGTAAATAGAGTTTTACTTCCTCTTTACCAATCCGGATTTCTTTCAATCATTTTATTTTTCTTATAGTAATGTGTAGCACTTCTACTGCAATGTTGAATAGAAGTGTGAAAGTGGGCATCCTTGCCTTGTACCCAATTTTAAGAGGAAAGCATTTAGTTTTTTACTATTAAGTTTAACATAAACTGTAGGCTTTTATATATTCTCTTTATCAGGTTGAGGACATTTCTTTCTGTTTTTAGTTTCCTGAGACTTGTTGTCATTGTTAGGTATTGCATTTTCTTTCTTTTTCTTTTTTTTTTTTTTTTTTTTTTTGAGACAGAGTCTCCCTCTGTCACCCTGGATAGAGTGCAGTGGCGTCACTGTAGCTCACTGCAACTTCAAATCCCCAGGCTCAAGTGATCCTCTTGCGTCAGCCTCACGAGTAGCTGGGACTACAGATGTGCACCACCACACCTGGCTAATTTTTCTATTTTTAGGAGAGATGGGGTCTCACTGTTGCTCAGGCTGGTCTGGAACTCCTGAGCTCAAGCAATTCTCCTGCCTCGGCCTCCCAGAGTGCTAGGATTACAGGCGTGAGCCACCGCGCCTGGCAAGGGTATTACATTTTCTCAAATTTTTTTTTCAATAGCTACAAAATGATCATGTGATTTTCATCCTTTATTCCATTAATAAAATGTAAATTCCATGTAATAATGGTATACAATATTTTTAGATGTTGTTGAATTCATTTTGCTAAAAATTTATTAAGAATTTTTGCATTTATATTAGTGAGAGTCATTGGTCTGGGGTTTTATTTCTTATGATGCCTTTCTCTGGCTTTGGTGATAGCTTAATAAAGGTTTTATATTATAGTTAATAGAATGACTTGGGAAGTGTCTCCTCCTCTATTTTCTGAAAGAGTTTATAAGGAATTTTATTATCTCTTCTTTAAATATCTGATGGACTTCACCAGTAAAGGTTTATGCGTCTGGACCTTTCTTTATGGAAAGATTTTAATTACTAATGTAATTTCTTTACTTATTATGGTTAATTCAGGTTTTTTATTTCTTTTTTAGTCAGTATTTATTTACTTATTTATTTAGTATAGAGATGGGGGTCTCACTATGTTGCCCAGGCTGGTCTTGAACTCTGGTATCAAGTGATCCCCCACCCTGGCCTCCCAAAGTGCTGGGATTACAGGCATTACGGCACCTGGTCTTGAGTCAGTTTTGATAATTTATGTCTAAGGTTTATTGCATCTAAATTATCTAATGTTGTGGCATATAGTTTTGTACAATATTACATTTAATTCTTTTAATTTCTTCATGCTTTATAGTAACGTTCCTTCTTTTATTCCTAATACTGGTAATTTGTGCCTTTTCTTTGTCAGTCTAACTAAAAGTGACTAACTTTATTTTTTATCTCAAAAAAGCAAGTTTTGGTTTCTGTGACTTTTTGCTATTTTTTTCTGTTTATTTATTTTATCATTCATCTAATTTAAAAAATTTCATTCCCTCTAGTTTTGTTTGGTTTAGTTTCCAATTTTTTTTTTTTAGTTTCTTAAGCTAGAAGCTGAAGTTACTGATTTTAGAACTTTCTGATTTTCTTGTAGGTGTTTAGTGCTATAAATTTCCATCTGAGCGCTGCTTTAACTGAACTCCATAAATTTTGATATATAGTGCTTTTATTTTTATTAATTTCAATATTTTCCTAAAATTTCCTTTAATATTTCTTTCTACTCATGGGTTATTTAGAAGTGTGTTGTTTAATTTTCAAATATCTGAAGAGGGGCATTTCCAAGATTTTTTTTGTTTATTTATTTATTTATTTTGTATTTTTACAGATTTAGGGCTTACAGTGCAGTTTTGTTACATGGATACATTGCATGGTGATGAAGTCTGGGCTTTTAGCCTA
The DNA here is from genome assembly GCA_023783475.1 of Daubentonia madagascariensis. Classification (NCBI taxonomy): domain Eukaryota; kingdom Metazoa; phylum Chordata; class Mammalia; order Primates; family Daubentoniidae; genus Daubentonia; species Daubentonia madagascariensis. The sequence continues at coordinate 23,486,258 of JAKFHU010000144.1, read as the reverse complement.
GCCATCATCCAAAGAGTGTGTGTTGTACCCATTATGTAATTGCTCATCTCTCATTCCCCCTCCCATCTTTTGGAACATTCCGTGTCTATTTTTCCACTCTCTATGTCCGTGTGTATACATTATTTAGCTACCACTTGCAAGTGAGAACATGCAATATTGGACTTTCTGTTTCTTAGTTATTGCACTTAAGAAAATGGCCTCCAGTTTCACCATGTTGCTGCAAAAGACATGATTTTATTATTTTTTTTTGGCTGCGTAGTTATGTATATTAAACATATGTATGTATGTTTTCTTTATCCAGTCATCTATTGATGGACACTGAGGTTGATTCCAAATATTTGCTATTGTGAATAGTGCTGTGATAAACATACAAGTGCAGGTATCTTTTTGATATAATGATTTCTTCTCCTTTGGGTAGATATCCATTGATGGGATTTCTGGATAGAATGGTGGTTCTACTTTTAGTTCTTTGAAAAATCCCCATACTGTTTTCCTTAGAGGTTGTACTAATTTGCATTCCTACCAACAGTGTATGAAACGCTCCCTTTTCTCTGCACCCTTGCCAACATATGTTACTTTTTCACTTTTTAATAATAGCCCTTGTGACTGGTATAAGATGGCATCTCATTGTGGTTTTAATTTGCATTTCTCTGATGATTAGTGAAGTTAGCATTTTTTCATATGCTTTTAGCCATTTGTATGTCTTCTTTTGGAAAAAAAAGGTCTGTTCATGTCCTTTGCCCACTTTTTAATGGAGTTATTTGTGTTTGTTTGTTGAGTTGTTTGAGTTCCTTGTAAATTCTGGATATTAGTCCTTTGACAATTGCACAGTTTGCAAATATTTTCTCCCATTCCATAGGTTGTCTGCTCACTCTGTTGATTATTTATTTTACTGTGCAGAAGGTTTTTAGTTTAATTCAGTCCCATTTGTCTATTTTTCTTTTGTTGCATTTGCCGTTGAGGTCTTAGTCATGAATTCTTTGCCTAGGCCAACATCCAGAAGAGTTTTTCCTAGGTTTTCTTCTAGTTTTTTTACATTTTCATGTGTTACAGTTAAGTCTTTAATCCATTTTGTGTTAATTTTTATATATGGTAAGAAATAGGGGTCCAGTTTCATTCTTCTTCATGTGGCTATCCAACTTCCCCACTACCATTTATTGAATAGGATGTCCTCTCCCCATTGTATGATTTTGTCAGCTTTGTTTCAGATCAGTTGGCTGTAGGTACTCTATTTCTGGGTACTCTATTCTGTTCCATTGATCCATGTGTCTATTTTTATACCAGTACCATCCTGTTTTAGTTACTATAGCCTTGTAGTATAATTTGAAGTCAGGTAATATGGTGCCTTAAGCTTTGTTCTTTTTGCCTAGGGTTTCTTTGGCTATTTCAGGCTCTTTTTGATTCCATATGGATTTTAAGATTTTTTTTAACTAATTCTGCAAAAAAAATGACATTGATATTTTGATAGGGATTGCATTAAACCTGTAGATTGCTTTGGGCAGTATGGTCATTTTAACAGTATTGATTCTTCTGATCCATGAGCATGGAATGTTTTTCCATTTATTTGTGTCATCTACAATTTCTTCCATCAGTGTTTTGTAGTTTTCTTTGTAGAGATCTTTCATCTCCTTGGTTCAATGCATTCCTAAGTATTTTTTTTTTTTTTTGGTAGTTACTGAAAATGGTATTGGCTTCTTGATTTGGTTCTCAGCTTGATCATTTTTGATGTGTAAAAATGCTACTGATTTTTGTACATTGATTTTGCATTCTGAATCTTTACTGAATTCATTTATCAAATCTAGGAGTCTTTTGGTGGATTCTTCAGGGTTTTCTAGGCATGAGATCATATCATCAGCAAACAGATAATTTCACCTCCTCTTTTCCAATTTGGATGCCTTTTATTTCTTTCTCTTGCCTGATTGCCCTGGCTAGGACTTCCAGCACTATGTGAATAGGAGTGGTGAAAATGGGCATCCTTGCATTTTTCCAGTTCTTAGGGGGAATGCTTTCAGTTTTTCCTGTTCAGTTTGATGTTGGCTGTGGACTTGATTTTTGTTTATTGATGATCTCATATTTAATTCTATTGTCATGAGAGAACATATCCATATGACCAAAATTTTTAAAAATTTTTTGAAATTTAGTTTGTGACTCAAAATATGGTCTATCTTGGAGAATGTTCCATGTATTCTTGAAAAGAATAACTATACTTCAGTAGTTGGGTAAAATGGTTTAATATATGTTGGTTAGGTCAAATTGTTTGATAGTCTAGTTCAAATCTTCTTCACAATTTCTCAATTTCCACTTGCCTTACCAATAATTGAAATGATTGATTAAATTTTCCAGCAATTATTATTGAATGGTTGATATTTCCTTTCAATTCAAGAAGCCAGGAACTGTTTTCTATACAGAGCTGGCTCAATCCCCTTTCACCTGGTCATACATAAGCATTAGAAGTACCCATGCAGGATTACACAAAGCTTTCTCTTCCCATGCTCAGGCACAAGTAAAATTGCTTGGTGCAATGTAGATGCCTAATCTTTTTTTTTGCAAGGAGTAAGAGTAAGACAACAGTAAACCATAGATTTATATGAACTAGAATCTATGACTGTTCATAATCTTTAAGGTGTAAGGTTATTACTAAGACCTAGTAAGACCCAGGGTTTTTTTTTTTTTTGTCAATTTACAAAATAATCTTATTTCTGAAATTTGTCTAAATTTTAAGTGATTCACATTTTTATCTGCCTCAGATAATGTATTTGCCAAGTATATTCTTCCATTCTTATTTTTATTTATTTTTAAACCAAATTCATATGATGAATCAGTAGCACAACTGATAGGGAGATTAAAATCTTACAGTATATTTACACATTATTGAATTGCATCGAACTGTTTTAGAGTCATTCCTGCCTTCCCTGACAGAATCATTGTGCACATTGAAGAGAAGTTCCTGGTTTATTACTAATCCTACATTAACACCCAGTCCATTTTATGCTACCATGAAGAAAGTTGTAATTCACACTTGTGAGAATGTGTCCATTGACATTAATCATCATTTTATACTGCCCTAAATATATCAGAATCAACTCAGATAATTGTTTGTTCTGTTATAAGGTAAAACTTGAGTCCTTTTAACAGCTGAAACACTTAGTTCAATCTTATTTGTCCCTTGTGAAAAAAAATGTAGATTTTACCACCCACTACATCACTCACTCAATTTATGGCTTGCATAATGTTTCTGCTTTTCTACAATATTTCACTGTAGTCAATGTAAAGATCTCATCACCTGATGTAACCCAAGTTTGCAGCTTGTTGTTAAAAACACTCAATAAACCACAGTGGGCATGGAAACCAGTGATACACATTTCTTAAAGGTTAAAACAACAACAAAATGTCTCGTCCTTTGTTATCATAATTCCTTCTTGTTATCTGTATTCTCCTTATTTTCCTCCTTAAACCTTATTTTGATGTCTGTTAAAATGTGGATAATCCCTAATTTTTTTTTAGCATTCTTTAGCTCAATGCAAATACAATTTTCTGGACATTTAAAAACAATGGATTATGTTTAGAATCTAGTGTAAGACTTAAAAACAGAATTCTGAGATGTACTCCAGTATTATTCTGGAAAAATGACACTGCATCTGGTGCAGGCCAGAAGGGGATGAGAGGAGTACTGGCAGAGGGCCAGAGATTTGTGTTAACTTCAAGAGCAAAGGTGATTTTTAATGCTTCAACATCATTCATGAAATATTATATATATAATTTGTACTCACAATAACAAGTGTGCTCTCCAAGGAAACATTAAAATAAATAGCTTCTTTAACTCTTTTGTACCTTGATCATATCTTATTTTGATGAACCTATAAAAAGGGAAGGTAAGATTGATGTTGGACAGATCAGTAGGGCAATCATGTAGTTTATTATGTATTTATGACTCTGAAAGATCAAAGGATGTTTTTATGCACATAACTTGGCAAATGTATTTTGCCACATTCAGATATGTTCCAAGTGACTTCAGTGGGGAAGTGAAAAGATCTGGCACTATGCCTGTAATGCTATTTGGCAAGACATTGAATGATGGTGGGATTTGAGAACACAGTAACATACTGTATTACATGTATATGTACACACACTCTATATATGTATGCACACATTCACTGGTATATAGGAAACGTGTGACTGTATACACGCTCTATGTAAATATGCTCAACTATTACATAATAAAGGTAATTAGATGAAATAGTGGGTGTCTGTGTGTCAGTAATACTCTGTGTACTCACAAGGACTATATTAGTCTTCCTTATTGCAACAATTTCAAGAAAATTGAGATTAAAAATGTTACCATTTGATATAGTTTGGAAATTTGTCTGCTGCAAATTGCATGTTGAAATTTGATCCCCAACTTTGGAGCTGGGGCCTGGTGGGAGGTGTTTGGGTCTTGGGGGTGGATCCCTCATGAATGGCTGTGTGCCATCCTAGCAGTAGTGAGTAAGTTCTCCCTCTATTAGTTCCTGTGAGATCTGATTTTCATAAAGAGCCCAGCACATCCCTCTCCTCTCTCTCTTGCTTCTTTCCTCTCATCATATGACACCTGCTCCCCTTTTGCCTTCCACCATGATTGGAAGCTCCCTGGGGTCCTTACCAGAAGCAGATGTTTGCACCATCCTTCTTGTATAGCCTGCAGAACTGTAAGCCAAATGAACCTCTTTTCTTTATAAATTACCCAGACACAAGTATTCCTTTGTATCAATACAAAATGGACTAAGACACTACTAATACACCACAGATTATTAATATAGTTCTAACTACTTTTAGTTCAACAGCCTAATATTTTGGAGAATGTGCAAATTGAATCCCATTACACTACAGGGGCAAAAGTGCTCAAAGAAGATATGGCTCCTACCTCACAAACTGGGGCCTCCCAGCCTCTCAGAACCCAGTGACCTCCCCTGACCCCTACACCTACCCCAGCAAAAAAGTTTGTTATATATATGATGGGTGTATGTGTTGTGGGGGTGGTATTTCAGTCTGAATGTTCTTTTACCATTATAAATTCAATTATTAGGATTGTCAAAATGGGCTAGTATCCCATTAACAAAAGTGCTTTTCGTTTAAAATTAGAATTTGAAAAAGCATGACCTTTGATTATTTTTTCCTATACTGAAATCATAGCTTTTTTTTTACATTTTACTTCTTAAATATCAATAGATGTTAAAGTTGCCATGTCCAAGGATTTCTCAAAGTGCAAATAACCCATTGATCATTTGGATCATTGATGGGAGTCACTATAGAAATAATTCCTCAGTGAATATATTTGGTGAACAATGGGTTAAACAACTTTACATGGATTTCTATAGTACAGAGAGTATGATATTAGGAAATCTCCTAGAGGCTGCTCCAACACATCCCAAAATGATCAGAGTCAATAATTCCTTTATGCATTGTATGAGGAGCACTGTGCAGAACATACCCTGATAACCTGATTACCTAATCTGCCATTATAATAATAATTTATAAGATAGTCACCATCAGTTGTTGAGGGTTCATATCCCTTTAGTTATTTTATTAATCACTCACCAAAATAATCTTATCAAATTCTTAAAACATTCTACAGATGGGGAAAGTGAAACTTGGGACACTCCTACAATTTGATTGGGATCACAGGACTAGTGACAGAAGCAGAATTTGAACCATATTTGCCCAGTGTCAAGAGATATTTTTAAAACCATACCAAAATAACTTTATCATGTTGGAATATTTTTATCCAAGTATGAGTCTTCACTAGAGCAGCCTGATGAGAAAAAATACATTCCATCTACTGCAATGCTCTATACCAAATCATTTATTATTTACCACCAGTGGCCAAGTGTTTCCTGCTCCAGATATACTACTTTTGAAGTTGATGCTCCAAAGGTTGGTTTTTATTTGCAAAACATGACAGCTAAAATAATCAAAGAACAAGCATTAAGTGGTGCCAAGAATGAGAAAACATAATGGATGTGTAAAAAGGAACTACAAGTTTTCCCGTTAGAGCCTGTGACTGTGGCAACTAGTACCTACTTTTACTAAAACAAGGTGAATATTTGCCTGATTTTTCCTTCTTGTCCTGCCTTTTTGTTTAAACTGAGTAATTTGGGAAAAGAGGTTGAGCAGAACATGTGGGGTGGCACCTGAACACTGGTATTTCTTGCCCTTGCTTTGGTACCCACATATGTGAAAGTTAGAGGTTTGTATGAGATTTTATCCTATACATATGGCATGCATGTATACCTCTTAAGATTAAGGCAATGTTATTAGATAGCCTAACAGGTCAAATTTTCTTCTTGCAAGTTATTTTGTGTATAAATGATAACTTCAAATCTAGGTTTGAAAGCACAATCTGTTCTTCAAATAGTATAGATAAATACAAATAATTGTGTTTGAGCTTCATAAGCTTAAAAAAGAATAATAATTCTAGATTAGAATTTTATACAACTTGACTGACTTATAAGCTGAAGGCAGAGGATGTCAAAATGTGCTAATATATACAGAACCTGCCAACACCATGGAAGAGGTAGCAGTATTACCTGGAGCTAGGGCAACTCAGGGCTTATTACTGCACATCTGTTGCTATCTATCTATCTATCTATCTATCTATATATATATATATATACACACACACACACACACATACTATATTTGATATGTGTATCTGTGGTATGGTGTGGTATGACTTATACTTAAAATGTGCTTCATGCTTGAGGCCAGGAGTTCAAGACCAGCCTGGGAAATATAGTGAGACCCCCGTCTCTACAAAAAATAATAAAAAATTAGCCAGGCATGGTGGTGAGCACCAATAGTCCTAGATACTTGGGAGGCTGAGGCAGGAGGATTGCTTGAGCTCAGGAGTTCGAGGTTATAGTGAGCTATGATCATACTATTGCACTCCAGCCTGGGCAACAGAGTGAGACTGTGTCTCAAAAAAGTAAATAAATAAAAATAAAATAAATAAATGGGGGAAGCTGGGTGTGGGGTATATGGGAACTCCATTTACTCTTAATATTTTAGCAATTTTTCTGCTAGTCTAGAACTGTTTTAAAATTTTAAAGTTTGCATTCAAAAGTGCCACTCTCTGCCCAAGAGTCATTGTCATGAACTTATCTAAACTTTCAGGGACCCCCGAATGGCCAAAGCAGCAAATAATTCCTTTTCTGTTCAAGGATTTTCGAGATGAGACAGACACATCCAGACAAAAATCACAGTCATTGACACAGCTTTAATATTCCCCTCAGTATGTTTAATAGAAATGGAAATGAACTAGATATTCATGATTCCCATTTTAGAATAGTGAGAGCTGACATTCACTGAACACTTATTACATACTAACTCCATGCTAGAAACTGCTCAACAACCTATGCAGTAGACACTCTGCCCCCATGTGGGAAGACCATTTGCACCTGTATCTGTGATGGGCTGTCTTCTGTGGTGGTGCAGTTTTAATTCCACTCTATGCATGTAGCAGTCTCCCTGCTTTCCTTGAACTGAATGCCCCAGTTCAGATGACTAAATGGCTATTCAACAAGCACCCCCACTGGGCTTCCTGGCATAAGCCTTGTGACACTGTAACATTGCACAGTGTCCTCAGTGCAACAGAGAACAAGCCCAGTCTTAATTCTACAGGAGGGAGTTCATAACACCACCTGCATTCCCCTCAAGGAAACTAAGGTATTTATCTAATGCCTGGGGGTACACAAAGATGAACTCCACTTATTTAGTGGGCTCTGAAATTTTGAAAGTACACTAGAGGCAAATCTCTGTGTTAGTTATTTTTAATATTCAGTCTCATAATCACTCTAAGGCCTTTAGAAAACACTAAGGAGAAAATGGCTACATTTAATCAAATCACCAATTTATTAGAAGCTGGGCACTAGCACAAGTCTGTGCTTGGCCTAAGTCTCAGCTGTTGCTATCTTGAAATTCTTAATAATTTTTGAACAAGGGACTCTGCTTTTTCATTTTGCACTGGATCCCACAAATTACGTAGCCAGTCCTGTTCATAAGTTTTTTGTTTGTTTTTCTCAAATGAAATCTCAAGTGCTGCTTCTGAAATTGTATCTACTAGTGTAGCCACACAACTTCATGCTTGCTGAGTCTTCCTCAGGAAGGCAGAGCTACTCATAAGAAATATTCATCCCAGTTCCTGACATAAAATGCTCCAACTTAAATGGGTTAAGTAACAGGACTCAAAACTAACTAACTCAAAAATAACTAACAGAGAGATTTGCCTCCTATCTTTCTAACTCTCTGTTCCCTGTTTGTAAACACTTAATTAAAAACCCTGGGCAAGCAGAAGCACTGGACCTGTCTTGAGATTTTAATCACAGATACAGACACTCAAACAAACCAGGAGAAAGTTATCAATGCACTGCTATTTTCCTATCTGGCCTAGTCTAGCAAATTGAATACCCAAGTGGTTGGCCAACTATCATAGTGCATAATTTCAGAATTAACAATAGTTCAAGAGAAAGGATCTTATGAAATCACATGGCCAAATCATTTTAAGGCCATTTATCTGTAGCTCACTTTATGCTCACCTAAGCCAGGCAATTTCTGATCTCCAAATTTGTAAACAAGATGAAAATAAATTCCCTTTACTAAAAAGAAGTTATGAACAAATATTGGCAAAAGCTTAGTAAAGGGAACCACACACAGCTTTTGCACACTCTGAAAGAGACTCATACAAGTAGTTTTGAATTTGACCAGGCCAAATTCCCATCACACCAATGAAAGTGTTACTCTTTTTTTATTTTTGTTCTCTGCTGAAAAATTAGAAGAGCCATTTCTAGCAGTATTTTTACAATGCTCACTCATGAAGGCCTGAGAAAATAGCAGAGAAACCTACTGAGAATGTCACCAGAGTGAAATGTCTTTCCCAAATATGGGTATTTTCTAAGTGCTGCTAGTAATTCACACTATCTAAAAAAAGAAACCTCATGATTTTGGAACCGCCTGCCTAATGGAGAGATTCAGTTATGAAATCACCACTTTGAATTGGACCAGAGAATAAATATTTCCCAGCTCTTGGCTTCATAGCAGCCTCTAATTCTTACTCCTTTCTTCAAATATTCCTACTGCCTTCTTGGGCCTTCTCTCTTTCTTCATACTGTATCCTTTTGAGATCTCTGCCTCTCCCTGGGAAATGTGTGGGCCAGGCCTTGCTTCGGTAGCTGAAGGCCCCTAATGAGGGTGGCACTGACATCCTAGCCTCTAAGAGATTGCCTCGGCCACATGGTCACCTCAGAGCATGCTTGCAGAGGGTATCTTCTCACCCCTGTCAAATGTTCTCATTGAGTTCAAAACCTTATTACAATTAGAGTGGAAAAGCTTCACTGGGTTATTTAGATGTTATCTCTGCCAGCAAAGAAATTTTTTACAACAGAGCCTGCAAAACTTCTTGTAAACTACAGTTAATTGGCAGAGAATCCTCTGGTGTTCTAGAGATAATTGTAGGACACTGTCAAAAGGTTTTCCTTGGGCTTACACTGGAATAATAAAACATTGTTTTTCCTTCTCTCTTTTTTTCCTCTCTTTCAACTCTCTGTAACTTGATCCCACCTATATGAGATTTTTCAAATGCACTAACTCAGAACAGAGGCTAATTTCTTTAGTTTGTGAAACATAACTGAATAGTTCCACGTGCTATATGTGTCCATCTGTCAGTCAGGCTCAGCCTTCAATTCTCCTTTAAACTGCCACATTCACTTCTGAACAGAGAATCGTCTGGGCTGGTGTCTACAGGAGATGGCCACTGATTGGATCACCTATTAACAGGAGGAGCCAATTAATAAGCTGTAAAGGGCCCAGGACATGTAGACTTCTTCCCTAGAGTGATGAGTGATGTCAATCAGATTTTGTTTCTTGGAAGTTTGAATTAAAAGATACAAAAGGAACTACATAGATTTGGAGGCAGCTGAGAAGTTCCCATGTAGAATTAGGGCTGGTGGCCATATATATGCAATAGAAAGAAAAGACTAGACAGTTATGGGGAGAAAATCATCAATGTGAATAACCATGAGCAACCAGGGGATAGCAGCAGCTCTTATCTTTCCAATTATACTGGGGAGAAGTCCCATCAGTTCTTTATTTTATGTCCTTCCATTCACTAAATTCTCCACGGAAACAATGAGGAAAAAGCTCATATAATACTCTATCCATCTTAATTGAGCTTGCCCAACTGAACCATTTTTTAAATGTTTGACTTCTTAACTGGGGCCCTAAGAAACAAGATGGGAGTGAAGGCCCTGTGCTCATTTCCTGCTGGGAAATACGGAAGGAAAAATGAAGACAATATATTGATTTTCTCCTGGGAACATGATGCATGTCATACCATCATCAAACGTACTTCTCACACAACCTGAAAACGTAGGAAGGTAAATGCAAAAGGAAGACAAAAGAAAAAAGAGAGAAAGGAATAAAGGAAGGAAGAAAGAAAGAAGGAAACACAAAAGAAGAAATGAAGGAGAGAAACTGGCAGTAAATGAATCCCTACTACATGCTGGGTGATTTTACATATGTCATTGAGTCTTCATGACCACACAGCAAAGCAGAACTGACATCCATATTTTTATATATGAGAAAACTGAAGCTTAGAATAGTCATCAAAATCACATAGCAAAAGGAGGAGCCAAGATTTATGCTAAGCCAAATTGGCTACAGTACATCAGCTTCCACTAAACCGTGGCTTTGTCCTGGAGAAGCGTCCATGCTGGAACATTTATAGATATATACATATCTTGAACATATATATATATGCACACATATATAGAACATATATACACACATACATATATATATAAAATGATATAGATTTAATTACAAACACAATGTGAGTTTGGTGGGGGCCATCATAAGAGACAATTTCAATGCACTTACAGAGTCTGAATGCAATGGAAGAATGTTGATGCAACAAACAATGGAGGAAGCCATGGGTTACGCCCACCCAGAGGGCATCGTGGCAGACAAAGAGCCAGTGCCCCAGCATAACCCCAGGATGCTTCTGATATCTCGGAGGTAGCAGCTGCAGTGCACGCCAGTGTAAAATTTGCTCCTCACTTCTACACATTATAGTATATTTCCCTAGATTTCCTGTAAAATGGGCAGGCTTGATAGAATATAGTATATTTAAAATCAAATGTTTCCTGAAGAATTGGTTTGTTTCCATTCACTAATAAAAATTATCATGAACAAATTGACACGTATTGAATGTTTTCTATATGCCAAGCTCTTTAAACATTTATATTAATTTATTCTCATCACAATCCACTAACTTGCTGGTACTGTCCCTATCTTTTAGAAGAGAAAACTGAAACTCATAGGGATTAGGGAATTTCTCTAAAAGCAGATACCGATTGCATGGAGAGTCAGGACTCCACAATCGTCAGATCTGACTCCCAATCCAGTGTTTGCACTGTCACTCAATTATTTTCAGTGATATAAACATTGGCCAGATGACAGAAGTTTCCACCCTCTAATGTATGGCACACAAGCCACACAATATAATGAGGAGTCAGTTTGGAAGTTTTGCATTCCTAAGTTTCTAATTAACACCGAACACCATAATGTCATTCTATAATAACTAAATGAATAAGTAAATAAAATAGAATGTGTATAAAACCAAAATAAATTCATCTGTTTGCACAGCACTTGGCACATAGTAGGGTCATAATAATTCCTTGCTGAATAAATGTGTGAACAATTCAGAGAACTCTTGATTGAAGAGTTTCTTTTCTTTTTTTTTTTAAACTTGCCTATTCAGCATAATCCAGCAGCCTTTGAGCCAATTATTATGTTGGAAACGCATTTAAGAGAACAATGCTTTTGAAAACAAAGCACCAAGTCACTTTGGTGTGTAGTAGCGGAGCTGGAGCCTTTTGTCCCTCTGCAGCCAGTTTATTATTAAGCTTCCTGATTAGCTAATCAGTAATTAATTTAATTATTAATGCTATTTACATATTTGGATTTTTGCTGTCATTAAGCAGCCCTGCTACCCTCCCTCTTCCTTTGCGTTTTAAAATAAAATAAAAGACTTAAGAAGTGAGAGGATAAGTGACAGATGAATCTATGAGAGGCACAAGGCAAACAAGCCAGGATGACTTGTAATGAGAGATTACACATGAAGGAAGAAAGGAACTACATGGAAGCTGAGCAAAGGATGAGCTCTTTCTCTGTAGGGAACTTCTCAACTTCAAGGTAGAGGCTATGTATAAATGTACATCTGTACACAATTTATAACAAAACCTGAGAGCTTGGAAACCCAGTCATACATTCAGCAAATGCAGCTGCTGGTTGAAGCCCACATGTCCCCGTAATTCCCATGGTAGTTGGTGGCAGTAGGGGAGAGGTCACAGAAGAAGTTTTTAGCATCTTTGTTCTGTTTGGTGTAACCTGAAATTAGACTGAAATGCTGCACTCCAACTAAATATTAACATGCACTCTCCAGAAAGAACAAAAAAGGTATAAATTATGTCTGATTGAACAAACACAACTCCACTGTTGAACAGCCAGTCAATGGGGAGGGCAGGGAAAGGCAATGGAGCAAGGTAATGTGTAATCTCACCAGTCAATGGACTGTGGGCAGGCCTGGGCGGCCCATCGCTGGAGGTGTCAGGGAGATAAATAGCAGAGTGTCCTCCTCAAAAATATGATTAATACCCTCCTCGGTCCACTGCTGAAGATGTAGTGGGTGCAGCTGCTCTGGACAGCAGTTGCATAGAGGGAAAATCCGGGATGATCGCAACGGAGCAGAGAGGGCAAAGAGGAGGACACATAGCCACCAGAGTGGGAATGTGGGGGCCTGACGCGTGGGGAGGGGTCTGTGCTGCTGGCCAGAGGTCTTCTTAAGCTACGGCTTAAGTAACGCTTAAGGTGCTCTCATGCATGTGCACCTGTGCTCCAGAGGCCACGAGCTTGAGAAGAAAAGACAAGCGGAAGTTGAATCTTTGTGAAATATACATGCCATTCTGGAAACAGTGAGTGATCTTGAAGAAATAATGATTGTGATACAACTGCTGTGTGACTAGCACACTCCCTCCAAGCTATTTAATTCTCACGGATTAATATGAGATAACGGGGGTTAATTTCCTTTTCTTCAGCTGGGGAGACTGAGGTCTACAGAAGTTAAGTAACTTGCTCAAAGTTACATATTTCATAGGTGGTACAGCGGATTGGGGGCTTACACAGTTTCGTTTTTCTCGCCAAACCCAAACTGACTCCCCAGAGATTTAAAAAAAAAAAATTCCCAAACCCTTTGATCAGACCTCATCTTTGGCTATTTGCTATAGTTTTCTCTTATTATCTCTCTTGCCCCTTTCTTCAAAGAGTTTTGGCCAGATTTGTTTTTTTGCTGATTTTCTCTTTCCTTATGTACAAGGATGTCAACAAAGGATTTTCAGATATTCCCAGCTGTATATTCTTTTATTTTGTTACACACACGATCATACAGTGCTTGCCTATGGTGAAAAACAAATTAATATGTTCTCCTATTTCACTGGTAGAAAGCAGGGGAACTTGCTGCCCTTGGGCAAGTATAACCGTCACATTTTCTTTATCAGATTATTCCTCCTGAATGGTCAGGTTTCTACAATATTCATAAAGCCAACAGAAAAAGCTGTCCTAGTATGCTAAAGCACCAGAATGTTGTTAGACAAAAGGATTACAGAAGGGAGATGTACCTAAACCTAGAATTGTTAGTTTACTGCATATTGTGTTAAACGTAGTGAACTGAAAGCAGATTTTTACAAAACTTAATATTGAAATTCCAGAGCTAAAAAAAAGTGAAGAAAGATATTTAAATTTCAAGTTAACTGTAATCAAGACTGTGTCCTATATTATACTCTACAAGGATGTAATGAATCCCAAAGAAATGGGTGCGATATCCAAAGGCAAGAAGGAGCAACAGAAATGATCCAATAGGCAATGATTGCGGTGCCTTGTTTCTCAGCAAATGGAAAGATGTTGGAGGGAAAACAGTATCTAATAATCCAAAGAGTTTCAATGGTTTGATCTCAGTAATCACAACCATTATGATCATGCATTTCTTGTGTGTCATAGTTTACACTTTTCATAGTCCTTCAACATGTGACTTGTAGAATATCTTCATCATTATCATCTCCAATAGGGCTTTCCAAACTGTCATGTGCACATGAATCACTTGAAAACTTGTTAAAAGGCTGATTCTTATTTATTAGGTCTGGTGTGGGGCCCGAGATTTTCCATTTCTAACAAGCTCCGAGGGGATAATAATACCATTGGTTCACAGACCACATTTTGAGTATTGAGGCTCAATCATATATCTTAGGTGGTCAAATTGACCAAACATGCAGTACAGGTGAAAAACCCAGATTTTGAACTCAGGGATACTTGACCACAAAACCCACACTTTCCTGGTACATCAGAGCCCCTAAGTTGAGAGTATGCCACTCAATCCTTGAGGAGCTATGACCTCAGTTGCAGAAGTAGGCAATATGAAGCAGGAAATTAAATTTCTAAAATGACCACCTACCTCTCGGGTCAGATTGATCTCTTCATAAGGTCTCCGATGTCTCTTTGAGTTAACGAAACACCATGTTTCTGGAGAGATGTTGGGCCGTGGTGGGACAGAAGAAAGAAATCCTCGAAGTATCCATAGATATAATTTGTTTAAATAAAATACCCTGGCTATAGCTAGAACTAGCCAGGTAGGACCAACCACCTAAAAGGCAGGGTAGTTCCTCCTGGCCACAGTCATACATGTCTAGACTGAAAGTGTTTATTGGCAAGTTCTTACCCCCTAATCTGACCACAATAGGGCTCTCCACAATCCCCCCATCTAAGGTTGCTTTCATAGCGTGATCCCTTAGTATCTTTTACAGCTTTGCCAAAACATGAAACTAAGGCTATATTGATACGACTCTAAAGCCACCACTTCCCCCAGGTAATGTGGGATATGTTCATTAAAGATAATGCCAATGGCCAAAAGCTCACATTGTTTTCTTATTACAAACTTAGTCAAACATGTCCATATAGAGTAAACAGCCAATAGATATAGCTATAAATAATGAGTCATTCTACCAAACCTAAATTATTTTCAGATTTTGTATCATAGTCATTCTTGTTGGATTTTATATCTACCACTGAGTCATTTATTTCTTCATAATTACTGCAAATATTTCCTGATTGTCCAGCTTAAGCCAAGATCTTGAAATATCAATAATTATCAATTATTATATGTAGAGAGATAGATATATAGTAATACATAGTAAAATATATATTCATATTTATGCATATTTGTGTGCATACAATTATTTTTCACTCAGCTTTAGTCTGAAAAAGGGATAAAATAGATAAATGAATGGTGCCAAATTTAATTGGCCAAATTAGTTTGGGAAGTACGATGGCTGGCCTCTATTGCCTTCTTGAAAATTTACAAGGATATGAAAACTGCTATGGTAAACAAATTTATTTAACTTCATTTAGTTTGGCATTTCTAACAGGTATTTAAGTTTTCATTTGTTGTTTGTTGTTACTGCATGCTTATAAAAAGCCCACAGGATAGCTCTCTGTATACCCCTCCTTAGGAAATGAATTTCATATCATTGAATCTATTTCCAGTTTGGGGTAGATATAATGCAGTAGAGTAGACGCACTTGAATTTGGTTTTGATAATCCATAATCTTTTAGGCCATCGCAGTCACAAAACATTTTATTTATAGACGTGTGAGATAAATTGTGTCCTCTTGCACTTTCCTTTTCGGACCTTTTTTGAAATCCTGAAATAAATGTGTTTCTAATCAGCTGTTTCCTTTCACACACACACACAAAAAAGGTTTGAGAAACTTTAATTAAAGGTAAGGCAATTTAATTTCTGGGAATTTAGGCTTTCCGATATGTGTATATCCACATGCACATCACACAATTTATGCAATATATGATTAGCATGATGCCAAAAATTAGTTATCAATTTTAGAAATGTAGGAAGGATTTATTTGTTATGATACAAAATGTCATATAAAAATCATGTAAACAGTATCAAAATTTTTCATTGAATCCATCTCATTAATGTCACAGGTACTGAGCGGTCATTCAGCCTAGGCTTTCAGTTTCCAGGTGTCCTCAGACTCAAAGTCACGCAGCTGGTAAGCAGAGCAACATGGATCAAAATGCTTCCTTATCTTTAGGCACCAAGAAGACGACTGCCCACACTGACAGATTCCTGAGGCTCCTCAAAGAGGTCTTACTAAGGGCATTTCTCTTTACAACTGCATGTGTCTTTATGACCCAGAAAGACCAATTGAAAAATAAAGTCTTAAACCAATCTGTATCGTTGGGAATGGGGCAGGATGGAAGATGGTTGCTGAAGATAAATATGAATTTGACATTTTCGCAAATTTTTTACATAATCAAAATGAAGTGAAAAAGTTTGAGGATGAGTTATTAAAACAGAAACAGAAATATTTTGAGTTCAGGTAATAAAAGAGTTGTCTGTTATATGACTTGTACAAAACAATTTTTGGTTTATTATCTAAATAATCCTCGTGGAATTAAATGACTTTAGTATAGTTTTAATATTATAGTTTTAGAGCTCTGGGGGTGCTTAGTATTTGGAAGCACCACCACTACATTAAGGAGAATTTCATTCTATAGTGGGGATGAAGAAAATACAGAAAATCTGACATCATTCCTGTACTTTCTTCTCCTGAATACATAATCTCTCTTCAAGTAAAATACTAAATAAATTCAAGGACTCAAGACCCACACTAAAACTAGATGCTTTCAAAGGGCCTGGTTAATGAGGAATCTTTTAAATGTCACATCTACAGTGCAAATTAACCAATATTGCATAGCAAAAATCCCTCACAAGAAATCTGGTCAATGGTTTATGACAAAAAAATTAATGCTTTCTGTCAAGAATAAGGGTTAAGTTTAGTATTAATCATAAAATGACCTTTAATTGCCAAACAAAAGCACTTTGTTATTTCACTACAATCCTGAACTCACCCTGAGCATTGAAAAAAAGTCATAATTTGCTTAGTATAAATATATTAAAGTATTAAGCCCGCTCTGCTACTCAATTAGTAAACATGTCAAGGGGTGGGTGAGTTATTCATGGTTCAGAGGGCCAGCCCCTTTTCACAGGGTACTTTTTTCTCTCTAATGAAATGATGGATAATCTGGAAGTAGGTGCTTTAAGAAGATATTAATCATTCTCTGTGGTAATGTTAATCATGCGTTCCATCATCTCCAGATGCTGTGGATCACCTTCCTCTGAGACAAAGGGCACCTACGCCAGGAGAGTCCTTTTGATCACCTTTCTACAGAGACCCTCACGTGCAGCTGACATTAAAGACAGCTTTAGATTTCAGTGCATCCTTAAGATAAAAATGGCAAATGTAGTATAAAATTCCTTCAACTGCTTTTTGAGCAACATGGGCTAGGATCTCTCTCAAGCCCTAATTATTTACATTTTTATGTTGCTCATAGTATAGCAGAAAGGGACTTAAGCTATAGAAGTAGAACATAGAAGTCCATCAGGCAAAAACTATAAATGTACGTCCTGGCAAACTGCTTTTATAGTCTAGGCTTCTAATCTTACAAAATGTTAGCTTTCATCGGGTCAGATTTATCTCTTAAAATGTCTCTGATGTCTCCTTGAGTTAATGAAACACTGTGCCTCCAGAGAGACTTCTGGCCAATTAAACATTTTTATGGCCAGTGTTTTTGAAAGGGAAAAAAAACATTGAGTGTAATCTGAGGGCATATCTTATGAGGCTAAAATAGCTCCCATCACAGACTAATTTTGAATGCTTCATAGACCCTAGTGCCTGAAGAAGAAACCTGGAATGCTTTCTAATGCTAAGAGACGGTTCCATATAAATTGCCCCACAAAGATACACCTGAGGGGAACAAGCAGTGCTCCTGTCATCCTGCAGAAGTATTAAGGACTCCAGAGGTTAGATATTATCTGCATATACAAGAAACACCGTTTTCTTATAGCCACATGTGCATGCAGCAGGATCTACAAACGTACATGAGGGCTACTAATGGGATCTCCTTTTGGGAGACAACTTTATTTAGAGGTAAACACTCCTTATATGACAGCTTACAATGCTAAGACCCATGCACTAAATATTTTTATCCACATGTGTGCACACAAAGAACCAGAGACTCACTTCTGCCCTGCTGGAGAAAACGAGTTATTTTGTTCTTCCCTCAAATTTAGTCCTGTAGTCACTTGGTTGGTATATCTCAACAATCCATGAAATTAGCAAAGTATGTCTATGTAGATGCATTTGTCGTTTGCTTAACTCCAAATACTTTCACCAACATTTTAGTTCACCTCTTCTCCTTTGCCCACCTATATAGGCCACATTCTAAATTTGTCTTCTCCTAAAGCAGTTTCATTTTGGACCTTTAAATTTCAATAGCCAATTGCATGAGGAGAGACGGATGTCATTTTTCTCATAACCTCACATCTGCTAAATTTGCTCATTGGCTTTAGAGGTTTTGCCTCTACTCATTCCTGCCCTCATCTGGCCCGTAGAGCTGGTCAGAACCTCCATTTCTGTCTATCTTTCCCTTTGTGTCCAATGCAACCAGCCAAACCTGAAATACAGGGTAGTGTTAAAAGACACCCTTATGTACTTTGCCTGGCATGCACTAGATTGTTAAAGCAAATCTTCCACTCTGCAGCTTGGAATCCCATACACATATGGCTTCTTAAGTCACTTAGCCTCACCAATTTTCCTAATTCTTGGTCAACTCACTCAAAGTCTACCATGAAGCTTCTCCACTCTTCTTAAGCATTGTCGACTTCATCCCCTTTATTCTCAGCCAAGGTTCTTGCTGCTCCCTTCATTGGAAAGAGAGAGGCCCTCAGAAGAATTCTCAATACTCTACTGCCATCATCCATCAGAAATATGCCCTTTGCTGTGTCCTTTCATTTTGTCCTTTCAAATGATAAAGTGTTCTTCCTTCCTTCTTAAAAATTCACTTGTTTGAACTCTAGGTTTTACTATCCACCTTTTCTTCTTGAACTGTGCTCCTATACTCATGCTTTCTTGCTCCAGAATCTCTGATTTATCTCATTCTATAAATAATTTTAAGGCTCCCCCTCTCTACAATAAAGGTGGTGACTTTATTCCACGTCCTTTCAATGTCTTTCTCTTCCAATTATCATCTAAAATTCTTGGAAGAAGAGTCTATACTTCTAGAATCTGCACTGCTTCACCACGTATTTTCTGCCAGACTCATCTGGCATTTGGCCTGACTGTTGCACTGAAATTCCCATCCCTAAGGTCATCAGTGACTTTCTAATAATATGGAGAGTTACTATGTACCTGGCATTATTCTAGGGATGGGGGCAGCAGCAAGGAGCAAAACAGTTAAGAAGAGACTAATAACTCTCTCGGACCTCACATAATAGTATATTGTCAAATGTTATGAATATTTATTTTTATTGACTTTCTGGACCTCTTGAATTGCTCTGCATACTATCTGACTCACTTTAACAAATCTTTCTCCATTCCCTCCTTGTGTATTAGCCTGAAATGTGAGTATTCTCTAGCGTTCTTAGCTTATTCCACTGCTCTTTTCACCCATGCATTTATCCAGTTTGTTTTATCCACTCTCATGGGTTCAATTACCATTTATATGCTTATTTCTCCCAAATCTGTCACTATAGTCTAAACGCTTCTCCTAATCATGAAACCTGTACATTTCCCTGCTTCTGGATTTCAAACATTTACATAGACCAGAGACTCCCAAATTCAGCATGCCCAAATTTAACACCACCTGCCCCAAATCAGGTCTTCCTTCTCTTCTTAACTTAGTTACGGCGCCACCAAACTCCTACCATCATTCAGGCTAACACAGGGATCATCCCTGATTCTTCTCTTTGCCTCTCTACACTTTTACGTAATCACAAGTCCTCAAACATTTATTTTCTGAATATTTCTCATTTGAATTGTAATTTCTAGATATTTTACTCGAATTTGTACCCTCACTTCTCTCATGAGCATTTGTACCTGCTTCCTGTCCTACACCTCAAGTTAACCGTTCACAGAGCAAAATCAATTTCACTGTGTCATGTCTTTGCTTAGAAGTTATTGAATGAGTGAATGAAAGCAAAGTCTTCAATATGGCTTAAAATATCCTTCGTAATATTGTTCCTATCAGTCTTGCCAGCCCGCTATTCTTTCACTCCATGACTCACCACTTGTATTTCAGTACAATGAACGACTTATATTTTGCTGTGCACACATAATTCTTTTTGCTTATTTGCTGCTGCTGCTGTTCTTATTGTTGCTGTTTAACCTTTATGTTTTTACTTACTCTTTCCTATCTGCCTGGTTGTTTTTCTTCCATGTTTTGTCCCAGCACATGCTTACTGATATGTAGAGTGTCTTTTGGGGGGATGATGGGAGATGCACAGGTAGATCTTTCTCTTTCTCTAAAAAGTGAGATTTCTCTAAAACATTAGTGTCAGGAGGTGTTGGCATACACACTGTTTCCCAGGGTCAACCTTTTCTTAGCAACTACTCAGAGATATTTGAGACTTAGATCACCCTGGTGAATACACAAAATTGCATAGGAACCCTCTTTTATTTTTCCTTTGTATGAAACATTCATTGTTGGAAAATATATGGGCTTGAATGATATTACTGAAAGATCAATAGTAGCTTTGCCCTTCCTGTGTGCCAGGGGTAATTTCAAGACCAAAACTGCCCATGCTGAGGCTACTTGGACTCATGTGACTATTTAGAAGCTAGGGCCAGGATGTGCCCTTGGCTAACTTTCCTTTGAGGTGACCTCTACATGTAACACAGGCATGAGCTGCTCTCTGTCCAGCAGGTTTCCTATTCCTTCCAGATGAGTCTTTCTAGATATATGAACAAGATTCTGAAGTGATACCATGTGGGCTTCAGCATCTCCTGTCTTCTCAAGAGGCTAAGCACCCTTCTATCACGCGATGTAAAAAAGATCCTCTACAGGGAATATATCTTCCCATTCAATTAAAGAAAAATTCTGAAGATCTCATAATTGCAAATCACCTGCTCACACGGAGTCACTATTCGTTCTCGCTGACAATGTATTTCCTGACATAAAGATGTTGTTGATTATGAACACATCATCAAGTAAAAGCAGCAAAGAAACTCCACCACATTAAATACCCATTTCTCAATTAAAATATGCTAACAGATATTACAATTAAATATTTGTATTTAAAACATAAAATAAGGAAAAAAGCCTATCTTAGAACTATATTTTTTCTTTTTCATAAACAGGTTGGAAATTAAGTAAGAGTCATATAACCAATTTAGCAAAAGTTCTAATTCTCAAGTTTCCATAATGGCTTAGTCCAAAGACTCACTATATTTCTTAGGCATTATTTTTCAAAGTGGCAATTTGAATGACTACAGAAATTATGTTCTAATTTATTGGATGTTCTAAAATGTATTTTAAATTTAGTTTTGTATCAGTGGTAGTAGATGACAAGAATTTTGAAATCCTGGACACAATAGAGGGTCATGTTATTCAATAACTCAATTTTTTTTCCTGCTATAATCAATTATGTTAGTGTTCTTTGCTCAAAAATGAGTCAATGAAAATAATTATTTTTCTCACAGATATTCACCAAAACATAGGCTACAAAAAAAATATGTGTGATCTTGAGGATAGGAGAAAATAGAGTTTTCTGAAACTATAGATAGAAGCTGAAAAAAAAGATTATTAGTTTATCTTGGTCTTTATAAGCCAAGTAGACAAGAAAAATGCTCACTGGTTGAGTAGAGTGCTTCATAGCACAACTCATTACCCTAAAGATTTGGATAGGTCACAGGTCAAAGGATGTTCTCCAATATGACTTAAGCAAACATGTTCCATAAAGTATCCACATGATTTGCTTAAAATACTGGTGATGTCTCTTCTCTGTCATGCCAATACTAGAACAATTTTCTATTTTTTAAATTTTCTTAGCCTATGAAGGCTTATGTCACTATTGAATAATGAAAGTCTCATCTTCTCCTTATATTCTCACAATTGCCTGTGAGGTCAAATTTTTAAGAACAAAATGTAAAGAGCTGGAAGGATGTTGAAGAACCCCAAGCCTATTGTGGATCTTAGTGGCCTTGTCCAAGAACACCAGTCACTACTTGGGGCATTGGTAGGTAGCACAAGGAAAATAGCCTGGGACAACAATTGCCCACATTTTCTAGATATTTCTTTATATACCTGGGTGCTCCAGTGTTGGGTGCCTATAAATTTAGAATTGTTATATCTTCTTGTTGAATTTACTTTATCATTATATAATGACATTCTTTGTCTCTTTTTACAGTTTTTGTCTTGAAATGTATTTTATCCGACAGAAGTGTAGCGACTTCTGCTCTTTTTTGGTTCCCATTTGCATGGAATATCTTTTTCCATCCCTTTATTTTCAGTCTATGTGTGTCTGTATAGGTGAAGTGTGTTTCTTGCAGACAACATATAGTTGGCTCTTGTTTGTTTATCTATTCAGCCACTCTGTGTCTTTTGATAGGAGAGTTTAGTCCATGCACATTCAATGATATTATTGATAGGTGAGGACTTACTACTGCCATGTTGTTATTTGATTTCTGGTTGTTTTGTGGTCCTCTCTTTCTTTCTTCCTTCATTCCTGTCTTCCTTTGTTAAAAGTGATTTTCTCTGTGCTTGCTTTTTATTTTTTGTGTATCTATTGTAGGTGTTTTGATTTGAGGTTACCATAAGGCTTGCAAAGAACAATTTATATTCAATTATTTTAAGCATATGACAACTCTGCTTACAAACAAACAAGCAAAGAGTAGTCTAACAGAAATTCTACCCTTTAACTCCATTCCCCCCACTTTTTAACTTTTTGTTGTTTCCATCCATATCTTTCTATACTATCTATCTCTCAAAAAGTTGTTGTTATTTTTGATAGGTTTGTGTTTTAGTCTTCATACTCAAGATGTAAGTGGTTTATACACTGCGATTACAGAAACAGAGTATTCTGTATTTGTGTCCTTACTGTTACCAGTGACTTATATACCTTCAGAAGATTTCTTATTGTTCATTAACATCCTTTTATTTCAGATTGAAGGACTCCTTTTAGCATTTCTTGTAGGACAGGCTTGTGTTGATAAAATCCCTCAGCTTTTGTTTGTCTCAGAAAGTCTTTATTTCTCCTTTATATTTGAAGGATATTTTTGCAGGATATAATATTCTAGAGTTAAGGTTTTTTTCCTTCAGCATTTTGACTATGTTATGCCACTCTCTCCTGGCCTGTAAGGTTTCTTCTGAGAAGTCTGCTGCCAGATGTGTTGGAGCTCCTTTATGTGTAATTTTTTTCTTTTTACTTGCTTCCCTTAGTACCTTTTCTTTGTCTGTGACCTTTAGGAGCTTGATTATTAAATGCCTTCAGGTAGCCTTGTTTGGGTTAAATCTACTTGGTGTTTTATGACCTTGGTGTACCTGAATATTGATATCTGTCTCTAAGTTGGGAAATTTCTCTGTTATTATTTCTCTGAATAAACTTTGTACCCCAATGTCTTTCTCTACCTCCTCTTTAAGGTCAATAACTCTTAGATTTTCTCTTTTGAGACTATTTTCTAGATCTTGTAGGCTTGCTTTATTCTTATTTATTTTCTTCTTTTTTCTCTTCTGACTGTGAGTTTTCAAAGAGGCTGTCTTCAAGCTCACTAATTCCTTCTTCTGCTTGGTAATTCTGCTGTTGAGAGACTCTGATGCATTATCTCAGTTTGTCAATTGAGTTCTTGAGTTCCAGAATTTCTGCTTGATTTTTTTTTTTATTATTTCAATCCTTTTGTTAAATTTCTTTGATAGGCTTCAGAATTCTTTCTCTGTGTTGCCTTGACATTTATTCACCTTCTTCAGGACAGCTATATTGAATTTTTTGTCTGAAAGTTCACCTATCTCCCTCACTCCAGTATTGGTCACTGGTATCCTATTTAGTTTGTTTGGTGAGGTCATGTTTTCCTGGATGTCCTTAATGCTTGTGGGTATTCATCAATGTCTGGGCATTGAAGAATTAGGTATTTATTTTAATCTTCACAGTCTGGGCTTTTTTGAACCTGCCCTTCTTGAGAAGGCTTTCCAAATACTGAAATGGAATTGAGTGTTGTGGTCTAAGTCTTTGGTCACTACAGCTATATCAGCACTGGGGGTGCCTGAAGCCCAGTGATGCTGTGACTCTTGCAGGCTCCTGGGGGTACTGCCTTGGTGAGCTTGGGTAGGATATGAGAGAATTCCCTGGATTACCAGGCACGGTCTCTCACTCTTGTCCCTCACTCTCTGTGCTGGGCTGCTGAATTTGGGGGGAGTGACATAGGTACTTCCCTCATGGCCACCAGCACCAGGTCACACCTGAAGCCAGCCCGGTCTCACTCAAAGCTAGTGGTGACTGCTGTCTGGGTACCTCTGATGTTTATTCAAAGCCCAAGGGCTCTTTAGTCAGCAGGTGGTGAATCCTGCCAGGACTGGGTCCTTTCCTTCAAGGCAGCATGTTTCCTTCTGGCCCAGGGAGGATCCAGAAATGCTGTCCAGGAACTAGGACCTGGACTCAGGGGCCTCAGGAGTCTGCTTGGTGCTTTATTTTACTGTGGTTGAGCTGGTACCCAAGTTGCAAAACAAATTCCTCTGAGCTCTTTCCTTTCCTTTTCTCAAGTGGAAGAAGACTGTCCCTGAGCTGCACTGCTTGGAGTTGGGGGAGAGATGACACAGTCACTGGCATGGCCACTGCTGCTGGTGTGTCATTGGGTCATGTGCACCCCAAATCCACTGTCTCTGAGCCAACACAGCCACAGAAATGGCCCAAGGAATGCAGCCCTTGCTGCATTTACGAATTTAGTCCAGGCTCTAGGATGCTCTGTCTGCTGGTGGTGGGGCTAGCAGGAACTCAGCCTTCAGGGTGGAGGATTTCCCAGCCAGGCTGGTCAAAATGCTCCCTCCGTGGGCACCAGCAGAATTCTGCCCTGTGCTGTGTTCCCCTGTGCCAGGGTAGCCCTGAGTTTCAGTGCAAAATCTCAGAAGCATTTCACTCCCCCTCTCCCGGGCACACAGATTCTCCCTCCACTTGGCGCACTGGCACAGCACAGCTGGGGGATGGGGTGGCACAGGCAATGCAAAACTGTCTTTTCTGCCCTCTTTAGTGCCTCTTTCCTGACATAATGCTAAAACCAGGTAGTATGTGCACTCGCTTGATTTTTGGTTCTTCTGAAGGTGCTTGCTTGAGTTAATAGTTGCTGAATTAGGTGTTTGTGCAGAGGGACGATCACTGGAGTTTTCCATTTGGCCATTTTGCTCCACCTCACCCACATTTTCTAGATGTTTCTAAAACTTAAAAACACTTTAGTTTCTTAACTGGGAAGAGCACACTTCCTATTGCCCCATTTTCTCTTATAACCTCCCAACTCAATGCGTTTATGCCCAGTGCTTTTCTTGACATTACCATGTCCTGAAATATCCATGAGCCTAATTTCTATTCCCATGACTATTTATATCCTTGGGCTATTTACAAATTTAAAGTGTAGTTGGAAGACAAACTAAATTGAGAGCATTTGATTACTCCTCTGCATTTGTAGTGAGTAAATACCCTCAGATGTGTCCACACTCATTTCACTGGGACTTGCTGATATAGCTGGGCTGGCAAATAATAGCCATCATGGGATAAGGGGAAGAGGTAGACTGTGAAGTGAGGCTGGACTACATTTAAATTCTGACTCTATCACTGCCATGTGGGTGACCTTAAACCAGTTGTACGGCCTCTGTGGCACTCACCTTCCTCAACTGTAAAATAGAGATATTCATAGGTGTAAAAGACAGGTCCTAGGCCTGTCCTGAAGTGTCAGCTCCATAATTTATAGCTATTGGGCAGGATGTGGTGGCTCAAGCCTAAAATCCCAACCCTTTGGGAGGCTGAGATGAGAGGATTATTTGAGGCTGCGAGTTTGAGACCAGCCTGGGCAACACAGTGAGACCCCAGCTCTAAAATATTTTTTTAAAAAAATCAGCCAGGCCACTGTACTCCAGCCTGGGCAACAGAGCAAGACCCTGTCTATAAGTAAAAATAATAATCATAATATTACTTATTATCATTTATAGCTACTCAGTTTTTCAAAAATTATAGTCCTCAGGGAGTGAAGAATCAGCTCCACTTTGCTTTCTTTCATCAGGTCACACCCAGAATTTTTTCTTCTTTATTTTTAGAGTGCACCTTTAGGAAAAGGGATTTTGATGGATGAGCAAATGCACCAGAATAGTGTAGGAAATCAAGACCACATCCTGCGAACAATGGCACAGAGGAAAAAATGTGTCAAAGGGATACAGAGTTTTACAAAATAATTGCAGATCTATAATGTATGAGAAAATTTAGAACTATTCATGTGATCCCAGACAGTAGGACTGAGACTGGGGTGAGGAAATTCCAGGCAGGCTGGGAGAACTTGATCATAGTCCAACAGCTGGACCAAGGTATACATCTCTTCAGACAGAGGCTGGGTAACTATTTGGTCAAGACTCTCCAGGGGTGATCTGAGTAATAGTAAAATGAATTGGGTTGTTTGACATTTAAGGGGCTGTCTGATCTTAAGAGTCTATTTTAATACCATGTGAATTAAATAACTTAAAATGACTGTGTGTTGATTTTCAAAAAATAGCATTTCACCAAGTCCAATGAGGTAGAAGTCAGAAGACATCATCACCTCTTCATGCTCTAGACAACCTCTTTCCATTTGTCGCTTAAACCCTCTCCTCCACCACCATCCCAACCTAGGCCCTGTGCGATCTGGTCCCAATCTACTTTCCAAATCTCACACACTGCTCCCCACTGAATGGCATCACTGGCTGTAACCACACCAGGCTGTTTACTCATACAAAAGGGACCATGTATTCTCTAGCCTCCAGACCTCTGCCCATGCATGCCATATGCTTCGAAAACCTCCTTGGCTCCCTTCGTCCTGAGAATTTCTCTTTTTGTCAAGCCTTAGCAGTACTTTTTAGGAACATGACTATCTTGTTAGTTGTGTCAAGACACCCTTGAGGACAGGAGCATGTTTTAATGTCTGTCATTCTTTCAATATGTCTTGTCAATGTGAGGTCTTTTTGATGTTACAAGCTGTTGATTACCACAAGCATTTTTACTCAAAATAAATAAAAATGAAAACAAACAAAAAAAAAGGTATCTTTTTTTTTGGTAGCATTTTCACCCATAGTCAGGTTGGCTACTCTTCATTTAGATGTTGTTACACCAAAGTTTAAATATGCAAAAACAATAAAAGATAAGCACCAAAATTTTAAATAAAATATAGATGGTATGAGACATTTCAGGCAGCAGATTTACTGTAGATGATTTTCCACATTTCCCAGAAAATTGTGACCACAGGCCACTCTGATTGATGGGGTCAGGTTCCAACTGAGAATCCGATTGGAGCTTCTCCTGGCTTTGACAAGGACGCCTGCACTCTTCTTAATTAGACAGGGCCTCTGCTCTCTGTTGGGCACAGCCCAAGCCCACGTCACCTGTTTAAAGAAACGGTGACTTTAGTTAAGATCCAGGACACAGACTTTGAAGACATGAACAAATAAATTTTTCCAGCTTTCCTCCCCCTCTAGCAAAACAAAGGACTTGGAAGCATTGAATATGCACTCATGCAGCGGTTGCATTCTGAAAGTCTATTAGTTGATGATGACATGACTATTCAGCATCTATTGTTTTTCCAGGTTATTCCAAAAAGTGGATCCTTTCTAAATTACCTTTTCCAATAAACTGAAGACATAACTTCACTGAGGGTCATAGTTGCAATTTAGTTCCCAAAATAGTCATCTCAACTTCTTCCTTCTCCAGAAGATCTGAGTTTTATGGAGTGATTCCAAATGCAAGCTCAATCCCTCCTTGACCTCCAGTCCCCGCTGTGCATTGGAAGCCCTCATCCAAGGAGGATGTTGGCTCTCTCTTGCTACCTGCTGCTCGCTGAGAAATCATCCTCTCTTACCTCCCAGTATTGTTTCCATCAACTCCATTGAGCTCCAGTATTGCTTTCTTCTTCACCATTTAGCTCTATACTGAAGCTAGAGCTCAATCTATTTGATTGCCACCCTGATTTTGGTAGCTCCATCCTCTTAGGCTCCAATCATAGGTAACAGCTTAGTTTCTCTTGTGAATGGACCCACCAGCTGGCAATGCCCATTTGCCTTTTGGAGTATGTACTCACCAGAGCTGCCTTCTGAGACATCCTGGGCACTTCTGCCTCTCTGCCCCACCAGAGATCCACCAAAGGACACCATTAATACCAAGACCTTGTCATTTTTCTCCTCACTCAATAATGAAAACAGAATTTTGGAATTCTGTGTAACCATAAGAGGACTGAGCCAGGGCACCCATGATTTAATCATTAATATCTTAATGAGACGTTGTTTGCAAATCTACTGTATGACAGGTATTATGCTAAACATTGGAAATATGTAAGCAGTCAGTTCCTTAAAGAGTCCCTAGAATAAGATGAAGCTGTATTTTCCCTTGCATATGTTTAAATATTAACAAGATCAGACCCCAAATAAGCCAGAAAACACAACAAAACATTACAAACACAAAAGTAGATCAACACCATGGGAATCCACAAAAACACTGGGGAGCAAAGAAGGCCCAGCCACAATCCAGGACATTGATATCTATCTCTGCTCATTGGTCATTCTCAGATTCTCAGGGCACATCAGAGACACTGAATGGATGATTTCTGATATCCTGCAAATTATGTCTCTACAAAGTCATAGTCCTATTTTTAATAAACTCAACCAAACTAAGCTATGTTTTAATGTGCACTTGAAAGGAAAGCAGAATCTCTCTCCCTCTCTCTTTCTCTCTTTTTTAACAGAATGTGTTAAAATTTTTTTTAAAGTTCATTTATTTATTTGAATGTTGGGTACTATGGTAGGCAGATAGTGGCCCCTCAAAGATGCCCACACCCTAATCCCCAGAACCCATGAATGTGTTACATGGCAAAGGAGATTTTGCAAATATAGTTAAATTAAATATTTTGGGATGAGGAGATTATGCTGTGTCACCTGGGTGGGTCCAATGTCATCCCAGGGGTCCTTGTGGAGGAGACAGAAGAGTCAGAGTGACAGAGGAGGAGATGTGTTGATGGAAGCAGGGGCTCGACTGATGGGCCATGAGCCCAGGGATGAGGGCAGTCTTGAAGCTGGAAGAACAAAGAACAGATTCTTCCCTAGAGCCTCCAAAGGACACAGCTCTGCCCTCCCATTTTAGACTTCTGATTCTCAGAACTGTAAGATAATAAAACTTAAAGCTATTGTTGTGTTAAGCCACTGTGTAGTAATTTCTTACAGCTGCAACAGGAAATTAATATAGGCATATAAGGAGTTTAATCAACAAATATTTTGTTTCCATTCCAGGAAAGAATTATCAATATGTATTAAATGGGAAAACATTGCTGATAATTCATATGAAGAAGAAAATCTGCAACTCATCTGAATTTGAAATATCCAGGTGATTCACAAATAATGTGAGTAAAATAGGTGGAAAAAGGCACAATGACTTGATGGTCTTCATTGTTCCACTGGACTCTGGACAGGAACAATCAGGACAAAGAACTAAGTAATTCCGAGGAGCAGCTACACATTAATTAGATGGTTATACAGAATTTTATAATAATCCTTTGTGAAAGTACAAAATGCACCCATCACCTGGATTCCTTTGTTTTTCAGTTCAGTTATGGGGAAGCATTATATAATTTGAAAACTAATGATTTTAAAACGGGTGACATTTTACAGATGAACACATCCAGGCTCCTTGTCTCAGTCTTAATATCTGTGACTCTGAAGGTCCACAAGTAATTTCCTGAAACTATTGGTTGGAATAATTTAAAGGAACCTAAACTCATGAAGGAATAGGTCAATGGTCAATGTAAATATCAACAACTATTATAAAACCAATGTCATTAGGGGTGAGGAGGAAAAAAAGTAAATTTGGGCTACAATAAGACCAAAGACATTTCAAACTGCTCAACTTCAATGGCACCTTCCTTTAATGCAAATCATTAGCAAACTGAAAAGCTATCCTCTTCTCTTAAAGTTTCCAAAATTTGTAACATTGTGGTGAAAATGTTGGTCTTGTTACTTAAACTTCTGCTTTTCTTTAGCAGGGAAAAAAGCAGTAAGGACTGTTCGTGGGCATCATTATCTCCATCACGATATGACTTGCATACCTGCTCCACTGCTCTGGTTCGAGCCAATTAATCCTAATATCCAACCCCTCCTGTGGTAATTTCTCATCTTGGCAGGTCCCTTTCTGTAATGGCTAAAGGGGAGTGGCCGAGTTCCCAAAGCTTGGACTCAGCCATATGTACTTTTCCTCACACACGAAGAGCCTGTCTGGTCTCTCCTTTTCTTCTTTCTCCTCCTTGTCCTTCTTTCCTTCCCTCCTTTCTTCTTGTCTTTGTGTTTCTCCCTTCCCCTTCCTTCTCGTCTCCGCTTCCTTCCTCCCTCCCTCCCTTCCATCTTTCCTTCCTCCCTCCCTCCCTTCCTCCCTTCCTTTCCTCCTTCCTTCCTTACATCCTTCTTTCCTTCCTCAGTTCCCTGAAAACTAGTTTGACTTCAAAAATCAAAAACAAAACAAAGAAAGCGAGTCCCGCAGAAACCTCACCCAGGCTTTCTGCACCGTGGACAGCATTGGCTGTAGCCCCTTCTACCAAGTATAATTAGGTGATTGACAAATGGCAGGAGCGATGGACATGGAAATAACCTCTATTATCATGCCTTCCTTACTCAGGGAAAAAGCTCCAGTGCCCTAATTTTTTTCAACCCAATTCCAATTTCATATTTATGAAAAGCTAGTCTCTGCCACTCCTCAGCAATCTGCTTATTGAACATACTTTTCTGCAAGCATAATTATATCCCTCGTCCCTTGATATTGCATTCTTTTATTTCATTTTCCTCTCCACCTCCTGCTGTGCTGACTGCCATCTCAACACTCCATGCTCTGACCAAGAGAATAGGTCATTGATTATTTTTTTTCCCAAAGCCAGTACCGCTCTGTGAATTGGTCTTGATCCCCAGAGACAGCGAGTGTAAGAGAGAGAGACATGGAGAGAGTATGACACCACCACCATAGGACACTGGGTCAGAGGTCCCCACCCACTCTGGTGCAGATACATTGTGTTTCCTCCCTCCCCTGTCGCCTTCTCCTCCAGTGACAGACACTCCTGAGTGGGTGCTTATACTGGAAATTGGATGTCATTTCTGTTCGGGCATATGATTATCATATGTGCACATGAGTTTTAGCCAAGATCTGCATTTGGAAAGCAAGTGAGCAACAAGGATGATATCCATTAGTCTACAGTTGTGGATTATTTTTTGTAACCAGTCTAGAAAGACTGCACATCATTTATTCACATTTTAGATAGCTTGGACAGATTGAACATTTACCAATAATTTTGCAGATCAACACTCTGTGAAGCTATATATAATAGTACTCCTAACTTCAAGGCAACAAATAAAGACAGGCTTCTGGGTGATGACGAGGCTTGGTAGAATCTCCTCACCTGTTTCCCTGATTCCGAGATTTGATTTATAATCTCCTCCTGAGCATACACTTCATTGTAATAGCAAAGAAACAGCCAATCAATTAATTATTGAGTGAGAGTCTATTCCATGCCAAGCTCTTATCTAGGTACAAGGAAAATGGTGATGAGCAAAGCAGACAGCGTTGTATTTCTAGTAAAGCTGGGGTGGGTGCAAAAAAGATAATTTTACTTCAAAATTATACTCTAATTGTATGTGAACTTGATTTGACTGATAGCTCCACATAATCCCTTTGATTTGAGTTGTATGTGAGGGAAATGTTCTGAGTATATTTAGGACTTGGTTTAATATACTTATCCTTCTGTCTATATTTTGAGTATATGTATCCATATGCTCTTTTGTTATTTCTTAAAGCACTGGAAACCAGTCATTCTTATCATAAAAGAAAATTACTGAAAAAAAAACATTTCCAGTCATGTTGTGAGTAACCTATTAGCATTTTTTTAAAGAAATCACTGGCTTCCCATTCCCCGTTTATGTCTGTAGATGTCGGTGTGGTTGTTTTTTGTTTTGTTTGTTTGGTTTGATTTTTGATTGCCATAAAAATCAGCATTATCTGGAAGGTATGTTTTATAGGAAAAATCATGTAACCCCTGATAAACAGCCATTTATCTTTAATTAATATAATGAATCTTTGACTCTTTACCTAAAAGAGATGTTGTTTGTAAAGTGCCTGTGTTTCTATTACATTGAAAATGCTACACACAAATAAATTAGACTGTTAGAACTATTCTGACATTATGACCAGGAATTATTTTGTGTATGTATAACATCCTTTTCTTCTACTTCAGTTTTCCTCATCTTTTCCCAAATTTGTCTACTAATCTCCATTAATATCTAAGTATATCTTGAAAAAGAGATGATTATTTTCCCTGGTTCTTATTGTAATTATGAGTGTTCATGACTAGAAAAAATAATTTTTGTTTATAATATTTTACTATTATATTAAACATTTTTAACATAGGTTTTCCTAATTATCTACATATAGTTCTCCTTTTACCTTTAACTTTCATATATTCTTTGAAGACATGAGAATTATTTAAATATTTTTACTTGATTATTTAATTCTCTGCATATTTCAGTCCAATCCCTTTTACCTTAGGCTGAAAAGTCTTCAATACTAAAAGGCCTACGGTGGATTTTGAAATTATGTATTTAATAGATTTAACAGAATATTTTAATATTTTTATATGTATATGTATGCATACATGATTCAAGAAGCTTTGATAAAACTTGATAATGCAAGTCACAAATCCAACAGATAAAAAGCAGTTCTTTCATAGCTGCATTATTCATAATTGCCAAAAATTGGAAGCAACCAATATGGCCTCCAAATAAGTGAATGGATAAATTGTGGTACAATCCACTCAATGAAATATTACTCAGCTATAAAAAGAAATGAGCTACCAAGCCACACAAAGACATGGAGGAAACTTAAATGCACATTACTAAGAGAAAGAAACAAATATGAACTGTGATTCCAACACTATGACTTTCTGGAAAAGATAAAACTATGAAGATGGTGAAAATATCAGTGGTTTCCAGGGATTGGAGGATAAGGAAGGGGGGATAAATAGGTGGAATACAAGGGATATTTGGGCCAGGGGAACTATTCTGTATGATATTGTAATGGCAGATACATGTCAGTATACATTTGTGAAAACCTGCAGAATGATATGCAACACAAAGAGTGAATACTAATGTAAAGTATGGACTTTAGTTAATAATTTTGTGTCAGTACCAGTTCATCAGTTATAATAAATGTATTGCACTAATGCATGATGTTAATATAGTGGAAACTGTGTGATGAGGGGGAGGGATTTTAGGAACTCTGTAATTTCTGCTCAATTTTTCTGTAAATCCAAAACTGATCTAAAAATTAAAGCCTACCAATAAAATTTTAAAAAGTAGTCTTTTATATCTGATAGAGGAAATCATCATTATCGTTACGTATTAGGACCATGGTATTGTGCTAACTAGTTACATCAATATAAAGTTGGAAAAGTTATTTCACATCTGTCAACTGAGGATGAGAACCAACTCAGAGCTGCTGGAATGATTGCATGGCATTATTAATGCCGGATCCTTAGTACAAACTAGGACGTGAACTACAGTAAAGCTCAAAAAATATTAGTTATTCCTATTCTAGAAATTCATATATATTCAAATATTATTGAAAATAGATTTCCCCAACAAAAAAGCATTCTTGAAAAGTACACAACACCTTTTGCAGTGTTCAAGACTCTGCATTTGATTGCATTGTAAAACAACCATAGTACATGAATCCTTTTCAAAAAAAAGGAGACAGAATGCAGAATTATTTCTTTGATTTTATTTCAGAAAATTCAGTGTCAAAAGGTAGTCCTGTTATCTTTTAGTGTCACTGTTTGAAAATAAAATTGCCCACTGTTCTTTATGCGTCATAGAATCTATTGACACCTTAATAAGATGTTAAGTCCAGTCCCAGCATCTCCAGTAATGCCAAATTCTGTTGACATGCCCAAAAGCAGTAAGAAGCAAGATGCAATCCACTATAATTCATCATTCTTTAAGTATGTGTTGTAGGTCAATACAGGTAAAACTGAGCAATTCAACAGCCATAAGGAAATCACTTTTCTTTGAATCCCTCGATTTACATTTGAGGAACAGTTTGCATTAGACGATTCCCTTACACAGAAAGTATGTTCCATTTGACTTGGATCAGCCTTTTTAGTGTTTTTTTCCAATGCTCCTAGATATGCCATGTAACAACAGCGTCGCCCAGGCCCGGGCCTTCCTTCCTACTTTCCTCTTGACCTGTTTCCTTTGATCTCTACCCGGAACCTCAGCCTTTTGTTTCTGATGTTTCCTTCTCTGCTGTCTATTTCAAGTACCCTTTTGAACTTCCCTGGAAAGTTAAACTCAGTGTCCAACTCAGCTGTCAGCCCAGCTAGTTTCATCACATACCACTGTGCCCCCTCCTTCCCTGTTAAAACTGGTCTTCAGGGATATCACCAACGTGGCCCCCTGACCCAAGAGAGGGACTTTTTCCTTTCTTTTCTTTTATAAGCTTTCTGTTATTATTTTGAAATGCTTGTACTGAAATTAGTAGTCTAATGCACCTGATAATAAAAATTCTAAAGCCTATCAGCTTTCAATATTTAGGCTCTGGACAGAGATACATATATTTAGTTCTTAGTAAATCCAGTGAAGCTATCCTTCTTTGTACAAATTTGGTAATTTATTATCACCCACATTACAGAGGGCTTGCACAATAACAGACTTTCCAAAGTGTCCAGTGAATTATCCCATAAAAGTTCTTTGACAATCCATGATCATCCTAAGAAAGCTTAATAGTAGTACTCTCTTCTTGCTCAAGCAGACTATCTGCAGCTCAGGAATGCAACAAGTGTTTTGTTTTGTATTGTTTCCCCCTCTTTCCATACACATCTATGCGTATCCTAACAATGGACCTTTAAAGAACCCTCCCCTTCTTTTTTAATTCAATTTATTTTGGCTCCAATCTCACCCTAGCTAATCTTTCAGGAATGATTCATGTCAATTTTGACAGATTTTTTTTGAGTCAGTGTTAATTAGTTTCTTTTTTCCTTTTGCTAAAAATTCGTAATACTGGCTAAAATCAAGAATGAACAACAAAGTTGGTTCAAAGTGAACGATGACCTGATCTTCTCAAAGCAGATTGAAAGCGAGCTCTTTTCTTTGAACAAAGTGAACCCTTGGGACACTTTGCAAATACAGTCCATAGTTTAGAAATAAGGCCATGTATTGTTAATTATAAACATTCCTGTCCAGTAAGACTTCGAAATGAGTACTATTACCACTTCAAATCAAAACTTGTCAAGGCTTGAGTTTGCAAAGAGGAAAACCAGTGGTAACTCTTGTGGAAGAGAATCAATTCCGTGGTGTCCCACACAACCATATATGAAATGTGAATTGAGTTCCTGTGACCTCATTATGGCTCTTCCTGAAAACCTTCTAACTGTTATGGTTAAAACAGCTTTGTATGTTGAAGGGACTAAATAACCAAAGTTTTTATGTCATAATCCTGATTCTGCCCCAGGCTGGCTGGGTTAAAAAGGTCCAGCCTGGTCATTCTTCCACAGACATTGATTGAGGAGTGCCAGGACATACAGGACTTTGAATACTATTTTACAGGATTGTCATAGACTTTCAAAGCAACCAAGAAGTTATTCCTATCTAAGTTGTAGAAATAACATCCTACAAACAAAGCCCTTCATGTTACATAGAATGGTTCTCAAGATCTCAGTGGCAAAACAAAGACTTTACAAAATCCAACAAACAACATCTGTATGCCAAAGAAAATCAAGCATAATTGATAGAATTATGTAATTCAATAAGAAAGAAATAAACCTTGGCAGAAAATTAGAATCAATGAAAATAAATATCTCTTCTACCATTTATTATAAAATATAAAACTTTCTAAATCATAGTGAGTAAATTATAATTAATAAAATGTGTCTGTATATTATATTTTGTTATGTATTTTTGGGTAAATTGGGGATTTTTTTTGTTTGCTTCCTTACATTTATTTATGCTTATTTATAAAGTGTTAGCTCCATTCAATATACACCAAGCATCTAGTGGGAAAAACAAAACAAAACAAAACAAAACAAAAAAACCACTAGACTAACCTTTGGAGGCATATTTTTAAAACATTTCATGGTGTTCTGCTAATGATAACTTAATAAATTAATAGATACCATTTATTGAAGGTTTACTCATGTTAAACACTGTGCTTATTTCCTCCAACCAAGTAACATGTGTTATTATTATTTCTGCTTTACTGATGAGAAAACTGAGGTTCAGAGTACCTATATGACTTGCCCAGAGTCACTCAGTCATTCAGTGGCAGAGGTCCAATGAGAACAATCTTGTGATAGCTGATGGGTAACCAGCCTCTGAACTATGTCACAGGAGCCTCACTTCCCAAAGGGCAAAGGCAGAGAGGGTGATAGTAATAGCATCTGGAACCCTGAAGTTGAGAGCAGAAGGACATCTCCAAGATGAGGCTCTGCTCTCTTCTTTGCTTTTGGGGAACCTGTGTTAAAAGTGGTAAAACTGACTGTGGTTAGGGCTTAGGAGAGTGGTATATTGCCCATGCTGGGGTTGGCTCCTTCTCTAAGATGGACGTTACTTGGACATAGCAAATTGATGAGGCAATGGGAGACCAAGTCCCAAAAGGGATGTGTAATAGTCTCTTTCTCACTAACAGCCTCACCTCCATGTGGACCAAAGCAACTCTATAATCCCACTCCTTGTTTGAGAATTAGTATTTTACCCAAGAATGATTCTAGAGAAATGGGTGGCCAATACATATGACCAGCCTGAACACTCCAAAGAGACTTACCTTGACTGAAATGGACATGCTGACCAACTTAGACACTCAATCCCCCACTCCGACCCAGAACCTCTACATTTTCTTGCCTAGGCCACCCATGCTGAGTACATGGAATGGGGTCAAGGGGAGATTGTCTGGCATTCCCTGAACACCACCTTCTACCTTCTGCTCCTGTGTATATTAAATCCCTGAGGTATGCTTCCACAAGGCATAGCAGTGGTGGCTTTTTTCATGATAACTGTAGCATAGGAATCCATAGGCATCTAGTGGTTACATGGATATCAAGAAGTTTAATTTATATATATACTGATTAGTAATTTTTGTGTGGCAGGTACTGGTTTTTTAGAATCATATGCATTCATGAACCTGTATCTATTTAAAATTTTAAGTAAATCTTTAAATTTCTATCACTTGAAATTAAATACATATCAATTATTTTGAACTTAATAAAGTGCATAATGTTCTTATAAGAATTGAGTGTGTACCTGAGTTTGCTATAGGGATAGTTTTTGGCAGAAACTGCCCATAACTTTAGAAAGCAGTCTTTAATGAAAGCCACCTGCATGTTGCTTGCTTAAGGGGTTAACCTTATCTTTCAGTTAAAAAGGGTTGGATCCAACAAGAATGATGATTTTTATTGTATTTATAAAGAAATGCTCAAACAAATTATAATGTGTGTTAGTATTTTATTAATCACAATGCAGATCTGTGAGAAAATAAATATTACTGCAGGTACAACAAATGAGCATCACATTTCCATCAATCAAGAAAAATACAAACTTCATCTATTATATGCTGCCCTAATCAGCTGGAAGGTGAAAATACATAGAGTTAACACCTTAGTTGCCCCAACATTTAACTACCAGTGGAGCAAATCTCAAATTTCATACCACTCCCTTCATGGGCTGGGCATGGGAATCCTCTATTTTTCTCCATTCTTTCTCTCAGACCTCAATAACCTGTTGGAAAAAAATAAAAAAATAAAAATACTGGAAGAGCCCAACACATTTCAAAAAGTTGTGGTGCTCAAATAAAATCAAACAGTACTTTGCAAACTGTAAAGTATCATAAAGGCATAGATTGTTATTTCCATTGCTAAATTATCCTAACTGCAAATAAAAAAAATAGAGATAAGCAAACATAGTCAAATAATAATTATTTCTAAAGGAAATAACTCCACTGTATCTGCATAAAATTAAAGGTCTGAACCAATAAAGCTGTATTTACTGTAGACAGAGAATGCTATCTGGAACAAATAGATGCTCAATTAGCATCTTGTAGATCTTCATTATGAATGATAATGTTGTTAGGAAAGGTTTTGTTTTGCAAGATTCCACTACTCCTGAGAGGCAATTGTATTGAGATAGTATTGACATTTATCAAGATAGTGTTGAAAAGTCCACGTTGATTATACAGGACAATTGATCAATAGCAGCACCTTGCAGGCACCCTCTACTTTGCCTACTAGCTCTGTGCTATCAGTTCTTCTGGATAGGCTATCGATTACAACGGTTGCCTTTGATTTTAGGAGCATACATTCCAATATCTGAACCTCCAAGAGATGGACAAAGATACATTTTACCCTCGTTAAGTCTTCTGATACTGGCTTAACCAGAAACATAACTCTCAGATACTAACTCATAATATATGGCACAGCCTCACCCAACTTTTCAAATGTTTTCTCTCTCCTATTGTACAGTTTTATTGCATTTTAATGGTGATGAGAGATATACTGTCATAAGGGGATATATTTTCATTTTGTGTCATATAAAACCCTGGCTCTAATATCCAAATGTTAGACACATCTGTTAATAGACCAAAGATTGACCCTCTCTCTTTTTTTTTTCTATTCAAACCTGACAGTTGACAAATTTTAAAACAAACTACACTCAATAGCAAATGTATTATATCATCATTTCAATTTTCTCTCTTATCCAGGTCGATAACAATACACACAAACCTACACACTGTGCCTACATCATGCTGCTTAATGAACATTTGCCGCTGTGGAGGGAGAGGAGAAATCCAGGCTTGTTCATTGTTAAGAAGACCCTTCTGCTTAGTGGGTCTAACCATCTTGCCATTTTGCTTTGATCAATACAGCTACAGCTGGTGAACTGACTCTTCTACTCCTGGTACTTCCTTTATACCACTATTTTTTTCCCCAGAGAACACCCCTAACAGATTTTAGTAGGATCACCTCCGTTCAGTGTTAGTGATACCATTCCCACTCTGTCAGAGACAGAGCAGCCTTATTAATCACACTCAGGACCACTAATACCAACAATCTGTCACTGCAACCGACTGCATGCATCGTCCACTGTAACTAAAAAATTCACTCCAAGACTTGATGATTTGTCCTGGCATTGTGTCCTGTAGCGCAAAGCAAACAAAACCCAATGTTTATGTCTGTTATTTCCAACTTGTAGTCTTCTTTCTTTATTTTTTCTGTTTTTTTTTTTTTGTGATGGTTCAAAGCTTATCAAGTGTAAAAGACATTTTCTCATCAAAAAATGCTTATTCGACGTTATCTCCTTCATGCTCTGGGTTGTGCTTATCTGGTGAAGGGTCATCACACAATCACTTTGCGATAATGTCAGTGAGTCAAGGGAGTGAATTGGGGATTTTGGTTTCTAACTGAATTTTGACAATCTGCTTTTGACTTTTCTTGTAATATTGAAACAGAAAATATAGCTAACACCCTGTGTTTACTTGCCAATGTGACTCTTCCATTTTACTGTAGTGTATTTTCCTTTATTTCTAGGATGTGCTCTCCAGGAGAGGTAGACAACAGAATTATTGTGAGCCCATCAGAATATCTTATTAGCATAAGTGAACCCAATGAGTTGACCACAGATATAGCAATGGGAGGCCAATGCTAATAATCTGTTTGGTGTAATAATTTGTTGTATTAATTATATGTATGCAAAACAAATAATACTTTTAGTAATTGCTGTTTATTGAGCACTGACTTTTGCCAGGCACATGCTGAGTATTTTATTTTGATGATTTTATTTGCATTTTCTCATATTATGCATGTTACAACATTATGTGATTTGCATAATATTCTTCATTTTACAGGTGAGGAAACTGAGACTAGAAGGGATTAAGGAACTTGGTCAAAAATACACAGCTCTAAATAATAGAGCCAGACTGGCATCCAGGCCTGTCTGCCACTGAAACCTGTGGTCACCAACGACACTTCACGACAGGTTAACTTATGTACACAGTGACGATTGTGCAAAAGACGAAATGCAATCTTGATACCATTCCTCCCAAAGTCAAAAAAAACAAAGAATTTAAGAAAATTATTTTAGTCATTACTTTGCAAGGTACCTCTTCAGTTTTGTAGCCATTTCAAACATCCCGTCTGCCTCTCTCATGTCTATGTGAGCCAGTATCCATACTTACGTGATATGACCCTGCTCTTCACGGCCCTGGGCAAAGATGACTAGCACAGGGGCTTCCACGAGGGCCACCCTGGCTAGACAAATCAGATGAGCTCTCTCCAGAGTTTAAGAATGGAATTCAGGTTTGTGTGTGGCTGATGGTAAGAGATATATGCACTTTGGACACTGTGTGTTAGCTATCTTTCACCATGAGGCCTGAGAGGCAGAGACAGCCGGTTTGCCAAGACAAAAGAAAAAAGTTGATGCAGACAAAAAAGAGTCCGGATTTGCTAATTCCTAGTGGCAACTCCTTTTGAGGCCATGCTGCACGCATCTTTGGGATTCTTTGAGACACGTTGATTTCAATACTGAACACTCAACTGTCATACTCACAACCATCACTTCTACTAATGCTGGTTAAGTTGGTTCAAAATCCTTGAAAGCAAAAGAGGTTCAACTAATACATACATTTTCTTTGTCTTTTCCTTATCAATTCAGATTATGATGATCAATATCAGTGATTATAAGGCTATGTGGGCTTCCTCTGTGTGTGTGTGTGTGTGTGTGTGTGTCTGTGTATCCTTTGTAGAATAGACAAAGCATCCTCTTATGTAATGTATTTACTAAACAGGAGCTGGGATGCCCTAATGTCTCTAAAAGAAGAAAGCCACCTCCTCATCTCCAAAAACTTTGGTTGACACTGGTCACTGCAGTAGATGGGTGGGTTACCCTATAATCTTCCCATCCTGGGGAGCAAAGCTGTATATCCAATGTCCAATGTCTTCCAAAAAGTGTTGTTTGACACATATTTGTCCTACATGTGTGTTATCTCTCCCCACAATCCCAAAAGGTCAAATCAGAAACGCTGCTGTCTGCCATTCAAAATGTGATTTTATTAGAAAATAAAGATTTCACACACAATATCTACTAATAGTTTTTTCTTCTCTCTCAATAACAAGAGAAAGAATTATCTTCCAAGAGAGTTTAGATGATACTGTTTTTCTTCTAAGCATCAGAAATTAGTCTTTCCAGTAGATTTTACTACTGTGTGCTATTGTCTTTTGCTTCCAGCATACTATTAATACTGGCCGTCACTTGAATATATCAAGTGTATTTAGGCCCCTAAACCCCAGAGCTCCTCCCCTTTATTGCTCAATAAAATCCTAATCAATTCAATTTCAAAATTCAGGTGAAATATTTCCTCTTTCCTGCAGCCCTCCCTGATAAGTTCTCACATCCAAAGCTCAGTGTTTGCATTTCCATTGCACAGTCAGGCAATGTGTGTGTGTGTATCACAGGCAAAAGCTCATATGCCTACATCCTGCACTAATTTAATTTTTTTGATGCAGACTATGTTTAACTTATTTTTGAGTAATTGAATATTAAAATGTCTAACATTGGCAAATTTATATAATAGAATTTTAACAAAACTTTGTTGGATTTAAATAAACACAAATACAGGTCCACATTTCCTTAACAAACACTTTGAGAGTGAGGTGTGTTTTGAATTTAAAAATTTTTTTTAATTTTAGAAGGGTATATTGTGGTGCACCCATCTGGGTTTAGGGCTGTCTTCTGAGTTAAATACATGAATATTTCAGGCTATGGAGCATAACAATATTCTTAGCAAGTGGGATAAAGAAAGACTTTAAGTTGCCCAGTTCAGTTCACTGTTTAACAGCTTTATAAAAAACAAAACAAATAAATAAAAGATCTCACAACTTTTGGGGTTCAGAGATTTTGGATTTTAGAATTATAGATAAAGGACTGTGGACTTGGAATTCTATAAGGACTTTCTAAAAAAGTTAATAAAATTTTATTCAAAATTATATTAGGCCCTTTAAGATGAAATCTTTCAGTCCCTATTAAACTATTAAAACTTTGGTTATCATGTCCTCCACTTTGCCCCAGTCATGTTTAGATTACAGGTATCCAGGCTAATGATAATATTGTATCATTCACTTTTTAATATGGTCACCCTTATAATAGTTAATATTTATTCAGTGCTTAATCCATGCTGGGCACTATCATTAAGTGCTTCACACATACTAACTCATTTAATCCTCACAATAGCCCAATGAGAGAGATATTATTTCCATATTTACCAAAATGAGAATTAAAGCATAGAGAGGTTAATTGACTTGTCCAAGTACTCAATGCTAAAGATAGTGGAGCACAGATTTCAGTTCAGATAGAATGGTTTTAGAGTTCCCAAGACAGCTACACAGTGTAAACGTCTCCTCAACTAAACTGCTTAACTGTCTTCAAAATAAAGTGTTAGATTCATAGTCTTGGATATTTTGTTTTAAATCCTGTTGCTTCATGAATTATGGCTCCAAATTTATAGATTTATGCTTTAATTGATTTACCGATAGTTTTCAAAGTCCTAAGAGACTCCTAGACTTATAAAATGGAAATGTAGCTTGTCCAAATACACAAATTACTCTTTAAATATATTTAATAAGATAAATTGTTACATAGACTCAAACACATTTTTTAGGGGGCAACATGTAGTCCACTGGATTTGATTTATTGGAAATAAGACATCTCACTCCAAAAAGAAATTGAGGGACCATTGACATGCTCATTTCTCAAGGTTTTTTTTTTTTTCATAGAGAATATGAAAAATATTATAATATCTTAATTGAGATTATTTATTGTATTATCAGTGTATTCATTTCCTAGGGCTGCCGTAACAAAGTATCACAAATTTGGTGGCTTAAAGCAACAGAACTTTATTCTCTCACTGTTTTGGGGGTTAGAGGTTCATGATCAAGGTGTCGGCAAGGTTAATTCCTTTTGGAGGCTTTGAGGGAGAACCTGTCCCATGCCCCTCTCCTGGCTTTTGGTGGTTGCCAGCAATCCCTAGCGTTCCTAGGCTTGCGTCCGCATCTGCCTCCATCTTACACGGCACACTCACGACATGCTTCATTTTTAGCAATTGTGTTTTGTACCTTTTAAAATATTTGCTTGTAATTATGTGGCTTCTTTTCACAATCTATAAACCTTATAAAGAAATGTATTATTCAACTACCCAACAATTCACTGAAATATTTTTCTCATTCAAATCATTTTCCCTGAGTAAAATGAGGGAAAGTTCCGAATGGGTAAAAAAAATATATATACATATCTTTTCTTTTTTTTGAAGTGGGGGCAT
This sequence comes from Daubentonia madagascariensis, assembly GCA_023783475.1. Taxonomy (NCBI): domain Eukaryota; kingdom Metazoa; phylum Chordata; class Mammalia; order Primates; family Daubentoniidae; genus Daubentonia; species Daubentonia madagascariensis. The sequence goes on along the minus strand of JAKFHU010000144.1, from coordinate 23,442,730 downwards.
GATGATAATAAAAACATGGTATTAACAAGTGCAGCACTATGTACCCCTTCTGTCAGAACTATGGGTCCCCTGGGTCACTGTGTCCCCAAGGCTCTCAGTCCTGGACCTGGAGGTTGGGAATGGGGGTATTGTCGGCTTTTGGGGTTGAAGGCCAAACTTTGTTGGTAATAAAATGAATTAATCATTATAATGATGGTACAATTTGCTACCATTGATTTAAATGTTTTTCCTTGACTTTCCCGTTAATAGATTATTTCAAAATTTCACAACAGGTGTTTTTCAGGGAGTGACAAATATAAAAACCCTGACTCCCTGCTTTGTTCAAATGGAGGGCAATGATACGCGATACAAATAACACTATATATACACACATACATATATATATATAAATAAAGTTCTCTGAACTGTATTTAATGGGCATATCTCCATGGCAAGATTAGTTTTTAGGTAAATCCATAGGCGTTAGTCTGTTATTATTCCCTAAGGCTCATATTCCTTAGGTATTTCTTTTAATGTGACATTGAAGGTAAGTCACTGCTGCATTGTGTCACACTTAGCAACAGTACTTATATCTTTAAAAGTCATTGATTCAAAAAATAATAAATACTTAAATCAAGCATAAGCCTGAGTATTGTACTATGGTATTTCTCCAGCAAGTGCTGGAACACTACTTGAGCCTGTAAAATTATTCACTGTCATTTATGTTTCTCTAGTTATCCAAATTCATGAGTGAATCCCTGGATTACACTCATGGTGAAAGATCCTCAATTCACTGTGGGTCCCTCATTTAGACAAATCCAGGACTATTATCTGAGGTCCCAGCAACAACGTGATCCCTGTTCTGTGGGAAGTAGACTTTTATACACAATCGATGAATGGAGAACCGAACCTGAAGAACAGCTACGTCATTCCATAAAGGTCTTGGAAGGAATTAGCCTCGTGTATGAGATGTGTAATTCCAGCTACAGTGCTTGAACCATTACATGAGACTGTTTGTTAGATACGAGACAATTTGCAATGTCTTTAGAAATGGAATTTGTTGTCACAAATGGAGTTTTAGCTTATACAGCAGATAGGAATTTCTAAACAAAATCTGTAGGGTGAAAATGTGGTTTTAAAATTGTTTTTAAATCCAATTGAACATTCTTCAGAGTCCCTTCACTTTCAGCTGGTGGGAAATTTGATCTTAGAGATGATTAGTTCTCCTCAGTGTTCCAGGATGGTGCAAAGGTCCCACGGTCTGAGAGTAAACCATCTGCAACACGCCTTGCTTTCTTCTGTTGTGTTTTCTCAGTACAATGCCCAAGTACAAGAACTCTCTTCCCCTGCTAGAGAAGAGGTGCCCATCTTTCCTCTCCCTTCCTGAAGCCCTTCAAGGAATTCCCTGTTTCTTCTCTCTCTTTTTGGGCCATTAAGCTTAATATCTTCAATGGGTTGAGATTTTTTTGAAAGACTGGGAAAATCGGTTGACTTAATCCTTCACGAGGCATGGAAGGAGAACAAATCCTGTCTACTTGCTTTAAATTGGGAAAGAGGAAACAGTAATAATTGCTGGCATTTATGTCACTGAGCACCAGGCACTGTTTGTGGCACTGCATATACAATAATTAATCAATATAGCACCAACTTTTTGAAAAATACCACCATATCTATTTTCATAGATGAGAAACTGAGGCACAAATACATTAATTAAAATGCTAAGGTACCCATCCAATTAAGTGGTGGAGCCAAGATTTCTAATCTATCCTGTCTGGCACCAAAGTCTATTCTCTTAAATTCTTTACTGTTCACATAGTGCAATAAATTATCTTGCCACACTTAAGTCATAAACCACTGCAAAGGAATTCTAAATCTGATATCAGATTTGTGAAGCATAGATATATTCATCAGCAAAATTATTATACTATAAAAACTGGATTTTAATATATATTATGTACCAAAAGACAAGCTAGACCCTGAAGAATTTTAAAGTTAGAAGAGATATTAGAGTGCATTGAATAAACTGAACTAAATTACATGGAATGAAGTCTTAGCCTTGTCAATTAGTGCTGTGTCATAATTTTTTTCTGAATTTTAATTCTCTCATCTTTAAAATGAGCAAACTACTATATAACTTAACTTGTAGAATTGTTGCATGAATAAAAATTATAATAAGAAAATTTTGTGACATACTCTGTAAATTGTCAAACATAGAATTCTTCTTTAATTATTGCATTTTATATATTTTAAAAGGTAATAACATCTATGTAATGGGATACTAAGAAGGCGTTAAACTCATCTTTGCAAAGACTAATAAATGAGAATCGTTAAAATAAAAATAAGTATAATGTTTACTTTGTTAAAAAAAAAAGTTGTATATACTGTGTTGAATGCCCCAGCCAACGGTCACCAAGAATATACCTACAGTTAAAGTTGGGTTTATTAACTTTTTGCAACAAGGGAAAGCATATACAAGGTATATCTCAGCAAGAGACTATTGGACTTGTTGTAAGGCTTGGGCTCCTGCGGGGTGGTTTTGGGAAAGGGTTTAAGGAAGTGAGAGGTTGATCATGATTTTAGGTGCTCTCTCCCTTAAAGCTGGCATTTGGAGATTGGCTATTTTAATGGTTTTAATCTAAAAGTCAGAAGAAATGCAGCAGAGCTAGAGCTGTCATTGACATGCTAGTAACTGATGTTGGCCAACAGAGAAAGATATTTGGTTATTTTTGTGGGTGTGTGACATCCTTGTCTTCATCTTCTATTCACGCATGACTCCAGGGTGGCCTTGTTTTTATCATATTTTACTACAGTTACAGAGTGGCCTCATCAAATATTGTGGACATTCTGTGGAAATGTTTACATTCATAGGAAACATTACAGCCTAACTATTGGCCTATTAGTTTCAGGGCCATTTAGTTTGGTTTTTTGTTTATCAGGTAATTTAGTTGATTTTCTTGAGAGGATTTTTAGCTTTCAAAATTTCTACTAGCAACAAATATTTTTATAATTATATATAATTATATATTATACACAGTCATATATAAATATAGAATTTTATTATATATAATTACTTATAACTATATGGAATTTTTATATATTATATAATATTTTAATATATACATATATTATATATGTGTGTATATATGTATAAATACAGATACAGAGAGAGAGGGACTTCTTTCCTTTACTCACTGGAATGCATGCAGCTCCTCAATGGCAGAAAGAGATCAGATTTCTTACCTAACCCAGTGACCTTTTCCCTATTTTGAGGTCTTAAAGAAGACTGAACTTTTATTTATTCCACCCTTTCTGCAAATGTTGACCCCACTACTATTTGTCTTGAGAGGTCAATGAACCATTTTGCAAGAAATAGCCATAAATTCTTTTTTGTCTCTGATGAAATTGTTTTCCTAAATTCGGGTGATACATTACTCATTGCCTAGCAACCAGGTGGGATTCCCAACTACAAACTAACTAAAAAATCGTGGATGTCACAGTCATGTTTTACACATCTTTATGTGATTCTTACCAATATGCCTGGCCAAAATCATCAATGCTCAACAAATAGTTTCTGATGAGTACAACCTACACACATACACCAGTTTTTTGGTTGGTCCTGGCATTTTCATTCATGCTCATTTTCTAACATATTCTCAAAACATTCCAATTCCCTGTGTGTGATTGGTGATAGTAATGAACCTAATTAGCATCAAGGATTAAAAAAAAGGAGAAAGGAAAATGCTGTATTTTCTCCCACCCTTTGCTTCAAATACACACAGCCTGACTTGCACAGATCAGGTGGTGAAACACGGAAAAAACTGTGTAAAATCAACAGGTGGAAAGTCTCTATGCAGCTGGTGGAACCATGCCCCTCTCTTTGGCAAGGCAGAGGAAATAGTGTCTAGGAACTTGCGGGGAGACTTGTGGCTTTAGAGACACAATTTCTCACTGGCCTCTGACATTGAGCTGTGCTCTAGTTGAGGAGCTGGGGGAATTGGGCGGCAAAGGGCAGTACCAATTTTGGTGGATTAGATCTTTGTCAGTGACCAGAGGGCTAGCATAGGTATGCAATTTCTGGAAAACAGACAACAGAGATAAATAGTTTTGTGTTTTAATGAAAAACCCTCAAAACTAGAGTTTTCTGAAGAGCAATTGGCAATACAAGTCCTGTGCATTTACCGAAATATGAGAAAACTGAAAACATGGAAAGATGGCCCATTAGCTAGCTAATTGGCCCTGCAAGATGAAGTGAAGGCACTGAGCTCCTTATTTTGAAATCAGGAGAAAGGAGGGACAAGTTTAAATGATGAATTCAGAGGCCTCCGGAAGGGAATGCCCGGCCCACTTCTATTGCAAATGTCAAGGTGTTTTTGAATGTTAATGCCCCTGAACCTACCCTGGGCCCAATTTCATAATTTTAATTGACTCTTGTGTATAAAGAATTCCCACCACTGTCAATTTAAATTGTGCAGTTAAGACTCCAGGATTGGGTTCACTGTCTGCCAAGAGTATATTATTTTAATACATTTTTATTTTTATAAAGCCACATTGTGAATCCAGAGGGAGAAATTGGGTAGAGGCTAGGGAATCAAGCCTGGCCTCTCTGTTAAATCACTTTCTGCACTTGGAAATGTCAGCCACCCGGAACTTGAAGGAACGCGTTTTCCAGCAAGTGAAGAATAAGAGAATGGCACCTGCATCACAGTAGCCACGTTAGAGGATTAAAGCTTGCATAGTCCACCACAGTGTACTGAAATGAACATCTACGCAGGAGGGGAAAGAAGGTGGCTTAATCCTGACACCAGTGTACTCTACCCTGCATTCAAAAGCAAAAACCAATAACTAAATTAAACCAGAAAAAGAAACACAATTCTCAAACACTAGGAAGTAAATGGTTAAAATCTCTACTAGATTACTTTCTAGCTCATCTCCTTCTAGGAATTCCAGTAAATTCTATCTCCCTGTTAGAAAGACAAAATTTCTATCTCCATTTGTTGGTATCATAGTGCTGGCAAGTGTAATAGTGACAGCCACATCATATTAACTTATAGCAGGGATCTTCCTTTCAGCACTGAGTCTTGAAAAATTGGACATACTGATTTCAGTAATTTTTCGGAAGGTTGTGATGTCTTTTTTCCTTCCTTTAACAAGTGCTAATTATTGCATTTCAAATAATGTAAAATATAGCAGCCGTCCCTACTGTCAGGTCGGCACGGGCTGTTGAGGTGTGTAAGTATGCATATGTGTGAGCATCTGACAGTGGGTGGTTTTACTGTTTGCTTTATAAATATATATATGAATAAATGGCTTTTGAGTAAAGTGGTTGGAATTTAACAATTTAACTGGATTGACACATGAATTCACAGGTAGAGGTTGGTTCTTGGAAAGGCAGTTGTGTTTTGCTGTGGCTTCCTCAGAAGTATACACCACAATTCAGTGTCTGGTATTGCCAAAAAGGTGGAGGGGTCTAGGGAAGAAAGAGAAGAGAAACCAGGAGAGAGGTAGAAATGGAAACGATAAATAATCTCTCCCAATTCAACCCTGACTTACTGTCATTTCTCTCAGAGACCTAATTAATAATGTCCAGATACTTAGTCAGGGATATATATACATATATACACACACACATATAGAGATGTGTGTGTATTTAATTGCAAGCAATGGAGTATTTTTTTTTTAATTCTGTGAAAAAATGCTGAATTTGCTCACCTGAAAGATTCAGATGAAGGCAGGGGTTGAGGAGTGGAAGGTTATTTTTTTTAATCAGTATAAACCTATTAGACATAAATGTCTCCTCACTGACCCAGGGACGATGACTTCAGGGGAAAAAAATCATGAAAATAAGGTCTATCCCCTGCTTTATGGCTGGGTCAGGCCCTTGATCAGTTGCAAGGTATTTTCCTTGAAATGGTCATGAAAGCCTTTTTTGCAGGAACAGTTCACTGTTGTAGGGTTATGGTGAAGCAAAATATGTAAAGTTTGATGCTCCTTGAGTTCAGGAGCGAGTCTTTTAACTTCCCCTTGTTAAGTTGGAAAGATATCGTGAACAGAAACATTCTTTTCAATTCAAAACTTCACGAAGGACTGTCTCTTTGTGGGACTGGTACTACCTATTGTGGCTCCAGGTGACCTTTTCAAGCATCCCATGGTGGTTTTATCTTGATTAAAATGGTTCTATTCACAGGCGGGGAAGGGCTGTGACATCACTCTGCAAAAGAAGGTAGAAAAGGCGAAAAATGGATAAAAGATATCACTTTCTTTTGGAAAGGCTGGAGAAGAAGAGAAGAGCCTTGGAGAAGGAGAGAAAGACAAAGAGAAGGAAATAAAACAGAAAAGCCAGAGGCTCAGGACCAAGCAGGGGAAGGGATTTAACATTCCCTGAGGAGACAGGCACTCTGTCCATCTCCTCTCCCAGCATGGCCGGGGGGAGGCACTGTCAATCCCATTTTGCAGATAGGGAAACTGAGCTTCCGTATAAACCACCTTGCCTGAGCTCACTCGGGTCCTACATAGCCAAACCGGTATTTAGTCTCAAATCTGCCAGGCTTCAGACTCTATCCTTTCCTCAAGAAAAGAACACCTGTATTTGATTTTGATTAATTCCCAACAATATCTTTTAAAGTAAATAACAAATGTGCCTCTCTCTGACCTAGACGAGAGAATACTTTGCACTTTGGCCCCCCAGTTCCCCAAAGAAACACCACAAGCATCGTATCTCTGCTAACTGAACCCATTCATCTGGTTTCCCAACAACATCAGGATTCTTTTTGCTTTAAGAGGGACGGTAAAGGCAGGAGAGAATGATGGTGGAAATAAAACTGTTGTAACTCGATGCTGCCTCTGGGATTTATTTACTGTTGATCATGGCTGGGGAACTCTTTGAACCTTACACATGTGTAGGGTTGCGAAGGTCCATGTGCATACGTGCAAAGAGAGGTAGGACAGAGGGAAACCTGATGAATAAGGAAGAGAATTCCAGAGAATGAATGGGATCCATGGGGTGGAGAGGGGATGTGATATCGTAACAAAGGAACTGAAAGCTCCAGGAGAAATTTATAGTTATATGATCTGTACCCAAGGGGAAAGTCTATACAAGAACACTCCTTGCCCACAAAATGTATTAGCTGGTAATGGTTCCTAATGGTGCTATGTTCTCTGACCGAGCATGACATGTCATATTTTGATGGAGGCAGGAGAGACAGGGGCAGGAGTGAGTTCTGGACACTCAGTGCTCCCTATGCAGTTGTGCAGGGAGTTCACTGCACTAGGATACCCATAGAAGGGGGCAAGTGGGGGCTGGCTTCCAACCTGTATTCCACTCACCAAGTTGTCAGCCCTGAAAGGGGTTATCTCTGCCCTAAGGGTGTACCTTTTTCTAATTTCCATAAATATGTAGTGTGGACTAGTGTCTGCCCTGTCTGCAGCCAAAGGAACCCGGAAGTGTAAGGAATATCATGTTCAAAGACAAAATTTCTCATCCTCCTATTCTTTTGCTATACCAGGTTTTTTCCCCCCCATCCATTTATTTGATCTCCCTAGGATTCACCAGTGGTCAAACTCTGCCAATCTATAAGACTTGGGAGGCACTAACGTTCCTTAAAATGTGTATCATAAAGGAACAATGAGATATTCAGAATTTGGACAAACCCAGGAGAGAAAAACAATCCCTAAATTACTGGCTCAAGTAGTATGTTTGTGTGTTTGTGTGTGTCTAATAGATTATAATACTTTATAGGGAACAATCCATTTGTAAAATTAGAGTTGTTCATTGCCACTAATATAGAGAACATCTAAATTGGTCCCCATGCATCTGGGGAGGTTGTTACCAAGTTGAAGATATGTTCTTAGGCCCTCTCTACTTCAGAGAGCTCTCACTTTCAATACCAGCTGGATATAGACACCAGGGACAAACTATTTCTTTTTACAATCTTGATTCTTTGGAAGGTCAGCTTTCTCCTATGACTCCCTTACACCCAAATGGTGATATAATATTTTGACCTAAGTGCACAGACAAATGTCTGCTATGGAAAGCAGAAACACGGTGTGATGTGGTGGCCAAGAAACCAGAGGCCCAGATAGTGGTCATGGCAGAGTCACTATTTGGCTGTGTGATCTTGGACAAATCACTTCCCTCCCATGATTATTTAAGTTAGGCAAACTTTGCATAGTTTTCAGCTTTTTAGAGACTTTTGCAACACTCATTAGCATATTAAAGACACTAAGGAGTCCTACAATACAGAAGACTGTTTACCACTTTAAGAATATAGCCTTATGTGCTTTCATAACACAAATATTGATACACAGAGCAGAATATTCCAGGCAGAGAGAAGAATCTCTGAGAAGGTCCAGAAAAGAACAAACAAACAAAAATTTGACATAGTAAGCTCCACTTAGGCAGAACATGAAGTGACATAATCCCTAAGCAGAGTAGGGAGGAAGGTGACCTGGTGATGTAAACTTTGCAAAACTTTGTGAGCCTCTTTGTAAGCTCGGTCCATCTCCCCAAGCAGGCTGCTCTTGATGTGGACATAGCCCTGACCTAGGAGTTATAGGGTCTGGGTACTAGTCCCTGTTCTATCCCAACTGTGTGGACTTAGGCAAACCACTTCCCCTGTTTAAGCATCAGCTTCCACATCCATAGCATAGGAATACTCTTTATGCCTTGCATGGTTTTGAGCATCAATTAAGTAAGAGCTTGAGGAAGTGTTCTGTAATCTATCCTGAATTCTATAAACATAAGAGGTTAGCAAAAAAAAAAAAATTAAAATTAAATTAATAAATAATTCAAGGATATAATTTCCTGTATGTATTCTTTTTATATTTTCATTTTAATAAAATATCAAAGAACAATGCACTTAATTATTTTGAATGCAAACATCACTTGATAGAAATGAATAATCCTAATAACTGAATCTGTACTATTAGATGGCACACTTGAACATTGGTTACTGCCAGAATCAACTGAAATTCATGATCTCTGGCTGATGGCTTTCAGAATCTTTTTTCCTGACAGATGGAGAGATTTGAAAATAGTCTAAAACACATAAGCTTACTTACCACAATCGATTTGAACATATTTATTGGATTATTTTAGCTTAAATATAAAGAAGTCAAACCTAAAAACTTTTTAGAAGAGTCAATCATCATATATAAAAGTTCTATTGTGAGCTGAAGATATAAACTTTTATCAGAGCTAAGGGGACACAGAACTTGAACCTGAACAGAGAAAAGTTTTATAAGATCATTTGGATTACCCAGGTTTTCTGCTGCAGCTGGAGCAAGAAGATACTTTTCCTCCAACGGGAACAAGAAACATCTGAGAAGCGACTGAAAGGTTTTAGCGTGTCTTGCACATAGACTGCCCCTTTTTGTAAAAGAAGATTCACTCACTACCTGTGCGACATGCCAAGGGCGACTCGTTAGATGTCCTGCCTTTAGAAACAGATTTGCAAGCCAGAGTGTTCTAACCCTGCAGTTGGATTGTGGATTTTTAACCTTCACAAGTTTGGCCTTTGAGCGGAACTTGAGAAAGGAAGAAAGAATAGAGGTAAGGAATGAAGAAGAAAAGCAAAGTAAATCAAAAGCAGCTTTCTTGGTGATGCCGACATCTCCAAGGCCATGTGCAAAAGGACTGAGTCTCTAATGATATCAATTAGGCCTGGGACATGGGAGATATATGGTGCCCACGGAGATTGCTCAAGTCCATATGTAAAAGGTCATTAGCTGGGTATAGAACATTACAAATTATCGGCCGAGGGTGCCTTTCTACCCCAGATACTTTGAACATTCTGAAATAAATTATTACCAGCAATGGTTTCATGTTGACAAGCTAATTCCACTTAAGTTTTTCTTTCTAAATCAAGGAAAGTATTATTTTTAAAAAGTAACAATGTGTGTTGAATGCAGAGTCACACACACACATGCCCACATCCACCCATGCGCAAGGAAAGGCAACTACCTGCTTTTCCTAGCTCCAGTTCCCAGTTGGAATTGGGGATAGGTGACTTCTCCAGTAAAGGGAGGATTTCCCAAAACATTTTCTTCCTTGACTGATCTCTCTGCATCTCTTTCAAGGCACGGTGGGTGTCTTCACAGCAGTGGTCTGCATTTGCTGAAGCAGAAACTGTAGGCTACTTAGTAGAGGCTCAAAATTCTGTATTTGTGTGGGAATATTTTGGCAGCCCTTCAGGGAGATATCAGCCCTCCCAGGGCTGTGTTTAGGATTCAGTGGCCACCTGAAGGCATTCTTTCAGGCTGACAACCAGTGGCTTCTTCCTGCCACCCTTCCTCTGACAACAGCACCATGCTGAAGCTGCAGAGATTTCACAGTCCTCAGAGAGAAACTTTGCCAACTCAAGCAAACAAAACAGAATCCTGTTACATAAATCAGCTTGACTTGTGGTCCCAGCTGCACCTTCAGTGTTTGGCAAAATGCTGAATTATCCAAGAAGGGGGCTTCTTCTGATAGGGATTGCATCTCACCCCTGCACCTCAACAAAACCTGGCTCAGAAGGTTGATTTGGGGCAAGTCTGTTCTGAGTTCTGTGCTTCAGTTTCGTATCTAGTAAAAGGAGGTGGTAAGATCCGATGGATCTGAAACCTCTCTCAGCATCAATTTCAAGTTACCACTTGACTTTGTTCTCAGGTTTTTGTGGGATTTTTTGAGTAACAAAATTTTTTGCAGTGCATTTGAAGGGATTAATTAAAAAGTATGTTTTTAAAAAACAGGTTTCTGCAAATGGAAATACAAGAGGGTGAAACTTGATCATTGTATTTACTCACCTTGCAGCACTATATCACTATATGAGTGTAGAATTAATTGTTCACCATCCAAATGTGTTCTTTTAAATTCGCAAGGCAAAGTACAGCAGCAGCAGCAGCAGCAGCATCACACTCTCCCTTTGGCCCTTGCTGTATGTTGTGCTAATCTTCTCTCTTCCGCACAGCTAAGGGGGCCAGCTTGTCTCATTTTGCACAGGACTTTTCTGGTTTTAGTACTAAAACTTCCATGTCCCGGGAACTCCGTTAGTCCTCGGCAACCGGGAGGTTTGGGCACACCACACCCAGCCTACTGTTTCCTGCTCCAGGCTACTGCAAAGTGAGCTCCCTTCCAGGAGTTTTCTGATAGACATCACCATGACAGCACACTTTAATTACAAGATAAACTTTCCATGTGGATCAAAATTTGTACTTGTGAGGGATACAAAGAAGAGCATAGAACAACATAACCCTCTCAAACACACTGCTTCTTAGCATCAGAATACACAGCCTATGAAAGTGCCACTTAGCACCGTTTCTGTATCCTTCAGAACAGAGGGCCCCTTCTGGGCAGGGAGGCCAGTGTCCAGGTAATGTTCAGTGGTATCGCTGGTCTAGAACAAAAAGCCCTGGAAGGCACTGCAGAATTTTGACTCACAGAAACCCCACTTCCAGAGAGAGCACAGGCTCTTTCCAGAATGACCAACATCCAGTTTGGAGACTCATAGAGAAAGGAGGCAGTTGCATATAAGATATAAAGAGTTCCACATCGTTCCGAGCCTTCATTCTCCAATGTCCAATCTCAGTGGCCTTTATAGTATCTGAATTTATTATCTGGTCTTTAGTTATACTCTGAGTTCATATTCCCTAATCTTTCTTTTCTGTTGACTTGTCTGACCCAAATTTTCTATTTGTACAGGAAAAAGGCACAATCTTGGATTCAGAGGAACTGGCCCTAAAGCTGGCTCAATTGTGTCCTCAGCCTGGACCTTTGAATGAGACCTTGAACTGTTGGTAACTTCTATCTCCTCATCATTAAGAAGGCCCATATGATTGATGTCATAGGGCTGTGAGTGTTTAGTGAAAATATACATGAATCATGGACCATGCCCTGGAGAAATAATAAGCGCTCAAAATATATTCACTGAGACCAACCCCACCTCCTTGAGATTTCTTCCTGTTCCTGTCTCTTTACTTCTTTCTCTGACAACTAATTTTCTGACCCTTTATGGGCATCTCCACTGTGATGACTAATTTTATGTGTCATCCTCCTCTTAGTTAACCAAAATTCGAGTATGAGAACATTATGTTGAAGGTTTCTGAAATGTTGAAGATAAGGAGATTTCTGCCAGTGTGTGTGATTAGAATACCAAGGTTTCCGTCTCTCGTGCTAAAGATTTAAGAGCGGAGCAGAGCCTCTCTCTTTTTCCTTAGAGGCAGTAGAGAGAAGTGGCGAAGAATGTGAACTCTGAAGACAGATTGCCTGTGTTTGAACCCCAGCTCGGCAACTTCTAAGCTGCGTGCCTTGCTTAGTACTTACTCCTCTGTGCTTCAGTTCCTCATTTCCAAGATGATGGCAATGACTGTACCTAACTTCTAGAGTTGTTGTCACTCCATACATATCTTACAAGTGCATTAGTACATGTGAAATAATGGCAAATAGTAAGCACCCAGACAGTTCAGTGGGTTCACCTATTGTGACTTTCTGGGCCTTCCCAGGAGCCCAGGTTACTACTGGTTTCTCCCTCTGGTTCTGCCTGCAGCATGTAGACACCCTCAACAGTGCTCTGTAGCAGTCCTTCCTGGAACATCCAAGCTCTCGGTTCTTACAGGGAGTCAGAATGATTTACTTAATTATGACCGGAACTCATTAAAATATAATGTGCTTGTGTTTTGTTGATTATGTACTTAAACTGAGCTCTGGAATTTTACTGTTTATCACTTAAAAACCTGGTAAGTGGAATAATTTAAACATATACAATTTGTATACTCAGCTGTTGTAACTTAGTTTAGCTTTTAAGTATTTTTTTTTCTCAATCAATAAAGAGTGATTACTGTGACTATTCTAAAACGCAGGATCTTTTTTCCAAAGGCATGCATTCCCAACTCCACCTCTAATATTTTTATTGTTTTTGCAGTTGATTACCTGGTGACCCCTAGCTTAGTATAAATGGACTACTTACAGGTAGGGACTTAAAACGGTGGTACCGCTTTGGGTTTTGAGGATTAACTATATTGGGCACCCAGGGATAAGTACAGAATGCTAAAGTTAGTGAGTATTCTAGTCCACCTTTGCTGGATGTATATATACTTTTAAAATATCAGTCTTTAAGGCAGAAGTTTTATCATTCACCAATAATATGCAATTTCTTTTGCCTTGGATTATTTGTAGGTGCTTCCTTGTACCTTCATTACAGTCATGCCTAGCACTGAATTTCTTTACTTTTTCCACTATTAGAAATGCAGGATTTAGGAACATTTGTCATCCTTCTTGCCACATCATGTGTGGATGCTGATGATGGGGATGCAGGGCACGTATCAATGCACACAGTGGCCTCCAGCCAAGATGTGTAGGCACCCCTTCAATGGGAGCACAAACTGAGGACTTCATTGGTGCTATAGGGAAGGTCCTTCATGCCAGGTCTGTGGATTAGTGGCCCCACTAGGCCACTGTGATGACTAATTTTATGTGTCAGCTTGACTGGGCCAAAGGGTGCCCAGATATTTTGATTAAACATTATTCTGCATGTGTCTGTAAAGGTGTTTCTGGATGAGATTAACATTTGAATTGGTAGACTGAGTAAAGCAGATTGCTGTCCCGAACATGGGTGGGCTTTGCCCAATCTGTTGAAGGTCTGAATATAATAAAAGGCTGATTAAAAAGGAATTCTCTCTGTCTGACTGTCTTTGAACTGGGACATAGGTCTTCTTCTTCCTTTGAACTCAGATTAGGACTGGAATTTATGACATTGTCTCTCTTGGGTCTCCAGCTCAGCTCACTGATTTTGGACTTTTTGGCCTCCATAACCACAATAACCACTTTCTTATAGTAAAAATTTTATATGTATGTGTGGGTGTGTGTGTGTATATATATATACACACACACACACACACACACACACCCCCACCTATTGGTTTTGTTTCTCTGGAGTACCCAGAGTAATAGAGTCATGCTATTTTGTTCCTTCCCCTTTCCTCAGCCCGCACTGACTTGGTTTCACTCAGTGCTTGTGCTCTAAGCCCATGCACCTGCACCCAGGAGTTCCATTCAGAAATTGTAGTATTGGCTCAAATTCAGTGTGAGCCCAACTGAAGTCTCCGCATGCTCCTTCCTCAATTTCTCGTCTCTGTCCGTGATTGCAGAGGTCAGATGATTTTCCAGTATCCACTCTTGCCCTCCTATTTGATTCTCCATCCTTTTTTCATTAGTCTTTTGTCAATTTCCAGCAATTTCTTTTTCAACGTGTCCCAGATTATCTCAAAAAATTCAAACAAAAAACTTGTTACAAAAATAAAAAGCATATTCAAATCAGCAAGAATAGATAACACTACAAATATAGCATTGACATGGAAGACAGGTTTGAGAGAAACAAAAAATTATCCCAAAAAAGATTAAAGTGATTAAAGAGAAGCTAGACACAGAGATAATCTAGTGTAGTAATAATCGGTATAATTAGTAAAGAAGAAGGAAAAATGGTTGGATAAATATACCCAATCAAAAAAAATTTTAACATTTAGCAAATGATAGATAACCAATGAAACAGCAAATATAGGGAAAACTTTTTCAAATAAAATGAAACAATTAAAATCAAACATGTATTTTAATTAATATAATTTTTTACTTTTTAAAATTGTATTTTGTGTCTTTTATGTGTTATTTATTTATGTGCTTATTTGGGATAAAATTGGATATGTAGCACCGTCAAAGACTAACCTCTTGTTACCTCTTGAGACTCTGCAGTTAAGGAGAAGGCAGAGTTTCCTCACTTCCGAAATGTGGTGAGTCTTCCGTCATTGAAGTTTCTGTTATTATTCATGCCCATGGAATAAAAACATAAGAACACAAACAGAAACAAAAGTCTTTGGTATCCCACATGAAGCTTTCCATGGTGTGTTCAGTGCAAACCTACCCAGCTTTCCGATTCACAACACACAGAGAGAACTCACCATGAGTCTAAAATCACCACTCTCTTCTACCTTGCACAGATCCTATAGAGAGCAGAGGTCACACTCCATATCCCTATTCCAGTGGTGAGGGCTGGGGAGGCTTTTTGCCCTCCAGCAGACATTTCGCAATGTCTGGAGATAGTTTGCTGGTCACAACTGGGGAAGGAGGGGTGGTGTGCTACTGGTGTCCAGTGGGTACAGGCCAGGGATGCCTTTAAATATCCTACAAGGAACAAAACAACCCCCACAACAAAAAATTATCTGGCCCAAAAAGTCAATAGTGCCAAGATTGGGAAGCCCTGCTTTGCACTCTGAACGCAGGGAACAATGATTTGCTTGTAGGAGGAGCACTAAGTAGCTTGTTTGTAATTGATGGACAGAGGTTGAACCTGAGTACAACTTTTTCCCTCTCTCTGTCATCTCTCTAAGAATTAATACCTTAAGGCATATAACTTACAGCAGGCTTAGTTTTTCAAAACACTTTCATATTCATTGCCTTGTTTGGTGAACAAGCTTCACTATATCAAGAGGAGAGGAAGAAATAGCACTGGATTTAGGGTCTAGGTTAAATCTGATTCTACTTATCAGCTGTATATCCATGGGAAAGGCAGGAAAAATCCCTGGGTCTTAGTGATTTTTCATTGTTAAAATGATGGTATCAAATTATACTTTTTGTATTTTAGTTCTAAGACTAGTACTTGGGCCCAAGCAGCATGGCAGCATCTCCATGTTACCTGTCAGGCAATTGAGACTAGAATAAATTAGTTCAATTTCCCACTGTAATGTAGCCTATAAAATCCACAGAAGAGGACTCAGTCATCTCGACTGCACTCAGTAAGATGAAACTTCAATCTATTAAAGGGTTTTTTCCCCCTCATTATGATTATCATTAATTTTTATGGACATCTCAGTGCAACCACAAATATCAGGCACAGACAACTTACATGCCAATGGATCATTCACTTCCCCCCCTTTTTAAGTTGACAAATGGCCATACCCAGGTGTGGAGGTGAGCTCATATGAACATCATGACCCTAGACTGAAAATATAGTTCTTTCATTTTCTTGGCTGCAAAATATGGTTTTTCCTTCCTTACACCTTCACCTTTTGAGCAGCTTCAGAAACACATCTGTTTTCTATATGTTGAAAGAAGAAAACAAGAATGCTTTATTATGCCCTACATAATCTAATACATCACATTGCTTGTGGGCTGTGTATTTTGTACAAAATGCTCAGAAATCTCAAGAGGTACAGAGGCACAGACAGATCTAGAAAAGAAAGCTTCCATGGCCAAGGAGAGGCCAGGGGCATCCCCCAGCTCTTCAAACAGCCAGGCTCAGGGGTCCAATCGACTCTTTGCAAGACTGACAAGTGATCACTTAATCCCCTAATAAACTTTATTTATAGAAGAGCACTTGAGATTGCAAGCCACCTGTGCACATCTGCGTGGAAGAGCCAGTAGGGTCTGGATGGCAGCCTTGCTCTGTAATCAGTAAGGTAAGTCAAAGTGAGTATGAGTAGGACTCAGACCCTTCACGGAGTATTCCCTGGACACAGCCGGGACACTCTTGCATAGCTGTGTCAGATTCCTCTCCAGACCAGAAGGCCACCATTCTCAAGGCAACCCCTCTAGTACAATTACTGGCAGGAGAGAAAAACTTCTTAATTCCTAATTTGTAATTTAACAAGGTTCCAAGTACTACTACGGTCTGGTGAGGAACTTTACCTCAATGTTTTTTGTCTTTATCTTTTCTTTTTTTCTTTTTTCTTTTTTTTGAGACAGAGTCTCATTCTGTTGCCCTGGGTAGAGTGCAGTGGTGTCATCATAGCTCTTCTATTTATGGAAGAGACAGCTTGACAACTATTGTCTTTTGAAAGGATTCTTAAGAAAAATGATATTCTAGGGAGAAAAACAAAACCTAATAGAAAATTGAGAAGATTTGAAGAAGCAATTCACGGAAGAGGAAATGCAAATGAACTATAAACATATTAAAATATCCTCAAATCACGTTGATTTAAAGCAGAAAAATAAATTTAAAAATTAATTAAATATATGTTTACACTTATCATGTTAAGAAAAAATTAAGAAGTCTGACAATATCAAGTGTTACAAAGGATGTGGAGCAAAGGAACTCTTACCCATTGCTGGTAATATAAATTTATTCAGGCTATTTGAAAAATGATTTGTCAATATCCATTAAGGTTGAATTGCCTATATTTTATCACCTAGCAATTTCATTCTGTGCTTTATATCCTAGAGAAACTCTTGTACATAGATACTAGCAGACATACCAAAGAATGTTCAAAGAAGCATTGCTTATAAAATCACAACATTGAAAGGAGCATCACATCTGCAGAAGAGCGGGAAAGAGTTGTGGTGTGTTCACAGAATAGGATGTTTTTATCTGTAGAAATGAACTACAGTCACATGTACTAACATGGTTGTATCTCAGAAATAAAACACTGAAAAGCAAAAAAAGTCAAGTTGCTCAAGAGCACATGAACTCAATAGAGAGGTGATATATGACATGTGTGAATATGTAATATAAACACATATATGTACATTATTTATGTGAATATGTGCTCTAGACCACATATGTATGCTATGCATGTATATATGTGTTCTTCCATATACTTTGCATACATATGCATTATATATGCATACATGTATGTATATACATGCATGCATGTGTGTATGTATAGATACATGTGTGTGTATACATATACACAATATATCAACTTTCTATAAAATATGAAGAAATACTGGGCTGGTGTGCTGAACTATATGATCTTATCTCATTTCTGAAATATATTCCATTCCCTCTAGGGAAAATCAGAGCTCTGAAATAAAACACTCACCTTCATGTGTGTGTGTGTGTGTGTGTGTGTTAGCAATTGCTATGGTATGGGCACTGAAAATCAGAATAGATGGTAGCTAAACCATTGTTTTGGATATATTACATTTTCTTCTTTCGGCACACTGATGAATGTCAGCCCCCCCGTGTGCTCCCAGGATTGCACAATGCGCAATGATGGATCCAAAATAAGATATAAACTTGCTACCAAGAAACTCCAAATCTTGGTAATGCACTAGATAGAGTCACCACTTCTGCATTAAAATGAATCATCTGTCAGGGTCACATGCTTTGGGTTTTTCAGGGCAGTTCTGATTCTGATTCTAGCTATTACTCAGCTCTGTTAGTCACCATACTACTTGGAAATTCTGGCATTTCATTATGTAACCTTTACTTCACAGACATCCTTTTACACTTTGCAGAGGCATAGAAACCTTGGTCAGCATTCTGATTTGTGGCTCAGGAGATAGAATCCCATAGGATGGATAACAGTGATTTAGCTTTTACCCGAACATGTACATATGTGTTTCTTTATTTAAGAGAAAGGCACTAACACATATGTAATAAATTCTAAGTAAAGTCTTATGGTTTCAAGTATCAAAAACCGTTCTTTCGAACTCTGTTAGATTTGAACCATTCTATTTGACATGAATAGCTTCCATAGCACCAATAACCTCTGAGACCACTCTTGTTGGCAGATGGGAGAACAGATAAATTGATTAATACAAATAGTCAAAATTAAGAGAATGTGTTTCCATAACCTCCAAATTCTCTTTATTTACTCCTGAATTAAAAAAAACCATGAAAGTTACTGCAAAAGCATTTCATCATGATACAGGAAACCAAACAATTTAATTAGCAGTGAACCATCAATATAGAATGCTGATAACTCCATCCTTGACGACCTAATGATTCACATTAGGGCCAAAAGAATGCAGGTAAACAATCTTCAATGCATAAAAACATCAAAATGCTTTGAAAGTTATTGTAATGTCTAGTTTTCATTTCTGGATGGAAAAATTATGGCCTTTAACATAATTACTTGCTCTTTCAGCAACTAACTTGTACATTCACCAAATATTGTGATAAATTATAAATCAAGCAATGAAGAAGTCAATAGCATTAATTCATTGACTAAGCCTTTCCATATACCAACAGTGGAATGAACACTGTAACCTAAAGAAAGTACACAGAATTCACAACATTCTTTAGTTTCCTCACTGAAAGAAGAAAATGTAACAAATATGGTTTTTACAGAGTATGATGAAATAGAATTTGGGGATGAGTAGTATTGATAGGTAGAAATTATAGATGATAATATTTGAGGAAATTAAACTAGAAGGGAGCAAATGAGCGTATGAGAAGATTCAGAGTAGTAATAATCCAGTACAGTTGGAAGTCGTCCATGAGAGCAAGGGCAACACTAGTTTCATTCTCTGCTACTGATAAACAGGAAGTACCCTTGCTGAATGAATAAGTGAATGAAATGTAACAGACTGCAATGTGTATGGGGAGCAATTATATAAGGGGAATGCTGAACAAAGCTTAAAGGAGAAGTTAGGGCCATATTGTGTAGCATCTTGAATGCCACACTAAGCAATGTAGCCATTATCTTATATGAATGCAATGGGGGTAGATGTTTGGGAATTGCTTTCAGTAATTGGAAATAGCTCCTATTAAACAAAACCTCTAAGAAAAAGCAACCATCAACTCTGAAAAAAATATTAAAAGCAACTAGTCAAAGGCAGTGGGAAGTGAATAATAGAGGCAGATACTGGACAGGAGTTTTGTATGAATATTCCATTTTAAGAGCTTATTTTCTGAAGGTAGATCCCGGACTCCATACTGCATCAAGTATGTAAAACTCTGACAGAAAGCCTACAGTGTTACTGGCCTGAAGAACCAGAGGGTTGAGTCCAGAGCAACTGCAGCCACTAGAAAGTGGGAGAGAAATCCTGGAAAAAAGAAGGCAAAAGACAGGAATTTCATAATTCCATGAATCAACCCTGCCCAACTCTTTGAATGACTACTGAATCATTCATACACAAAATGAATTCCAAGGACTACAGCTAAGTTTGGGGACGAACCTGAGAATAGACCACCAATCACAAAAGAGAAAGAGTTTACCATTTGAGATCAGCCAAGTTAACTGCCGGCTTTAGAAAAACTCAACGTTCTTTGAAAGAAAATAACAGAATCCAGAATCTGTACGACACTTTATTAAAAATGTTCAGAATAATAACTAAAATTATTCATATAAAAATAAATAGGAATATGATATCTATTTAAAGAGAACAAGAAAATAAATAGAGAATAATTTTGAGAAATGACCTAAATATTGGAATTAACAGACATGGATACTAAAGCAGTTTTCATAACTATGCACGATGAAATAAAAGAAAATACACTCATAAAAAGCTAAGAGATAGTATATCTCAGCAAAGAAAAAATACCTGAAATAGATAAAATTACTAGAGATGAATGGATTTAACAAAAGCATGGAAAATGACAGGAGGAATTCAGTAACTGTGAAGATAAATCACTGGAAATTATTCAATGTAAAGATAGAGCTAATATTGAAAAAATTAATAAACACAGCTATGGAAACCTGTGGGGGAATATAAAAAGCTCTAATATACACATAACTCATTTCCCAGAAAGAAAAAATAAACAGAATTAAGCAGGAAAAAAATTTGAAGAAATAATGGCCAAAATTTCTCAAAGTCATACAATTATAGGTTTAACCGGCTCAATTAACCTTGTATATGATAAATACAGACAATATCACATCGTTTCACATTAGCATTGGACTGCTGAAAACCAAAGAAAAAGACAAAATCTTGAACATGGCTGAGAAAAATGCCACATTATTTAGAAAAAAAGACAAATTATCACTGGCTTTCCACTTAAAACAATAGAGGCCAGAAAATAGTGGAATACTGTCTTAAAAATTCTAAAAGGAAAAAAATTATGTACACACATATATATTTATATACATATATCTCAACCCAGAAATTGATAGTCAGTAAAAGTATTCTTTAAGAGTAAAAGCAAAATAAAGACATTCTCAAATAAAAGAATATAAAGAGAATTAATCACAAGTAGAATTGTGCTATAATAAAAAATATAAAGATCTTCAGGCATAGGGGAAATGATACCAGGCAGAAAAACTGGATATTTATGTGTAAACAGAAATTGTAAAAATATGAAATGGGGGTATCAACGATGATTTTTTATTTTAAGTCTGAATTGTTCTGTGAGCTTGTTATTCATTTATTAATCTATGAAATGTTCCAAGAAAATATAAAGAAAATTTCAAAGATGCAAATTATATAGCTGTGATATTGTAAAATATATATTTGCTCTTTGACCCTGTTTCTAGCATACAAATCCTAAAATCCTTAGAATCTCCAAAGCGGTGTCTTTTTGTATGCTAATGAATTGACAGGTGGCTGGCATCCCCTAGGTAGCTTCAGGATGGTGGCTGAGTACCAGAAAGACCAGGACATGATTAGAAGGTTGGGACTTTCAACCCACACCCCAACCTTCAGTGAGGGGAGAGGGACTGAAGCTTAAGTTGACCACTGATGGCCAATGATTTAATCAATCATACCAATGTATTGAAGCCTCCATAAAAACCCAAGAGGATAGGGCTCTGGGAGCTTCTGGATAGCTGAATAAGTGGATGTATCTGGAGGGTGGCACACCCAGGGATGGTGTGGAAACTCCACACCCCTTCCCATACCTTGTCCTATGCATCTCTTCATCTGTATCACTTGTAATACCATTTATAATAAACCGGTAAACTTCAGTGTTTCTCTGAGTTCTGTGAGACACTCTAGCAAATTAGTGAAACCCAGGAGGGGTCATGGAAATTCTGATTTATAGCTGGTTGGTCAGGAGCACAGGTAAGACAACCTGAGGCTTGTGACAGGCAACAAAGGGGATGGGCAGTCTTGGGGACCAAGCTCTCAATCTGTGGGATGTGACACTATCACCAAGTAAATAGTGTCACAATTGAACTGAATCATAGGACACCCACCTAGTGTCCGCTGCAGACTTGATTGCTTGCTTGTTGCTAGGGAAATCCCACACAAATTTGGTCACAGAAGTTTTCTGTGTGGATTGTTGTGGCGTGAGAGCAGCAGAAAAACAGCTTGAGATTTTACAACTCAATGACATAATAAAATGCCCATAAAGTGTGTAGTAAGAGAAAACAAAGCTAGGTTAATAATTTGAAGCAAATATATGGTTTGTGCATAATATATTAATGGTGTCTTATACACTTGACAGAAGCCACTCACAAATCTGTCCATGAATTTAAGCTACTTTATGAAAGAGACTTAAATGACCTCATTTATTGCTAGGTCCTCAGCACCCACGGGTAAAGAGGTAAAGGAAGACACTCTGAGAAGCAAATAAGGAGGCGGTATCAGAGCATGGGATGCTTTGGAGACGAGGGCAGCACCATTAGTTACCAGATCTATAGGTTTACATGGCAAGGACACACTGGTGACTCAAGAAAAGAAAAACTAACTCTGATACTAATGACATTGAAACATAGGATTTGTAGTTGGCAGAGATTTCAGAGACACTCTAGTCCAAATTCTTATTGTTAAACAAGGAAACTAAGGCCTCGAAATTCTAAATGAAATCTAAGATGTCAAAAGATGTTTTGATATCAAAACTGGGGCAAGAACCCAGAAAAAAGGAATGCAAGTTGGTGATAAGTTAATTATTGTGGGTCATATAAAGGAATATTAGTAATTTATTTGCCTGGAAGAGAACAATGGTCTAGTAGAGACATAGCCCCATTTAACTTAGTGAATTTTATCATACACACCTTGCAGACTGTTTGTATCTCCCTCTCTCTTTCTCTCTCTCTCTCTCACACACACACACACACAAAGATATGTACAATGGGCTAAGCACTCAATTGTGTACTGTATACTACCATGTACATATCTGTATGTGCATATATTTACTACATGTATTACTATATGTAAAAATGGTATAGATCTTCTGCACTGAGAGAAAAATAAATAAATTTTGTCTTATTGGAGCCAGTTCATTTTGTGTCTATTTTTTACAGCAGCTTAGCCATAACCTAACTACTAGAAAATTTATAACTAGGAAGTAGGGTGCTGCCATAACAAAAGTCTAAAAGTGTTTTGGATTTTCTCAATGGTTTGGTGCTGGGTGGCAAAAACACAGACATCACAGTGTTTGAAGCTAGTGTCAAACCACTTAATTATAATTTATAGGGCAGACCATAAGTTTTTCAAGACTACTTCAAAGAAACTAGTTAGAAAAACTCAAATGATTTTGTATGTTGATGTTCCTTGCTGCTTCTAGCAACATCTTCTAAGAGAGAAAGCTTGAGCACTATGTGCAGGCAAAATGGTATGAAATTGAGCTCAGGGGATTAAGGAATGCCTTAAATTTAAATCAAATGAGAATCCAGATTTTGGAGGCCTTTAGGATGGAACACCTCACTGCTTCTTTAGCCGAAACAGCAAGTGATGAGGTTCCAGACCTTTTTTGAGTATAGCTCATTAGGATTTGTCAGCCAGAAAATGGGAGTCAGTTCAAATAAAAGTCAAATGACGGTGCCTTTCCATTCAAGGTTGCTGTTTCAGAGGACCTCAAGGAAACACCAGTAAAATGGAGATAAGGAGATAGGCCAAGCACAGAAGCTAGAAAATAAAATTGAATGCTGGGGCTTCAGATGTATGTCTAGAAGAGAGTTTCAAGGATGGTTACCTACAGCTGGAACTGACTGGTAGCAAATAAACCGAACACAGACTCAGTCTGAGGAAGTTGCTTTGCCAACGAGACCCCAAGCTGGGTTTATGAATGCCTGTGATTTTTCAATCCCCGAAGTAAAACTTTCCTGTATCTGTAACAGCTACAAAACTGGAGCTGCAACTCCAAGAGTGGATTACTTTTCCTCATCCTCTTCAGATGTGATTCCAATAGGTAACAAGAAAGAACTGCTCAGATGATGGAGCCAGGACTTCACAACCACAATGGACAGGAGAGTTCCACCCAAAGAGAAGAGCCAGGGCCCGATCAAGGAACCTTGCTGCCAGGTCAAGGGTGGAATTGATAATTACAATGAAGCACTTTTGTGTTTTTGCCACTTTTCTCTTTTTCTCAATGACAGTTTTTCCTGAACTTATGTTTCTTTTTCACCATGATATTCTGGGTGTTGGGGAAGGAAGACAGCTTGTCTGCTAGTTTATAGATCACTGAATCACAAGGAACCACAGCTGGGCTTGATGGAGAGGAATCCACAGACCCTGGGCTTTGAACTGGTTACAGTAACAGAATGAGACCTTGGGTTTCACCCTTGGGGTCAAGGTAAATATGTGTCAAAAGGGGAATGCATGGTTTGGTTGGCTATGAAAGGCAGACTGGGGTAGAAGACTGATTTTCTCTCAAAATTCACCACCACTTATTCCATAGAGACAGAGCCTAAGAACCTAGGGCTTCCTCTCCTGCTGGTCCACTATCTCCTTAGCGTGGCCATGGCCACTCAGCTAGGGGCTATATTTCCCATCATTCCTTGCAGCTCAATGTGGACATGTGGCCAATCTCATCAATAATCCGTAATGGGAAGTGAGGGAAAAAATTGCATATCACTTGTTTAAAAAGAAACAGATTTTCTTCCATGCCGTCTGATCCTGCCTTGATCATATACAAGAGCTACAAGAGGAAAAGAACCTGGGTCCCTGAGTGATCTCTTGGGGAAGAGGTGCTAGGATGGCCTAGCCTGCTTGTCCCGTACACCTAGACTGTTGCTTGAAAGAGCCATTTTGTGGGTTTTTTTTTTCTTTTCTTTTTTAAACAGCATTTTAGTCTACACTTTAAGCCAGCGGTCCCCAACCTTTTTGGCATCAGGGACCAGTTTCATGGAAGACAATTTTTCCATGGATGGACGTGGGGGGGAATGTTTTGAGGATGATTCAAGGGCATTACATTTATTGTGCAGTCAAACCTCTCTGCTATTGATAATCTGTATTTGCAGCCACTCCCCAGCACTCGCATCATTGCCTCAGCCCCACCTCAGATCATCAGGCATTAGATTCTCATAAGAAGTGCACAACCTAGATCCCTCACATGCACAGTTTACAGTAGGGTTTGCACTCCTATGAGACTGTAATGCCGCCGCTAATCTGACAGAAGGTGGAGCTCAGGTGGTGATGCAAGTGATGGGGAGCAGCTATAAATACAACAAAGCTTCACTTGCTCACCCACTGCTCACCCCCTGCTACATGGCCCTGTTACTAACAGGCCACTGACTGGTGTCAGTCTGCGGCCTGGGGTTTGGGGACCACAGCTCTAAGCCATACAAGGGCTCAGTTTGATTACATGTAGTTTTCACCTTATGCACTTACTTTAGGAACGAACTCACAGGCACAGTGCAATGTCACTGTTTTGTTAGCCTTTAGCAAGAGTTTGTTGGTTAAATGATCCTTATACCTGTACTGTATCTCTTTCCACTCCCTCTTAACAGGAGAATTACTGAGGGAGGCCTGGCCAAGTTCAAGGATTCTGGGCTTTGTCGCCAATGAGCTGGTATGGGGAAAACGAATGATTCAGGTTATTTAATTTCCTCCTTTCTTACTACATCTTCCTTCCACAGGAGAAATTGGTTAAGAGAGCTGGCATGAGGGAAGGTATAGGTTAGTCTCTCCCTGCTCTCCCTTTCAGTGACCTGGGGGGGAGCATTCCCCCTGCCAGATGGCCCAGGCACGCTGCTCTCTTTGATGCTGTTTGGTCTCCGTCTAATACCATTTTTTCCTCCACTTACCTAGACTGGAAATAGTTTGGTTGGTCATCTCTCTCTTCTCCTCCTTCCCTGTGTCTGTACAGGCATTAAATCAACTCGTACATCTTTTTTTCTCTCTCTTTTTCTTTTCACTGGGAAATATGAATAAATTCCCTGCCTATAATTTCAAATATTATGTCTATATATGTTTGGAGATACTTTGTGTTTAATCTCCAAATAACTTCCTGTTATCTGGGACCATAAGCACCCTACTCTATCCCGTAGATTGGTTTCTTCTGGGTAGCTGGATATTTTCTCTGGTAATTTCTTTCCAAAGGAGGTAGATAGATCTCTAGGTCTTGTGTACTCCCAGTCTGGCCTGCATCAGTACTGGTGCCCACCCACCTAATCCTTTTTCAAAAAATGACATCGCCATTAATTTGGCTCTGGGTTTGCAGATTATAACATAGAGTGTAAATCTCTTCTCACATTGTCCTATTTCTCTCTTGAGATGGTTGCCCCATATGTGCTGCAAAGAGCCACTCTTTCCCCTGGACACTATATGACTTTTGAAAACTTTTGCTGTCATGTTTCCATGTCCTCCCCTTCTCATTGTCCAAATTCAGTCCATCTTTCTATTTTTCCAGAAGTTTTGATCTTTATTTTTACAAACAATGAATCATAACATATATAGTTTTCTGCAACTTTATTTTTTCATAATTAACAATTTATTATGGATTCATACTCATCCAGCTCATTCTTTTAACTAGCTGCACAATGTCATGTAGTATTAATGTTCCATAATTTCAGCCCATCCTTCTGGATCTAACTATCTCCTTCACGGAGTCTCCTTTAAACCCTCTGGCCCACGTGGACTTTCACGTCTGATATCTGACACCTCTTACATACACACAGGCTGGAACATCTTTTATTGGGCTCTATTTTATATGTTTGTATGAAATCGTAATCCCCTAAAAGTAGGAACTATAAAAGTTTTCTTTTATCTTCATGGTCTGAAGGACAATAAATACAAGGTATTAAATACATTGATCCCCTTGGCTGCAGGACTGTCTTAAGCATCTTTACCTTCCCAGTGTCTAGCACAGTGCCTGGCATATAGGAAGAACTCAGTGCATATTTATCCACACGAATGAATGTAGGAATGAATGACTCAATTAGACTTGATACTCCTATTTGGGGAAATATTTTAATCTTCCCAAACTGCAATTATTTGAATTAAAATGTGGCGCCCTTTATTCTCCTTTCTCTTTGCTCTCTCTGCTAAGGCTGTTCTTACAGAAGAGAAAACTGCGTGTGTATGATGTTTTGACAAGCGTTTCTATTAATAGAGCATAAAGAAAAAATGAAAGCAAAGTGAAAATCCTATAAATGATTTTTTGGAAGGTTGGGAAACTACTTTACAGCTAAAAACAATCTTGCAAATTAATTCTCAGGTGATGGCAGAAAGGAAGACATTCTCTCAGAGTTCAGAACTAACCCTGGAGCGGGAGGGAGGCAGTGGCAGAGGCCACACTTTAAGAATACCAGAAAAGATTTTATAACAAATTAGGCTCCAGATGAAACTGCTCCTGATGTTACAGGCCCTCATTATGCACAGCTATGGAACGCTGGTATGCATTAATAATAAAGATCAGCATCGCCTTCTAGGGAAAAATAGAGTCTTCCTTTAATTAACTTAAATTTTTTATCAAATTGATTGAAAAGCTCTTATCCTTTTTAATTTCTTTTTAACTTTCAAGTATTTTATGCATGGGCCCAGAGCAGATCCATCCTTACCAGTTGGTGATTTTAAATAGCATATTGCTTTGTGGTTCAGAACTATTAGAGCAATAAGGCAGAAGAAAGACAGGGAACGGAATGACAAAAGGTAAGAAAACCTACACAGTTCATTATAAGAAAAGGATATCTTACTTTCTTACAGGCAAGGCAGGGGCATAGAATTTCCTTACACTAAGCCACTGAAGAGAAGATATGTTTTAACAGATGGCTTGCCTCCTATAAACTATACAATACATCTATACATCTTAAACCAGGACAACTGTGCTGCGTAGCCCAGAGAAGTCCATTTCTGCCAACTGCTTATGTGTGTATGTCTACATATATTTTGATTTTTTTTAATTTTTATTTTTAAAATTTATTATTTCAGAATATTACAGGGGTACAAACTTTTTGGTTGCATGAGTTACTTTTGTTCCATTTGAATCAAAATTGTAAGTATGCCCATCGCCCAGATAGTGTGCATTGTATCTGATAGGTGTGAATTTACCCATCCTCTCCTCCACCCTGCATCTGCTGGATTTCCGATGAATGTTATTTCCATATGTGCACATAGGTGTTGATCGATTAGTTCCAATTTAATGGTGAGTATATGCGCTGTTTGTTTTTTCATTCTTGTGATACTTCACTTAGAATAATGGTCTCCAGCTCCATCCGGGATAATACAAGAGGTATTAGTTCACCGTTTTTTTTATTTTTCCTATGGCTGAGTAGTACTGAGTATACATATACCACATTTTATTAATCCACTCATGTATCGATGGGCACCTGGGTTGTTTCCACATCTTTGCAATTGTGAATTGTGCTGCTATAAACATTCGAGTGCATTTTATAGAATGTCCTTTTTTCCTTTGGGTAAATACCCAGTAGAGGGATTGCTGGACCAAATGGTAGTTCTACTTTTAGTTCTTTGAGGTATCTCCATACTACTTTGCACAGAGGTTGTACTAGTTTGCAGTCCCACCAGCAGTGTATGAATGTTCCTATCTCTCCACATCCATGCCAACATTTGTTGTTTTGGGACTTTTTTGATATAAGCTATTCTCACTGGAGTTAGGTGATATCTCATTGTGGTTTTGATTTGCATTTCCCTGATGATTAGAGATGTTGAGCACTTTTTCATATGTTTCTTGGCCATATTTTGATTTATTTTATAAGTGTAGCTGCCTGTGAATAGGCTGCCTCTTTCAGCACAGGCCTAAGTCTATGGCAGTTCACCTGTGAGGAGACATTCACGGAGAGTCCTCATGAAATTAGAGATAGATGTTGGAGCCACTTGCATTTAAGCTGGAGTTGAAACCATGAAGGTGAATAAACTCATCTAGAGGGAACAGCAGGCTGAGAAAATATTTGATGCATCTGCATTTATCTGTATTTTTCTACAAATCTAGGATAAGCTTTACTTGATACATTTTATTTCATGTGATGTACTAATATTTGTAGTTCTCTGAGTTTAAATTATTTACATACTTTTGGGTTACAAATAAGAATCATACTCATTTTAGTAATATTGGGAGATATTTAAAGTCATTTATAATTGAACAATGAGCAGTAATAATTTGGGGAGGCCATAAATTAGGGATAAAAATGGTAACACCCTAAATAGTCACTCAACTCGTCCATTTGCTCTTGGTAGTTAAATACAGCTTCAGATGGAGCTGTGGATGTAAAACTTTTGAATTGTGAGCACCACTGGAAATCTGATAAATGATATGGACCTTCTCAGAAAAATCATATGTGCATATCCACATAACGTTTTACGTAATATTTAGGGGGCTCAGAGGACACCTAAATTCCACCTATGGATGCTATATTAAGAAGTGAAAAAATCTTTACTGCTTGTCAGAAGACGATTTTCCATACTTCTTAACACGTGCACTGAGTCCTGCAGGAAAGTAGGATCCACACCAATGAAGAAGAAGGAACCCAAACTAGCTAATCTGGGCCTCCCATTTGGATTCCAAAGTTCATTGTCAGGGACAGTTAAAGAGAGTTAGGAAAAGAAAAGGCTCTCCCATTAGAGGTGCTACAGTAACTTGTGCTCATGAGACCTCAGTGTTTTGAACATGGAGATTAATGAAAAATAATATAAAACATAAATTAAAATGGTGGAAAAGAGTCTTAACTGTTTCTAAGGGTAGACAGTTTCTTTTGTTAAATATTCTCTTTACCCTGGCCCTTATTTTCTTACAATATTTCTCAAAATTCAATCCTTTCCTGATGTACGAAATTCAGAGGTTATAAACATAGAAAACTAAATGAGCTTATGCAGATAAGACATGGGTAAAATAGCAAAGGAGGCGAGTTTTTTCTCTTGGCCCTTTAGGTCTATCCATAGTTTTGGGGTTACTACATTCCATCCTTACTCTTTGCCATTATGACACCTGTTCAAGGAATCTAAACTTGAATAAGTTATGGTTATGCTGGTTACCAAGAGGTTTGGATGCAAAGTCTGTATTGGTTCAGGTTTAATCAGAGAAACTGAATTGAAATGAAATAAAGGATTTATTATAATTCTTAGACCATAGATAATTGTGCAAAAAGCTAGAAAAATAAAGATTCAGAAAGAATGAGTTGGAGAATCATAAAAAGGTCACTAAGCAGGAGACGAAAAGGTCACTAAGCAGGAAACCACTAAGCAGGGACCAAGCCAGATGATGAAGGCTATGGAAGCCTCTGAGTAAGATGGTGGCACTGACATCTCTGGAATTCAGCAGAGTGGGCAGTTAGGCAGGAAAGACAGATGCCCAAAGGGGAAGACCAAGGACAAGCGGGCACCTATATCAGCTCCTCCCTACCTCTAACTCCCACTACCTATGGTGACTTTCAGAAATGACACACAGCTGGCCAAGGACTCGGAGAAACAGAATAGGAAGACCCATGGCTCTAGATGGAGTTAGCTTTGGAGACAGCTGCTACCCCACATCAATAAAGTGAGTGCACAGATCACTGGGATGTACAAACTGCAGCAGTACCAAGGCCTTGCCGTAAACTGTGAGCATAGTGGCTGCTGCTTCACTTCTGCCTCCTACCTCTTCTGAAAATTTCCCTAGAAGACCACCTAACCCAGAACTACATAAGGAAGGAAATTCTGAGACATACACTTCCAGCTTGGCTAAGTTGACGTAAAATAAAGCTACACAGTTCACACTTTGGCAATTTGGCATCCATATTCACTTATGTCTAACCATATTTAACTTCCAAATAAAGACAATAGCAAAATCATTCTTCCACCTGAGAGGATACATTCATCCTTCTGAAAACACCCTAAACCTCTCCCAAGAAAGGATGCAAAGTCCAAACTTCAGTTTATCCATCTTTGGGTGATATGTGTTCTTGTTCAAGCTGGGTCACATTCCCCACTGGATACACTGTAATGTCAGTACTGAGTAGGGGAAAAGGAATTAGTTAACACACACACAAATATAGTCACACTAAGATAAGACAGAAACACT
Organism: Daubentonia madagascariensis; assembly: GCA_023783475.1. Lineage (NCBI taxonomy): Eukaryota > Metazoa > Chordata > Mammalia > Primates > Daubentoniidae > Daubentonia > Daubentonia madagascariensis. The sequence continues at coordinate 23,411,945 of JAKFHU010000144.1, read as the reverse complement.
TGTATAGTCTGTTTCTGCAATGATCATATGGCTGTGGCTGATAGAGCATTCTTATTTTAGATCTTATTCTTATTCTTTGACCTCAGCAAGAACCTTGGATGATCGTGGTTCCTTGTCTAGTGGAGAGACCTAGACCTTTATTCTTGAAGGATCTGGTCCATTAGCAGTCCTGCGTGTATTGTTTAGCTTTGCATTAGCTTTTATAAGAAGACATAGGATTACTAAAAGTTATTCTAGAATCTTCTAAACCCTAGACATACTTCACCATATGACCAGTGTATAGTGACAATGCAGCTCCTCCTTGATAGTTGGATTGATTTTGACAGGTTTAGAGTAATCCCGCTCTTTTCCTGCTGGTTTGTTACTGTGAGGAGCACAAAGCAGCGAGGTTGTTGCCCTACCTGCCATCATAATGAAACCCACATTGTACACTCTGCTGGAAGCATTACTCCCTTGTGGACTAAGACCTCTAAATGAGTAGTTTAACGTTGTAGAAATAGGAAGCAAAAACTCTACTTGTGTGTGATTGGCAGTAAGAGTAAGAAGAGCCCAAATCCATCCCTCGATTCCCAAACCCATGAGTTTTTGCTATGGCAGAAACAGCTTTATATGTCGACCACTGATAGAGATCATAGAACACACTATGGAGAACATTATCCCGGCCTGCCAGGCGATGCTGCACAGCTGGCCCCAAAAGGCCACTTCACAGCTATATCAGGCCAGTTGCTTCAAGGTGATGGGAAACATGGTAAGACCAGTGAATTCTACTAGCACAGGTCTATTGCTATATATATATATTTTGCTATAAAATGAGCTCCTTGGTCAGAAGCAATGCTTTGGAGTATACTGTGAAGCTGTATAGAGCAGAAACATCAGGAAGGTAAGTCGAAGGGAGGGAGGTGGGAATCACAACCTTGGATATTTCAAGTCCTTGATTATGTCAGGAATCTCTGCAGTAACTCCAGAAATATGTTTTTTATTTCTGTTTACTACTTTGGTAGGTAAAGGCAGCTTTAATGCCTTCTACTTGATCCTTCCTATCATAATAAAACTTCACTCCATAGATCAAGGATAGGAATTTTGCTAGTTCCTAAGTATATCTATTTCAATTATGCATTCTGAAACTGGGGGATAGCCACAGGGTGGATTCATGGTGCCATTGAGCTGACTATAAGATGGACACAAGCCAAAACTCATTAATCACCTGACCTCAGTAAGATCCCATACTGAATGGCAGAACATAGTGGTGTTTTAGGTCTCTGCAATTAGTGTCAGTTCAGAGCCAGTGACCAGCAATCCCTGAAAAGTTTGGTTATTTCTCCTCTCTTGGTGCACACTACCCTGATAGAGAGTTTTGGGTCCCTCTAGATAAGGCTAGGAGAAAGAATTATGCTATACATTTTTGGTAGTGTAATAATATTCTTCCTAAAATGGACTAGATTCCCTTCTTCCTCACCTTTATGCCAGTTTACTCTTGGTCTGTGAACTGGCTCGAGTCTGGGGATATTTTTGAGGGACGTGTCTCTTTATTGCGGTGATTAATCCACACTTCTTTTCAACCAGACATAGAGATTTTCAACTTACACACCTAAAGTAAGACGTTAGCACGATGCACAACAATTTAATTTATAAGAACGCCTTGATCAATTAGCCAATGCCAAAGATCTCTGTGGGTCAGATCCTTTTGATTACTACTATAGCTCTGCTGTCCTTTGTGGTAACCACATATATCTTGTCTCTGGTGATTAAGTGTTTCCACTTGACCCTTGTAACCTCAACTTTCCATCATCTTTGTTGAATTCAGGGAACCCAATTTGATGGCAGCACTGGACACTCTTGTTTTTGGCCTGCAAGGAATAGCCACCAGAGAGCTCTTAAGGATTATGTCACTCTGCTCACAAATGTATTTCTCAAAGCTTTGATGATGAAAATGTTTTCTGGCCTCTTTTGGAGGACATAGGGGATGGGTAAGCAGGTTGCACGTAATAAATCTACTGGTATTTCAACTTCATTCAGTGCCACCTATGATTCCATATTTCAACCAATCAAGCGAGGAAACTGTTAAACCACTCTGAGTCACTCTGTTTAGTGCAACCATATCTACAAATTTGACTCAATCTGACATTATTTTCCTTTCATTCTTATCCAGAATCCTTAGAATCCATTTCCATACAAGTACCCCAGGATCTGTTGATATAAATTGGAAAATCATGTAATTTTTTGTTCCCCTAGGTTTTGACAAAACATGTCTCGTTATAGGTCAGGAAGCAAGGAGAGGTGATTGAGTTAGGCCCTGAGGAGTTGAGTGGTCCCCTGCAAGAGAGCTACCACAGAGGCAGACCCCACACGTTCTTCAAGGAAGGGGAGAATGAGCTCCTCAGAAGAGGACAGTTTGCTTCTACTGGAATAGGAAGATTGGCAGATTTGAGAGATTCAAGGACCCCAGCTTCACTGGAATTTGCCCATGTGACCCCACCCTAATTTTCAGGATCTCACTCCTTCGTATTCAATCTGTGTCCTAAAGTTAATATAAGGCTTTGTGTGGCTGTGAAGTCCATTTGAAATGTAATGCAGCTACCCACAGAAATAGAATTTCAGTTGGTTTTCATCAATCTGGACTCTGTGGATCTCCAAGTTCACTACTACACTTAGAAATAGTCAACCAAACCCCATCTTCTTTATTTGAAATGAAATGTGCAATGGCAGCAGCTACTTCATAACCTCAATTTGTATCTTCTACAGTCCCTTGATTTTAGGTGTACATGTGTGATAATTTAAGAAACTCACTGTTCCATGGCAGGAACAGTGTTCCTTTCATCACTGGAAATGAGGTTATTAATTCCTTAAATTCAATTAAATCCAGCAGTAGCCTCTGGACTCCTGCATTGACCTCCCACGTGTATTGGCTGATCCTTCATTTCCACTTTCCAAATCTCATGCAGAGATTTCTTAAAAGAGTGGAATGGTGGTTACCAGAGGCTAGGGGGGGTGGTGATTGGGGATATGTTGGCCAAAGAATACAAAATTTCAGTTAGGAGAAATAAGTTTAAGAGGTCTGTTGTACATTATGGTGAGTATAGTTAATAATAATATATTGTATACTTGAAAATTGCTAAGAGAATAGATTTGAAGTGTTCTCAACACGCACACAACACACGCACAAAGAAGTTTGTGAGGTAATACACATGTTAATTTGCCTGATTTATCTATATCGCAGTGTATACATATGTCAAAACAACATGTGTACACCATAAATATGTACAATTTTTATTTGACAATTAAAAATCAATCACAATAAAAAATAGGTAGAAAATAAAATAATCCCATGTCTTTGGGGCTTAGAAAGCCTCACCTCTAATGAAGGAATAAAAGAAAAGAAAAAACCAAAAAATCTCTTAAGACCAATTCCAACCCAGGTCCACACAGGGAAGAGAATTTTGTCTCCTTACCATTCTCCTTCCATTTAGAGCAGCAAGTGGACAGTTAGCCCTCTCTACTGCATGACTGAATCCGGAGCCTAAGTTAGAGACAAGTTATAGGAAATTAAAACTCAGAAAAGCTCACTATGCCCCCTCTCAATTCAAACACCATTTATTCAACAGCTACTAGGTACTTTGATTAGTGTTGAGGACAAAAAGATGAATATAAATCGGTCTTTTTCTCAATTATTCTTTGGACAATTTAGTTCATTACTTTTTTCAAAGTTGAAAGCAGATCTGCTATTGTCACAAAATCTCTATTCTTGTTGAGTTTAGTTCTCATGGTTTGCAGGCATACATGACCCAATAATCTCTCTTTCTCATGTATGATGCATATACCAGACCAAAGGGTAAGACTTTCCATAATGTATCTAACCTATACTTGAGGATCATTGGTTTGATTTTAAACCCATATTTAAACTCTGCATGTTTATTTCACCTATATATATATACACACACACACACATATATATATATAATTTTGTCTTTTCAATGTATTTCTCAGTAAGAAGTCATTGTTCCTAATACACTTGCCAATGGACCATGTGCCCTTGGGAAAAGGATCTACTTCAGTCCTACTTCTCCACTAGACATCACTGGAGCAAAATCTAAGAGAAGAATGGAAAAGCATTGAGACATCAAAGGTTTAGTTTTGTGAATCACATAATACTGTCTGTCATTTGCCAGGATCCCGCTCTAACGCTGGAATGGAAACACCCTGACTATATCATCAAACTTTCACTCCTTTTAGGCTCTGTTATTAAAGAGGACAAAGAATTAAAGTATTCATATTGGGGATGCATCCAAGAGAAAATGTTCTTGAGGGATAAATCAATATTATAGGGTGAGAATTCTGAAGAACATATAGAGAGATGTGTAAATATGGGTGATATCTTAATCTTTGTCAAACATTTAAAGCCCTCTTTTAAAAGGCTGTGATCTCTTAGAAAATGCCTTCTGTCCAGCTGTTTCCTAAGTCACTACCATAGGGCTGTCCCCATCACGGCTAGCTCCCATTCTTGCTGCCTGCAGTGGCACCTGCTCAGGCGCTTTAATGTAGAAAGCCCTACAGAATGCAGCCAGGGAAGATTAAAGGTCTCCCCTGACGTGGAATGAAGGGGAATTATACAGTTTGCAAGAGAAAAGATAATAAAGGAGTGAGTCTATAGACATACTTTGATGAATTATATAGAGGCAATTTTCTGACATTAGTAATGTAGGGCAGAAGACAATGTTTCTGATATATAGATGTAAATTCATCATCCAGACTCCATTAAAGAGAACTACAAAAGATCCGTTGATTTGAGCATTGCTTACAAGAGCTATCGAGTAATGGTAGCAGGCCCCTTGCATGAAACTTGGGCACTTCCAAAGCTGAGGGCTCATTCAGATGAAATAGCCACCTTTTGAAGAATGTTATAAATAGTAAGAAGCCATACAGCAAAGTTCAGTCACTTGAATTTATGACTGTAATACCAGTCTGATGGTATTGGCATTATATGCTAAAATGAATATTTCACAAATATTGCTTTTGATCACTGAATTATCTTGTACTATAGCAAAAGGCAATGGTTATGTCTTAAACAAACAAACAACAAATATTCATTGAAAACTTTCCTCTAAGAAATTATGGGTCTACCATTCCTCTCCGGATCCCACTTCAGAAAGGATAATTCTGGATAGAAATTATGTGTTGTAAGTGTAGTGCTAGGAAAGATTTAGCTATTAGAAAAACTGTAAGAATGCTTTCTTTTCTTTATTTCATTCTCATTACCAGGACAAAAAGGGCATTATCTGTGAGGTTTCCTAACATTTTGTTGTATTTTATCTGCCACCTATAAACCCACTAACTGCCTTTGTATAAAATAACAAGTCACCTTTCTTCGATGTCCAGGTGTTTGCTGCCTTCCAGGAGGCCAGGAGCCTTTACCCCCTTCCTATCACTATTCTCTGGCTATCCTTTTGATGTTTGTCTGTTTTACGAAAAGGGAAGCACCAGGAGTCTGTGTAAGCCCATCAAACATAATCACTTTGCAAAGTCAACATAGAAGTCCAGATAGCAGGCTGAAAATGCTGTGTGTCTTAATTCACTGCCTTGCCAATTGGTAAATTTTGTAAACTATTCCATGTCTGGAGGTTGCTGTTCTTTTTTTAAAGTCCCCTAGGAATGGGAACAACATAAACTCCTCTGAAATCACAGAGCAGTGCTCAACATTCTTACATCCCGCCTGACACTGGACCCCTTTTCCTTAGTTTGTATGAGGACAGGAAAACCCCTCCATCTTTACCAGTGATGAAAAACTCCTCTGAGAGCTAAGGGAAATGATGGATACTTTGCCCAGAAAAATGCTCATCTGGGCACATACACCAGAAACACATTTGCATGCAATGTCAGGGAGTATATAGGCTCCCTGGTTCCTATTCATTAACTCTCCAGGGCCTCACAAACTCCCGGTTAAAAATACCTTATTTGTAGAATAAGTATTGTGGAAAATTCTTATTTTTGAATTACAGTGTACATTTCAGAAAGAATCATATATATATATATAAATTAATAATAAAACATATTACTATTAATATATTAAAATAAGTAAGAAATAGCTTAGATGTGTACAAGGGTAAGGATAGAGACTTTTAATAGATAGGAACCTAAACCCTAACTACCAATAAATTACTAACAAGTCTTAGGTCCTAGTGATTTCTCATCTGAATTGATAAATCTGCCTTTGAAATAACCATCATTCATTATTTTTGAAACATATGCGAGTATAATTTTTTTTTAATCTAATAGTGTCATCCCCAGCCTCAAATCTTCAGTGGTTCCCCTTTGTACATGAGATGAGTAGAATATGAAAGAACTTTCACACATGAGTCCTTGCCTTCCCTTGCAGAATCATGTTATAACTCCTACAAGGGCATTCTGCACTTCCAAGTGATTTCAGAATATTTGAAATTCACCAAGGTTGAAAAATTCTCTCACACCTCTGTTGATGTTGTAAAATGTTATCTTCTTGTCCCTTAACACCTCCCCATCTTCCTCTGCTGCCCAACAGGTCCATAGCCACCCAACAGCCCTTCCTCTAGGAACTGCCTCATTGCTGCTTTCACCACACTCTTAGTTTACTTATCATTGAACACTTACTGCCTGCTTCTTCATTCCCCAAATTTTCTGATAATACACCCCATCAATTAAGAATTTTGATCATGCATCTTTATCATAAAAACACATATACCAAAATACACACATTTATTACTATGCCAAAGTATTTTGTTTAATTCAAAATGTTTGCAAAAATGTAAATATTAAAGAATTACATAAAAATAAAGGCAGCTATCAGAAAAATTCAAATAGAAACCACAATGAGATCCCATTTCATACCCATTAGGATGGCTATAATCAAAAAGACACATAATTACAAGTACTGTTGAGGATGTGGAGACATTGGAACCCTCATGCATTGCTGGTGGAAATGTAAAATGATGAGGCTGCTTTGGAAAATAATCTGGCAATTCCTCAAAGCTTAACTGTAGTGTTATCACTCTTAAGTATACCCACAAGAGGACTGAAACCTATGTCCACACAAGAACATTTGTACACAAATGTTTATTGCAGTATCATTAACAACAGCCAAAAAGGGGAAAGAGCCTATGTCCATCAACTGATGAATGGACAAACCAAATGTGGTATGTCATACAACTGAATACTATCCTGCAATAGGAAGGAATGAAGTGTTGGTACATGCTACAATGTGGATAAACCTTGAAAACATGCTAAGAGGAAGACTCTAGCCACAAAAGACCACATACTGTACGATTTTGTTTATAGGAAATATCCAGCATAAGCAAATCATAGAAACAGAAATTAGATAGAGTCAGAAATTAGCTTAGAAGTTACCTAAGTCTGTGACAGGGGTGGGGGTAGGGGTGCAGGAAAATGGAGAGCAACTGCGAATGATCAGGACGTTTTCGGGGGGAGAAAGTGTTCCAAAGTTGATTGTGGTGATGACTGCGCAACTCTGTGAATATACTAAAACATATGGAATTGTACACTTTAAATGGGTGAATTGCATAATATATGAATTATATCTCAATAAAGCAGTTATATTAAAAATAAATTAAGATAGTTAGAATTCTTATTATATTCCAGTATCTCAATAGATCACCTCACACATAGATACCCCTGGAGCATACATACCACAATCTTCAACTTTTACATTTAGTAACAGCTTCTTTATGCTATTCTTCTTCAGACTGTAAAATCCCAGAGGACAGTAATTTTATCTTATTCTTTAAAGTCTTTTAATTTAGAGTGTCTAGTTAATATAAGTACTTAATGGATGTGGATTGAATTAATTGGTTGATTAACAAAATAGCTGAGCCTTTTCCTGCTTTAGAATTTGTCAAAATATAAATTGTAGTTTAGTAAAATTATTTATTTGTTTAAATGTGGTAAAATATATATAATATAAAATTTACCATTTTAACCAGTTCAGTGGCATTAAGTACATTCATATTGTTGTGCAGCCATCACCACCATCCTTCCACAGAACTTTTCTCATCTTGCAAAACAACCTCTGCATCCAATAAACAATAACTCCTTATTCCCTCCTCTTACCTCCTGGTCACTACCCTTCTACTTTTTGTTTCTATGAATTTGACTACTCTAAGGTCTTTATTTGAGTGGAATCATACATATTTGTCCTTTTGAACTGGCTCATTTTACTTTGCACAATGTCTTCAAGTTTCATCCATGTTGTAGTATATGTCAGAATGTCTGTATATTTTAAGGCTGAATAATATTCCACGGTATGTATGGACCACGTTTTGTTTATCCATTCATCTGTTGATCTGTTGATGGACACTTGGATTGCCTCTACCTTTGGCTATTGTGAATAATGCTGGCATAAACATCGGTATACAAATATTTCTTACTATCCTTTATTTCAATTATTTTGGTTATATACTCGGAAGTGGAATTGCTAGATCATACGGTAACTTTATTTTTAACTTTTTGAGGAACTACAATACTTCTTTCCACAGCGGGTACATCATTTTACGTTCCCACTGGCAATTCACAAGTGTTTCCATTTTTCCACATTCTCACGAACACTTGCCTTTTTATAATAGCCATCCTAATGGGTATGAAGGGGTGTCTGATTGTGGTTTTGATTTGAATTTCCCTATGATTAGTGAATTTGAACATCTTTTCATCTACTTATTTGGCATTTGTTTATCTTTGGAGAAAAGTCTATCAAGTCATTTGCCTACAAAATAGATCAAAGACCTAAATCTAAGAGCCAAACTCCAACCTCATAGAAGAAAACACAAGAGAAAAGCCTCGTGTCATTAGATCTGGCAATGATATGTTGGCTATTACACCAAAGACACAGGCAACCAAACAAAAAATTGACAAATTGTACTTCCAAAAATTTGTATATCAGAAGACAGAATCAACAGAATAAAGAGGCAATGCAAAGGATGGGAAATTATTTGCAAATCACATATCTGAAAAGGGATTAATATCCAGAATATACAGGGAATTCCTAAAATTCAACAATAAATTGTGTTGAAATGTCAAGGCCAAGGATAGTCATCAGAATATTTTAATATCATTCCTCATGGCAGTTGTATCACTTGTTTACTTTAAACTATTTTTCATTCAAGTCATACTAGGAAGCCTGACCTGATGTGTTGATGGGCTCTAAGCTCTGAAGTCTAGAAGTATTGAAGGCTTAACTAGAGTAAGGTCCTTGGTTTCCTTTATTTTTTTTTCATTTTTCCTTTTCTCTGTAGTGTTATAAATTGGCAGATAAAGGAAACAACTCTTGTGTGTGCTTATGTGTGTGAATTTAGAAATAGAGCAGTCATGGTTATTAGGTAAATAGCGGCTTTTAAAACAAGTAAGTCAGAAGAGAAGCAGGCATGTCCAGGGAAAAGCTACTCCAAGTGGAGAGCCATCATAACAGGGGGTTGGTGGGAGGGGGTACTGAAATCTTGGTTCCTGAATACTTGCTCTTTTCATTATAACACACGGTGACTAAAAACTCTCAAATCATAACTAAAGGAAATCCTGCAGGAAAGAGCAAAAGAAGAGAACAGCCACAGATGGAAATTGTCATCTAACTTTGTAGGATAGAAAGGATGGCAACTCAAGAGCAGCAAAGGGGAATGGTAAATAATGTAAGAACAATGTCCAACAAGAGGAACTCAGGCCCACGTGCCCAGCTCTTGATCTTACCATGGTTGAAGTTTTAGAAAGACAGCCCTGGTCACAGGTCTGCCCCTCCCCCACCTTTGCTATCCATCTCATGCCTCCCATATGCTCAGTGCTGGAGGACACCTAGTGAACGCCTGTTCTACACAAGCAACAGTTACTCATCTATTAAGGTAAGGAATGACAATGTTGTATTAGCTATTGAGTGAATTATTAAGCAAGGTTGGAAAGGAAATTAATGAAACAGTGGAAAACCTGAAACTTAGAGCACTAATTTCCTTCCTTTATGACAAGAGAAAACAGAATGTTAGGGTGTTAGCAAACCATGTGTGCCCACACTTTCATCCTTTATCTTGTAGGATCTTATACATTTTGAATTTTAAAATAGAGGCAAATGGTAGCTTCTAAAAAGAGAAATTTACTGCTAATGGAATTAAGTGTTTGAGTATAATAATAAAAAGCTAGAATTTCAGAATTATTATACCTTTGCTTTTCTTACCATGTGTGTATATATATATGAAATGAGCATAGCTTAAATATTTATCTAATATTAGCAATATTTAGTCTTTGAGTGTTTAAACTAAATTCCCACTCAAATGTGTTAGTGAAAGATTCAAAAGTTTCTGACTATTTTATCTTCGTGTTTTTGAGTGCTATTCATAACCAAAATAAACATGAAACACAATAAGCATCCTATTTTTTTAAATAATTACAGTATTGACACTTCTGATTATTCTTTCATAAAAAGAAAACTCAAGGCTGTGCTAGTGCAATAAATGTGACCTTTTTTTTCCCCCCTAAGAAGGATTAAAGATGATGCCAGTTTTCTTGTGGAAGAAGATTCTCTTTGCCACCAAGCTGGTATTAATTTCCTGTTCAAAAGGGGCTATATTGTCAATGTGACACTTTAATCAGCCACCAGTGTGACTGGGAAACGCCGACTTCACAATCAATGTCAATGTATTTCATGTCGTCTCAATACCTCTTAGTCATTTTGCTTCAGAAGTGCGTGAGAAGGGTCAATACATTTCATTAGTTTGTTTCATCTAAAGGAGAGTACAACATGAGAACTTTGATTATATTATAAGAATTGCCTTAATGTGACACCAATTCCCTGATTGTGCAATACCAGACATTCAAGTGCTGGAGGGCAACCAAATTATCTTTCACCCAAACATTCATGCGGCCACCACCAGCAAAATGTGCTGCAAATGACAGAGAAAAGAGGACTCAACTCAATTTACATAGTGGAGATGAGATTATGCTGTTATAAATGCATTATAAAACAGGATCATGGAGATTAACTTTGAAGAATGCCAGTGAATAGTAACAATTCTCTTTCACTGTCTAATTGTGGCAGTAAAGTTATTTATGACTTTAAAATTTAATAGTTTTTTTCATAGTACTGCCACATAATTAACTGCAATAGAATGTTGATGCATTTTTTTCTCAATGGACTTTATAGCTTCGTGACTATCAAACAAATAGGAAGTGACTACATCAGTCCCTTCTAATCTTTTCCTTTAGAATTCTTCAATGGCACTTTCATCCAACAACTCTTCTTGCTTACGTCTTCCTCTGACCTCTTTCTAAGATGAAGAGGCTACCACCCGGTTCCTTGTGTAGTGGATCTTGCAGAGCATCTATTCATTTTAACTTTTATTATATGATTTGGTACAAATTTCCTTATATTTTGCTTTGTTTCATTTTTAAGTATGTGTACTATTTCAGAGAATAGAATAAAGTCAGGGTCTGAAGAATTATCAGTGAAGTACATTTCTTTTTAAAGTCAATTTCTTAATACAGATTTCCTCTCTTCTCAGATTCTGTGCTGTTATTGCAGTCAGGCGTATTCATTTGTCATCTATTCACCTGCAGATAAAATTATTCACAGTAAGCCTCCAGTCCTCCTTCTTGTTTCTGACCTGTACTTCTTCCAGTCTTGTTTGAGGCTGGCAACTGGTCATTGGAGGGACCCAGAAGCCCCTTCTTTTCATGCTATGTGCTGATTTTTACTGCTCAGTCTCAAATTTTTTGTCCCAAAACCTTGGCTGGAGTTTGTTGTGTCAGATTTTCTTGTTTTACATCATTATGTTGGAGAGTACCTAGCTAGAACTTCTGTTCAACTAACTGGTCAGTATCTTATCCAGAGTCTTCAGGTATTCAGGAAACAGAACTCAGATATACTTTTCCTGAAATGACATTTGTGTATTTCCTTCATTCCCTCTCCTAAGGAAAAAATAAAACATAATCTATTCTTTATACAGACCAAGTAATGTTATTGACCTTTAAAGAGTGCTGTTTCTCCAAAATGCTAAAAGAAACCCTATAAGTGCAGTTTATATTGCACTTGTTAATGCATTAGTGTCACAAAACACAACTTAAAAAAAATATGTGATTAAAGTCTTTTTTGTTAGTCATTTTCATTTCATAAATGAAATCAGTATTTTTGCCAGGAAATAAGAATTATGTAAAATGAGATTTTGTGTAGTAATATTTTATTCTCAACCACAAATTTTATGAATTCTATTTTACTTTTGGTAGAGACAGGGTCTCACTATGTTGACCTGGCTGGTCTCAAACTCCTGGCCTCAAGCGATCCTTCCACTTCAGACTCTCAAAGTACTGGGATTACAGGCACGAGCCACCCCACTCGGCCCTATGTTTATGAATGTTAGTCTGTTGTTAAAAAGTGATTAGTAGTATTGCCAATGACTCTTATCACCATTTTGTCACAGAGTCTAAAGATAGATATAATCCAGCATAAGCAAAGTAATTTTTTAGCACAGACTGTGGCAAAGATGTGAGTTAGTCAACAAGTAAAGAACCGCAACACTGACCCAGAAAGATGTGGTGTCTATCTTAAGCAGGTGCAAAGAGGGTGTCTACTTACTCTGGTATGCACAGTTAGTTCCTAGTGATATGTTAGAGCCTCCATCAATCTGAATGTCTGACTGCTGGTAACAAAATATCTAACTAAAAATCATGTAAAGATAAATTTTATTTTCACACGTAGCGAACAATCTGGAGATAAGTGAACCGGTTGTGGGATTGTGGCTCAAAGACGACTTTTTCCATCTTCTCACATACCTGCCCTCGTCATGCCGTCTGCAGCCGCACCACGCCGAGGGCTCAAGGTGGCTCCAGACATTTTGTCCTCACACGTCTTCCAAAGGAAGGTAAACATAGGACTCCCTAATGCATATCATTTTCCTTATCCTAGAAGGAAACACTTCCCAGAACTCCCCTGGCAGACATTCTTTCAGACAGACTCACTCACAGAGCTAACCCTTGCTCCAAAGGATGCTAAAGGGGAATTGCTGAAACTTTCTGCCTCTATTATGAGACAAAGGAAATAAAGGGAGGGGAGGGGGGATGGCCAATGGGAAAACAATCAGTAGTGTGTTCAACAGCATGAAAAGTTATGTTCAAACTAAAATCTAGGAATAGAAGTATAATTCTTACCTTATGAAATTTGGGGGGAAATTCTCTATAAAGATAAAGCAAACAAAAAATAATTATAATATTTATTTACCAAAGGTTGAATATAGGGCAAAAAGCATTAAAAGAGACAAATATATGCACTTTAGTATAATGAGATTATTTTATGCAATGAAATGTCATAACAACTTTAAAAAGAATAAGACAAATCTATAGCTTCTTATAAGGAATCATCTCCAAAATATGTTTAGGATTACACATAAACACACACACATGCACACACACGCCACTGAAAACTGTGATGTTTGACAATGTTAAATACGCACACAGGCACAGATATACCTACATAAATATTTATGCTTTCAAATGAAACTTTCTCAAATATTTCCAAAGCAACTTAGGATAGTGTTTGAATCTAGATACCTGAGAATCTGGATGCCTGGTGGAGAAGGAGAAAAAGAGACTTATATTCCAATAAATATCCTTTTGTACCTTCTGAATTTTATCCTATATAGATGTATTACTATTAAAATATATTTTGCTTCTAGTAATATGTGTATGTATATATGTGTGTTTTGTATATAAATATATATTATAAATATATAATAAAATTATAAATCAAGATAACTTTTTTATTAATATTTTAAAAGAAGGGGAAGAGAAAAAGAAAAGAGACTTCTGTGGTCAATAACAAGGAGATCGTGACAACTTACTTCCTGCAGTGCGAGATCACAGTAGACTCCAAACCAGGACATGGCAAAGTCTAAGTGATGAAAACACAATATTGCCTCCTGTGTTATTTGATAAGGAGTATTTGGCCTGAAGTAGAGTAATAAGAAATTTCCTACTTAATATCTTTAGAAGGACATTGATTCATATTTGTATATGCAAGCCCAGTTTATTAAATAACTGCCTGGGTGGAGCAGAAAACATTAAGAGATCTCTTCCTACGCCGTGTTACCTCATCCATCTCATGAGATGGAAAATAATGACAATGATGATAATAAAATACATCGTTAGTGGTAAAGCAGTATTCCTAAGCTTTGGAACTATGAATAGGTCGTTAGGATTAAATAATAATCATAAATTTAAATTGGAATAGTAAAAATCTGGGTTATTGAACTATACCACAAGAAGAGCATTTTTCAGCATTCTTAATTGGTTACCATTTAAAGGGAACAACAATGTGGCTGTGAAATAGCTAATCACATTTATGAATAAATTTCTGGCTTAGGGTTGTTTTTCTCCTCTCCTCCTTTCTTTGCCTCTTGTTTTAATGATTAAAGCAGAAGGGAATTACAAACAAGCTTATCTTGAAATTGATCATGGACAGACATTTTTGACACTTCCAGGTCTTTCTATTTCCAGAAGTTAAGATAGTTATAAGCTTGCTACATCCTGATATTATTGGCAGCAGGGGCAATAACTCTCAGCAAATATCTCTCGAACCCTGAGAAACTCAGTCATAAGATCACTCACAACTTTTACCATCAAGGAGACTTCCAAGGCATACTCTGGTTTGAAGATCCTGCCAAGAAATATGAGCTCTGTTCAAAGTTGTAGCTGTCATTTCATGAAGGAATCCTGGAATTTTAACCGTTTAAACAAAAAGCATTCTATATTTCCCTTTCCCATTGGGAATACACTGCCAAAGCCTCAGAATCTGATATCATGAAATAACCTCTGCAACATCATTTAATTTTATTTCAAAGATGTCATATATTTAAATGTGTATATATGTTTTCAATGTGACAAATATTTTATTATAATAAGAATATATTTAATGATAGCAATAAAATAGAAGGTAATGAGAATATAAAATGGTTGTATTATTTTATTTTTTTGATTGCTGCTTGAATGCTTGATTATTCAGTTGTGTATCTTATTCATTCCCCATTCCAACTCTCAATTTGTTATTGTTAATACAACTTATTTTCTATTTAGCTACTCTATAGTCAGCAGTATCTTAAATCTTGAGAAAAAAAGTCATATGGTTTCTGTGACTTTGCAAAAGTAATTCAATTGACTCAGGACCTGACCTCCAAACTAGAGCAATGTGATTAAACTGAAGCAAAGTCCCAACTATCTGAAATTCCCTTACAATCCCCTACAGAGGCCAGGTTTGCTGGTGCCCATATTCTTTTATGGGCCAAGTTTGGGGTGAGTTCCTTACTGCTTGATGAATGTGAAGGATTGTTCATTTGGCCAAGCAAATCAATGAACACAATGTGCCTGTCACACTAGGATCTTCCCTCTAAGTCAATGGGGTTGTGTTTCCAACTCAAAGGAGGATGTGAACCTTCTTCTTGGAAAGACTTAAAAGTTAAGTTACATATTTTAGAGAAAAGTAGATTTATTCTTTATTCATAAGCCTAAACTTACGATGAATGAGAGTAATTACTAAGTTCTCCTGCTTAGAATGGGGGACAGAAGAAATTAGATAAGGGGTTAATACAAAAGCTTATCTGTGTTTAGTATCTCAGGAAACTAAGTTACCTTTAGTAAATAAAGCATTTTGGTTTTTAAATATTATTTTCTATCTACAGCATTTAGAACTAACTTTTGCATGACAAGTAGGAAGGATACCTTTGATAATTATAGTTCATTGGTAGAGATGTAAGTCTTACTGTAGGGTTTATAGAATTCCTTTTATAAAATGGCCTGTGCAGTGTATGATATATTTAGAACACCAAATGAATTAAAAGCATTACGGTGAAGGTTCCTGCTGAGCTTGAGAGTGAATGAGCCTCAATGCCGATTCATTGATTATCTTAATTTTAAGAGTCAATAGCAGGCCCAACCTACTCTGAATAGTTGTTCTCTAAGATAAACTCTCTCAGGCCCATCACCAGCATGTGTGATCACTTTTATGATGGCGATTTAAGCTCTGGAAAGGAAAAACACTGTGAAATTCAAGGTCAGGTCTTATTGTAGTTGTTATTACTGTAAAAACCTAATCAGCCAGAATAGGTCAGTTTAATTGAATTTTCAGTTTAACTGAGTAATCCAAAATGCCTTCTTGCTTTAATATCTGTGGTTTATACCTATCTTCTATGTTCTAATGCTCTTTCCTGTCATAGACAATGTGAACAAAAGCAAGGTTTTTTTTTAATCACTCATCATTTTATCAAAGCTCTATTTTTCATTCTTGAATGAAATAACATTAAGTAGATGAAAGGAAATTGGAATAGAACACAAGCACTTTTCCCAACTCTATTTTTAGCTTACTCTGTGATCTTGAACATTTCCTGTCTTGTGACTCAGTTTCAACTTCTTCATAACTAGAAGAATAACTAGGTGTCCTGCACACCTGCTAGAGCTGTCAAGAGGTTCACCTTTGCAAAGTAACATACGTACACTTTGGTCAGCACATAGCATTATAGAAATATTAAAGATTCTGTGGTTAGAGAAAGCAGACTGAGCTAAATATATGCCAACCCTAGATTATACCCTAGGGGGGTTTGTGTTTGATTCATTTTCAGTAATTCTCTGCTACAGCATTAAATTTTTAATAAGTTGCATCTGTTACCTAAAAAGATAATTTGAAAATCATATCTTCCAATAATCAAGGATTTAACTTAGGTTGTAGTTTTTAGAAGTTTTTCTTGGCTGCCATGTAGTGAGGACCTTTTATGTCCGAGATATCATGTTATAAAAACCATCTGTAATCCTCACCCCCAGTGGGAAATTAGTAAGAATACTGATTTCTTGCTTCTTATCAACAATTTAGAACTTTTCTCCTGGTTCTTTCCTTGTAAAGAGAGAGCAGTGTGAGCCTTTTTAAAGATCATTATGTACTTCCCCTTAGCCTTCCAGCAACTGTCCTATCCTTTCAATTTTAAGTTATTAAATAAACAATAAATAACAATGAAGATTAATTTTGAAAAGGGAAATGAACTTGAATTGAGGATTTGCTCATGGCCGGACACTATGGCAATTGCTGAAGATAAAAAGGAAGCTCACATCACTTGCACAGCTGACTTTCTCTCTGGGGAGAAAAATGAGTACACAAGTAAGTACAATACCATAAGCTAACAATTATGGCAGAATTATGAATATTGTACTAGCAGATCATACACAGGAAGGGACAAAGTCATCCCACAGAGGTAGAGAAATTGCTTGCAAAGAAGGATATCTTTGGAGGATGAAATAACATTTGGTAGTTAGAGAAAGGGGGTCATAGCCAGGACCAATTTCCATCTGGACAGAAGAATAGATAAAAAGATGTGAATGCCTTTTCCTGGAAATGGTTGCAGTTCTATTTTATCACAGCTGTGGGGGGTGGAAGGAGGAGCCTGATGAAGATGAAATGGGCCTATTCTATGTGAAGGACCTTCTATGTCGCTCTCAGGAGTATGGCTTAATATGCTAAAAGCAATGGGAGAACTTTTAAGATTTGAAGTAAGAGAATAATATGATCTATTTTAGAAATTTGTGTAGTATATGGAATTGGTGATAGAGGTAGAGAGACTGGTAAAAAAAATCTGTATTTTGGGACAGAGAACAAGAGGGTCTAAACTAAAGCAGTTTTAAGACTTTTTAGAGTATAATGAATAAGGCGTGGTGATCCCTTTGTTCTGAGGGATCAAGGACAGGGAGAAGATCAGACGCCACAGGATAATGGTTTAAATGAAGAATGAATGATAACAACACAAATAGTAATAATGAAGGCAAGTGTTGGAAAGAAAATATTTCTTTGGGACTTAGTATCAATAATTCTGTACACCATCAATATGGAAATGTCCAGGAAGCAACTAGAAAGCTCAGAAGCTATGGATGATGTATCATTACTCATCAGCAGCAAATAGTACTTTAACTGATGGAAGATATCAAAATCACCCCAAAACATGTTTCTTTAACCTGTAGAATCAATAGTTTCCCTAATATATATATATATATATATACACACACTTACTTTCTTCAGCATTCTCTCATAAAAACTGGTTTCATGATGCCAGAGACATTCTTTACAGATGTCAACTATTACTAAGGTGACCCGAAAATATAAAATATGAATCAAATCATATTAATTATGCTTAAGAAATAGGGGCAGACTAGGAGTGTCCTGGGCACACTGAAACATAGGATCACACTAATTATTGCCTATCAGTTCTGTATGATGCTTTATCATTTGAGATGACCACATGACTGCCATCACTATCTTGGTTTATGGGCACTCAATTTTGTCCACCTATGCACACTGCATGTTTTACAGACACATACTACTCTTGTTTCTTTTTAACAGTAAATATCTTTTTGATTTCCATCCAGAACTCTAGGGATTGGATTAGCATTTTATAAACTGTGGCTTAATTTTTGCAATTAGTAACAGTTCATTAATCTGAATTTGGTCTTTATCAAGAAATTATTCACTAACTAATAAGGAAAGTTAAATATATGTATTACACATAATATAACATAATATATGAAGTCAATTTAATTTAAAAGAGTAACATTGTTAGAATTATTGAGTTCAACTACTGCTTTAAAATGATACTAAAAGAAAGAGCAGCTATGAAGGGGCCCCTAACTTAAAATTTCATGGATGGACTTCTAGTTTCCAATCCTGCATGTAAGGATCTTAAACGTTGCCACTTTATCCTAACAACAAATAAAAAGCTGAATAAACTGAAAAATGAACACCTCTTCTTAGATTAATCAGACAAGTGAGAGCACAGGGCAAAGTGCTGCTCACAAAAGAAAAAAATTGGAAGGACAGACAGACGAGCATGGAGAATCACAATGTATTGGAGGAGAAACTCATGAACAGAAACCTCCATGGGAACTAGTGCCAGAGTGGGGAAACCCGAACTGTAATTGATGAATTGCTGGAGGCTTGGTGTGGTTAGCTTTGAGGGTTAAAATTCTGGGGGCACTCATTCACTGTGTGGGATTTATTTCCACACTGTGAATACGAGAAAAAAATCCCCCCATGCTTCCTGCAGGGAAAGGGAAAAAGACCCTTTGAAATAGCGTAGATCGTCCTGTTCTTGTTCACAAAGCCTGCCCTAAAGAGAAACTATTTTACCAGAGCCTAATCTGCTGAGGTTTTTTATCAGAACCTAACCTACCTGGGGGGAGGAAAATACCCAACTCTTAGGCCACTCTAGCCATCCTGCCTCACTTAAGAAGGGAAAAGTCCTAAGACATATTGGCAGAGTTCACAGTCCAGGCACTCATAAGCTCACCAAAATACTGAGACCTACTTATAATCTTAATATTATAATACATCTCCTCTCCCACTCCATTACCACTTACATTACAAAAGACATATTTTCTGGAGTTCCTTTTACCCAGTACATCGTGTTTGCCTTTCAACAAAAAATTTCCAGTCATACTAAAAGGCAAAATACACAGTTTGAAGCAACTGAACAAACATCAGAACCAGAGTCAGATGTGGAAGGAATGTTAGAATTAGCAGACCAGGAATTCAAACAAACAAACAAACAAAAGCTATGAGCAATATGCTAAAGATTTTAATGGAAAAAGTAGACACGACCAGATGGATAATTTAAGCAGAAAGATGGAAATTTTAAGAAAGAATCAAACAGAAATGCCAGAGATCAAAAACACTGTGCCTTAGTTTTCTGTTGCTATAACTGAACAACTGGGACTGGGTAATTTATGAAGAAACATAATATTTCTTATGTTTCTGGAGGGTGGGAAGTCCAAGGTCGAGGGGGTGAATCTGACGAGGGCCTTCCTGCTGGTGGATACTGTCAGTGGGGTCCCAAGTTGGCACAAGGCATCACATGGTGGGGGAGGTGCTGTGTGTCCTAGCTCAGGTCTCTCTTCCTCCTCTTATAAAGCCACTAATGCTTCACCCTCATGACCTCATCTAATCCTAATTATCTCCCAAAGGTCCCACTTCTGAACTACTATTCAGAAATACTATACTTTTATTTCCCACCTTCTTAATACTGTTACAATGGGGATTTAGTTTCAACATGAGTTTTGGCAGGAGCAAAACATTCAAACCATAGTACACTGTGACAGAAATAAAGAATGCCTTTGGTGGGCTCATTAATATACTCAACACAGCTGAGCAAAGAAACTCTGAATTTGAGAATATTATAATAGAAACTTCCAAAACCAAAATGAAAAGAGAAAAAAACTCAGAATATCTAGGAACTATGAGACAACTACAAAAAGTGTAACATATGTGTAATGAGAATGTCAGGAGAAGAAATCAGACAAAGTAGAGGAGGGAGCAGAAGCAATATTTGCAGCAATAATGACTGAGAATTTTCCCAAATTAATGTCAGATACCAAACCATACAGCCAGGAAGGAGAGAACACCAAACAAGATAAATGATTAAAAAAATACATCCAAGCATATCATATTCAAACTTCATAAAGTCAACAATAAAGAAAAAGTCTTGAAAGAAGCCCAAGGGAAAAAAATCTTACCTATAGTGGAGCAAAGGTAAGACTTGTATCAAGCTTCTTCTCACAGGCCATGCAAGGAAGAAGAGAACAGAGTGAAAGATGTCAAGATATCAGAACAACCTAGAATTCTGTACCCTCTGAAATTATCCTTCAGAAGTAAAGGATAAATGAAGACTTTCTCAGGCAAACAAAAATTAAGGGAACTTATTGTTGGTAAACCTGTCTTGCAAGAAGTGTTAAAAAATTCTTCAAAGAAAAGGAAAATGATATAGGTCAGAAACTGATATCTATGTAAAAAGAAAAGAGCCTCAGAGGAGGCATAAGCAAAGGTAAAATGAATAAAATAAATGCAAACATTTATTTTTATTATTCATAATTGATCTAACAGATAACAGTTTATTCAAAATAATAATAGCAACAATGCATTTGATTTGTATGCATATATATATATATGTTTATATATGCTTATGTATAGGTGAAAGGAATCAGATTAATGATACCATGAATGAGAAGGAAGAATGAGGAATATTTTGTCATTGCAAGGTACTTGCACTAGCATGAAAGTATGAAACAGTATAGTATTATTTTGATGTAGACTTGGAACAGTTGTAAATGTATATTGCAAGCTCTGTAACCACCATCAAAAAGAGTAAAATATGAGATACAATTGATATACTAAGAAAGGAAAGAAAATGGAATCATAGAAAATGTACAATTAAAAATACAAATGACAGAAAAATGTGGAAGACAAAAGCAGGAACAAAGAACAAGTGCAAAAATAAAAAACAGGAACACATATGATTGATATTAATGCAATGTATCACCAATTGCTTTAAATGTCAATGGTCTAAATATATCAATTAAAAGACAGAAATTGTCAGAATGGATCAAAAAACAAGTTGCAACTACATATTGGCTAGAAGAAACCCATGTTAAATATAAATACACATATACAGTAAAAGTAAATAATGGAGAAAGAAATAGTTATACTAATTTCAGATAGAGCAGACTTAAGAAGAAGGAAATTTATCAGAGATAATAAGGGGCATTACAAAATGATAAAGGAGTCAATGTGGTAAGAAGACATAATCTTTAATGTGTATGCACCTAAAAACAGAGCATGAAAGGAAATAAAGCGAAAACTGATAGAACTACAAAAAGAAATAGACGAACTGACTATTGTAGTTGGTGACTTTAAACCACCTCTACTCAAAATGGAAAGATCCAGCAAGCAGAAAGTTAGTAAAGATATAGTTGAAATCAACACACCATCAATCAACTAGGTATAATTGACATCTATGGACTACTCATCCAACAACAGCAGAGTACATATACTTCACAAGCTCACATTGAACATTCACCAAGATAGGCCACATTCTGGACCATAAAACACACTTAATCACATTTGAAAAAAATACTAATCACACTTTGTCTGATTTCAGACCACAATGAAATTAAACTAGAAATCAGTAACAGAAGGATAGCTAGAAAATCCCCAAATACTTTGAGATTAAACAACACACTTCTAAATAACATATGAGTCAACAATGAAATCTCAAGTGATATTAGAAATATTTTCTAAATATTTTATATAAAAATAAGACTTATAATAATAGAGAGTAGAAAGGTGGTTAGCAGGGTTTAGTGGGTGGGAAAAATGGGGAGATGTTGGGCAAAGCCTACAAACTTTTGGTTATAAGATGAATAAGAGAGACCTAATGTATAGCATGACAAATAAAATTGATAATATTACATTGTATATGTGAGATTTCTTAACAGGATAGATTTTAAGTATTCTCACCAGACTCATGCACACAAAAGTTAACTATGTAAGGTGATGGATATATCAATTAGCTTTATTTTAGTAATCATTTCAGTATGTATAAATATACATCAAAACATCATGTTTTTTACCATGACTATATACAATATTTTTCAATTATATTTGCTAAAGTTTGGATATAATTTGCTCCCCCCACCAAAACTTGTGTTCAAATATGATCCCCAGGGTGGTGGTGTTGGGAGGTGGGGCCTGGTGGAGGTGTTTGGGTCATGGGGGTGGTGGATCCTTCATGAATAGATTAATCCCCTCTAAAGGGACTAAATTAATTACTGGACAGCAGGTTGTTATAAAAGCAAGTTTGTCTTTCTAGACTCTCTTCTTTTCTCTCTTGAAGCCATGTGATCTCTTTACACATACCCATTCTCCTTGCTCTTTCCACTAAGAGTTGATGCAGCATGAGGCCCTGTCCAAATGCAGCTGCCCAATCTGGAACTTTTGAGCCACCAAAATTGTAAGCCAAATAAATCTCTTTTTTAAAAATATATCACCCAGTCTCAGGTGCTCTTTTATAGCAGCACAAAGTTGACTAAGACATATATCAATAAAGGTGGGAAGAAATTTTAAAATACTTTAAACTAAATGAAAATGAAAATACAACTTAACAGTTGTGGGATGTAGTGAAAGCAGCGATCACATAGAAAGTTATAGCACTGAATGTTTATTTTAGAACAACAACAACAAAAAATCTTAGATCAATACTCTAAGTTCCCACCTTATGAAACTAGAAAAAGAAGATTAAATGAAATCCAAATAGGCAGAAGAAAAGAAATAATAAAAAATAATAAATTTTTGAATGAAAATTTCAGAAATCAATGAAATCTCCAGGATGTCCATTTTCACCACTTTTCCCTCAGCCCCTCAGGTGGTGCTGTTTTTTTTAATTTCATATATTAAGAAGGTACAAGTGTTTTTGTTGCATAGATACTTTGTATGATGCTTAAGTCAGGGCTTTGGTTGTGGTAGTCATCAAAATAATGTTCATTGTACCCAACAGGTAAGTTTTCATCCATCATCCTCCCACTTTCCCCCTTCTTGGTTTCCAAGGTCCTTTATACCTCTTTATGCCCATGTGTTCCCATCATTTAGCTCCCACTTATTAGTGAGAACATATGGTATTTGACTTTCCATTCCTGGGATACTTTACTTAGAATAATGGTCCCCAGTTCCCCCAAGTTGCTGCAAATGACATTAATTCATTCCTCTTTATGGCTGAGTAATACTCCATGGTATATATACCACATTTTCTTTATCCACTTGTGAATTGATGGGCACTTAGGTTGATTCCACATCTTTGCAATTGTGAATTGTGCTATGATAAACATTCAAGTGCAGGAGTCTTTTTGATAAAATGACTTATTTTCCTTTGAGTAGATACCCAGATGTGGGATTGCTGGATCGAATAGTAGGTCTATATTTATTTCTTTGAGGAATCTCCATACTATTTTCCATAGAGGTTGTACCAATTTGCAGTCCCACCAACAGTGTATAAGCATTCCTTTCTCTCTGCATCCACATCAGCATCTATTGTTTTTCACTTTTTAGTAATGACCATTCTGACAGGGGTAAGGTGGTATCTCATTGCGGTTTTAATGTACATTTCCCTGATGATTAGTGATGTTGAGCATTTTTTTGTATGTTTGTTGGTCATTTGTCTATCTTCTTTTGATAAACTTGTGTTCATGTCTTTTGCCCACTTTTTAATGGGGTTGTTTGTTTTTTTCTTACTGATTTGTTTGAGTTCTTTGTAGATTCTTGATATTAGTCCTTTGTTGGGATATTAGTCCTTTGTTGGATATATAGTTTGCAAATATTTTCTACCATTCTATAGACTGTTCACTCTGTTGATTATTTCCTTTGCTGTGTCAAACTTTTACCACTTTATGCAACATTGTAGTGAAAGTCCTAGCCAGAGCAATTAGGCAAGAGAAAGAAATAAAAGGCATCCAAATTGGAAAGGAGGAAGCCAAATTATCCCTGTTTGTAGATGATGGACATGTATAGAATACTGTAAATATTCCACCAAAAAACTCTATTAGAACTAATAAATGATGTCAATAAAGTTGCAGGATACAAAATCAGCATACAAAAATCAATAGTATGTCTATATGTTAATAGTCAACTATCTGGAAAAGAAATCAAGAAAGCAATCCCATTTACCATAGTTATTAAAAAAATAACATACTAAGAATAAATTTAACCAAGGAGGTGAAAGATCTCCACACTGAAAACTATAAAACATTGATGAAAGAAACTGAAAAGCACACAAATATATCAAAAGATATCCCGTGTTCATGGACTGATAGAATTAACATTGCTAAAATATCCATACTGCCCAAAGTGATCTACAGCTTCAATGCATTCCTATCAAAATATCAATGACATCCTTCACAGAAATACAAAATACTGACATTACCAAACGCTGATGAGGATGTGGAGCGATAAGAACTCACATTTATTTCTGGCAGTAATAGAAATTGGTATGGCCACTTTGAAAGACATTGCAGTGTTTTACAAAACTAAACATACTCTTACCTTATGATACAGCAATAGTACTCCTTGGTATTTACTCAAATGAATTGAAAACTTATGTCCACACAAAAACCTGCACATGGATGTTTGTAGCAGCTTTATTCATAATTGCCAAAATTT
Organism: Daubentonia madagascariensis; assembly: GCA_023783475.1. Lineage (NCBI taxonomy): Eukaryota > Metazoa > Chordata > Mammalia > Primates > Daubentoniidae > Daubentonia > Daubentonia madagascariensis. The sequence continues at coordinate 23,386,930 of JAKFHU010000144.1, read as the reverse complement.
GGAAGCAACAAGATGTCTTTTAGTAGGTGAATGGATAAATTGTGGTACATCTGACAATGGAGTATTATTAAGCACTAAACAGAAATGAGTTATCAAGCCATGAAAAGACATGGATGAATCTTAAATGAATATTATTAAGCGAGGTAATCCAATCTGATAAATCTACATACTATATGATTCCAACCTCTATCTGACATTCTGGAAAAGGCAAAACTATGGAGACAATAAAGACAACAGTGGTTTCCAGGGATTGGTAGGAAGAAGGAAAAAATAGGCAGAATACAGAGGATTTTTAGGGCAGTAATGTTATTCTTTATGATACTGCAATGGATACATATCATTATAAACTTGTCCAAACCCATTGAATGTATAACACCAACAGCAAACCCTAATGTGTACTAGCAACTCTGGAGGACAGTAATATGTATGTCAACGTAAGTTCATCAGTTGTTACAAAGATACCACTACGGTGAGTAATTTCAATAGGGAAGGAGGTTTTCCATGTAGAGGGACAAGGGGTGTATGGGAATTCTCTCTACCTTCTGCTCAATTATGCAGTGAATGTAAAACAGCTCTAAAAAAATGAAGTTTGTAATTGAAAAGGAAAAGAAAAAGATGCATTGCTGTGGCTTTGTATATGTTCTTATGAATATCATTTTACTCTAAGAAATGCAAGTCACAAAGGCCAAATACAGAGAAAGAACCATTAAGCACGGATTCTTACATCTTGCTTCTGAGTGAAGACCTTAATAGGAATGGTACTTAAATGAGGAATAGATACCTAGTCATTTCCAAACTCTTCAAATTAACACCTTTCTCTAATTATAAGCCTCCAAGACAATCTGTTCCAAAAAGAAACATAGTATAAACAGCCAACATGAGTTCAACAGACTATAACATGTGTGTCCAAAATTGCTGGATTTAGGTCATTATAGTTTTTCCAGGCAGCTAATTTTCCCCTTTGAAGTGTTCACAGAAGGTCAGAAACAGTTTAAGCTTTATGAATTAAATGGTTTCCTTGTGAACAGGAGTAGGTGGCTTGCCTGCAGCAACACTGTTGTAAGGATCTCTGGCTAACCTGCGACTAGGACACATTCCACAGTAGGGAGATCAACAGCCCACAGTCACCCAGAACAGACTTTAAGACTTTCGGTACAACTGACCCTTTACAAATAAAATGCTCATATCTTTAACTCAAAATCCTGGTGATTCCACCTATTTCATTTCTCCTTACTGATTATTTAGCATGAAAACACGATGGTGGAGGAGGTGAAGGCAAGTGTGGATGAAAATAAGCCCTGGGAAATTTTCTCAGATGACTACACATATACACTGTAAAATCTTATGACGCCTTTATCATGTATATTCTTTTTCATGAACTTGGTTGGCCACAGTACATTCTCTTTTTCCCTGGTGATGCATATGTTTCACCATAGCACAGAATGCCTCCAATGTGAGCCTTGTTTTCATCTGTTGCTGATCCTAAAGTACCATGCAGTGTTCATTAAACACACATGGATATATCCATATTATAAAAATAATGGATTTAAATCCAATGTTTTTAGTGTTTTATTTGGTTGAATGTCTGTATCCCCTGCCAACTGGTGATATTTAATAATGCAGGAAAAAACAAAACTATTTGAAGTGGATAAACTATCTTCACATGAATTTTATTTTATTTGCTTGTTACACACTTGGAGTCCATGATACGTCACTTTCCTAGTGTCTGCTCTGGTTCTGATATCTTCTCTAGCTCTTCAGATTACCACTTTGTCATTTTCTCTTCCCCTGAAATTCTTTCTTCTTGAATCTACCTTTCTTTTAGTCACATCTTGGCAACCCATCCCAGAAGACAGCCTACTAAGTGGAAAGGCCATGGGCTTTGGCTTGAGATGTAGAAATGGTTTCTGTCCTGGCTATGTACTTTCTGGATACCCCCAGGCAAGCCTCTAGTACTCATGATTTTCACCTTCCTTGTCTCTTAAGAGGGGTGTTGTGAGGATTAAGTTAGGTAAAGGATATGGCGTTACTCAATGAGTGTTATCTTTATTACTGTCTGTCTAAACCTGATTAGATGCTATAATCTACGTCTACAAATCTCTAGCAAATATTCCCCCAATTATGATTTGATTACTTCTAATACTGAATTACCCCTAAAGGCAGCTGAGATTATTAAAACAGATTTTCTTTTACAGAACTAAAATTTGCTTCCTTTTAGCTTTTGCCAATTTGTTTGCACATTTTCCCTTTCAAGTAGCCTAGACTTTTCCAGTGATATTTTGTAATATTTAAAATAGATTTAAATAATTTTTATTTTCAAATAGTTTTAGATTTCAAGAAAAGATACCACGTGAAAGGATACTACTACAGAGAGTTTCTGTATACCCCACACCCAATTTTTCCTGTTGTTAACATCTTATATTACTACGGTACATTTTTCACAACAAATGAACTAATATAGATACACTATTATTAACTAAAATCCACACTTTATTCAGATTATATTAGTTTGTTTCCTAATGACCTTTCTCTACTCCAGGCTCCCATCAAGTTACTGTATCACATTTAGGCATCATGCTTCTTAGTCTCCTCTGGGCTGTGACAGTTTCTCAGACATTCCTTATTTTGGATGGCCTTAACAGTTTTCAGAAATACTGGTCAAGTATGTTATAGAATGCCCCTCAGTATGGGTTTGTGTGATGATTTTCTCGTGATTAGAATAGAGTTATATGTTTTGAGAGGTAGGCTACTGCGGTAAAGTGATATTTTTATCACACCACATCAAGAATACATGCTCCCAACATGACTTATAACTGTTAATGTTGACCTTGGTCACCTGGTTCAGGTTTTCTGTGTTTCTCTACTCTATAGTTACATTTTCTCTCCCTTTCTATAACTTACTTTTTGGAAGAAAGTCAACATGTGCAGTCTACACTTAAGGGATGGGAAGCTCCTATGCTCCACCTACTCCAGCGGGGGACATCCACAGAATTTATTTGGAACTTGCAGCACTGGAGATTTGTCTCTTCTCCCCTATTTGTTTATTTATTTGATCACATAAATGACTGTGTCTGTCTTTATTTTGATTCTGACCCTACTATATTTGACAGCTATTTATCTTACTGGTTTGTGGAAACTCTTTTCTAGTTTCATTGACCACAAACACTTCTTCTATGCTTTTGATTCTTTTCAATTGGTGTCAGAGAAGAGCATGGGATAAAAAATGCCTTTGTTTCATTATTCTTAATCATGTACTCTCAATTATATTTTTAGTGGTAGCAATATTCCAAACCCACAAATATGTACGTATTTGCTCTAGATGACTTCATGGAAAAGATGGAACTTCAAGTTTACTTTATATATGGATAGAATTTGGGCAGAATATGTAAAGCAGGAAGGCATTTCCTCATTTTCAAAGTGTAATGAATAAATTCCATAATTGGGAATGTGTATATAATCATCTATGTAGAAGGTATATGTGCTGCAGTGCAGTGAGAGGCTACTTTGTACAAAGAGAGAGAAGGCAAGGTTAGGTATGGTTTTGGATATTAGACAAGTAAATTTGGCACTGTACATGATTGTACCTGCACAATTCAAGAGATTATACTATTATCATAATTATTGCCCCAAATAATTCCCTATCTTAAGTTTTGTGTCTCAAGTAGATAAGCAGGCACATCCCAGAAAGAACTATGGTTAATGTTTTTCAGATAAATATTTGAAATGTATTCCTTAACCGCATATACATCCTATTTCAAATAACTAACTCACAATATACATAGTATTCCTTACTTCTTTTCTCTATAAACGACATATCTGGGGCACTTTTTGATGCCATGAATATAAAAGTCGATCTCACTTTTAAATCATTTGCCTAATATTTCATTGTGTAGATCTGACACATCTGTTCTTGATAGAACCCTTACATAGCTTCCAAAATTTATCCATTACAAACATGTAAAGAACATCTTTGTGAATTTTTTAAATCAACGCTAATTTCTAGGTGTGGAAGGGTACACATATTTTAGAATTTGCTTGAAATATAAATGTACTAATTGATCCACCCACCATCAGTCAGAGTATGTATCAACTACCTCATACTTCACTCACTACAGTGTAAAATTATTATAAGAATCATTATAGAAAATACATATGCTGCTATTTTTATTACATTTATATCATTATTAATGTTGGACATTCTTTTTACATGTTTATTGGTTATTTGCATTTTTTCTCTTGTGAACTATCTGATTAGACTCTTGGCCATTTTTCTATTGGGTTATTCGTCCTTCTGTAAATTTTGACAGGAGATATTTATAGGCTATTATTCCTTCTCCTATAATATTTCTGGATTTGTGTTTATATAATTAAACTTAAGTGGTGAATTTTTACCATTAAAAATATTTTTGTTTTTATTTTTTAGTGTTTTTTATAATTGACATAATATTTGCACTTATTTGGCAGTCTTCCCTCTTACAGCCTCTGGGTTTAATATCACAATTAGAAAGTCTTCCTTCATGTTAGAATTACATAATGTTTTAGAAATTACATTCTTCAATTTAAGTATTTACCTCTTCTGGAATTTATTTTGGTACAAGGAGCAAGGCATGGTAATTATTCTGTTTATTTTGCTTTCACTTCCCACTGGTAATGGTCTTCTTTCCTCAGGATTTTCTAGTATAAATTCTTGACTGAGGGAATTGACCTAAAATTTCTTGTTGTCATTGGTCACTGAGCAACCTTGCCTTTTATAGAATAGAACCACATTCATAAATCAAGACATGCAAGAGAACTTTAGAGCACAAAATGTACAATTCACACTGAAGATAAGTCATGCATGCATGCATTTTTCTGCATTAAAAAAATCACCAAATATTTATAATGCAAAACTATAGAACAATAAATAATAAGAGTCTTTGTAGAAAAATAACTGATCTGACTCCTTCTGTGTTGGATTCAGTGTAAGAATTTTTTAAAAAGTGTGCACATAGGGGTTAAATAATCATTCATGACATAGATGAAATGGATATATATGCCATCCATACCTTTAAACTACAAATACACCTTCTTCTTAAGTACCTATGGAATAAAGTATCATCTGATTTTGCATTATGCTGCAAAGAACTTTTTAATAAATTCTAATGTGTAAAAATGGTATAAATTAATTTTAGAACAAAATAAAACAAAAATGAAAATAATAAACAGTTGATCAAATTTAAAATAAAATTCTCATTTTTTGGATAAAGTGGAAATAAAATTCAAAATTAAAGAATGTCCAGAAAAGAATGATAATAAAAACATTAGAATATACAAATATAGGACAAATCTAAAAGAGTGGTCAGAGGAAATTCTATAGTCTTTAAAATATGCATTTTTAGACAAGCAAGCAAAACAAAGTATTTAATTCAGTAGGTTAGAAAATGTAATAAAATAAACTTAAGTAAAGTATTAGAAAAACTTGGTATCCATAAATGCAGAAATTAAGTAATTAGAAGAGATTTGCTTAAAGAGACTGTGTTTAAGTAAATCAATAAAACAAAGATTATTGTCTACTTCTATAAAATACGGCTTTCTAGAAACAAGCAACAGAAACTAAGGCTGATTATTTTAATCAGATAGAATAAGGAAATATTTTGAAATGACACTGCCTAGTCACAAAATTAAAGATAAGCAAATATGGCTTAGGAAGAATAGGAGGGAAGACACCAACAGTGATCTCCCATAGGAATTGAAGAGGGCTGCCAGGGTTCTGGCTTGCATCAGCCACTGCCTGAATACTGCACATGTTTCACATTGCTGCAAGATAGCTCATTTGGCCTAGCTTAGGTCATGGGGCCACCCCTACATAAATATTTGCCAGATAAGATAATTTTTTCTTTCTTTCTCTCTTTCTGTTTCTTTCTTTCTTTTCTTTTTTCTTTTTATTTTTTTGCAGAGTTGGGGTCTCATTCTGTTGCCCTGGCTAGAGTGCAGTGGTGTGATTGTAGCTCACTGCAGCCTCCAATTCCTGGGCTCAAGGGATCCTCCTGCTTCAGCCTCCTGAGTAACTGGGACTATAGGTTTGGGCCACCACACCTGGCTAATTTTCTATTATATGATTGATTCAGTCTAGATTAAATGCTCTGCTCTGATTAGAATGCATGCATGAACACACTTATCTTTACTATCATCAGGCCCACATTGGAAAGGAAGAGCATAAATTTTGAAAGAAAAAAATGACATATGCTTTTAAAATTCTACTCCCTTAGATGCTTAGCACATGCACACACACACAAACACACACTTGCATACACTTTGTATCACTCAGGATGAGTTTAAGTTATGTAGTTGTAATAAATAAATTAAAATAACCACAGTGGCTGCAAACAACAAAGGTTAGTTCTCACACCCAACCCAAGTATAGAATATGTTTATATGTAGGTTGGAATATTAACTCACATTTTACAACCTACGTGTATCTCATAACATCATGTGGTAAACTTCAAATATACACAATAAAATTTATTTTAAAAATAAAGGTGACAAAGACACAGGATCAGTGAGGTAATAACAAAGTTCCAACATTTATGTCAGCAGAATCCAGGAAGGAGAGAGGAAGTTGAGAGCTGAAAAATATTAGAAGCAATAACTTCCAAAATTTGACGAAAGACAATACAGATTCAAGAAGTCAAGTGGACCCCAAACAGAATAAACCTGAAGAAGTATATGCCCAGGCACATTATAATCAACATTCATAAACTTAAAAGCAAAGAAAAATACTTGAAAATAGCTAGAGAAAAACAAAGATTACCTATAAGGGAACACCAATTCAAACAAAGCAGATTTCTCATCAGGAAACAGAGACCAGAAGAAAGTGGCACAACATTTTCCCAAGTTTAATAAGAATAGGACTGCCAATATAGAATTCTGTATCTATAATAATACCATTCAGAAATAAAGGTGAAATAAAGGTATTCTCAGATTAAGAAAAGATGAAGGAAAACTAAAAAGTATTAGTTACCAGAAGACTTGCTCTGAAAGAATAACTAAACCATGTTTTTCTGGCAGGAAAAAAAATGATAACAGATAGAAATTTAGATCATAAGGAATCAAAAAAGAACAATGCAAAAAAGATCAATGTACATATTAAGAAAGATTAAGGAAACACACATTTTTCATTGATCTTAGTATATAAAAAATATATTATATATAATATATACATGACCAATTTAAAAATACAGATTATTCATCTTTTCTTAAGTGTTTTTAATTTTGCTTAAAGGTAGAAAGAAAAGCTATAACATCTGTGTACTTTCTAAAATATATGTGAAAGTAATATTTAAAATATCTACATTGTAAATAAAAATAAAGCTTTCTATATTACACTTAAAGTGGTAAAATGTTCCTACAAATAGACTGTGTTAAGTATGTATTTTGTAATTCCTAGAGCATATATATATACACACACATACATATCACAAAGTACAGAGAAATCAAAACAGAATGCTAAAATATATTCAATAACCTACAGCAAGTCAGGGAAGAAAAAATAGAAAAAAATAGAGGAAGGAAAAACAGAGGTAAACAAATAAAAATAATAAAATAATAGATTTGAATTCTGATACATAAACAATTACATTAAATGTAAATGATCTTCTCACACCAATCAAAAGACAGAGATTGTCAGAACTGTTAAAAAATGACTCAACTATAAGCAATCTATAAGAAACTCATTTCCAATATAAATGAAAGTAAGTTAAATGTAGCAGGATGGAAAAGGATATACCATACAAACTCTAATTTAAAAATAAACAAAAAAAACCTAGAATAATAATATTAGTATCAGAGAAAGTAAACTTTATGTTAAAGAGAACTACTAGTGACAAAGAGGATTATTACATAAAGATAAAACAGTCAATTCACCAAGAAGACATAATAACACAATATGTAATGATCAAACTTCAGTGTTTCCACAAACATGAAGAAAGAAATGACATGACTGAAAGAAATGATAGACAAATCCACTAGACAGAAAATTAGTAAAGATAAAGAGAAACTGAACAACACTATTAATCAACAAAATCTAATCAATATTTTTAGAACACTCTATCCAACAGCAGATGAACACATTATTCATATGAAATATTTATCAAGTAGATCATGTGAGGTCCATAAAAATTTAATATATAAAAAAGAACTAAAATCATACAAAGTAGCAAAGTGTGTTCTCTGACCACAATAGGATTAAAGTGGAAATGAATTTTTAAAAAATAGGAAAACCGCCAATCATTTGGGAATTAAACTACACCTGTAAAAATAATCCACAAGCCAAACAGAAAGTTTTAAGAAAAATTATAAATATATATATAAAATATTAAACATACGTGGAATCAAATTGCATAGCACTATACACGCAAAAATGCATGCGTGTGAATATTTTATTCCATGAAAATAGAATAAATTCTGTAATGTAATTAATAGTGTTGTACTGATGTGAATTTTCTGTTTTGATATTGCAACAGGAATATATATTGTAGATTTTACCATTAGGGGAAGATGGAGAAAGGATTTAGGGATCTCTATGTATTATTTTTGCAATTCACACTTAGTCTATAGTTATTTCACTTAAAAGCTTAAAAATATATATATGATAAAAACAAAAAGATTACATATCACAACTCACGAGATGCAGTAAAATCAATGCTGTGAGAGAAATTTATAGAATAAACTGCTTATGTTAGAACAGAATAAAGTACAAAATCAATAATCTAAGCTTCTACTTCAGTGAACTAAAAAAAAAAAAAACAAAATAAATTCCAAATAGAAGGGAAAAAACAGATTATAGCAGAGATCAGTGGAATTTAAAACAGAAAAATAATAGAGAAAATAAACCAAGCAAACAGCTGATACTTTGAAAATAACAGTAAAAGATGAACTTCTAGCAAGAATAACCAAGAAAAAACAGAAGGAATATACGAATCGCAAATGTCTGGAATGAGACATGTGATATCATTACTGAACCTAAGACATAAAGAGGATAATAAGACAATATGATAACAATGGTACGCACATAAATGGAACAACTTATATGACATGGAAAGATTCCTTGAAAATCACAAATCGTCATAACTCAATCAAGATGAAATAGATAAGTTAAATATGCACATAAATGGAACAACTTATATGACATGGAAAGATTCCTTGAAAATCACAAATTATCATAACTCAATCAAGATGAAATAGATAAGTTAAATACTCCTATGACTAATTAGTAATTGATTTTGTTATTAAAAGCCTTCCAAATAAGAAATCCTCTGCCCTAGATGATTTTGCTTGTAATTGTAACCAAATATTTAAAGAAAAAATAACATTAATTCTAGACATCTTCAGAGACCAGAAGAGAAAATAAATCTCAACTCATTTTATGGGGCCAACGATTCCTTGATACTTAAACCACACAAAGACAGTATCAAAAATAAGGAAGAAAAAAAATCATAAACCAATATTCCACGTGAATACAGACACAAAATTTTCAACAAAATCTGAGCAAATTTAATCCAACAATATATAAAAAGATAACGCATGACAAGTCAAAGGTGTTTGTTTCAGGAATGTAAGACTGGTTTAACATTTAAAAATCAATCATTGTATTTAACCATATTAATAGTTTAAAAAAGAAAAATCATATCATCATCTCAATTGATGCAAAGAAAGCAATGGACAAAATTCAAAATCCATACATGATAAAAGTCTCACACAGTATGAATAGAGAAGAACTTCAACTTCATAAAGGTCCTAAAAGCTTACAGTTAATATTGCACTTGACAGTGAAAATTTGAGTGTTTTCCCTGCAAAATCAGGGACACGGCAAGGATATCCACCCTCAACACTCCTATTCAACATAATACTGAGAATCCTGGCAAGTGTAATAAGGCAAGGAAAGACAGTCAGAGGCATACAGGTTAGAATAGAGGAAATAAAACTGTCTTCTACTTGCAGAAGACATGATTTTTTTCTGTGTAGAAACTCACAAGGAATCTAACCAAAAAACTCCTAGAACTAATAAGTAAGTTCAGCAAGGTCACAGAATATACCATCAATACACAAAAATCAGTTTTATTTCTATATAATACCAATGCCCATGTAGACACAAAAATAAAAAGACAACATGCTTTTTACAATAGTTCCAAAAATAATGAAGTCCTTCGATGTAAATCTAACAAAACATATACAGTGTCTATATACTGAAAACTACAAATGCTGATGGAAGAAATAAAAGGAGAACTAAATAAATTGAAAGGCATATTGTCGTCATGGTTTTGAAGATTCAATATAGTAAAATGTCAATTTCCCCAAATTTATCTATCAGTTTAATATAATTCCTATCTAAATCCCAGCATGATATTTTGCAGATAATGTGAAGCTGATTCTAAAATATACATAAAAGACAAAAGAAGTAGAATAGATACAGTAAATGAATTTTGAAAAAAAATACCTATATTTAAGACATTCTGTATCCTACAGTAATCAACAGTGGTATTAGTGGAAGGAGAGACACATAGATCAATGGAAAAGAATAGAGAGCTAGAAATAGGTCCATATACAATTACAGCCTTCTGATTTTTTACAAAGTTGCAAAAGCAATTTAATGTACAAAGGATAGTCTTTTCAACATATAGTGTTAGAGAATGTGGATATTCACTGGTGAAAATATTAACTTCAACCTGAACCTCACACCCTACACAATAACTTATTCAAAATGTACTATAGATCTAAGTGTAAAATATAAAACTACAAAACTTTTAGACAAAAAAATTAGGGAAAATCTTTGTGGCAAAGGGACAGGCGACAGATTCTTAGGCATGGAACCAAATCAGAATCCTTAAAAGTACAAAATCTTTAAATGGGACTGCATCAAAATTAAACACTTTTGTGTGCAAAAGACATTCTTAAAAGAATGAGAAGAGCTACATATTGGGAGATGATATTTGTAATATCCAGCAAGTGACTTATTTTCAGAATAAATAAACAACTCTCTGAAGGCAGTAGTAACAAAACAATCCAATTTGAAAATGGACAAAAGACTCAAACAGATACTTCGTCATGGAAGATATAAAAATTTCAATAAGCATTTGAATAGATGTCAGCATTTTTAACCATTAGGAAAATGCAAAATAAAGCCATGATGAGACACCACTGCTCACATATTAGAAAGGCTAAAATAACATAGTAAAAACACTGTACTGGGCACAGAGCAACTAGATCTCTCATACATTGCTAGTGGGAAGGTTAAATAACACAGCAACTATGGAAAGCTTTTTAGTAGTTTCTTATAAAGTTAAATGCACAGTTATCATATAGCCCAGTAATTGCTTAGGTATTGACCTTGGAGAAATGAAAACTTATCTTCACACAAAAATCTGCACATCAATTTTCACAGAAGCTTTATTTCTTATAGTCCCAAATTGGAAACAACCCAAATGTCCTTCCCAGGGTATAGTAGGCTGAATAATGATCCCTAAGGATGACAGGTACTAATCTCTGGATTAGTAAAGTAAATGTTACCTTATTTAGAAAAAAGGACTATGCACATGTGATTAAATCAGGGATCTTGAGATGGGAGATTACCTGTATTACCCAGGTGGATCTTAAATGTAACCACATGTATCATGATAAGGAGCTAGAGGCAGATTAGATACACAGACATAAGAGGAGAGAGTGATGTGAAGAGAAAGGTGGAGATTTCAGTGATGTGGCCACAAGTCAACAAATGCTGGCAGCCCCCAGAACCTGGAAGAGGCTGGGATGTCCAGAAGAAGCATGGCTCTATAGCTCTGCCAACACCTGGATTTCTGCCCTGTGATACTGATGTTAGACTTCTGTCATTTAGAACTGTGAAAGAATACATTTCTATTCATTTAAGTCACCAAGTTTATTGTAATTTGTTATAGCAGCCACAGGAAACTAACACACTGGATGAATAAATAAACTGTGACACATCTATTCAATGGAATATTATTCAACAATAAAAAGGAACAAACAAGTAAAATGTGCAAAAAATTGGATGGATCTCAACAGCATTATGCTGAGTGAAAGAATTCAATCTCAAAAGGTTATTCGTTGTATGGTTCCATCTTTTTTTTTATCTTTCTGTAAATGGCAAAAGTATAGTGATGGAAAACACACCAGTTTTGCCAGAAGTTACGGTTGTGTGAAGTGTATGTTATAAAGTTGTAATATGAGGGAAGTTTTGGGGGCACTGTGTAACACTTATGTACCCTGATTTTAGTGGCGGCTACACAAATATATACATGTGAGAAAATTTCATAGAAGTATATACCAAGAAAACTGTATTAGAACAGATAAAATTCCACTAAGTTATTTAGTCAATTTCTGGTTTTGATAGTTGTACTATTGTGTTAACATTATCACTGAAGGAGACTAGGTGAAGGGTACCTGGGAATTCTCTGAACTATTTTTGCAGTTTCAGTGTGAGTCTAAAATTATTTCAAAAAGTTAAAATATAAACCAACAATTATAATTAACATTTATGAGAACTTTCTGTATGCCAGTATTGTGCTAAGTCTATTAGCTCATTTAATCTTTGTAACTCAAAGAGATAAGAACCATGGTTTTGCCCAATTTTAGGAATTTGAGAAACAGAGATTACAGAGATGTGACCACAAGTCAACAAATGCTGGCAGCCACCAGAACCTGGAAGAGGCTGGGAAGTGGCCCACAGTAAAAAAGTTGAGAGGTGGTAGAACCAGATGTGAAACTCAGGCAGTCTGGTTTAGAGACCATCCTCATAACCACTAGTCTTGTAGTGCAAGGATAGTCATGTAATGGCAAAAACAACCACAGAAACTGGAAGCAATCTGTATATCCATCAATTAGAGGTACATGAATTATCAAACATGTTACATAATACTACCTGGTTTAAAGGAAACAAAGAAGGGGGTAAGAGAAGGCAAGAATTCCAAGACATATGAATTTTAAAAAGCAAGATGCATGATAGTCTGTATAATATGCAGTCATTCATATGGAAGTAAAGACAATAAAGAGAAAGAAACAACAGAAAACATCCATATATACTGATGAGTGTGTGTATGCCTGTGTCTGTATGCACATACACATGATGTGCTAAAGCTGTGTTGCATAAAAGAAATGGATGAAGTTGGTAAATAAAGAGAATTTTGGGGGTAATAGAACAGAACATGTGTAGTGAGAAGGACTTAGAGCAGGCATTGATAATTGGGATATGGGATCTATTTTCCCTCTTTCCTTTTAATTACAGAACCCTAGATTTTAGCTGAGCACATAGCCACCCAACAAAAGGGTCTTTTGCAGCTAGAAATGGCCATGTGATCAAGTTTGGAGCAATGGGAGATGGCTGGAAGTGATGTGACGAGTGTGGCTTTGGTCCACCTCCCTGAGGATGCAGCCACTTCCCAGGACTTCTTCCCCACTTCCCACAGGCTGGAGAGGGGTTGTGGCAGGCACCCAGGCTGCAATCCTAACCACCAGGGCAAGCATGTGGGGAGATGTCAGAGAAATAAGACGGACTTCTTGGGGCAGAGCAACCACCTTTCCAGCCATGGGCTACTGACACAGGGACTATTTGGGGAGAGACAAATAAACTTCTATATAAGCCAATTCATATCTGGGTGTCTTTGTGTAATAGTTTAGACTGTACCACAATTAGTGCAAAGATTCAATTTTTATCAAGTCCTTTGTTTATTCATTCAATAAATATATATTAACAGGGCTTAGATTTCAGTAATAAACAGACATAAAATAAAATAAATATAAAATTGCAACTTGGTTGAGAATTCTGAAGGGGATGAGTATCATACAACGGGAGCCTTGAACAGTCTTCATGTTAAGATAGGGAATAGGTAGGCCCTGTTCGAAACAGCCAAGAGACTCAAACTAAGGTCTTTGATAAAATAGGAGGTGGTGGAGAAGCTGGCCAAAATTAGTTAGAATTAAGATGGCCACAAAAAAAGACCTCAGGTTACCCTCACTGCTCATTATACACTAGTTATAATACATTAGCGTACTAAAAGAAAATCCCACCACTACTATGACAGTTTACAAATACCATGGCAACTTCTAGAAGTTACCTTATATGGTTTAAAAGAGGGAACTCCCCACCCCCTTCCCAGAAATCTTATGAATAATCCTCCCTCCACTTAACATAAAATTAAATAAAAGGTATAAAATAAGACCCCAGAAACTCACAAAGTGCTACTCTCTGTTGCTCTGAGAGATAGCTGCTGCTCTGCCTATGGAGTAAGCCTTCCTTCTGTTTCTTTGTTACTTCAATATACTTGCTTTTGCTTTACTCTGTCGGCTCACTCTTGAATCTTTCCTGTGTGAAGCCAAGAACCCACTTGGCCTTCAGGCCAGACCCCAGTTTTGGGGTCCACTTTCCTGTATCAGTGTCAGAGAAGATTGCATCGAGTAAGTGGTGGTAAATCTGAGATTTGAGGAACAAGAAGGAATTTCTTGGACCAAAGGAAGAGTGAGGAGTACTCCAGGCAATACAGCATGTACAAAGGTCCTGGGCCAAGGAAAGAAGACTTAGTAAGAAGGGCTGAAAGAAAGACAGTATACATGGGGGAATCATTGATATTGGAAAAGGACAACGCAGGATCTTAGAAGTCATGTTAAGGAATTTTATCTTCACCAAAGAGAAGCTCTTGAAGTGTTTTTAAGTGATCAGATTTATGTTTTAAAAATATCCTGTTTGCATTGTGGAAAATGGATTGGCACGGGGCAAAAGTAAGTGCAGGTAGACAAATGAGGAGGTGTTTCCATGGAGTAAACAAGTGTGGATGGGTTAGAATCTCTGTGGTGATGAGAGAGACCAGAGTATGGATAAGGAGAGAGGTCTCAGCAATGAATCAGAAGTTGGAAGTGAGGGAAGCAGTAGCACCGCTCATGACCCTTAAGTGTGTGACCCGAGCAAACAGATGGGGAACACAGGAGAGGAGGCATCTCAGAGAGGGATTGATGGGAAGGAAGACCAGATATTTAGCTTTGAATATATTAATTCTAAGGTTCCTTTGAGCCTACTTTAGCATCTATTGGACTTTTTAACACAGGGCTTATGATATATTCATATAATTAAAACATGAATTATAACAGCTATCTTGTCCTTTAAATGTTGCACTGTGCAAATCTTGTGTCCCATTGTACATTTAAATACATGGAAGGCAGAAAAATTTAAAACTTATTTAGTATCCCCAAATTATTTAATTGATACAGTGATATTTAAATCTGAAAAGATGCTCTGGACATATTTGGTGTTTGATTAAATACTCAAGTGTAAAGCACTAGTAGTTGCTATTGGATGGAGGGAGCAGAGTGTACCAGAAAATAGAATCAGTGAGTTGGTTTTTCAGCATTCAAAGGGGCTTACACTTGGGAAGGGGCAGAAGGGATAAACAAATACTTCAATAAATCCAGAGAGTCAACAAACAGTGGGTGGGTGGAGCAAAGTGGAGCAGCCTGAAGGCATGGAATAGAAGTCGGCAGGCTCAGAATTATAAATTAGAATACTAGTGTTGTTTCGAAACTCTGTCCAGGATGGATCAATTAAAGTTAAAACCATTCACACCAACCCTCAGATCTAAGTTCCTAAGAGAAGACCTGTGTTTGATTGATAGTTTTATCTCCCACCAAGCACAGAGTACTAGAAGTGCTTTGCACATAACTGGTAACACAGAAATGTCTTTTATATTAATTAATTAATATTTCCTCAGTTAAAAATACATGAACATATATGCTTATGTTATGGACATGATGATATCATCAGGAGCAAAATCTTCACAGTAAATTATGTATATTTCAAACAGTCACCAAAGTATGTTTTAAATTATCTAGCCATCTAATCTGCTATGGGTTGTATCATGTCCCTCCAAAAAGATATCTTGAAGTCCTAACTCCCAGTACCCTCAAAACTTGACCTTATTTTGAAATAGGGTCCTCACAGAGGTCATTGAGTTAAAATGAGGTCATTGGGATGGGCCCTAATCCAATGACTGGCATCCTCATAAAAAGGGAAAATTTGGACACAGAAACAGACATGCGTAGAAGAAAGAAGACATGAAGACACACAGGGAGGAGTTGGCCATGAGACTGGAGTGATGCCGCCACAAGCCAAGGAATGCAAAGGATTGCTGGCCAACATCAGAGGCTAGGAAAATTCAGAGAAGGATTCTCCCTTAGAAATGCCAAAGAAAGCAAGGCCTTGCTCTCTCCTTGATTTTAGACTTTTAGCTTCCAGAACTGAGACAATAAACTTCTGTTATTTTAAGCCACCCAGTTGGTGGTGCAGCACTTTGTTATAGCAGACCTGGGAAATGAATCCATTATCTCTCTTTCTTTCTTGCTTGCTTGCGTGCTTTCTTGTTTTCTTTATTTCCATCCATCACCTATCTGTCTGTCTTTTCCTTCTTGTTCTTTATTTATTTGAGGATATACATAAAATACCAATCATATTATTTTATTTTCCAATTTTGTGGCACAGGCATTAATGCAAAGAAATCTCAATATGTTCTTTAAAACATACAGGGAGAAACTCACAGACATGCATACTATTGCACCTAACTTTTTATCTGACGTAAATCATGTCTTTGGAGAGCTGTTGCTGTCACCATATACCACACCAAATTTGCAGCCATAGTGGCTAAAACACTGCTTTAAACTCCATCTATACTGACCTCCTGGATGAGGTTCCCCTCTGGAAGGTGAAGATCCGAAATCCCACCGTGATAATCCCACCCTTTAGGTTGTTCAAAAATCACTGTAAAATGCACTTGTAGTAAGGCATTATGACAGTAAGACACATGCCCTGGAGTGGCCCACCGCCTAAATGATAGATTCTGGAGAGCAGCCCAAGTGGAGCATGTAAAGAGTGGAATTTCTGCACTTAGGCACAGTG